>JAVXUP010000251.1:0-602642 GCA_033070095.1 Escallonia herrerae | reverse complement strand
GTTAAACATAAAACAATTTACTGAAAATGTAAAGATTCAAAATTTTAAGAAGAGTGGAAAGACGAAAGCATCAAACAAGTTTAATAATTGAATAAAAAATATAATAAGAATCAACTATATATTGTGGGTTAAAAAAGTGGAAAGGAAAAGCATAAGCAAAATATACAGGAAGACCAGGTCATTTGGAAAACATATAAAATAAGCCAAGGCCAAAATAAAATAGTTTACTAAAATATAACTACAAGAAAAAAAATGAAGAGTAGAAAAGTGAAAGCGTATGAGACAAAAAGACATGAAAAAAATTAAAACATGGTAAAAAAGGATAGCAAAGATGACAATAATACCATATCATTTGAAATATGTAGAAAATAACCCAAGGCCTAAATAAAACGTTTTACAACAAAATTTAAAGATTCAAAAACGATGAAGTGTGGAGAAGTGAAAGCATATGAGGGAGAAACACGTTAAAAATTGAAGAACGGCTAAAAAAGTAAGTAAAAACAAAATAAATAATGTGGGTAAAAGAAGTGAAAAGGAAAAGTAGTTTTTACCAAGATATCAAGTCATTTAAAAAAATAAATAAAATAGTTCACTAAAAATATAAAAAGATGAAAAAGATGAAGACGAACGAAAGCATATGATGCAAAAGCATGCTAAGAAATTGAAGAACAATAAAAAAAAAATGATAGAACTATAACTACATAATGTGAGTCAAAGAACTGAATAGGAAAAACAAAGTAAACAAAGAATACCAAGTCCTCTAAAAATACTTTAAAAAATAAGCTCAGGTCAAAATAAACTAGTTTATAAAAAATATAAAGATTCAAAAGAGATAAAGAGTGGAAAACCGAACACGCCTTGTGCAGAAACACGTTAAAAAATTGGGGAAAGGTAAAAAAAAAAAATGAAACTATTAGAAAATCAACTGCAGAGTATTGGTTAAAAAGTGGGAAGGCAGAGAAAAATGTACCCAAGATACTAAAGTCACTTGAAACCAAGTAAAATAAGCCAAGGGCAAAATAAAAATTTAGTAAATATAAAAGAAGTAGAAAAGGTTGAAAGAGTTGAAAAACGAGAAGTATGAAAAAGGGAGTAATAACAAATATAGTACATAATGTGGGTAGAAGAAATGGAAATGAATTTACTAAATTACCAAGTCATTTGCGAACACTGAAAAATAAGCAATGGCCAAAAGAAAATAGTTAACTGAAAAGATATAGATTTCAAAGGATGAAGAGTGAAAAAGTGAAAGCGTCAGAGATACAAACACGTTAAAAATAAAAGAAAGGAGAAAATGGAAAGTTATTAAAAATTAACTACACAATATGGATAAAAGAAGTCGTAAGGAAAAACAAAATATACCAAGAATGTTTCAAAACATGCAAAAACTAAATAAGTCAAAAATAAAATTGTTTAATGAAAATATAAAGATTCCTGAAGATGAATAATTGAAAAGCGAAAGCGTTAAAAGTACAAACACGTTAAAGATCCAATAATGGTAAAAAAGAAGAGTAATAAAAACTGAACTGCATAAAGTAATAAAAGAAGTGATAAGGAAAAACAAAATATACTAAGAATACTGTGTATTTGAAAGATGAAGAAAATTAGGCAAGACCAAAAAGAAGTAGTTCACTTAAAGTATAACCATTTAAAAATGATCAAGAGTGGAAAAGAAAAGGCATATGAGGAAGAAACACATTGAAAAATTGAAGAATGGCAAAAAAAAAAGTAGTAACAAAATAAACTACACAATTTGGGAAAAGAAGTGACAAAGAAAAATAATATTTACAAAGAATACTATGTCATTGAAAGTTCATAGAGAATAAGTCAAGACTAAATTAAATAACTTTATTGAAAATATAAAGGTTCACTAAAATACAAGAGTACAAAAATAAATGGCTAATTACACCTATGTCCCTGAAGTTATGGGTAATTACAGTTAAGAATACAGTTTGCAAAATGTAACATTTCGTGAACAAAACAGTTTAAATGTATCATGATTCCATCCGTCAAAGTAGTCCAAAAAGTGAACTTGTATCAATATGTATTTTTAAAATGACAATATTGCCCCTTGTACACAATATATAGAATAGTTGCAAGGAAAAGCAAAATATAAGATATCAAGTCATTTCAAATTATGTAAAAACTAAAATACGGGTAAAATAAAATATAAAGATTCCAAAAGATAAATAATGAAAAGCAAAAGCGTCAAAGGCACAAACACGTTAAAAATCAAATAATGGTGAAAAAGAAGAGTAATTATAAAAAGAATACAACATGTGAGTGAAGAATAGTTAAAGCCAAAAGCAAAATTTACAAGATACCAATAAAGATTTAAAAGCATAAAAAGTTAAGCCAAGACCAAAAGCGAACTGTGTGAGATCGAAAGACATTTAAAAGTTGAAGAACAGCGAAATAAGAAAGTAAAAAATGATCATCCATAGAGTATGCGTAAAAGAAAAGGGAATGAAAAGTAAGATATACGAAGAATACCAAGTCATTTGAAAACACGTAAAGACTAATACAATCAAAATAAAAAAGTCTGCTGAAAATATAAAGATTTAAAAAAGATGAGGAGGGGTAAAGCGAAAGAATTACGAGTTAAAAACACGTAAAAAATAAACACGGTGCAAAAAAGTAAAAAATAATAAAGTACAACATGTGTGTAAAAAGAAGTAGAAAGCAAATGCAATCCGCACAACAAATATCAAATCAATTGAAGACACGTAAAAATAAGCAAATGCCAAGATTAAACGGTTTATTCTACATATAAAAATGAGGGAAAGATGAGGGAAATTGAAAGCAACGGAGGAGGGGAACTGAAAGTATCGGAGATGGAAGCACGTTAAGAATTGAAGAACAATGAAGAAAAAAATTATTAAAAAATGAACTACATAACGTGTGTAAAAGAAATGGTAAGGAAAAACTAAATATACCAAGAACACTGAGCAAATGATACTCATTATGGAGCTCTGTGCGGTGGTGGAGGTGGAGCTCTGTGTGTGTGTGTGAGGGGGTTTACTTAAAATGATACTCATTTTTTTACTTTAAACAAAGTGTGAATGTTGGATCTCAAAACTAAAACTCAAAACTCCAAAATGAAGTTTTCAAGAACAATCCTATTTTAAAAATTGGTTTTAAAACTTAAGGGAAAAAAAAACTGTCTGTCAAATAGATTTTTTTCCCTCCACTTTACAAAACTGGAGAAAAGATTAGGAGAAAAACGTTGTCAAACGCTACCAAAATCATTGAAAAACACTAGAAACTAAGCAAATGTCAGAATAAAAAAGTTCACTAAAAATATCAAGATTTGAAAAAGGCGAGGAATTAAAAAACATACGAGTATGAGGTAAAACACATTTTAAATTGAAGAACAACGAAAAAAATAGTAAAAAAAACATATTACATAATGTGGATAAAAGAAGTGAAACGAAAAATAATACCAAGTCATTCGACTATGGGTAAAAAATAAGCCAAGGCAAAGATAAAATAATTTACCGAAAATATAATGATTCGAAAAGATGAAGAGTGGAAAAGTGAAAGCGTCTGAGGTAAAAACAAGTTAAAATTTTTAAAAAACGATAAAAAGCGAAAGCAATAAAAACTATCAACTATACAATGTTGGTAAAAGAAGTGGAGATGCAAAACAAAATATACCAAGTCACCTAGAAATACATATAAAATAGAACAAAGCCAAAATTCAACGGTTTACTAAAAATATGAAATTTTGGAAGAGATGAAGACCGAAAAAGTGAAACCGAAAACGTACGAGGGTGAAACATGTTAAAATATTGAAGAATGCTTTAAAAAGTAGTATTAGACAATCAACTATGTAATAAGGTTAAAAGAAGTGGAGAGGCAAAATGTGATATGAAGAAGTTGTAAAGCATCACCAAAAGTAATACCGGAATGAACATTTAATATGATATGTACAAACAAGAAGAGAACTAAGAAATATTATATCAAATAAAGGAAAATAAGCCAATTAAATATTAGATATGACGTATAAAAATATAAAAACTAAAGAAGACAAAAAGGTGGCAATATTTTAACAAAACTACCAATGGCGGAGAACTGAGATTTTTTTTCCCTACGATGTACGTCCTTCACCAATTTCCTAGATAGAATACATATTTTAGACATCCCCAGCCTCTGCCTAGGTGAAAAATCTCACATTTCCGAAATTCTTCCAGCTTACAAAATCTAATCTGTAAATTTTTATTCCAGATAATCAAGTTTTTTTCCCCTCAGAAAGTATTTCCAACATATAAAGGGAGAAACTATTGAATTTGCTTAATAGTAGATTCACAAATAAATCATGATTAGAAAAGTGTTCTTTTGTCAATTGTTTAATCAAAATGGATTAGCTACCTTGAAGCGCTCTGATTGCTCTGACACAAGGACTCACTGCGGGGATAGGCGACTCCTCTGGGACACTCTCTCCGTCAGGGAGCTTTAAGTGCTTCGATATGAAGACTCTCCTTCCGCTAGGTAGACGGCTCCCCTGAGATGCTACCTTGGCCAGCAGGATAGGCAGCTCATCCGGGACATTATCTCCGTCAGGGTGTCTACGTGCTCCGGTATTGGGGGCTTTCGTCGACACCCCTAGAGATTATGAGCCCCCCCGCGTCACTCCGAGACGGGAGCAAGTCTCCAGAGGGTATCGTGCCTAGTCCGCTGGTAGTTGGGCGTCGGGTCTTCCCTACCGCTACTAGGCCTGTGGGACTCTACAAGGCCTTGGATTGGTGGCTAGATCAAGTGGGTTCTCTGGCCACACCAGCGCTGTGGGAGCCAGTCTTTTTAGACAGATAGAGCGATGCTATGTGAGACAGGCTAGGTGAATATGCGATCTGACAATCTGCAAAGCACGGGCACCTGTGGACCCCTCCGGTGATGTGTCACTCTCGAGGAGCGGCATGTGTCCCATGATGACATCATCATCTCAACCTCTATAGATAAGGGTCATGAGAATTCATTTGGAGACTTCACTCTTTTCACTTTCTCACTCTAGAATCCTAGAGAGATAAACATACAGGACCTGGACTCTAGACCTAACATCGGACCGTGACTTTCATCGTGTATTCACCCTGCACCATTGCTCTCGCAGCACTGCCATCCTTAGGCTCTGTCTGGGTAGCCTTGGTCTTTGCCTTGCTCTATTCTTGTTGTGTCCTACATCACTCTACTTGGCATCTGATTCGGACTGCATTCCTTGTGGTATTTCCATGTCGACTGCAAACCCACTTTCCTTGGCATAAAAAATATAAAGATTAGAAATGATGAAGAGTAGAAAAGATAAAGATAAAGCATGTGAGGAAGAAACACGTTAAAAAGTTGAAGAACGGAGACAAAAAGAGAGTAGAAAAATAACTACCTGATATGGATAAAAGAATGGAAATGAAAGATAAAATATAACAAGATTACCAAGTCATTTGAAAACACTTGGACAATTAGTCAAGGTAAAAATAAAATAGTTACATAGGTGTCAGAGGTACAAGCATAAGTGATAAAGGTTTCAAAGGACAAAGACACTGGAAAAGCAAAAGCGTAAGAGGTACAAGCACGTTAAAAATTGAAGAATGGAGAAAAAGTTAACTACACAATATGGATAAAAGAAGTCGTAAGGAAAAATAAATATACCAAGAAATGGCAAAAATAAAATTGTTAACTGAGAAGATAAAGATTTCAAAAGACGAAGATTGGAAAAGCGTAAGAGATACAAACACGTTAAATTTTGAAACAAAGAAAAAGTTAACTATACAATATGGATAAAAGAAGTCGAGAGGAAAACAAAATATGTCAAGAATATCAAGTCATTTCAAACACATAAAAACTAAAATAAGGCCAAAATAAAATATTTTTAATGCAAATATAAAGATTCCAAAAGATAAAAAATGGAAAAGCGAAAGCCTCAGAGATGAAAACATGTTGAAGATCGATTATTGGTGAAAAAGAGAAGTAATAAAAAATGAACTGCATAAAGTAAATAAAAGAAGTGATAAGGAAAAGCAAAATATACTAAGAATACCATGTATTTAAATACATGAAAAAATTAGGCAAGGCCAAAACAAAGTAGCTTGCTTGAAGTATAAAGATTTAAAAATGATCAAGAGTGGAAAAGAAAAAGCATCTGAGGAAGACACGTTGAAAAATTAAAGAATGGCAAAAAAAAGTGAGTAATAAAACGTCAACTACATTATATGGGTAAAAGAAGTGGGAATGAAAAATAAAATATACCAAAAATATCAAGTGATTTGAAAACACTTAGAAAATTAAATAACCTACTGCAATTGAGATTCGAGAAAATGCAAGAGTAGAAAAAAATTGTCTGAGGTATAAACACATTAAAAATTGAAGAAAGGTAAAAAAGAAAAAGTGCTATATATATATATATATATATATATATATATATATATATATATATATATATATATATTAACTATAGAGTATGGGTAAAAGAAGAGGGAAGGAAAAGTAAAATATACTATGATTATCAAGTCAATTGAAAACACGTAAAAACTATTACCCACAAAATAAGGATGTCTGTGAAAAAAGTACGGGTTATAAACATGTTAAAATTAAAAACGGTGGAAAAAAGTAAAAAAATAATAAAATACATCAAGTGTAGAAAAAGAAATGGAAAGTAAAAGCAATCCCCGCAACAAATATCAAATCAATTGAAAACACATAAAAATAAGCAAAGGCTAAAATTAAACGATTTACTCTAAATATGAAGATGAGGGGAGCTGAAAACATCGCAGACGGAAATACGTTAGGAAATTGAAGAAGGATGAAGAAAATATTATTAAAAGATCAACTACATAATGTGTGTAAAAGAAATGGTGAGAAGAAACAAAATATACCAAGAAGTATAAGCAAATGTTAGAATAAAAAGGAAAAGGGTAAAAACTAAGCAAATGTTGGAATAAAAAATCCACTAAAAATATCAATATTCAAAAAGTTGAGGAAATAAAAAAACGTAAGAGTGTGAGTGAGGTAAAACACATTTCAGGATTGAAGAACAACGAAAAAAATTAATAAAAAACATACTACATAATGTGGGTAAAAGAAGTGAAAACAAAAAATAAATTATACTAGGAATACTAAATCATTTGAAAACATGTAAAAATTAAGCCAAGGCCAAAACAAATAAGTTTAATGATATATAAAGATTCAAAAATGATAAAGAGTCAGAAAAATGAAAGACTATAAAGTGGTAACACATAAAAAACTGAAGAAGGATAAAATAGTGAGTGAGTAATAGAAAATATGCTACATAATATGGGTAAAAAATGGAAATGAAAAACAAAATCGAAAAAATTAACTAAATAACGTGATTACATGAAGTAGAAAGGAAAGATAAATAGGTCGAGGGTAAAATAAAATAGTTTACTCGAATATAAAATATGAAAAAAAATGAAGAGTAGAAAGTGAAAGTGTCTGAGATAAAAACGCATTAAATTTTTTGAAAAATGGTAAAAAACGAAAGCAATAAAAACTATTAACTACAAAATGATGGTAAAAGAAATGGAAAGGCAAAATAAAATATATCAAGCATACCAAGTCACCTAAAAACACATACAAAATAGAACAAAGACAAAATTCAATAATTTACTAAAAATATGAAATTTTGGAAGAAACGAAGACCGAAAAAGTGAGATCATCTGATGCAAAAACACGTAAGAATTGAAGAATGGTGAAAAAAAGTTGGTAGAAAGAAAAATAAAATAAAATAATGTAGGCAAAATAAGTGAAAAGGAAAAGTAGTTATACCAAGAATATTAGTTCATTTGAAGACACGAAGAAGATAGACATAAGCAAAAAAAAAAAAGTTTACCAAAAATATAAAGATTCGAAAAAGATAAGGCGAATTGAAAGCGTATGACAGAATATCATGCTAATAAATTGAAGAACGATAAAATAAAGTGAAATAAGATAAGTACATAATGTGAGTAGAGGTAGTGGAAAGGAAAAAACAAAATAAACCAAGTCATCTGAAAACACATGGAAAATAAGCCAAGGCCATACTAAAAAAATATTTTAAAAATTATAAAAAATTAGAAAAGATGAAGAATGGAAAGACTAAAGCGTATGTGGCAAAAACAGGTTAAAATTTTAAAAATCATTAGAAAAAGAAAGTATTAAGAAAATCAACTACATTATACAGGTAAAAAGCAGAAAATGCAAAAAAATAGCAAGAGTACTAAGTCATTTGAAAGTACGTAAAAACACATTAAAAATTGAAAGAGCGGCAAATAAGAAGTGATAAAAACATAAACTACATTATGTGTATAAAAAAAGTGAAAATGAAAAAACAAAATATACCAAGAATACCAAGTCATTTGAAAACACGTAAAAGAAAAGTCAAAGCAAAAATATAACAGTTTACTGAAAATATGAAATTTGAAATAGATGAGAGTGAAAAAGCAAAAGCATAAGAGACAAAACACGTTAAAAAATTGAAGAATAGTGAAAAACAAAGTTAAAAAAAAAAAAAAAAACCACATCATGTGGGTCAAAGAACTCGAAAGGAAAAAAAATATCCCACGAATACCAATTTGAAAACATGTAGGAAATAAGCCCTTGCAAAAAAAAAAAAAGTGTTTACTGAAAATTTAAAGATTATAAAAAGATGAGGCGTGGAAAATTGTTTGAAGCAGAAACAAGTAAAAAAATGGGTTAACAACTTACAAGTGATAGCGGCACCACCAAGTTTATTCAAGCTATCTACACAACATAAACATGCATAAGTGTGGCATCTAATCCTTTTTGTCATTTCTTGGGCCACAAAACTCGCCAGTGACGTGATTTATTTCTGGAAGACAGCCCCCACTATCTCCACCGCCACCACTGGCTTCGAGCTTGCCAGCCTCTTGTCATATCCACGGAAAACTTAGCCCACCTCTCGCGACCCTCCCAATCTTCTCCTCGATGCCACTCTCGATCTGAGATCCGCCTCTCTAAGTTGAGTTTAATAACCTCTTTCGCTAGGCTCTTGGCTAGAAAATAGTTGGGAGGTGTTAAATGCCACACTTATGCAAATTTTTTATGCGAGACAGCTAAAACAAATTACGTAGACAAATGCTACCACTGGTAAAATAATAAAAAAAATTAACTACATACTTTAGGTAAAAGAAGTGCAAAGGAAGAACAAATTATAGCAAGAATATCAAGTCAATTGAAAGCACATAGAAAATAAGATAAGGTCAAAATAAAATAATTTACGGAGATTAAAAAGATTCCAAAAAGTTGAAGAATGGAAGAGCTCAAGCATGTGGTGTAAAAATACATTAATAAAAGAAAAGTAAGAAAAAATAAAATTTTAACTATATAATTTTGGTAAAAACAAGTGAATGGGAAAAACAAAGCACACCAAGATTACAAAATCATCTAAAAACAAGTAAAAAGAAAAAGCCAAGGCCAAAAGAAATAGTTTGCCAAAAATTTACAGATTGGAAAAGATTAAGAGTGAAATGGCAAAAGTATCTAAGGCAGAAACAAGTAAAACATATAAGAACAGTAAAAAAAGGAAAGTACTTAAAAAATACATACATAATTTGGGTAACATAAGTGAAAAGGAAAAGGAAAATATACTAAGAATAACGAGTCATTTAAAAACACGTAGAATATTAGCCAAGGCCAAAATAAATAGTTTAGTAAAAATTTAAAGATTTGTAAGAAACAAAGGGTTGAAAAACAAAAACGACTGATATAGAAACACGTTAAAAAAAATTAAAGACGGTGAAAAATGAAATCAATAAAAAAATCAAATACATAATGTGAGAAAAGAAGCGAAAAGCAAAAGCAAAATTTACCAAGAATATCAAGTCGCTTGAAAACACATAAAAATAATAATAAGCCATAGCCAAAATAAAAAAGTCTATTGAAAATATAAAGATTGGAAAAAGATGAAGAGAAGCAAAAACCTTTTAGGCAGAAACATAAGAAATTGAAGAAGAATGCAAAAAGAAAGTAATAAAAAACTTGATTACATAATGTGGGTAACAGATGAGGATAGAAAAAATAAAATATATCAAGAATACTAAGTCATTTGAAATGCATGCTGAAAATAAACCAAGGTCAAAATAAAAGAGTTTACTAAAATATAAAAACTCAAAAAGTTGAAGAGTGAAAAAGCAAAATTGTCTGAAGTATAAACTCATTAAAAATCAAAAAACGGTGATAAGGAAAAGAAATAACCAAAAATTGACATAATATGGATAAAAGAACTGATAAGAAAAAGGAAAATATATCAAGAGTAATAAGTCGTTTAGAACAAGTAAAGAATAAGGCAAGGCCAAGGAAAAAAAAGATAACAGGTTAATGACATTACAAAGATTTGAAAAACATGAAGGGTGGAAAGGCGAAAGCGCATAAGACAAAGACATGAAAAATAAGAATTACTAGAATACTAAGTCATTTGCGAACACGTAAAAAATAAGCAATGGCAAAAATAAAATAGGTAACTGAAAAGATAATCATTTCAAAGGACAAAGAGTGGAAAAGCGACAGCGTAAGAGGTACAAACACGTTAAAAAGATCATCTATAGAGTATGGGTAAAACAAGATGGAAGGAATGGAAAATATAGGGAGAATACCAAGTCATTTGAAAACACGTAAAAATTAGTACTAGCAAACTAAAATGTATACTGAAAATTAAAGATTTGAAAAAGATGAGGATTGGAAAAGCGAAAGAGTACGAGTCAAAAGCACGTTAAAAATTTAAAAACGGTGGGAAAAGGAAAAACTAATAAAATACATCATGTGTGTAAAAAGAAGTAGAAAGCACAAGCGTTCTGCATAATGAATATCAAATCAATTGAAAACACATAAAAATAAGCAAAGGCCAAAGTAAAACGGTTTCTCTGAATATGAAGATGAGGGGAACCGAAAGCATTAGAGGCGAAACACTTTAAGAAATTGAAGAATGATGAAGAAAAAACATTTAAAAGATCAACTACATAATGTGTGTAAAAGAAATGGTAAGAAAAAAACAAATATACCGAGAACATTGAATCATTGAAAAACAATAGAAACTAAGCAAATGTCAGAATAAAAAAATTCACAAAAAATATCAAGATTCGAAAAGTTGAGGAAATAAAAGATGTAAGAGTATATGGTAAAACACATTTTAAATTAAAGAACAACGAAAAAAATTAGTGAAAAGCATATTACATAATGTGGGTAAAAGAAATGAAAACAAAAAATAAAATATACTAGGAATACCAAATCATTTGAAAACACGTAGAAAGTAAGCCAATGCCAAAGTAAATAAGTTTAATGAAAAAGTAAACAAAGAAGATACATCATATGTGTAAAAAGAAGTGGCAACCAACATCAATCGAATATCGAATCATTTGAAATCACATAAAAATGACCAAGGTCCAAAATTAAAGAATTTACTTTAAATATAAAGATGAGGAGAACCGAAAGAGTCGGAGGCAAAAACACGTTAAGAAATTGAAAATGATTAAGAAATTGTAATAAAAATCAACTATATAACGTAGATAAAAGAAAATAAAATATTCCAAGAATACTAACTCATTTAAAAACCGTAGAAACTAAACCAAGGTAAGAATAAAAAAAATTCCTGAAAAATAAAGATTCGAAAAAGTTGAAGAGTTGCAAAACAAAAGAGTACGAGGCAGACTCACATTGTAAAATTGAAGAACGACAAAAAACTAATAGTAATACAGAATGTACTACATAATATGGGTATGAGAAGTGGCGATAAAAAAATAGAATATAGTAGGACAACCAAGTCATTTCAAAACACGTATAAAATAAGCCAAGGCAAAAATAATTAAGTTTAATAAAATATAAACATTTGAAAAAGATGAAGAGTGGCAAAACAAAAGAGTATGAAGGCAAAAACACATTGAAAAAATTGAAGAACGATGAGAAAAGTGAGTAGTAAAAAATATAATACATAATGTGGGTAAAAGAAGTGAAAATAAAATATAAAATAAACTGGAATACTAAGTTATTTAAAAACACATAGGAAATAAGCAACGAGTAGAATAAAACAGTTTACTAACAATATAATGATTCAAAAAAAATGGTACAAATACGTTAAAAATCGTAGAATGGTGGAAACTATGCCAAAGTCCAAATAAAAGAATTTACTGAAAAATATAAAGATATAAAAAGGTTGAGGAGTTGAAAGGAAAGAGTATGGACAAAAACACATTGTACAATCGAAGAACGACGAAAAAAACTAGTAGTAAAAGTAATACTACATAATGTGTAAAAGAAGTTGAAATGAAAATAAAAATATACTAGGGATAACTAGTCATTTAAAACACACACAGAAAATAAGCCAAGGGTAATATAAATAATTTTAATAAAATATAACTATTTGAAAAAGTTGAAGAGTGGAAAAACAAAAGAGTAAGAAAAAGGGAGTAATAAAAAATATAGTACATAATGTGGGTAAAAGATTTACTAGAATACCAAGTCGTTTGCAAACACGTTAACAGTAAGCTGAAAAGATAAAGATTTCGAAGGACAAAGATACTGGAAAAGCAAAAGCATAAGAGTTACAAGCACTTAAAAATTGAAGGATGGAAAAAAAGTTAACTACACGATATGGATAAAAGAAGTCGTGAGGAAAAACAAAATATGCCAAGAAATGGCCAAAATAAAACAGTTAACTAAGAAGATAAAGATTTCAAAAGATGAAGACCGGAAACGCGAAAGCGTAAGAGGTACAAACACGTTAAATTTTGAATAACAGAGAAAAAGTTAACAATACAATATGGATAAAAGAAGTCGAAAGGAAAAGCAAAATATACCAAGAATAACAAGTCATTTCAAAACACATAAAAACTAAAATAAGGCCAAAATAAAATAGTTTTAACAAAATATAAAGATTCCAAAAGACAAATAATAGAAAAGCGAAAGCCTCAGAGGTGAAAACATGCTAGAGATCGATTAATGGTGAAAAAGAGGAGTAATAAAAAATGAACTGCATAAAGTAAATAAAAGAAGTGATAAGGAAAAGCAAAATATACTAAGAATACTATGTATTTAAAAACATGAAAAAATTAGGCAATGCCAAAAGAAAGTAGCTTGCTTGAAGTATAAAGATTTAAAAATGATCAAGAGTGGGTTATAAATACGTTATAATTAGGCAATGCCAAGTAAAAACTATTACCAGCAAAATAAGGATGTCCATTAAAAAAGATGAGGAGGAGTAACGCGAAAAAGTATGGGTTATAAATACGTTAAAATTAACAACAGTGGAAAAAAGTAAAAAAAAATAATAAAATACATCATGTGTGTAAAAAGAAGTAGAAAGCAAAGATATCAAATCAATTGAAAACACATAAAAATAAGCATAGGCCAAAATTAAACGGTTTACTCTAAATATGAAGATGAGGTGAAACCGCATGAGACAAAGACATGAAAGATAAGAATTACTAGAATACCGAGTCATTTGTGAACACATAAAAATAAGCAATGATAAAAATAAAACAATTAATTGAAAAGATAATCATTTCAAAGGACGAAGAGTGGAAAAGCGACAGCATAAGAGATACAAACACGTTAAAAATTGAGGAACGGAGAAAAAATTAAAAGCACAATATGGATATAAGAACCGTCTGAGATAGAAAAACATTTAAAAGTTGAAGAATAGCAAAATAAGAAAGTAAATAAATAAAAAAGGATCAACTATAGAGTATGGGTAAAAGAAGAGGGAAGGAAAAGTAAAATATACGAAGAATACCAAGTCATTTGAAAACATATAAAAACTATTATCAGCAAAATAAGGATGTCTACTGAAAAAGATGAGGAGGGGTAACGCGAAAAAGTACGGGTTGTAAACACGTTAAAAATTAAAAACAGTGGAAAAAAGTAAAAAAAATAATAAAGTACATCGTGTGTGTAAAAAGAATTAGAAAGCAAAAGCCAACCGCACAACAGGATATCAAATCAATTGAAAACACATAAAAATAAGCAAAGGCCAAAATTAAATGGTTTACTCTAAACATGAAGATGCGGGGAGCTGAAAACATTGGAGACAGAAACATGTTAGGAAATTGAAGACGGATGAAGAAAAAATTATTAAAAGATCAACTGCATAATGTGTGTAAAAGAAATGGTAAGAAGAAACGAAAATATAACAAGAAGACTAAATCATTGAAAAAGGGTAAAAACTAAGCAAATGTCATAATAAAAAATCTATTAAAAATATCAATATTCCAAAAAGTTGGGGAAATAAAAAAAATGTAAGAGTACGAGGTAAAACACATTTTAGGATTGAAGAACAATGGAAAAAAATTAGTAAGAAAAAATACTACATAATGTGGGTAAAAGAAGTGAAAACGAAAAATAAATTATACTATACCAAATCATTTGAAAACATGTAAAAAGTAAGCCAAGGCCAAAACAAATAAGTTTAATGAAACATAAAGATTCAAAAATGATAAAGAGTCCAAAAATGAAAGACTATGAAGCGGTAATGCATAAAAAATTAAAGAAGGATAAAATAGTGAGTAAGAAAAAATATGCTACATAATGTGGGTAAAAGAAATGAAAATGAAAAATAAAATTTACTAGAGTACCAAGTCATTTGAAAACAGGTAGAAGATAAGACAAGGCAAAGATAAAACAGTTTACTGAAAATATAACAATTAGAAAAGATGAAGAGTGGAAAAGCGAAAGCGTCTGAGGTGGGAACACTCTAAAATCGAAGAACGGTGAAAAAGAAAACTAATAAAAAATTAACTAAATAACGTGATTACATGAAGCGAAAAGGAAAGATAAAAAGGAAAAAAAAAGTAAAATAAAACAGTTTACTGAAAATATAAAAATTGGAAAAAAAAATGAAGAGTAGAAAAGCAAAAGTGTCTGAGCTAAAAACACATTAAATTTTTTGAAAACGGTAAAAAACGAAAGCAATAAAAACTATCAACTCCAGAATGATGGTAAAAGAAGTGGAGAGGCAAAACAAAATATACCAAGCATACCAAGTCACCTGAAAACACATATAAAATAGAACAAAATCAAAATTCAACAGTTTACTAAAAATATGAAATTTTGGAAGAAATGAAGACCGAAAAAGTGAGATCGCCTAACACAAAAACACGCAAGAATTGAAGAATGGTGACAAAGGTTGGTAAAAATAAAATAAAATAATGTAGGCAAAAAATAAGTAAAAAGGAAAAGAGGTTGTACCAAGAATATTATTTCATTTGAAGACACGAAGAAGATAAACAGAAGTAAGAAAAAGAAAAGTTTACCAAAAATATAAAGATTTGAAAAAGATAAAGCGAATTGAAAGCGTATGAGATAGAATATCATGCTAATAAATTGAAGAATGATAAAAATAAAGTGAAATAAGATAAGTACATAATGTGAGTCGGGGTAGTGGAAAGGAAAAACAAAATAAACCAGATCATCTGAAAACACGTAGAAAATAAGCCACCGCCATACCAAAAAATATTATTAAAAATATAAAAAGTTTAGAAAAGATGAAGAATGGAAAGACAAAAGCGTATGTGGCAAAAACAGGTTAAAATTTTTAAAATCATTAGAAAAAGAGAGTAATGAGAAAATCAACTACATTACGTGGGTAAAAAGCAGAAAATGCAAAATATACCAAGTGTACTAAGTCATTTGAAAGTACATAAAAACACATTAAAAATTGAAAGACCGACAAATAAGAAGTGATAAAAACATAAACTACATTATGTATAAAAGAAGTGAAAATAAAAAAAAAACAAAATATACCAAAAATACCAAGTCATCTGAAAACACGTAAAAGAAAAGTCAAAGCAAAAAATAAAACAGTTTACTGAAAATATATGAAATTTGAAAAAGATGAAGATTGGAAAAACAAAAGCTTTTGAGGCAGAAACTTGTTATAAAATTGAAGAACAACGAAAAAGGAAAGTAATAAGACATAACCTATATAGTGGATAAAAGTTGTCTAAAAGAAAAGCAAGTTATTTGAAAACACGTGTAAAAAAAGCCATGGCGAAAATAAAATAGTTTACTGAAAATATGAGGATATTGGAAAAGATGATGAGTTGAAAAGCCAAAACGTTTCAGGTTGAAAGACGACAAACAAATAAAGAATGGTTAAAAAAATCAACTATAATGCGGGTAAAAGATATGAAAATAAAAAACAAACACCAAGTGTTTTTAAAACACTAACAAGTCATGGCCAGACTTGACAATTTTACAAATATATAAAGAGTTGAAATAGATGAGAGTGAAAAAGCAAAAGCGGCTGAGACATAACACGTTAAAAAATTGAAGAATAGTGAAAAAAAAGTAACAAAAAAACAACCACATCATGTGCCACAAAACAAAATATACCACGAATACCAATTTGAAAACATGTAGGGAATAATCCCTTGCAAAAAAAAAGTTTTACTGAAAATTTAAAGATTAAAAAAAGATGATGCATGGAAAGCGAATGCGTTTGACTTTGACGCAAAAACAAGTAAAAAAACAGGGTTAACAACTTATAAGAGATAGCGGCACCACCAAGTTTATTCAAGCTATCTACACAACATAAACATGCATAAGTGTGGCATCTAATCCTTTTTCCATTTCTTGGGCCACAAAACTCGCTAGAGTCGTGACGTGGTTTATTTTCGGAAGACACTCTTAGTCTGTACTCCTTTTCTTTTCTTCTCTTTCTAATCTGGCACCCTTAACCAGACAACCCCCACTATCTTCACTGCCACCACTCGTTTCAAGCTCGCCTGTCTCCGTTCATATCCACAGAGAACCTAGCACCACCTCTCACGACCCTCCCAATCTTCTTCTCTTACGGCTCCAAGATCGTGATGCTACTCTTGATCAGAGATCCGCCTCTCTAAGTTGAGTTAAATGACCTCTTTGGCTAGGCTCTTGGCCAACAAATAGGCGGGAGGTGTTAAATACCACACTAATACAAATTTTGGTGCAAGATAGCTAAAATAAACTATGTAATCAAATGCTACCACATGTAAAATAATAATAAAAAAATCAACCACATACTTTACGTAAAAGAAGTGAAAAGGAAAAACAAATTATAGCAAGAATATCAAGTCAATTGAAAGCACGTAGAAAGTAAGATAAGGACAAAATAAAATAATTTACGGAGATTAAAAAGATTCCAAAAAGATGAAGTATGGAAGAGCTCAAGCATGTGGTGCAAAAACACATTAATAAAAGAACAGTAAAGAAAAAAACAAATTAAATTTTTAACTGTATAATTTTAGTAAAAATAAGTGAACGGGAACAACAAAATATACCAAGAATACAAAATCGTCTAAAAACACGCAGAAAGAAAAAGCCAAGGCTAAAAGAAATAGTTTGCTAAAACTTTAAAGATTGAAAATGACGAGTGAAAAGGCAAAAGTGTCTAAGGCAAAAACATATAAGAACAGTAAAAAAGGAAAGCACTAAAAAAAATAAACTACATAATTTGGGTAACAGAAGTGAAAAGGAAAAGCAAAAATTACTAAGAATAACGAGTCATTTAAAAACACGTAGAAAATTAGTCAAGGCCAAAATAAATAGTTTAGTAAGAATTTAAAGATTCGTAAGAAAACAAAGGGTAGAAAAACAAAAGCGATTGGTATGAAAACATGTTAAAAGAATTAAAGACAGTGAGAAATGAAAGCAAAAAAAAAAATCAAATACATAATGTGAGTAAAGAAGCGAATCAAAATTTACCCAAGAATATCAAGTCACTTGAAAACACGTAAAAAAAAATAATAAGCCGCAACCAAAATAAAAAAGTCTATTGAAAATATAAAGATTGGAAAAAGATGAGGAGAAACAAAAACCTTTTAGGCAGAAATATAAGAAATTCAAGAAGAATGAAAAGAGAAAGTAATAAAAAACTTGACTACATAATATGGGTAATAGATATGGAAAAAAATAAAATATATCAAGAATACTAAGTCATTTGAAATGCACGCAAAAAATAAACCAAGGTCAAAATAAAAGAGTTTACTAAAATATAAAAAACTCAAAAAGATGAAGAGTGAAAAAGCAAAAGCGTATGAAGTACAAACACATTAAAAATCAAAAAACGGTGATAAGGAAAAGAAATTAAAAAAATTGACATAATGTGGATAAAAGAACTGATAAGAAAAAGGAAAATATATCAATGAAATAATAAAGATTTGAAAAACATGAAGGGTGGAAAGGCGAAAGCACATGGGACGAAGACATGAAAGATGAGAATTACTAGAATACCAAGTCATTTGCGAACAATAAAAAATAAGCAATGATAAAAATAATACAGTTAACTGAAAAGATAATCATTTCAAAGGACGGAGAGTGGAAAAGCAAAACATAAGAGGTACAAACACGTTAAAACTTGAACGGAGAAAAATTAAAAGCACAATGTGGATATAAGAAGTTGTAAGGAAAAGCAAAATATACCAATAATATCAAGTCATTTCAAAACATGTAAAAACTAAAATAAGGACAAAATAAAACATTTTAATAAAAATATAAAGATTCCAAAAGATAAATAATAGAAAAGTAAAAGAGTCAAAGGTACAAACTCGTTAAAGCTCGAAGAATGGTGAAAAAGAAGAGTAATAAAAAATCATTTTCATAAAGTAAATAAAATAAGTGATAAGGAAAAGCAAAATATACTACGAATACCATGTATTTAGAAACATGAAAAAAATTAGGCAAGACCAAAAAAAAAGAAATTTACTTCAAGTACAAAGACTTAAAAATGATCAGAAGTGCAAAAAAAAAAAACATATGAGGAAGAAACACACTGAAAAATTGAAGAACGGCAAAAGTCAACTACAACTACATTAAATGCGTAAAGAAGTGAGAGTGAAAAAATATATTCCAAAATACCAAGCCGTTTGAAAACACTTAGGAAATAAGCCAAGGCCAAACTAAATAACCAACTAAAAATATCGAGATTCAATAAAATGCAAGAGTAGAAAAACAAAATCGTATGAGATAACACGTTAGAAATTGAAGAAATATGAAAAGGAGAAGTGCTAAAAAAAACTACATATTGTGGATATACAAAATGGAAAGGTAAAATAAAATATGACAAGAATATGAAGTCATTTGAAAACACGTAAAAAAGAAGCCAAGGCAAAAAAAAAAAAATTGTTTACTGAACATATAAAGATTTTGATAGGATGAAAAGCTGAAAAGCGAACAATCTGAGACAAAAATACATTTGAAAGTTGAAGAATAGCGAAATAAGAAAGTAAAAAAAATAAAAGATCATCTATATAGAGTATGGGTAAAAGAAGAGGAAATGAAAAGTAAAATATACGAAGAATACAAAGTCATTTGAAAACACATAAAGACTAAAACCAAAAAAATAAAAATGCCTAATGAAAATATAAAGATTTGAAAAAGATGAGGAGGGATAAAGCGAAAGAATATGAGTTAAAAACACTTTTAAAAAAATAAAAATGGTGGAAAAAAGTAAAAAATAATAAAATATATCATGTGTGTAAAAAGAAGCAGAAAGCAAAGCAATCCGCACAACAAATATAAAATCAATTGAAAACACATAACAATACACAAAGGCCAAAATTAAACGGTTTACTGTAAATATGAAGATGAGGGGAACTGAAAGCATCAGAGACGGAAACACGTTAAGAAATTGAAGAATGATGAAGAAAAAATTATTAAAAAAGCAACTACATAATGTTTGTAAAAGAAATGGTAAGAAAAAACAAAATTTTACCAAGAACTTTAAATCGTTGAAAAACAGTAGAAAATAAGCAAATGTCAGTGTAAAAAATTCACTAAAAACATCAAGATTCAAAAAAGTTTAGGAAATAAAAAACGTAAGAATATGAGGTAAAACACATGCTAATTGAAGAACAGCGAAAATAATTAGTAAGAAAACATATTACATAATGTGGATAAAAGAAGTGAAAACGAAAAATAAAATATACTAGGAATACCAAATCATTTGAAAACACGTAGAAAGTAAGTCAATGCCAAAATAAATAATTTTAATTAAGAAAAGCAAAACAAAGAAGATACATCATCTGAAACACATTTAAAAAATTGAGGAACTCTTAAAAAAGTATTACTAAATCAACTACATAATGTCAGTTAAAAAAAGTGGAAAGGCACAGCAAAATAAACTAGGATACTAAGTCATTTGAAAACAACTAAAATAAGTCAAGGACAAAATAAAACAGTTTATTAAAAGTATACGTATTCAAAAAGACGAAAGTAGAAAGGCAAAAGCGTATGAGGTGGAAACACGTTAAAAATGACAAACTTGCTCGAAATCGTCATCTGAAGACGTGGTCATGGCTAACTTGCTGGTTCGGTTATGGAGTTAGTTCTCTGGCATTAATTGGCCAGAATTGAAACGGGGGATCAGAGAGAGAAAGAGGGAATTCCTGAATCTTGAATCACATCTGACATCCTTTCTCGAAATCAGGAACGAACAGACAAATCAACTACCAAAGAAACGCAAAGAAAGCAGCAATTAGTAAAGAACAGACAAAGAGGGAATTCTTGAATCACATCACATCCTTTCTCGAAATCGGGAACGAACAGACAAATCAACTACTAAAGAAACGCAAAACCCTTGGTTCCACGGGTCAAATTAACTACCAAAGAGAGCAGCAATTACAAAGCAGTCAACTCTACAATATAAGACGGTAAACATCTCCAAGTTCAATAATCTTGAATTGAGACAGAGAGAATGTAGAAACAAGAAATCTCACCTTGTCTTCCAATGGGGGTTTAATGCTTCTGAATATAGCGAGAGAGAGAGAGAGAGGCTCTTTGGGTTCTCTCTATTCAGGGCTATAAACTAGTGGTGGTTTTGGTGCACATGGCGGCGGCAGGGGGCTGGTGGTGATCTTTTGGGTTCGGCGGTTGTAGTGTGAGCACCGAAGAGGTGGCCATGGTTAAACTTGCTGATTTGGTTATGGAAGAAATTGAAGTTCTTGAAATCTTGAATAACGTTTCACATCCTTTCTCCACAAGCACTCTGCCTCTTATATAGAGAGGGTGACTACAAACAAATTTATTTTTAAACACAAAGAATACCTTTTTTGTTTAAACGAGAAGCCAGTCTTTTTTTGCCTCTGTCATTTCGAGGCCAAAATAAGCCAAAGCCAAAATAAAATAGTACATAAATAATATAAAGATTTCAATAAATGAAGAGTGAAAAAACGAAAGCGTCAAAGGTACAAATACGTTAAAAATCGAAGAAATGAAAAAGATAAAAGTTATAATAAATTCAAGTGCATAATGTGGATAAAAGAAATGATAAGGAAAAATCAATTTGAAGCAGCGGAACAGAGAGAGAAATTGAAGTTCTTGAAATATTGAAGAACGTTTCACATCTTGTCTCCACAAGTATTCTGCTCTTATATAGAGAGGGTGGGTACAAAACAAATTTATTTTTAAACGAAAAGAATACCTTTTTAATTTAAACGAAAAGCCGTCGTTTTTTTTTTACCTCTATCATTTATTTTTTTAAGTACTTCTAAAAGGAAAAGAATGCCTTCTTAGTCCAGATAAACCAAGCAATAAAACAGCTTATAAAAAATATAAAGATTCGGAAAGATGAAGCGTGGAAAAGAGAAAGCGTTCGAGGTACAAACATGTCAGAGATCGAAGAATGGTGGGAAAAAAGTAATAAAAAATCAACTACGAAAAGTAAATAAATGAAGAGATAAAATAAAAGCAAAATATACTAAGAATATCAAGTCATTTAAAAACATGAAAAAAATAAGGCAAGGCCCAAAAAAAAAAGAGTTTAATAAAAGTATAAAGACTTGAAAAATGATTGAGAGTGGAAAAGAGAAAAAATGTGAGGAAGAAACACGTTAAAAAGTTGAAGAATGGCGAAAAAAGGATAGTAAAAAAAAACTAACTACCTAATATTGGTAAAAGAATGGAAATGAAAAATAAAATATACCAAGAATATCAAGTCATTTGAAAACGATAAGTAAATAAGTAAAGGCCAAAATAAAACAGCTTACACAAAATATAAAGATTTGATAAAATGAAGAATAGAAAAACAAAACTGTCCGAGATACAAACACAAATAAAATAGTGAAAGGTGAATAGAAAATTTGCTAAAAGAATAAACTACATACTGCGGATATAGCAAGAACATTAAGTTATATGAGAAACGTAGAAAAGAAACCAAGGGCAAATTAAAAAGTTTACTATGAGTTTAAAGACTCAAAAATTATGAAGAGTGAAAGAAAGATAGCAATTGAGGAAGAAACACGTTGAAAGAATAGAAGAACAGCAAAAAAAGAGTAACAAAAACCAACTTTGTAATATTAGTAACAGAAGTGAAAATGACAAATAAAATATACCAAGTCATTTGAAAACACTTAGAAAATAAGCCAACATCAAAATAAAATGGTCCACTGAAAATACAAAGATTTGATAAGGTGAAGAGTAGAAAAACAAAACCGCCTGTAATAACCTGAATTTTTTTTAAATACTTAGCATTGGCGTGTATTTTTTCAGCGACAAATTTAATATTTGTTTAGCATTGATATAAAAAATTTCAGCGAAGGTATATCTTTATATATATTCAACGTCAATGTGTATATTTAGCGGCAAACTATCTATTTTAGCATCGATATAATTTTTAGAGACAATATATTTTCTTTGGTAACAGGTGTACTTATTAACTACAATTTGTGAAACGAGATAGTGTAATAACCCGCTAACAATTTTCGTAGCGCATAAATTGTCATAAATGTTTAATCTTGGACCATTTCGCCATAAAAGTTCGGGTAAATATTCGAGCAGCTAATGAAAGTGTTAAGGGTTTCTTTTGTAATGTTCAAATTTAGGGTTATTATATCTATATACATATACACCATTATAAATGGTTGCCGTCATACACCTCCATTCTTCCATCTGGTTTGTCGCCTAGAGAGAAAGAGGAAGAGATACTCAGAGAGAAAATAAGAAGGGAAGATCGTGGCGAGGAGGATTGTTCTGACGAAGTTTTTCTGGTAATACCCTCTGTTCATATTACATTACAACAGTTTAGTGTGTGTGTGTGTGTGTGTGTGTGTTGGTGAATGTGAGTGCGTGGGAAGGAAGTTTGCGTTTTAATGGCAGTGGGTGTGTAAATTATGTGTATCCGTGAGTATTTGTGTGAACATTGGATGTGTGAGTGTTTGACCTTCTTTGTAGGGTATGAGAAGTGTGTGAGAAGTGAGTGTGGGGTCTGTGGGTGTGGATGTGTGTGTGAGAAAGACTTGAGTAGAGACTAACAGATGGAGACTAATGCTGTGGAAATTCTAAGAGGTTTATGGGTAAAAATTAGTGGTGTGTTTTGATGTGAGTGTGGTTGCATGTATATATATATATACATATCAGTGTATAGGAGTTCGTGTATATGTGAGTGAGTTGGAAAAAGAAAAGAGAGGCCGGGAAGGAAGACCCACTGCCTCACGGCAGTGGGTGTGAAAGAAGAAAAGTATGAAGTTTTTTTCAGTGTATGTGCGCGTTGTGTGAGTGCTATGTGGGCATGGGAGTGCTGGATATGTGTGTGTGTGGATTGTGCGCATGAGAAGGGAGAAGGAAGCAGCAGGGAGCTAATATACTGATTTGGGTATGCATGGATGTGTTTGAGAGGAAGATGGTGAGGCCAGGTTTAATTCTAATAATTAATTTGCCCATTTAGGTAAATTCGAGGTTTGAGCAAGATTGAATAGCAGCGAGCGCATAGCTTGGATCGAAGTAAGGATTTTCTCTCTGAACCCTACTCATCATTCTGAATGTCTGTGTTTTATTCTTAACTGTTTCAAAATTTTGTGGAACTTTGGTTTTATAAAAATTTTATGAAAATATTTGGATATCACCTATGAAACCCTAATTCGAGCCATATAACGATCGTTTGGAACTCCGATTTCATTTTCCTCTATTTATTGATTTGATTATGGTAAAGCAGTTTCAATTGTATTTATATTCTACTAAATGCTGACATGACATTTTTGCATTGGTGAGTTTTGGCTGAAGTTGGTATTTGTTGGAGGATTCGGCGTATTGGTGTGGGCGAGTACCTTGACGGATTAGCCGGCGTATTGGTGTGGGCTAGTGCCTTGATGGACTAGCCGGTGGAAAGTGTTAACGAGCATCGCCTTTGTGGCTTTGCTAAGTGATTAACCTGCATTGCCTGTGTGGCTTTGCAACTCATGTTCAATAGCGTTTGTGATTGTTTGCATCTTATCCGAAAGTCATATTAATATATGATTAAATTAGTTGTGATTGTTGTGAAAATTCTAAAATTTATCATCGAATTGTTTCTTTAAACAAAACCAACATCGCTTTGTATTTGTAAACTATTTCGTAATTTCTTTATTTGAGCGACCTTACTGAGCTCTCAAAAACTCACTCTCCTTTGACTTCTTTTCTACATGTAGTAACCAGCGTTAGACCACTTGAAATTGGACTAGAGGTAAGCAAGCTAGTGAACTTAAGTAGTGTTTCTCTTTAGAACCCCTGCGTGGGTGAATCTCTGTAATTCATTATTAAGTTTAAATTTAGTTTATTGATCATGATTTTGTACTCGAAATAATACATTAATTGATGGATTAGTTGCTCTGACATATTGGTAGTATTTATTTTGTTTGAGTTTGAGGATTTTATGATTAAGTGATTGATAGATCGAGTTTTAACGTTCCGAAAAATTTTGGGATGTTACACCGTCCGAGGTACAAACACGTTAAAAATAAAAATAAAAGGTGAATAGAAGACGCGCTAAATGAATAAACTACATACGGTGGATACACGAAGCAGAAAGGGAACACAAAATATTGCAAGAATTTCAAGTCTATTAGAAACACATTGGAAAAGAAACGAAGGCCAATGTATATCAAACATGGGAGGAAAGGAGAACCAAAATATATCAACCATACCAAGTCATTTGAGAGCACGTGAAAATAATTTAGGGCCAAACTAAAAAATGTTTATTGAAGTATACAGGTTTGAAAAAGATGAGTAGGCAAAAGCAAAAGAGTACGAGGTAAAAACACATTAATTAACTAAAGAACGGTGAAAAAGTGAAACAAATAAAGAACATCATCTGTGTAAAAAGAAGTGGAAACCAAAATCAATTCGTACAAAGAATGTCAATTCATTTGGAAGCATATGGAAAATCAGCAGAATTGAAAGAGTCGAAGACAGAAATAAGGTAAGGGGTTGAAAATGTAATAAAAAATCAACTATATAACATGGGTAAAAGAAGTGGTAAGAAAAAATAAAATACACCAAGAATCCTAAATCATATGGAAAACAGTAGAAACTATATAAAGAATCGAAACAGTTGAGGAGTTCAAAAATGGAAGAGTATGAGGCACAAACGCATTGTAAAGCTGAAGAAAAAAAAGCTATTCGCAAAAAAAATATATGCTAGATAATGCGGGCAAACAAAGTGGAGATGAAAAATTAAATAAAATAGGAAAAAACATGTACAAAATAAGCCAAGGCCAAAGTAAAATAGTTTATAAATAATATAAAGATTCCAAGAGATGAAAAGTGAAAAACAAAAGCATTAAAGGTACAAACACGTTAAAAATTAAAGAACAGGAAAAAGAAAACTTATAATAAAATCAACTGCATAATGCGGATAAAAGAAATGGTAAGGAAAAGCTAAATATATAGAGAATACCAAGTCATTTTGAAACAAGTACAAGATAAAGAAAGCAAAGATAAGAGAGTTTATTGAAAATAAAAAGATTCAGAAAGATGAAGCGTGGAAGAGGGAAGCATTAGAGTACAAACACGTGCAAAAATTGAGAATAATGGGGAAAAAAGTAATTAAAAAATCAATTCCATAAAGTAAATAAATGAAGAGATAAGGAAAAGCAAAATATACTAAGAATACTAAGAGATAAGGAAAAACAAAATTAATTATTAAGGTTTTAATTTTAAACGAAGAGATCACCATTTTAGTTTAAACGAAAAGCAGTCATTTTTTCCCCTCTGTAATTTATTTTTAAATTACTTCTAAAAGGAAAAAAAATACCTTTTTAGTTCAGATAAAATGTAATAAAATAGCTTATTAAAAATATAAATATTCTGTAAGATGAAGCGTGAAAAGAGAAAGCGTTATAGGTACAAACACGCTAGAGATCGAAGAATGGTGGGGAAAAAGTAAAAAAAAAAAAACAACTACAAAAAGTAAATAAATGAAGAGTTAAAAGAAAAGCAAAATATACTAAGAGTATCAAGTCATTTGGAAACGTGAAAAAAATAAGGCAAGGCCCAAAAAAAAAAGAGTTTACTAAAAGTATAAATAAAGACTTGAAATGATTGAGGGAGGAAAAGACAAAGCACGTGGGGAAGAAACACGTTAAAAAGTTAAAGAACAGCGAAAAAAGGATAGTAGAAAAAACTAACTACCTAATATTGGTAAAAGAATGGAAATAAAAAATAAAATATACCATGAATATCAAGTCATTTGAAAACACTTAGAAAATAAGTAAAGGTCAAAATAAAGCAGTCTACAGAAAAATATAATGATTTGATAAGATGAAGAATAGAAAAAAAAACCGTTTGAGACACAAGCACAAATAAAATCGAGAAAGGTGAAGAGAAAAAGTGTTAAAAGAATAAACTATATACTGCGGATCACCAAGTGGAAATGGAAGGCAAAATATAACAAGAACATTAAGTTATATGAGAAATGTAAAAAAGAAACCAAGGGCAAATAAAAAAGTTTACTACGAGTATAAAGACTCAAAATGAAGAAGAGTGAAAGAAAGATAGCATCTGAGGAAGAAGCGCGTTGAAAAATAGAAGAACAGCTAAAAAAAAGTAATAAAAGCTAACTTTATAATATGGGTAACAGAAGTGAAAATGACAAATAAAATATACCAAGTCATTTGAAAATACTTAGAAAATAAGCCAACGCCAAACATGAAGAAGAGTGAAAGAAAGATAGCGTCTGAGGAAGAAACACGTTGAAAAATAGAACAGCTAAAAAAGAGTAATAAAAGCTAACTTTATAATATGGGTAACATAAGTGAAAATGACAAATAAAATATACCAAGTCATTTGAAAACACTTAGAAAATAAGCCAACGCCAAAATAAAATAGTCCACTGAAAAAAAATAAAGATTTGCTAGGGTGAAGAGTCGAAAAACAAAACCATTCAAGGTACGAACATTTTAAAAATTGAAAAAAGGTAAACAGAAGAAGTACTAAATTAATAAACTACATACAGTGGATACACCAAACGGAAAGGAAACACATGATATAGCAAGAATATAAAGTCTATTAGAAACACATTGGAGAAGAAACCAAGGCCAATGTATATCAAGCATAAGAGGAAAGGAGAAAGTCATTTGAGAACACGTGAAAATAATTCAAGGCCAGTTAAAAAATGCTTACTGAAAATATAAAGATCCGAAAAAGATGAGTAGGCGAAAGCAAAAGAGTACAAGGTAAAAACACATTCAATAACTAAAGAATGGTGAAAAAAGTGAAACAAATAAAGTGCATCATCTGTGTAAAAAGAACTGGAAACCAAAATCAATCCATACAAAGAATATCAATTCATTTGAAAGCACAAAAAAATAACCAAGGTCCAAAATTAAACAGTTTACTTTAACTATAAAGATAAAGAAAGATCAAGTAGAACCGAAAGCATCGAGGCATAAATATGCTAAAAATGTAATAAAAAATCAACTGTATAACATGGGTAAACCAAGGTCAGAAAAAAAAAAATTGCTGAAAATATAAACATTCGAAAAGTTGAGGAGTTGAAAAACAGAAATGCATTGTAAAACTGAAGAATGACGAAAAACTATTAGTAATAAAAAAATATTCTACATAATGTGGGTAAAAGAAGTGGAGATGAAAAATAAATTATAGTTGGAATACCAAGTCATTTAAAAACACGTAGAAAATATGCCGATGTCAAAATAAAACAGTCTATATATAATATAAAGATTTGGAAAGATGAAACGTGGAAAAGCGAAAGCGTTAGAAGTACAAACAAGTTTTACCTAAAAACATAGAAAAGAAAAGTTATAAAAAAATCAACTGCATAATGTGGATAAAAGAAATGATAAGGAAAAAACAAATGTATTAAAAATACCAAGTCATTCGAAACATGTACTAGGTAAAGAAAGCAAAAATAAAAGAGAATATTGAAAATATAAAGATTCAAAAAGATGAAGCATGAAAAAGAGAGAGCGTTAGAGGTACAGACAGGTCTAAAAATTGATGAATAATGGAAAAATGTAATGAAAAATCAACTACATAAAGTAATTAATGAAAAGATAAGAAAAATAAAAATATACTAAGAATACTAAGTCATTTGAAAAAATGAAAAAAATAATGCAAGGCCAAAAAAGACAACAGTTTATTAAAAGTATAAAGATTTGAAAATGATGAAGAGTAGAAAAGGTAAAGCATGTGAGGAAGAAACACGTTAAAAAGTTGAAGAACATAAAAAAAAAAAAGAGTAAAAAAATAATGCCATGTCTTTTTGAAACATGTAAAAACAAAAGAAGGCAAAAATAAAACAGTTTATTCAAAATAAAAAGATTCGGGAAAAAGAAGCATTGAAAAGAGAAAGCTTTAGAGGTACAAATAAGTTAAAAATAAAAAATAATGGTGAAAAAAGTAATAAAAAAATCAATCACATATAAAGACATAAATGAACAGATAAGGAAAAGCAAAATATACTAAGAATATCAAAACATTTGAAAACACGTAGAAAATAAGTCAAGCCCAAAATAAAATAGTCCTGTAAAAATATAAATATTTAATAAGGTGAAGAGTAGAAAAGCAAAACCGTCAGAGATACAAACACGTTAAAAGTGCTAAAGGAATAGTTATATACTGTGGATACACGAAGTGGAAAGGGAAAGCAAAATATAGCAAGAATATTAAGTTACTGTATATGAGAACACGTAGAAAAAAACCAAGGGCGAAAAAAAAAAGTTTACTCAGAGTAGAAAGATTAAAAAATTATGAAGAGTGAAAAAAAAAAGAAAGAAAACATCTGAGAAAGAAACACGTTAAAGACTTGAAGAACAACGAACAAAGAGAAATAAAAATCAACTACATGACATATAAAATATACCAAGTCATTTAAAAACATTTAGAAACAAGCCAACACCAAAATAAAATGATCTACTTAAAATATAAAGATTTCATAAGATAAAGAGTAGAAAAATAAAACCATCTAAGGTACAAACGCGTTAACAATTAAGAAACGTGAATAGAAAAAGTACCGAAAGAATAAACTACATATCGTGAATAAATGAAATGGAAAGGGAATGCAAAATGTAACAAGAATATCAAGTCTTTTCAAAGATTCAGATAGGATGAACATCTGTAATGGGAGTCCTCTAGGACAGAACTACATGTAAAAATTGAAGAACCGTGAAATATGAAAGTGAAACAAACAAAGAAAAACCACTGAATATGGTGGTAATAGAATAGTAAGGGAGAAGCAAAATATATCAAGCATACCAAGTCACTCGAGAACATGTAAAAATAATCCAAGTCCAAAATAAAAAGTTTACTGAAAATATAAACATTATAAAAAGAGTACGAGGTAAAAACACGTTAAAAAATTATAGAATAGTGAAAAAAAAAAAGTAAAACAAAGAAGATACATAATCAGTGTAAAACGAAGTGGAATCCAAAATTAATCCATGCAATCAATATCAAATCATTTGAAAGCACATAAAAATAACTAAATCCAAAATTAAACAGTTTACTTTAAATATAATATAAAGATGAGAAAAGATCAGCGGAACTGAAAGCGTTAGAGACAGAAACATATTAAGAGATTGAACACGTAATAAAAAAAATCAACTATTTAACGTGGGTAAAATAAGTGATAAGAGATAAAATATACCAAGAGTACTAAGTCAGTTGAAAATTATAGAAACTAAATCAAAGTCAGAATAAAAAAGTTACTGAAATAAAAAAGATTCAAAAAAGTTGAAGAGTTGAAAAACGGAAGAGTATAAGCAGAAACACATTGTAAAACTGAAGAACGACGAAAAACTATTAGTAATAAGAAAATATTTTACATAATGCGGGTAAAAGAAGAGGAGATGAAAAATAAAATATAGTTGGAATACCAAGTCATTTGAAAACACGTAGAAAATAAGGCGAGGCAAAATTAATGAAATTTAATGAAATAGAAACATTCAATAAAGATGAAGAGTGGAAAAATGGAAGAGTAAGAAGCAAAAACACATTAAAAATTGAAGAACGATGAAAAAAGTGAATAGTAAAAAATATAGTACATAATGTGAGAAAAAGAATCAGAAATGAAAAATAAAATTTACTAGAATATTAACTAATTTAAAAACACGTAGAAAACAAGCAAAGACAGAGATAAAACAGTTTTTTGGCAATATAAAGATTCGAAAAGAAGAAGAGTTGAAAAGCAAAAGCGTCAGAAGTCTAAACACGTTAAAAATTGAAGAACGGAAAAAGAAAAGTTATACAAATATCAACTATCATAATGTGGGTAAAAAAGGAAGGGGTAAGATAAAGCAAAATGTACCAAGAGTAATAAGTCATTTAAAAAATAGTGAAAACTAAGCCAAGGTGTGGATAAAAGAATTTACTGAAAATATAAAGATATAAAAGTTGTGGAGTTGAAAAAAGGAGATAGTATGGCCAAAAATACATTGTAAAATTGAAAAAAGAGAAAAAATTAGTAATAAAAGTTATGCTACATAATGTGGGCCAAGAAGTTGAAATGAAAAATATAATATAAAATGAATAGCATGTCAATTAAAAACACGTAGAAAATAAGCCTAGGCTAATATAAATAAGTTTAGTAAAATATAAAGAATTGAAAAAGTTGGAGAGTGGAAAAACGAAAGAGTATGAAAAAGGGAGTAATAACAAATATAGTACATAATGCGGGCAGAAGAAATGGAAATGAAAAACAAGATTTACTAAAATACCAAGTCATTTGTGAACACATAAAAAATAAGCAATGGCCAAAATAAAACAGTTAACTAAAAAGATAAAGATTTCAAAGGGCAAAGAGTGAAAAAGCGAAAGCATCAAAGATACAAACATGCTAAAAATTGAAGAACAGAGAAAAAGAAAGGTTATAAAAAATTAACTACACAATATGGATAAAAGAAGTCGTAAGGAAAAACAAAATATACCAAGAATATTTCAAAACGTGCAAAAACTAAAATAAATAAAAAAATAAAATTGTTTAATGAAAATGTAAAGATTCCAAAAGATGAATAATTGAAAAATGAAAGCATCAGAGGTACAAACATGTTAAAGATCGAATAATGGTAAAAAGAAAGAGTAATTAAAAATGAACTGCATAAAGTAAATAAGAGAATATACTAAGAATACCATATATTTGAAAGACGAAGAAAAATAGGCAAGGCAAAAAAAAAGTATTTTACTTAAAGTATAAAAATTTAAAAATGATCAAGAGTGAAAAAGAAAAAGCATTCGAGAAAGAAACACATTGAAAAATTAAAGACCAGCAAAAAAAGTGAGTGATAAAAAGTCAACTACATAATATGGGTAAAAGAAGATGGAATGAAAAATAAAATATACCAAAAATACCAAGTCATTGAAAACACTTAGAAATAGGCCAAGGCCAAATAAATAACCTACTGAAAACATTAAGATTCAATAAAATGCAAGAGTAGAAAAACAAAATCATCTGAAGTACAAACACATTGAAATTCGAAGAAAGATGAACAGCAAAAGTCCTAAAAAAATATTATGGGTACAAGAAGTGCATAGTGAAACAAAATATAACAATTATATGAAGTCATTTTAAAACACGTAGAAAAGAAGTCAAGACAAAAAAAATGGTTTACTAGAAATATAAAGATTTGGATAAGATGAAGAGCTGAAAAGCAAAAGGCAAAAATATATTTAAAAGTTGAAGAACAGTGAATTAAGAGAGTAAAAAATAATAAAAAAAGATCAATTATAGAGTATGGATAAAACAAGAGAGAAGGAAAATTAAAATATATGAAGAATACCAACTCATTTGAAAACACGTAAGAACTAATACCGGCAAATAAAAATGTTTACCGAAAATATAAAGATTTGAAAAAGATGATGTGGGGTAAATCAAAAGAATACGAGTTAAAAACACGTTAACATCAAAAAGGTGAAAAAAGGAAAAATAATAATATACATCATGTGTGTAAAAAGATGTATAAAGCAAAAGCAATCTCCACAACGAATATCAAATCAATTGAAAACACATAAAAATAAGCAAAGCCAAAATAAACGGTATACTCTATATATGAATATGAGGAAAAAAAATGAGGGGAACCGAAAGAATCGCAGACGGAGACATGTTAAGAAATTGAAGAATGATGAGAAAAAAAATTATAAAAAAATCAACTAAGTCAGTAAAACTAAGCAAATGTTAGGATAAAAAAATGTTATCAAAATATTTTACTGACTTAGTTGATTTTTTATTTCCTCGAAATTTTTTATGATTTGAGGTATAAACACGTTACAAATCGAAGAATGGAGAAAAAGAAAACAAATAAAAAAAACTAACTACCTATACGGGAGGTACCAAGAAGATACATCATTTGAAAGGAAAAATAAAACGAAAAGGAAAAGCAAAAAATATACGGGAGGTACCACGTCAGTTGAAAATAAGTCAAGGCCAAAATAAAATAGTTTAATGAAAATATAAAAATTTGAAAAAAGATGTAGAGTAGAAAAGTAAAAGCGTATGAGATAAAAACACGTTAAAAATTTTGCAAAACGGTAAAAAAAACAAAAGCAATAAAAACTATCAACTATACGATGATGGTAAAAGAAGTGAAAAATGCAAAAAAACTATACCAAGCATACCGAGTCTCCTGAAAATACATATAAAATAGAACAAAGCCAAAATTCAACAGTTTACTAAATATATTGGAAGAGATGAAGAATTAAAAAGTTATCAATTCGCTGATAACAAAATATAACAATCATACCAGATTTTGTTTATTTATCGATTCGCTAATAAAAAGTTAATGAATTTCTACCGACCACGTAAGAATGAACTATGGAACACGTATAATCCAGAGAAAGATGAGAGTGAAAAAATCAGTTGTGTTCATGTAACCATTGAAACCATGGTAGCCAATCCCATAGAAGCATGTTTTTGTAATAGACGAAGGATAGTAATCCTGAAGTGGTGTTGAGCATCCATAGAACCCTCCAAACAAAGTCAAGATTAGGTAATCAAACTATATAAACAGTTCAACAGCCAAGGAAAAGAAGAATCTGATCTGTCTAGCCAAACTTTTAAGCTGTACAAAAAGGTGCAAGACCACAAGATAGCCATGATAGAAATGGACATAATGACCAGCGAAAAATAACAAAGCCAAGTGGAGAAAAGAATAAAGTTGACTGCCATAATGAAAAAGAAAATGACCCTACAGAAAAGAATAGAGACTTTTCACTATTAAAGAATCCTATGTATCTGATCATTTCATCTATAAAATGGGTCGAAGTAAGAGTTAGAAGGCAAAGGAAGTCTGAGATAGTGTGAAGTGTGTGAAGTAGTCTAAGAATGTGAAGTATACTAAGATTTAAAGTGTGCAACAATAAAAGAAGTAGTTAGAGTTGTTCTGGTTTGATAAAGGAGCACCGATTAAAAAACCGTAGAAATTAAACCCCAAGGTCGTAACAAAAAAAATTACTGAAATAGAAAGATTCAAAAAAGTTGAGGAGTTGAAAAACAAAATAGTATGAGGCAGATTCACAATGTCAAATTGAAGAACAACAAAAAACTAATAGTAATACAAAATATACTACATAATGTGGGTATAAGAAGTTGAGATGAAAAATAGAATATACTAGGAATTCCAAGTCATTTGAAAACACATAAAAGATAAGCCAAGGCCAAAATAATTAAGTTTAATGAAATATAAAATTCAAAAAAAAAAGATGAAGAGTGGAAAAACAAAAGAGTATGAAGCAAAAACACTTTAAGAAAATTGAAAAATGACAAAGAAATTGACTAATAAAAATATACAAAAATACATAATGTAGGTAAAAGAAGTGAAGATGAAATATAAAATTTACTAGAATACTAAATTATTTGAAAATATATAGAAAATAAGCAAAGACCAAAATAAATTAGTTTACTAACAGTATAAAGATTTGAAAAGACATAGTTGAAAAGCAAAAGCGTTAGAAGTACAAACACGTTAAAAATTGAAAAACGGTGGAAACTAAGCCAACGTCCTAATAAAAGAATTTACTGAAAATATAAAGATATCAAAAAGTTAAGGAGTTGAAAAAAAAAAGAATGGGCAAAAACACAAGATACAATCGAAGAAAGACGAAAAAAAACTAATAGTAAAAGTTATGCTACATAATGTGGGTAAAAGAAGTTGAAATAAAAAATAAGTTAAATTAGGAATATTTAGTCATTTAAAAGCACATAAAAAATAAGCCAAGGCCAATATAAATAAGTTTAGTAAAATATAAAATTTGAAAAAGTTGAAGAATGGGAAAACAAAGAGTGATAAAGGAAGTAATAACGAATATAGTACATAATGTGGGTAAAACAAATGGAAAAGAAAAAAAGATTTACGAGAATACCAAGTCGATTGCAAAGAACTGAAAAATAAGCAACGACCAAAATAGAACGGTTCACTGAAAAGATGAAGATTTCAAAGGACGAAGAATGGAAAAAGCGAAAGAGTAAAAGGTACAAACACGTTAAATTTTGAAGAACGGAGACAAAATTAACTACACAATATGGATAAAAGAAGTTGTAAGGAAAAGCAAAATATACCAAGAATATCAAGTCATTTCAAAATATGTAAAAACTAAAATAACACCAAAATAAAACAGAATAATAAAAACATAAAGATTCTAAAAACAAAAAAAATGAAAAAGCGAAAGCGTTAAAGGTACAAGCACGATAAAGGTCGAATAATGGTGAAAAAGAAGAGTAATTAAAAATGAACTGCTTAAAGTAAATAAAAGAAGTGATAAGAAAAAGCAAAATATACTAAGAAATACCATGTATTTGAAAACATGAAAAAAATTATGCAATGCCAAAAAAAATAGTATACTTGAATTATCAAGATTTAAAAATGATCAAGAGTGGAAAAGAAAAAGCATCTGAGGAAGAAACACGTTGAAAAAATTGAAGAACGGCAACAAAACTGAGTAATAAAAAGTAAACTACATTATATGTATATAAAAGAAGTGAGAACGGAAAAAAGATATTCCAAATATACCAAACCATTTGAAAACACTTAGAAAATAAGCCAAGGCCAAATTAAATAACCTACTAAAAATATCGAGATTCGATAAAATACAAGAGTAGAAAAACAGAATCGTCCGAGGTACAAACGCGTTAAAAATAGAAGAAAGGTGAAAAGGAGAAGTGCTAACAAAAATTACATACATAAGATACCCGAAGTGGAAAGGTGAAACAAACTATAACACGAATATGAAGTCATTTGAAAGTACGTAAAAAAGAAGTTAAGGCAAATAAAAACGGTTTACTGAAAATATAAATATTTGGATAAGATGAAGAGCTTAATAGCGAACAGTCTAAGATAAAAACACATTCAAAAGTTGAAGAACAGCGAAATAAGAAAGTAAAAAAAAAAATTCATCTATAGAGTATGGGTAAAACAAGACAGAAGGAAAAGAAAAATATACCAAGTCATTTGAAAACACGTAAAAATTAATACCAGCAAAATAAAAATGTATACAGAAATTAAAGATCTGAAAAGATGAGGATGAGTAAAGCGAAAGAATACGAGTCAAAAGCACGTTAACATTTATACCAAGAACATTAAATCAAATGTTGGAATAAAAAAATTCACAAAAAATATAAAGATTCGAAAAGTTGAGGAAATAAAAAACGTAAGAGTACAAGGTATAACACATTTTAAATTGAAGAACAACGAAAAAAATTAGGGAAAAGCATATTACATAATGTTTGTAAAAGAAATCAAAATGAAAAATAAAATATACTAGGAATACCAAATCATTTGAAAACACGTAGAAAGTAAGCCGATGCCAAAATAAATAGGTTTAATGAAAAAAAAACAAAGAAAATACATCATATGTGTAAAAAGAAGTGGCAACCAAACTCAATCGAATATCCAATCATTTGAAAGCACATAAAAATGACCAATGTCCAAAATTAAAGAATTTACTTTAAATATAAAGACGAGGAAAGATGAGGAGAATTGAAAGCGTCGGAGACAGAAACACGTTAAGAAATTAAAAATGATAAAGAAAATGTAATCAAAATCAACTATATAATATAACGTGGACAAAAGAAAATAAAATATGCCAAGAATACTAATTCATTTAAAAACCGTAGAAACTAAACCAAGGTGAGAATAAAAAAATTACTCAAAAATAAAGATTCAAAAAAGTTGAGTTGAAAAACAAAGGAGTATAAGGCAGACTCACATTGTAAAGTTGAAGAACGACAAAAAACTAATGATAACACAAAATGTACTACATAATATGGGTATAAGAAGTGGGGATAAAAAATAAAATATAGTAGGAATACCAAGTCATTTCAAAACACGTATAAAATAAGCCAAAGCCAAAATAATTAAATTTAATGAAATATAAACATTTGAAAAAGATGAAGAGTGGCAAAACGAAAGAGCATAAAAGCAAAAACACAATGAAAAAAAATTGAAGAACGACGAGAAAAGTATAGTGTGGATAAAAGAAGTGAAAATGAAATATAAAATTTACTGGAATACTAAGTTATTTAAAAACATATAGAAAATAAGCAACGAGCAGAAAAAAACAATTTACTGACAATATAAAGATTCCAAAAAAAGAAAGAGTTGAAAAGCGAAAAGCATCAGAGGCCAAACACGTTAAAAATCGAAGAACGGTGAAAACTATGCCAAGATCCGAATAAAAGAATTTACTGAAAAATGTAATAAACAAAGATATAAAAGGGTTGAGGAGTTGAAAGGAAAGAGTATGGACAAAAACACATTGTACAATCAAAGAAAGACGAAAAAAAAAACTAGTAGTAAAAGTTAAAATAAGCCAAGGGCAATATAAATAATTTTAATAAAATATAACGATTAGAAAAAGTTGAAGAGTGGAAAAAACGAAAGAGTATGAAAAAGGGAGTAATAACAAATATAGTACATAATGCGGGTAAATGATTTACTAGAATACCAAGTCATATGCAAATACGTAAAAAAATAAGCAATGGCCAAAATAAAACAGTTAGCTGAAAAGATAAAGGTTTCAAAGGACAAAGACACCGGAAAAGCAAAAGTGTAAGAGGTACAAGCACGTTAAAAATTGAAGAATGGAGAAAAAGTTAACTACACAATATGGATAAAAGAAGTCGTAAGGAAAAACAAAATATACCCAGAAATGGCCAAAATAAAACAGTTAACTGAAAAGATAAAGATTTCAAAAGACAAAGACTAGAAACGTGAAAGCGTAAGAGGTACAAACACGTTGAATTTTGAATAACACAGAAAAAGTTAACTATACAATATGGATAAAAGAAGTCATAAGGAAAAACAAAATATACCTAGAATATCAAGTCATTTCAAAACACATAAAAACTAAAATAAGGCCAAAATAAAATAGTTTTAATGAAAAAAATAAAGATTCCAAAAGATAAATAATGGAAAAGCAAAAGCCTCAGAGGTGAAAACATGTTAAAGATTGATTAATGGCGAAAAAGAAGAGTAATAAAAAATGAACTGCATAAAGTAAATAAAAGAAGTGATACAGAAAAGAAAAATATACTAAGAATACCACGTATTCAAAAACATGAAAAAAATTAGGCAAGGCCAACAGAAAGTAGCTTGCTTGAAATATAAAGATTTAAAAATGATCAAGAGTGGAAAAGAAAAACATCTGAGGAAGAAACACATTGAAATAAAGAACGGCAAAAAAAGTTAGTAAAAAGACAACTACATTATATGGGTAAAAGAAGTGGGAATGAAAAATAAATATATCAAAAATATCAAGTGATTTGAAAACACTTAGAAAATAAACCAAGGCCAAGAAAATAAGCTACTGAAAATAACGAGATTTGAGAAAATGCAAGAGAAGAAAAAAATTGTCTAAGGTATAAATGCGTTAAAAATCGAAGAAAGGTAAAAATGAAAAGTGCCAAAAATATATATATATATACATACTGTGGATACACAAGTGGAAAGGTGAAACAAAATATAACAAGAATACGAAGTCATTTGAAAACACATAGAAAAGAAGTCAAAGCAAAAAAAAGGGTTTACTGAAAAATATAAAGATTTAGATAAGATGAAGAGCTGAAAAGCAAACCGTCAGAGACAGAAATACATTTAAAAGTTGAAAAACAGCAAAAAAAGAAAGTAAATAAAAAAAAAAGGATCAACTATAGAGTATGGGTAAAAGAAGAGGGGAAGGAAAAGTAAAATATAAGAAGAATACCAAGTCATTTGAAAACACATAAAAACTATTACCAGCGACATAAGGATGTCTACTGAAAAAGATGAGGAGCGGTAACGCAAAAAAGTACAAGTTATAAACATGTTAAACAATAAAAAAAAGGTGGAAAAAAGTAAAAAAAAAAAGTGTGTAAAGAAATAGAAAGCAAAAGCAATCCGCACAACGGATATCAAATTAATTGAAAACACATAAAAATAAGCAAATGCCAAAATTAAACGGTTTACTCTAAATATGAAGATGAGGAGAGCTAAAAACATCGGAGACGGAAACACGTTAGGAAATTGAAGAAGGATGAAGAAAAAACTATTAAAAGATCCAACTACATAATGTGTGTAAAAGAAATGGAAAGAAGAAACAAAATATACCGAGAAGACTAAATCATTGAAAAAGGGTGAAAACTAAGCAAATGTCAGAATAAAAAATCCACTAAAAATATCAATATTCTAAAAAGCTGAGGAAATAAAAAATGTAAGAGTATGAGGTAAAACACATTTTAGGATTGAAGAACAGTGGAAAAAAATTAGTACATACTACATAATGTGGGTAAAAGAAGTGAAAACAAAAAATAAATTATACTCGGAATATCAAATCATTTGAAAACATGTAAAAAGTAAGCCAAGTCCAAAATAAATATGTTTAATGAAATAAAAGATTCAAAAATGATAAAGAGTCCAAAAACTATGAAGCGGTAACGCATAAAAAATTGAAGAAGGTTAAAATAATGAGTAATAAAAAATATGATACATAATATGGGTAAAAGAAATGGAAATTAAAAATAAAATTTACTAGAGTACCAAGTCAAAATAAGCCAAGGCAAAGATAAAACAGTTTACAAAAAATATAACAATTCGAAAAGATGAAGAGTGGAAAAGCGAAAGCGTCTGAGGTAGAAACACATTTTTTAAAAATAGAAGAACAGTAAAAAATAATAAAAAAATTAACTAAATAACGTGATTACACGAAGCGGAAAGGAAAGATAAAATGGAAAGGAAAGTAAAATAAGTCAAAGGTAAAATAAAACAATTTACTGAAAATATAAAAATTTGAAAAAAAATGAAAGCATATGAGTTAAAAACACATTAAATTTTTTGAAAAACGGGAAAAAATGAAAGCAATAAAAATTATCAACTACAGAATGATGGTAAAAGAAGTGGAAAGGCAAAACAAAATATACCAAGCATACCAAATCACCTGAAAACACATTATATAGAACAAAGCCAAAATTCAACAGTTTACAACAAATATGAAATTTTGGAAGAAATGAAGACCAAAAAAGTGAGATCGTCTGAAGACACGAATTGAAGAATGATGAAAAAAGTTGGTAAAAAGAAAAATAAAATAATGTAGGCAAAATAAGTGAAAAGGAAAAATAGTTATACCAAGAATATTAGTTCATTTGAAGACACGAAGAAGATAAACAGAAGTAAAAAAAGAAGAAGAAAAGTTTACCAAAAATATAAAGATCCAAAAAAGATAAGGCGAATTGAAAGAGTATGAGACAGAATCTCATGCTAATAAATTGAAGAACGTAAAAATAAAGTGAAACAAGATAAGTACATAATGTGAGTCGAGGTAGTGGAAAGGAAAAACAAAATAAACTAGGTGATCTGAAAACACATTGAAAATAAGCCAAGGCCATACTAAAAAAATATTATTAAAAATATAAAAAAATTAGAAAAGATGAAGAATGAAAAGACAAAAGCATCTGTGGCAAAAATAGGTTAAAATTTTAAAAATCATTAGAAAAAGAAAGTAATAAGAAAATCAACTATATTACGTGGGTAAAAAGCAGAAAATGCAAAATATACCAAGAGTACTTAGTCATTTGAAAGTACATAAAAACACATTAAAATTGAAAGATCGTCAAATAAGAAGTGATAAAAACATAAACTACATTATGTGTATAAAAGAAGTGAAAATGAAAAAACAAAATATACCAAGAATATCAAGTCATTTGAAAACATGTAAAAGGAAAGTCAAAGCAAAAATAAAATATATAAAATTTGAAAAAGATGAAGATTTGAAAAGCAAAAGTTTTTGAGGCAGAAACTTGTTCCAAAATTGAAGAATAACGAAAAAGGAAAGTAATAAGAAATCAACTATATAGTGGATAAAAGTCGTCTAAAGGAAAAGTAAGTTTGAAAACATGTGTAAAAAAAGCCAAGGTGAAAATAAAACAGTTTACTGAAAATATAAGGATTTGAAAAAGATGGCGAGTCGAAAAGCCAAACCGTTTGAAAGACGACAAACGAATAAAGAATGGTTAAAAAAAGGTAATTCAACTACATAATCTGGGTAAAAGAAGTGAAAATAAAAAAACAAACACCAAGTGTTTTTAAAACACTAACAAGTCATGGCCAAACTTGATAATTTTACAAATATATAAAGATTTGAAATAGATGAGAGTGAAAAAGCAAAAGAGTCTAAGATAAAACACGTTAAAAAACTGAAAAATAGTCAAAAAAAAGTAACAAAAAAAACAACCACATCATATGGTTCAAAGAACAGGAAAGGAAAAACAAAATATACCACGAATACCAATTTGAAAACATGTAGGAAATATGCCTTGCAAAAAAGAAAAGTGCTTACTATAAGAAGATGAGGCGTGGACAAGCGAACGCGTTTGACGTACAAGTAAAAAACAATGGGTTAACAACTTACAAGTGATAGCGGCACCACCAAGTTTATTCAAGCTGTCTACACAACATAAACATGCATAAATGTGGTACCTAACCCTTTTACCATTTATTGGGCCACAAAACTCGCCAGAGTGGTGACGTGATTCATTTTTGGAAGACACTCTTAGGCCGTACTCCTTCTCTTCTCTTTCTAATCTGGCACCCTTAACCAGACAGCCCCCACTTTCTCCACCACCACCACTGGCTTCGAGCTCGCCAGCCTCCGGTCATATCCATAGAGAACATAGCACCACCTCTGGTGACCCTCCCAATCTTCTCCTCTGATGGCTCCAAGATCGTGATGCCACTCTCGATCTGAGATCCGCCTCTTTAAGTTGAGTTAAATGATCTCCTTGGATAGGCTCTTGGCTTGAAAATAGTCAGGAAGTGTTAAGTACCACACTTATGCTAATTTTTGGTGTGAGATAGCTAAAATAAATCATGTAGACAAAAGCTACCACAGATAAAATAATAATATAAAAATCAACTACATACTTTAGGTAAAAGAAGTAAAAAGGAAAAAACAAATTATAGCAAGAATATCAAGTCAACTGAAAGCACGTAGAAAGTAAGACAATGTCAAAATAAAATAATTTACGGAGATTAAAAAGATTCCAATAAGATGAAGTATGGAAGAGCTCAAGCATGTGGTGCAAAAACACGTTAATAAAAGAACAGTAAAGAAAAAAACAAATTAAACATCTAAAAACACGCAAAAAGAAAAAACCAAGGCCAAAAGAAATAGTTTGCCAAACATCTAATCTAAATATTGAAAAAGAGAGTGAAAAGGCAAAAGTGCCTAAGGCAGAAACAAGTAAAACATATAAGAATAGTAAAAAAGGAAAGTACTGAAAAAAAAATAATAAACTACATAATTTGGGTAGCAGAAGTGAAAAGGAAAAGCAAAATATACTAAGAATAACGAGTCATTTGAAAACACGTAGAAATTTAGCCAAGGCCAAAATAAATAGTTTAGTAAAATTTAAAGATTCATAAGAAAAACAAAGGGTTGAAAAACAAAAGCGACTAATATAGAAACACGATAAAAAAAATTAGGGAGGTGAAAAACGAAAGCAATAAAAAATCAAATACATATTGTCAGTAAAGAAACGAAAAGCAAAAGCAAAATTTACCAAGAATATCAAGTCGCTTGAAAACACGTAAAAAAATAACAAGCCACAGCCAAAGAAAATCTATTGAAAATATAAAGATTGGAAAAAGATGAAGAGAAGCAAAAACCTTTTAGGCAGAAACATAAGAAATTGAAGAATGTAAAAAGAAAGTAATAAAAAACTTGACTACATAATATGGGTAACAGATGTGGAAAGAAAAAATAAAATATATCAAGAATACTAAGTCATTTGAAATGCACGCAGAAAATAAACCGAGGTCAAAATAAAAGAGTTTACTAAAATATAAAAACTCAAAAAGATGAAGAGTGAAAAGCAAAAGCGTCTGAAGTACACATGTAAAAAATTAAAAAACGGTGGTAAAAAAAATGACATAACGTGGATAAAAGAACTAATAAGAAAGAGGAAAATATATCAAGAGTAATAAATCGTTTAAAACAAGTAAAGAATAAGGCAAGGCCAAGAAAAAAAAAGATCACAATTTAATGAAATAATAAAGATTTGAAAAACATGAAGGATGGAAAGGCAAAAGTGCATGAGACAAAGATATGAAAGATAAGAAATACTAGAATACCAAGACATTTGCGAACACGTAAAAAAAAGCAAATAAAACAGTTAACTGAAAAGATAATCATTTCAAAGGATGAAGAGTGAAAAACGATACCGTAAGAGGTACAAACACCTTAAAAATTGAAGAACCAAGAAAAAATTAAAAGCTCAATATGAATATAAGAAGTTGTAAGGAAAAGCTCAAGTCATTTCAAAGCATGTAAAAACTAAAATAAGGACAAAATAAAACATTTTAATAAAAATTTAAAGATCCCATCCCAAAAGATAAATAATAGAAAAGTGAAAGAGTCAAAGGTACAAACTCGTTAAAGATAGAAGAATGGTGAAAAGAAGAGTAATAAAAAGTAAATTGCATAAAGTAAATAAAATAAGTGATAAGGAAAAGCAAAATATAATATGATTACCATGCCTTTAGAAACATGAAAAAAATTAGGCAAGGCCAAAAAAAAGAAGTTTACTTCAAGTATAAAGATTTAAAAATGATCAAAAGTGCAAAAAAAAAAAGCATTTGAGGAAGAAACACATTGAAAAATTGAAGAACGGCAATAAAATTGAGTAATAAAAGTCAACTGCGTAAAAGAAGTGAGAATGAAAGATAAAATATTCCAAAAATACCAAGCCCTTTGAAAACACTTAGAAAATAAGCCAAGGCCAAATCAAATAACCTATTGAAAATATCGAGATTCGATAAAATGCAAGAGTAGAAAAACAAATCGTATGAGATAAAAACACGTAAAAAAACGAATAAATATGAAAAGGAGAAGTGCTTAAAAAAACTACATATTACGGATATACGAAGTGGAAAGGTGAAATAAAATATGACAAAACTATGAAGTCATTTGAAAACACGTAAAAAAGAATCCAAGGCAAAAAAAATGGTTTACTGAACATATAAAAATTTGGATAAGATGAAGAGCTGAAAAACGAACCGTTTGAGACAAAAATACATTTAAAAGTTGAAGAACAGCGAAATAAGAAAGTAAAAAAATATAAAGATCATCTATTGAGTATGGATAAAAGAAAAGGGAATGAAAAATAATATATACAAAGAATACCAAGTTATTTGAAAACACATAAAAACTAATACCAGAAAAATAAAAATGTCCAAAGAAAATATAAAGATTTGAAAAATATAAGGAGCGAAAGAATACGAGTTAAAAAAACTTAAAAAAATAAAATGGTGGAAAAAGTAAAAAATAATAAAATACATCATGTGTATAAAAAGAAGTAGAAAGCAAAGCAATCCGCACAAAAATATAAAATCAATTGAAAACACATAAAAATACGCAAAGGTCAAACTTAAATGGTTTAATGTAAATATGAAGTAGATGAGGAAAGCTGAGGGGAACTGAAAGCATCAGATACGAAAACACGTAAAGAAATTAAAGGATGATGAAGAAAAAATTATTAAAAAATCAACTACATAATGTGTGTAAAATAAAAATGGCAAGAAAAAACAAAATTTTACCAAGAACACTAAATAATTGAAAAACAATAGAAAGTAAGCAAATGTCAGTATAAAAAAATTCACTAAAAACATCAAGATTCAAAAAAGTTGAGGAAACAAAAAAACGTAAGAATATGAGGTAAAACACATTGTTAATTGAAGAAGAAGGAAAGAAAATAGTAAAAAACATATTACATAATGTGGAAAAAAGAAGTGAAAACGAAAAATAAAATATACTAGGAACACCAAATCATTTGAAAACACGGAGAAAGTAAGCCAATGCCAAAATAAATAAGTTTAATGAAAAAAGCAAAACAAAGAAGATACATCATCTGAAACACATTTAAAATTTTGAGGAACTCTTAAAAAAAAGTATTACAAAATCAACTACGTAATGTCAGATAAAAAAAGTGGAAAGGCACAGCAAAATAAAGTAGGATACTAAGTCATTTGAAAACAAGTAAAAATAAGTCAAGGACAAAATAAAACAGTTTGTTAAAAGTATACAGATTCAAAAAGACGAAAGTAGAAAGGCGAAAGCGTATAAGGTGGAATCACGTTAAAAATGGAAAATTAAAGAAGCAAAGTTAAGAAAAAAATACAAAAAATGGGGAAAAGTAGTTGAAAGGAAAACAGTCTATACCAAAAAAAAAAATCAATTAAAACACATACCAAAAAAAAAAAAAGAACAAGTCCAAAATAAAACAGTTTATTATAAGTATAAAGATGAAGAGAATCAAAAGGATAATGAAAAGCGTTAGTGATAGAAACACGTTAAGAAATTAAATAAAAAGGCAATAAAAACATTAATTATGTAATATGGGTAAAAGGAGTGGGAAGGAAAAACAAAATAGACGAAGAATATTAAGCCATTTGAATACATGTATAAAATAAGCCAAGGTCAAATAAAAAAAGTTCACTCAAAAATATAAAGACTCGAAAAAGATGATGAGTGAAAAAAAAACAAAAGAATATGAGGACGAAACACCATAATAGATGATTAAACAACGGTGAAAAAAGAAAGTAGTAAAAAAGTAAAATATTATTTAAAGAGATGTGAAAAGTAAGTTAATGCCACATATATATATATATATATATATATATATATATATATATATATATATATATATCTCAAAAGCGACAGAAACATGTAAAAAAATTGAAGAATGATGAAAAAAGTAATAAACAAATTCAACTGCATAATGTGGGTAAAAGACATGGCAAGGAAAAAAATATACCAAGAATATTAAGTCATTTGAAAATTCGTAGAAAATAAATCAAGGCTAAAATTAAACAATTATTACAAATATAAAGATTTGATAATGATGACGAGTGGAAAAGTGAAAGCATTTGAGATATAAACATGTGAAAAATTGAAGAACTGTGAAAAAATAATAAAAAATCAACTACATAATTTGAAAAAATGTGAGAAGGAAAACCAAAATATACCAAGAATACAAAGTTATCTAAAAACAGGTAGGAAATAAGCCAAGACCAAAAGAAAAACAGTACACTCGAAATATGAAGTCTTGAAAGAGATGGAGTGAAAAAAGAAAAGAAAACGTCTAATGCTGAAACACGTCAAAATATTGGAGAATGATTTAAAAAGTAATAATAAACAATCAACTGAATAACGAGGATAAAGAAGTGGAGAGGCAAAATTTAATATGAAGAAATTATGAAGCATCACCAAAAGTAATACAAAATGGACATTTAATGTGATATCTAGAAACAAAAAGAAAAATAAGAAACATTTTATCAAATAGAGGGAAAGCATTGAGATTCAAACACATTAATAATAGAAGAACAATGAAAAAGAAGAGTAATAAAAAAAGAAAAAAATCAGCTACATAACGTGGATAAAAGAAGTGGAAAGGAAAAACATAATATACCACGAATATACGGTCATTTAAAAACACCCTAGAAAACAAGCCAATATCAAAATAAAAACAATACAGCCGAAATATGAAGTTTCGGAAAAGATAAAGAGTTATAAAACCAAAAACGTATGAGGGTGAAACACGTTAAAATATTAAAGAATGCTTGAGATAATCAACTATATAATGCGGTTAAAATAAGTGGAGAGGCAAAATATGATAGCAATATTTTAACAAAACTAACAGTGGTGGAGAACTAGATTTTTTTTCCGACGATGAACGTCTTTTCCCACTTCCCTAGATAAAATACATAGCTCGGACCTCCACAGCCTCTGCTTAGGTGAAGAATCTCACATTTCCCAAATTCTTCCAGCTTGCAATAGCTAATCTGTATTTTTTTATTTCGGTGAATCAAGGTTTTTTTTTTCCTTCTCAGAAAGTATTTCCAACATATGGAACTCCAATGGTGCATCCATTAAGTAATAACGGGAGAAACTAACGAATTTGATTAAAGTAAGTTCACAGATAAACCATGATTAGAGAAGAGTTGTTTTGCCAATTGTTTAATCAAAATACATTATCAGCGTAGGCGCTAGCTTGCATACACGCACGGCACGTGTACATGTTAACAAAAAACATCAAATTCCAAACAACTTCTTGGGGGGGAAATTCGATCATGAACTCCGACCGCTAGAAAATCCCAAATCCACAGGTGTTATCTTGGGCCATGCCCACAAGCAAATCAGCCCTACTATTGAAGGCTCTTGACCAGACGGTTTCGCACATAAAATAACGAAGGGCTCGACGCCAGACGAGACTCCTTTTCCTCACAGGTAAATAATGTCCCATGATAACCCAAATCATTCGTACAAATAATATCCAAATCAAAGCACTACAATTTTCCCATAGTAAAGCCCCAATTCTAACAAAGATCAACCGGTTGCCCCTAGATGTGAAGGAAAAAAAAAAGCAAGAACCCTTGGTCCAGATCGGGAATGAACTGGTCAAGTCGGGTAAAATTAACCACCAAAAAGAGCAGCAATTAATAAAGAACAGTATGTTAACATCCCCAAATTGAATAATCTTGAATTGAGACAGAGAAAATGTAAAAACAAGAAATCACCTTGTCTTCCATCTGCTGCTCTGTTGCGATTGCCGCGGTCGAGTCTCTGTAGCATATCGGTGAACTGAAGACGTGGCCATGGTTAACTTGCTGGTTCTGTTATGGAGTTATGTGGGATTTATTGGCCAGAATTGAAACGGGAAACAGAGAGATGAAATATGTTAGGTAAAGAGAAGGAAATCTTGAATCACTTCTCACATCCCTTCTCCAAATCGGGAACGAACAGACAAATCAAGTACCAAAGAAACGCAAAACCCTTGTTTCCAAAATCAGGAACGACAAACCCTTGGTTCCAAGTCGGGTCAAATTAACTACCAAAGAGAACAGCAATTAGTAAAGAACAGAACAAATCAGTCAATACTAGAATTTTAGACGGTAAACATCCCAAAGTTGAATAATCTTGAATTGAGACAGAGAGAATGCAGAAGCAAGAAATCACCTTGTGTTCCATCTGGGGCTCTGCTGCGGTTGCCATGAGAGAGAGGGGAAGAAAGAGAATTTAGAGAGAGAGAGGAATTTGAAACAGAGGAACAGAGAGAGAAACTGCTGGTTTGATTCTGTGGGATTAATTGGACAGGATTGAAACAGAGGAACAGAAAGAGAAATTCTTGAAATCTTGAATAACGTTTTACATCCTCTCCAGAGACGAAGCGAGAGATTATAGAGAGACGAAGCGAGAGAATTCTGGAGGGAGAAGGCGAATGGGGGGATATAGCGAGACAGGGGCTCTTTGAGCGGAAAACTTAAAAGGAACTCAAAAGTATACTTATAGCGGCCCAAAAGAAAAATAAGATATCCTTACTAATAACAACCAGCCGGCTTAACGGCTAACCGGCCGATTTAAACGAAAAGCGGACGTATTTTCCACCTTCGTAACTTATCTTTAAACTAATTCTAAGAGGAAAAGAAAACGTTTTTAGTTTAGTAAAATAAGCCATGAATATCAAGTCATTGCAAAACATGTAAAACTAAAAAAAGCTAAAAACAAAATAGTTTTACTAAAAATATAAAGATTCCAAAAGATAAAACATGAAAATGCGGAAGCGTCACAGGTACAAACACGTTGAAGATCGAATAATGGCGAAAAAGAATAGTAATAAGAAAATTAACAGTATAAAGTAAATAATAGAAGTGATAAGGAAAACCAAAATATACTAAGAATACCATCAAAAAACTAGCCAAGGCCAAAAAAAGTAGTTTACTTAAAGTATAAAGATTCAAAAAATGATGAAAAGTGAAAAAAGAAAAAGCATATGAGAAACAAGCACATTGAAAACTTGAAGAATGGCAAAAAAAATAAATAAATAAAATATACCAAGGAAAAAAATGAGGGGAACCGAAAGAATCGCAGACGGAAACACGTTAAGAAATTGAAGAATGATAAGAAAAAAATTATAAAAAAAATCATCAACAAAATGTGTGTAAAAGAAATGGTAAGAAAAAACAAAATATACCAAGAACACTAAATCATTGAAGAACAGTAAAACTAAGCAAATGTTAGGATAAAAAAATTCACTAAAAATATCAAGATTTGAGAATTTCGAGGAAATAAAAAAGTGAAAATGAACAATAAAATATACTTGAAATACCTCAATTAAAAAACACGTAGAAAGTAAGTCAAGGCCAAAACCAAATAAATTTATGAAATATAAAGATTCAAAAAATGATAAAGATTTGGAAAATGAAACACTATGAAGCGGTAACACAAAAAATTGATGAAGGATAAAATAGTGAGTGATAAAATATATGCTACATAATGCAGGTAAAAGAAATGGAAATGAAAGAAAATTTACTATAATACCAAGTCTTTTGAAAATAAGCCAAGGTCGAGATAAATAGTTTACTAAAAATATAATGAATCGAAAAGATGAAGAGTGAAAAAGCGAAAGCCTTTGAGGTACAAACACGTTACAAATCGAAGAACGGAGAAAAAGAAAACTAATAAAAAAAACTAACTAAATATACAGGAGGTACCAAGAAGATACATCATTTGCAAGGAAAAATAAAACGGAAAGGAAAAGCAAAAAATATACGGGAGGTACCAAATTAGTTGGAAATAAGTCAAGGCCAAACTAAAACAGTTTAATGAAAATATAAAAATTCGAAAAAAGATGTAGAGTACAAAAGTAAAAGCGTTTGAGGTAAAAACACGTTAAAAATTTTAAAAAATAGTAAAAAAATGAAAGCAATAAAAACTATCAACTATACGATGATGGTAAAAGAAGTGAAAATGCAAAACAAAATATACTAAGCATACCGAGTCTCCTGAAAATACAAAATTCAACAGTTTAGTTAAAATATTGAAAGAGGTGAAGAATGAAAAAGTGAGATCGTCTGAGGCAGAAACACGTAAGAATTGAAGAATGGTGAAAAATTTTGGTAAAAAGAAAAATAAAATAATGTAGGAAAAAAAGTGGAAACAAAAAGTACTAATACCAACAATATTAGTCCATGAAAACACGAAGAAGATAAACAGAAGTAAAAAAGATAGAAGTTTACCTAAAATATAAAGATTCGAAAAAGATAAGGCAAATTGAAAGCCTATGAGGCAGAGTATCATGTTAATAAATTGAAGAACTATGAAAATAAAGTGAAATAAAATAAGTACATAACGTGAGTCAAGGTAGTGGAAAGGGAAAAAAAGATCAAGTCATCTGAAAACACGTAGAAAATAAGCCAAGGCCAAACTAAAATTATTTAATATAAACATTTAGAAAAGATGAAGAATGGAAAAGCGTATGTGGCAGAAACAGGTTAAAGTTTTTAAAAATCACATGAAAATGGAAGTAATAAGAAAATCAACCACATTGCGCGGGTAAAAAGCAGGAAATGCAAAATATATCAAGAGTACTAAATCATTTGAAAGTACATAAAAACAAGTTAAAATTTGATATACCGACTACATAGAAGTGATAAAAACAAAAACTACATTATGTGTGTAGAAAAGGTGAAAATGAAAAAAAAAATATACCAAGAATCGCTAGTCATTTGAAAAAATGTAAAAAAAAAGTCAAGGCAAAAGTAGAACAGTTTACTGAAAATATATGAATTTTAAAAAGATTAAGAGTCGAAAAACAAAAGCCTCTGACGCAGAAACATGCTACAAATTGAAAGAATGACGAAAAAAATTAAGAAATCAACTATATAGCGGATAAAAGAAGTCTAACGAAAAAACAAAAAGAGAACCAAGTTATCTGAAAACACGTATAAAATAAAAATAGGTGAAAATAAAACCGTTTATTGAAATATAAGGAACATCAAAATATACCACAAACACCAATTTTAACACATGTAGGAAATAAACCCTTGCAAGAATTGAGTTTACAAAAAAAATATAAAGATTATAAAAAGACGAGGAGTGGAAAAACGAACGCGTTTGACATAGAAATAAGTTTAAAAAAGGGGTTAACAACACAAGGCTCTCGCATTTTTACAAGTGATAGTGGCACCACCAAGTTTATTCAAGCCATCTACACGACATAAACATGCATATAAAGTGTGGCACCTAACACTTTTTGCCATTTCTCAGGCCACAAAACTTGCCAGAGTTTTGTTCTTTTCTAATCTAGCACCCTTGATCAGACTGCCACCACTATGTCCACCGCCACCACTGGCTCCGAGCTTGTCAACCCCTAGTCATATCCTCAGAGAACCTCACACCACCTCTTGCGACCCTCCCAATCTTCTCCTTTGAGGGCTCCAAGATTGTGATGCCACCCTCGATCTAAGATCCCCGTCCCTAAGTTGAGTTAAATGACCTCTTTGGCGAGGCTCTTAGCCAGAAAATAGTCGAGAGGCATTAAAAGCCACACTTCTGTAAATTTTTAGTGCGAGATAGCTAAAATAAATTATGTAGTGACAAATGCTATCACAAGTAAAATAATTAAAAAAATCAACTACATACTTTAGGTAGAAGAAGTGAAAAGGAAAAAAAAGTTATACCAAAAATATCAAGTCAATTGAAAGCACGTAGGAAGTAAGACAAGGTCAAAATAAAACAATTTACAAAGATTTAAAAGATTGAAAAAAGATGAAGTATGGAAAAGCTCAAACATATTGTACATAAACACGTTAATAAAAGAATAATAAAGAAAAAAAGAAATTAAAATTTTAACTATATAACTTGGATAAAAACAAGTGAAACGAAAAAATAAAATATAATAAGAATACCAAATCATCTAAAAATAAGTAAAAAAGGCCAAGGCCAAAACAAATAGTTTGCCAAAAATTTAAAGATTCTTAAATAATAAAAGGTTGAAAAACAAAAGTGACTGATACGAAAACACGTTAAAAAAAATTAAAGACAATGAAAAAAAGAAAGCAATAAAAAAATCAAATACAAAATGTGAGTAAAGAAGTGAAAAGTATCAAGAATATCAAGCCACGGAAAAAATAAAAAAGTCTAGTGAAACAAAAACCTCATATGCAGAGACATAGGAAATTGAAGAAGAATGAAAAAAAAAAGAAAAAAAAACTTGACTACGTACTGTGGGAAACTGATGTGGAAAGAAAAATAAAATATATCAAGAATACTAACTCATTTGAAAAGCACGTGAAAATATACCAAGGCCAAAATAAAAGAGTTTACTAAAATATAAAAATTCAAAAAGATGAAGAGTGAAAAAGCAAAAGTGTCTGAAGTACAGACACGTGGTTAAAAGGAAAAGAAATAAAAAAAATTACGACATAATGTGGATAAAAGAACGAATAAGAAAAAGCAAAATATATCAAGTATAGAAACTAAACCAAGGTCATAATTAAGAAAATTACTGAAATATAAAGAATCAAAAAAGTTGAGGAGTTAAAAACAGAAGAGTAAGAGGCAAATTCACATTATAACATTAAAGAACGACAAAAACTAATAGTAATACAAAATATAGTACGTAATGTGGGTATAAGGAGTGGAGATGAAAAATAGAATATAGTAGGAATACCAAGGCATTTGAAAACGCGTAAAAAATAAGTCAAGGCCAAAATAATAAAGTTTAATGAAATAGAAACATTAGAAAAAGATGAAGAGTGGAAAAATGAAAGAGTATAAAGCAAAAAAAAGTTAAAAAATTGAAGAACGACGAAAAAAGTGAGTTGTAAAAAATATAATACATAATGTGGGTAAAAGAAGTAGAATTGAAAAAGAAGTGGAAATGAAAATTAAAATTTACTAGAATACTAACTAATTTAAAATCACGTAGAAAATAAAACAGCTTACTGACAATATATATAAAGATTCAAAAAGAAGAAGAGTTGAAAAGTGTTGTGGATGAAATCCGGAACTTGATTCGCGAATAAACCTGCGCAACAAAGAGACAACACCGGTAACTTCGCCGGAGGAATTTCCGGCGGGAAATCTCCGATGCTTAAGTTAGAATAAACTCAAGAGGGATTTTAATCTGACTGTCTTAGGAATCACTTACCTCCGAATTGCTCTTCCTCCTTCCTTTTATAGAATTCCCCCTCATTAGTAGTTAGTTATCCCCTTTAATTCAGGAGTTACCCGACTAATGAGGAGTTATTGCTACTAAGTAGGGATTATTGCCATAGTGGGTAAGAAGTGGGATAGTGGGCCGTTATTGTTCCCCACTTCTCCAGCAGTTTTGACGGTTTCGGGTGGTGACGCGTGTCACCATCTCTTTGGTGGTATTTTCTTTCCATATCATTTGCCCCCCATTCCATGTTCTTCTAGAAGGAGGATATGGAATTGTAGTATCACTACAGTTTATACCATTGGCAATCCAGAAGGAGCTTTTTGGCCGACGGCCGAGTAGGAGTGTGTTATGGACTAGTCTACTCGGTTTGGCCGAGTAGAGGCCTCACGGGTTCGTTTACTCAGCTTGGCCGAGTAGAGACGTAGAGGCCTCACGGGTTCGTCTACTCGGCCTGGCCGAGTAGAGACGTAGAGGCCTCACGGGTTCGTCTACTCGGCTTGGCCGAGTAGAGACGTAGAGGCCTTATGGGTTCGTCTACTCGGCTTGGCCGAATACAGACGCGTCACGAGTTCGTCTGCTCGGCTTGGCCGAGTAGAGAAGCGTCACGAGTTCGTCTGCTCGGCTTGGCCGAGTAGAGAAGCGTCACTGATTCGTCTACTCGGCTTGGCCGAGTAGAGAAGCGTCACGAGTTCGTCTGCTCGGCTTGGCCGAGTAGAGAAGCGTCACTGATTCGTCTACTCGGCTTGGCTGAGTAGAGACGTAGAGACCTCACGGGTTCGTCTACTCGGCCTGGCCGAATAGAGAGGTAGAGGCCTCACGGGTTCGTCTACTCGGCTTGGCCGAGTAGAGAAGCGTCACTGGTTCGTCTACTCGGCTTGGCCGAGTAGAGACGTGGAGGCCTTACGGGTTCGTCTACTCGGCTTGGCCGAATAGAGACGCGTCATGAGTTCGTCTGCTCGGCTTGGCCGAGTAGAGAAGCGTCACTGGTTCGTCTACTCGGCTTGGCCGAGTAGAGACGTAGAGACCTCACGGGTTCGTCTACTCGGCCTGGCCGAATAGAGAGGTAGAGGCCTCACGGGTTCGTCTGCTCGGCTTGGACGAGTAGAGAAGCGTGGCCCAATGCGCTCGTCTGCTCGGCAGAGGCTGGGACCAGAGTAGCTCGTCTGCTCGTCCAGAGCAGAGGGGTGTGGCCCAATGCGCTCGTCTGCTCGGCAGAGGCTGGGACCAGGCTAGCTCGTCTGCTCGTCTAGGGCAGAGGCGCGTGGCCCAATGCGCTCGTCTGCTCGGCAGAGGCTGGGACCAGAGTAGCTCGTCTGCTCGGCCCAATGCGCTCGTCTGCTCGGCAGAGGCTGGGACCAGGCTAGCTCGTCTGCTCGTCCAGAGCAGAGGCGTGTGGCCCAATGCGCTCGTCTGCTCGGCAGAGGCTGGGACCAGGCTAGCTCGTCTGCTCGTCTAGGGCAGAGGCGTGTGGCCCAATGCGCTCGTCTGCTCGGCAGAGGCTGGGACCAGAGTAGCTCATCTGCTCGTCTAGGGCAGAGGCGTGTGGCCCAATGCGCTCGTCTGCTCGGCAGAGGCTGGGACCAGAGTAGCTCGTCTGCTCGTCTAGAGCAGAGGCGTGTGGCCCAATGCGCTCGTCTGCTCGGCAGAGGCTGGGACCAGAGTAGCTCGTCTGCTCGTCTAGGGCAGAGGCGTGTGGCCCAATGCGCTCGTCTGCTCGGCAGAGGCTGGGACCAGAGTAGCTCGTCTGTTCGTCTATGTTGTAGTCCCCGTCGTGGGGTAAACAAGCAATTTTGCCCCACAGTTGGATTACTGGATCTTGCCACGTGTCAAGGATGAACTAGCCAACGTGAGATCTCATCCGTTGGATGAGACTCTTGTTTCTATATAAGGGGAGGAAACTCCCTACTCTTTTCACAACTTCTCATTTCTTCAAGTGTTGGTGAGAGAGGGTGAAGTGATTTGGAGGCTTTGCTCAAAGGAGAATTTCAAGAGAGTTCGAAGGTTCTTCTTTTTCAAGTAAGCTTCAAACTTGTTTTCAAATTTTCTTTTGAAAACTCTTGCTTTGATCTAAAATTATGTTCAACGGGGACGAAGAATGTGTTTCTGAGCCTAATGTACAGGGCGTTGGGATAGAGACTACCTTTGATCCTTTATTCTTAGAAACCGGAGTTCCCTTGGTTCCTTTCCAAGAGTCAAGAGGAATTCCTGTCAGGGAAGTGTTGAGGGAAAGCGCTCAGTCACCTAAGCCCTTTGACGCGCACTCTCTTAGAAGCAGGCTAAGTAGTTACGACTTGAAACTTCTACGTGAGCGTTGCGAAATTCCGCCGGCTATAAAACTTAGACTCCCAGATGAGAACGAATCAGCCAATATGACTACAATCGACGAGATTGGTGTGTATTGGGACATGTTTATCAATGGCTTCAGGGTTCCCCTTCACCCTTTCTTTATTAGGGTCTTGAAAGTCTATGGTCTTGCGCCCGGCCAATTTTCTCCTCACGCATGGCGTTTTATGAGTTTCTTTATCTATCAGTGCTATAAGCTAGGTTTAAACCCTAGGGTTAGAGTATTCAGATGGTTTTTTATGATTTGTACGATAACTAAGCAGGTAGGTTGGTACTTTCTGAGTCGGCGTCCAAAGGCCGAAGCTAACCTATTTCCGCATCCCCCATCATCCAATCACCTTTGGAAGGAAATATTTCTGTTTGTTAGATTGCCTAAGTCTCAAAGGAGTGAAGTCAATAATGTATGGCTTCCTGAGTGCGAGACTAGAATCTGTAACAAATTAAAAGAGGTGGATTTGACGGGGACTGACCTAGAACACATTGGGAAGCTTAAGGGGGCTAAGCCTTTAGAGTCCAGGTATCCTTTGAGTAATGATCAGCTCCGCGAGTGCGGTATCATCTACTCCCCTGAGCCCCAAGATCTTGTTGATGAGGAAGATGAAGAAGAAGAGGGCGAAAATGATCCCGGTAAAGCTCTTACCAAATTTTGAGTTTGTCTGATCGTGAATGGTAATCTTACTTTTGTTTTGCATGCAGAAAACATGTCGTCACGAGCGCAAGGAGATCCACCACTGTTCAACGCCCAAGGAGTTTTGGGGGATATAATCCCTGACGAGCTAGCTACGATCCATGGGGTCGAGGAAGAGGAGATGCAAGACTTGGACTTCGGTGCTTTGGTCTCTGGGTTTCAGCCGAAGATGACGGAGACTCTAACCGAAAACTTCGTCTTGGGCTTGAGTTCTGTGGATAAGTCTAAGGAGACTTCCAAGAAGAGAAAAGTCTCGAGCAGGGCTGGGAGTAGGGCCACATCATCCTCTGTTCAACCTGATAATCCACATCGTCCTGCCTGGGGAGTATCCATTAACGAGTCCGTGTTCAAGTCTTTTCGCACGGCGTGGGATTGGTCTAGTCATGCAATCATTCCCATGGATAGGAAGACGTTGTCTGGTTATGGCGTCACGGAGACGGCAAATGGGATGGTCCAGCTAATGTCACAGGTTTACTCCTTCTCTTCTCTCTTTCTGAGAGTTTTGTTATTTCATCCTCATTTTGTTGTGTAGGCTATGGCTCAAGTGCAGATCGGCGCCGAGAAGCTAATTGCTACAGACAAGGTTTTGGACGAGGAGAAGAAGAGAGTAATGATTGAAAACAACTTTCGAAGGGAGGCCGAGAAGAAAGTTGAAGACTTGAGCAAGAAGGTAGAGCGCTTGGAACTGTCCAACGCCGGGCTGACTACGAGGATTGGGGACTTGGAGGCTGAGAAGTCCGCGGTGGGATTTCAGGCTGTTCAACTGTTCAAGAGGTCCAAGGTTTATCTGGATCAGCGTCTCCGCGATTCCAAAGGGGCGCTTGTGCACGGCTACAACGAGTGCAAAAACGATGTCTTCAAGGATCACCCTGACCTTGACATGAGCATTTATGAGCACAAATTTGCCCGAGAGGTTGCTTCAGAGGCCGAGCGCCGAGCCGAAGAGGCTGAGCGTAAGAAAGCTGCCAGTTCCCGCGCGCTCACTAGCCCTTCTGCAAGTCGTAGTTTTGGTGCTTCGGGATCGGCGTCTATGGCCGTTTCAGGGCCGCAACTGCCTCTGGTTGAAGGTCGCTCCCAAGGGGTGGAAGTACCCAGAGATGTCGCTGACCAGGATGATTAGACTAGGCTTTGCTTTGTCTACTAGAGTTAGTCTTTGTAACATCTTTTGAGATCCATTTTGTTGCTTTGGGCTTTGATGTGTAAACTGAACTCTTTTATCTTAACATCGAGGTTCTATATATATATATATATATATATATATATATATATATATATATATATATATATATATATATATATATATATATATATATATATATATATATATATATTTTATTAATGACGAAGAAAGATACATTAATGGCTGAGCCAATTCCAAGAAGCAGTATTGTAGACGACTAGAGAGTACCAGGCCATAGAGCCAACTTAAAAAGAACAAACTAAAGACTTAGGCTGTATAAAGCTGTAGTCACAAGACTTAAGAGGAATAATCTGAAGCATGGGCAAGATCTACTAAGCAATCAGAGGCGCAGAGGCGGTAAGGGCCCCCTAGATCTTGTTCATGCATAGTAGCGCCTTAAGTTCGCTGCATTCCACGTGCGCGGTATGGCTTTCCCGTCGATGTGCTCTAAGTGATAGGCGCCCGGGCCTGCGAGCTTGACGACTCTATAGGGGCCTTCCCAGTTTGGTGCTAACTTGCCAACCGCCTCGCGCGGAGCTGAAGCTTCTATACGACGCAAGACGAGGTCGCCCACTCGAAATGCGCGGTGTCGGACTCGCTGGTCATAAAATTTGGATACCCGATGCTTGTAGGCAGCGAGGCGCACTGCCGCTTGTTCACGACGCTCGTCAAGGAGGTCAAGGTTTGCTCGGAGATCTTCCTCATTTTGGACTGGGTCGTCGGTCACTACCCGAAGCGACGGCAATCCTATCTCAACGGGAATGAGGGCGTCTGTGCCAAATGATAAACTGAAGGGAGTCTCGCCCGTAGAGGTTCTCGTCGTCGTATTGTAAGCCCAGAGGATTTTGGGTAATTCGTCTACCCATAATCCTTTGGCTCCATTCAGCTTTTTCTTTATCCCTTGGAGAAGAGTACGATTCGTAACTTCAGTCTGACCATTTGTCTGTGGATGCGCCATAGAGGTAAAGCGTTGCTCAATACTTAAGTTGGCGCAAAACGTCCGAAAGGTGGGATTGTCGAATTGTTTCCCGTTGTCAGTGACGAGCACACGTGGGATTCCAAAGCGACAAACCACCGCGCGCCAAAAGAAATCTTCACATTTCTTTTCAGAGATTGTAGCCAGAGCTTCAGCTTCGACCCACTTAGTGAAGTAGTCCACTGCCACAATTACGAATCGGCGTTGAGCTGTAGCCGGAGGGAACGGGCCCATGATGTCCATTCCCCACATTACGAATGGTATGGGGCTAGTTAACGATGACAGGGGACTTGGCGACTGCCTGGGGATCGAGGAGAAACGTTGGCAAGCATCGCACTTCTTTGTGTAGTCCAGGGCATCACGGTGCATGGTCGGCCAGTAATATCCTTGGCGGAGAACTTTATGCGCTAGAGCACGCCCTCCCAAGTGTTGTCCGCATATGCCTTCGTGGACTTCTCGCAGGGCGTAGTCGGACTCCGTCGTGGTGAGACAACGAAGGTAAGGAAGAGTGAAAGATCGTTTGTATAACACATCTTCCACAATGGCATATCGAGCCGCGCGATGGATGATGCTCCTGGCTTGCTTCCGATCGGCAGGTAGTGTGCCGTCCTGAAGGTAGGCCTTGATGGGATCAATCCACGATGGCTCATGCTCGGTGTGCATGACTTCCTTTGCAGCGATGCTCGGTTCGTGCAAGAGTTCAAGATGGATTGTACGGCCGAAACCTGATGGATCAAGAGAGGCCAACCTTGAGAGTGCGTCAGCGGAAGTATTGTCTTCCCTACGAATTTGCGTTATCTTAAATAGGGTGAACGTATTCGCAATCTCTTTCGCTTTACGCAAGTAATCGGCCATCTTGGGATCTTTTGCTTCATATTCTCCAGACATCTGTTTCACAACGAGCGCAGAGTCGCTGAAAGCATGGAGAGACGCCGCGCGCATTGCACGTGCCAGATGCATGCCTGCTACTAAGGCCTCATATTCTGCCTCATTGTTGGAAGCCTGGAAGTCGAAGCGAAGAGCGTATTCTATGGTTAGGCCATCCGGCCCATTGAGGATCAACCCAGCTCCACTTCCGCTTGTGTTTGATGATCCATCAACATAGAGCGTCCATGTGAACAGCCCAAGTTGGTCGGGGAGGAGAGGCCTTTCGACCCCGAGTGGGGACTCTTCGACTTCAATGGGAAGTGTACACTCGACTATGAAATCGGCCAAGGCTTGCCCTTTGATTGAAGGTCGCGGTCTATAGTGTATGTCGAACTCGCCTAACTCGACCGACCAGGGAATAAGACGACCGGAGAGGTCTGGCTTGTGTAATATCCGTCGAAGTGGTTTGTCGGTGAGCACAGTTATCGTGTGAGACTGAAAATATGGTCGGAGCTTTCTTGCGGCGTTTAGCAGGGCGAATGCCAACTTCTCCGCATTAGGATACCTTTGCTCGGCTCCCTGAAGGACCTTGCTCACATAGTAGACGGGGAGCTGTTGACCATCTTGCTCTCGGACTAGGACCGCGCTGACCGCAGACTCGGCAACGGCCAGGTAGAGGAAAAGATCTTTCCCCATGACAGGTTTGGAGAGGAGAGGTGGCGATGCTAGGTATTCCTTCAACTCGTCAAACGAAGTTTGACATTCAGCCGTCCATTCAAAATTTTTCATATTCTTTAATGCCTTGAAGAAGGGCAAACAGCGTTCGGCAGACTTAGAGAGAAACCTGCTAAGGGCAGCAATTCGTCCTGCCAGGATCTGTATTTCCTTGACACGCCTTGGTGCGACCATTTCTTGGATGGCTTTAATTTTCTCCGGGTTAGCTTCAATTCCCCTTTCAGAGACCATAAACCCAAGAAATTTGCCAGATGATACTCCAAAGGCGCACTTAGTGGGATTAAGGCGCATACGAAATTCTCGAAGGATATTAAAACATTGCCGGAGGTCGACTATGTGCTCTTCAGCTCGAAGGCTTTTGACGAGCATGTCATCCACATAGACTTCCATACTTCTCCCTATGAGGGGTTTGAAGATTTTGTCGACTAACCTTTGGTAAGTAGCCCCCGCATTCTTTAATCCGAAGGGCATGACCTTATAGCAGAACAGGCCTTGATCTGTGACGAAAGCTGTCTTGGCTATGTCGTCTTCGTGCATGAGAATCTGGTTGTAGCCGGAGAATGCGTCCATGAAGCTGAGGAGTTGATGACCCGACGTGGAATCAATCAGTGTGTCGATGCGCGGCAGCGGGTAACTATCTTTCGGGCAGGCTCTGTTCAGATCGGTGTAGTCGATACAAATCCTCCACTTGCCCGCTCCGCCTTTTGGCACCATGACGACGTTGGCTACCCAGTCTGGGTAGTTGATTTCTTGGATGAAGCCAGCATCTAAGAGTTTATCAACTTCCTTCTTGATTATCACTTGCCGCTCTGGTGCGAAGGGTCGCTTCTTCTGCTTAATGGGCTTGCACACGGGATCGACTGAGAGTCGATGTGTGATCACGGATGGATCTATACCCGGCATGTCTACTGCACTCCATGCGAAGATGTCAATGTTGGAGCGCAGGAAGGAGATTAACCGTTCTCTAATTGTCGGCTCTAGCATAGAGCCGATCCTTACTTGCCGTTCATTATCTCCTTCTATGAGTGGTATAGAGATAAGAGCTTCTACAGGTTCTGCGCGCCTTAGTACTTTCCCATCGCGCTGATCATCGATTGACAGGGTCTCCTCGGTTCTGCAAGAGGCTACGTAGCACCTTCGAGCAAGGGTCTGATCGCCTTTTACGAGGCCAACCCCTACTGGAGTGGGGAACTTCATGACAAGGTGGTAGGTGGAAGCTACTGCTTGTAGCTTGTTAAGGCCTGTGCGGCCTAAAATTCCATTATACGACGACTTGATCTTGGCAATTAGGAAATCAAGTGTATGTACTGCCTGTCGAGGCGGTTCCCCAACGACGATAGTGAGAGAAGCGATTCCTCTCACTGGTGCGGAGGCGCCTGTAAAGCCATATAAAGGAGAAGATATTGGCTTTACCCTATCGTCAGAAATTCCCATTTGATTGAATGCATCTTCGAAGATAATATCGGCTGAACTGCCTGTGTCAACCAAGAAGCGCTTAATATTGAAAGCATCTACGCGCAGAGTGATGACCAGAGCATCATCGTGCGGTAAGCTTATTCCGTCGAGGTCCGCATCGTTGAACTCCAAAGAGGTGGATGTTCTCGGCCGCTTGGTTGATCCTTGCGTTAGATTAACGTGCCGAGCGTAAGCCTTTCGGGAAGAGCTGGACAGTCCTCCAACGCTCGGTCCTCCCGAAATGGTGTTTATCACTGGTGGATCCTTCGGCTGCGTCTCTCCTGTTCTCCGCTGATTTCTTCTTCCATTTTGTTGTCGATCATTGGCTTTGATGAATTGTTTGAGATGGCCTTTGGTTATGAGGTTTTCAATCTCACGCTGAAGTACTTTGCATTCATCGGTTGTATGCCCGTGATCTTTATGGAAGTGACAATATAGTTGGGAGTCTCTCTTGTCGGCTGGCCCCCTCATAGGTTTTGGCCATTTGAGGATGTTTTGGCTCTTGACCTGGTTTAGGATGTGCCCCTGAGAAGTATTGAGTGGGGTAAATGACTTGGGGAGCGTTGCTCTCGAGCGTTTGGCTTCGTTTGAATTTCCCCTTTCAGGACGATCTTGCCTTTTGTGCCCATTGTGCGCTTCTTCGTGCTGTGAGGTTGTTGAATCTTCCTCGGCTCGAAGATACTTTTCCACCCTATCGAGGAGGTCCGACATGTTTTCTGGCGGACGCTTATTTAACGAGAAACGTAAGGGTGTGCTTGGCCTCACTCCTCTAGCCATTGCCGCGAATGTGACTCCTGGATCCAAATGATCGATGAGAAGTTTCTCAGAGTTAAAGCGGGCGTAGTACGACTTTAATGATTCCTTTGGCCCCTGGACTATTCGAAAGAGGGCAGAGGAATTCTTCCTTTGCACACGACTCGTGAGGAAATTGCTCTGAAAAGATTCAGCTAGTTGAGCCCAGCATGAGATGGAGCGAGGTGTCAGGTGCTGGAACCACACATGTGCGGCTCCTTTCAGCGTTACGGGAAACGCTCGGCACATGATCTGGTCAGGGACCAAATGCAAATTCATGCCCGAGGTAAAGCGAGCCAAGTGCTCCATAGGGTCTCCCGTGCCGTCATATGATTCACATAGAGGCATTTTAAAGTTGGAGGGAACTGGGAAGAGATCGACTTCTTCTATGAACGGTCGTCCAACGATGATCGGAGCGTTGGAATAGTGCTCTGCCCGGTAATCACCAGAATTGTTCCTGGTTGATTGAGCTTCGCAGTAGCTCTCTTCGTATCTCTTGAACCTTGGGTTGCGTCGTTCGTCATCAGAGTATTCATCTTCTGCTCGCATCATCTGTTGGTTATGTATCTTGTCCTGCACTTTAGAGCGGCTTGGTCCCTCATGGAAATTCAATCGCTGATGAACAGATTGCCTCTGTGCTTCAGTTATTGGCTTTGCCTTGAGAAGCCGAGGAGGTTCTGGTTGCACTGGTGGGTTTTCAATGGCGGCTTGCAACTTTTCAATGGATCGCTGCATTGTCTGAATGACAGCGAGTAGACCAGCTTGGTGGTCGATAGCAGGTGGAGCGATATTGGCGGGAGCGACCGTAGTGATTCCGATAATTGGAGGTTCAGATGGACCAGCAGTGTGCAGTGGAGTTGAGGCAGGGTTCATGAGTGGCGCAGCTATCGTGGTTTTCGCTGCTCTTTTCCCACGATCTGTCGGCCGGGAGGTGGCTCCACCACGGGTAAGGTCACGGAGCAGCGTTGACGACGAGCTTGATGCAAGTGCTCCATCTTGCTGAACTTGCGGATGAGGGTTGCGAGCCATGGTCTATTTACGAATTTCGGTCCCACGGATGGCGCCAAAATGTTGTGGATGAAATCCGGAACTTGATTCGCGAATAGACCTGCGCAACAAAGAGACAACACCGGTAACTTCGCCGGAGGAATTTTCGGCGGGAAATCTCCGATGCTTAAGTTAGAATAAACTCAAGGGGGATTTTAATCTGACTGTCTTAGGAATCACTTACCTCCGAATTGCTCTTCCTCCTTCCTTTTATAGAATTCCCCCTCATTAGTGGTTAGTTATCCCCTTTAATTCAGGAGTTACCCGACTAATGAGGGGTTATTGCTACTAAGTAGGGATTATTGCCATAGTGGGTAAGAAGTGGGATAGTGGGCCGTTATTGTTCCCCACTTCTCCAGCAGTTTTGACGGTTTCGGGTGGTGACGCGTGTCACCATCTCTTTGGTGGTATTTTCTTTCCATATCAAAAAGTAAAAGCATCAGAAGTACAAACACGTTAAAAATCAAAGAACGAAAAAAGAAAAGTTATACAAACATCAACTATCATAATGTGGTTAAAAAAAGAAGAGGTAAGATAAAAAAAAGCAATGGTAAAAATAAAAAGTTAACTAAAAAGATAAAGATTTTAAAGGACGAAGAGTGAAAAAGTGAAAGCGTCAGAGATACAAACACGTTAAAAAAAAAAGAAAGAACGGAGACCAAGAAAAGTTATAAAAAATTAACTACACAATATAAATAAAAGAAGTAGTAACGAAAAGCAAAATATACCAAAAATATTTCAAAACACGCAAAAACTAAAATAAGTCAAAAATAAAATTGCTTAATTAAAATATAAAGATTCCAAAAGATGAATAATTGAAAAGCGAAAGCGTCAGAGGTACAAACACACTAAAGATCGAATAATGGTTAAAAACAAGAGTAATAAAAATGAACTACATAAAGTAAATAAAAGAAGTGATAAGGAAAAGCAAAATATACTAAGAATATCATGTATTTGAAAGATAAAAAAAAATGAGGCAAGGTCAAAAAAAGTAGTTTACTTAAAGTATAAAGATTTAAAATGATCCAAGAGTGGAAAAGAAAAAGCATGTGAGGAAGAAATACATTGATAAATTGAAGAACGGCAAAAAAAGTAAGTAATAAAAAGTCAACTAAATAATATGGGTAAAAGAAGTTGGAATGAAAAATAAAATATATCAAAAATACCAAGTCATTGAAAACACACAGAAAATAGGCCAAGGCCAAATTAAATAACCTACTGAAAACATTAATTTTCAACAAAATACAAGAGTAGAAAAACAAAATTGTCTGAACTACAAACACGTTAAAAATCGAAAAAAAGGTGAACAAGAAGAGTGCTAAAAAATACATACTGTGAATACATTAACTGGAAAGATGAAAAAATATCTATAATAAGAATATGAAGTCGTTTGAAAACACGTTGAAAAGAAGTCAAGGCAAAAAAAAATGGTTTACTTAAAATATAAAGATTTGGATCATATGAAGAGCTGAAAAGTGAACCGTTTAAGACAGAAATACATTTAAAAGTAGAAGAACAGCGAAATAAGAAAGTAAAATAACAAATAAAAAAGAGAGAAGGAAAAGTAAAATATACAAAGAATACCAAGTCATTTGAAAACACTTAAAAATAAAAGAAAGGAGAAAAGGGAAAGTTATTAAAAATTAACTACACAATATGGATAAAAGAAGTCATACGGAAAAACAAAATATACCAAGAATGTTTCAAAACATGCAAAAACTAAATAAGTCAAAAATAAAACTGTTTAATGAAAATATAAAGATTCCTGAAGATGAATAATTGAAAAGCGAAAGCGTCAAAAGTACAAACACGTTAAAGATCGAATAATGGTAAAAAAGAAGAGTAATAAAAACTGAACTGCATAAAGTAATAAAAGAAATGATAAGGAAAAACAAAATATACTAAGAATACTGTGTATTTGAAAGATGAAGAAAATTAGGCAAGGCCAAAAAGAAGTAGTTCACTTAAAGTATAACGATTTAAAAATGATCTAGAGTGGAAAAGAAAAGGCATATGAGGAAGAAACACATTGAAAAATTGAAGAATGGCAAAAAAAAAGTTAGTAACAAAAAGCCAACTAAATAATATGGGGAAAAGAAGTGGAATGAAAAATAAAATATACCAAAAATAACAAGTCATTAAAAACACTTAAAAAATAGGCTAAGGCCAAATTAAATAACCTATTGAAAATATTAAGATTCACTAAAATACAAGAGTACAAAAATAAAGGGATAATTACACCTATGTCCCTGAGGTTATGAGTAATTACAGTCAAGGACACAGTTTCAAAATGTAACATTTCGTGACCAAAAGTGTTTCAAATGTATCACCCGTGTCTATCCGTCAGAGTTCCGTCCAAAAAGTGTACTTGTCATCAATACGTATTTTTAAAATGACAATATTGCCCCTTGTACTGTATATACTGAATATTTGTTAAAAAATTAAATTAAGATTTCAATCTGCAAATTAGGGTTTTTAAACCCTAATTTGCCAAAAATAAAAAATATTCATTAAAAATAAAGGGTTAAAAAACAAAAGCGACTGACACAGAAACACGTTTAAAAAAATAAAGACGGTGAAAAAAAAAGCAATAAAAAATCAACTACAACATGTGAGTGAAGAAGCGAAAAGCAAAAGCAAAATTTACCAAGAATATCAATCAAGCCACTTAAAAGCACGTAAAAAGTTAAGCCACGACCAAAATAAAAAAGTCTAGTGAAAATATAAAGATTTGAAAAAGAAGAGGAGAAGGAGAAACCTCATAAGCAGAAACATAAGGAATTGAAGAAGAATGAAAAAAAAGTAAAAAAAAAAATTGACTACATAATGTGGGTAACAGATGTGGAAAGAAAAATAAAAAAGCACGTAGAAAATAAACCAAGGCCAAAATAAAAGAATTTAATAAAATATAAATATTTAAAAAGATGAAGAGTGAAAAGGCAAAAGTGTCCGAAGTACAAATTAAAAACTGGTGAAAAGGAAGAGAAATAAAAACTTTAAGATATAATGTGGATAAAAGAACGGGAAAAAAAAGCAAAATATATCAAGAGTACTAAGTCATTTAAAACATGTAAAAATTAATGCAAGGTCCCCCCCCCCCCCCCAAAGAAAAAAAGATAACAGGTTAATGAAATAAATAGATTTGAAAAACGTGAACGGGGAGATACGAAAGCGCACGAAACAAAGACATGCTAAAAAGGTTAGATAATGGCGACAAAAAGAGAGTAATAAAGAAATTGACTTCATAATCTGGTAAATGAAATGGAAATAAAATATACTATTACCAAATCATTTAAAAACACGTTGAAAATAGACCAAGGCCAAAATGAAATAATTTATTGAAAATATAAAGATTAAAAAATGAAGAAAGGAAAAACGAAAGCGTCAGAGATATAAACCCACTAGAAATAAAAGAACATAGAAAAAGAAAAGTAAAAAAAAAATACTTAACATAACTTAGAGCAAAAATAAAAAAAAGTTTAATGAAAGTATAAAGATTTGAAAAAGATTAGAAGCGAAAAAATGAAAGAGTTCAAGGTAAAAACAAGTGAAAATATTAAACAATAGTGAAAAAGGAGAGTGACAAAAAACGGAAGTGGAAAGGAAAAGCAATATATGCAAAAAAATACCAATTATTTGAAACAAGTAAAAAAAAAACAAAAGCAAATAGAAAATAGAAATAGAAAATAATTTATTAAAAATCTAAAATTTTGAAAAAGATGAGGAGAATCAAAAGCGTCGAAGATAGAAACACGTTAAGAAATTGGAAAGCAATGAAAAAATAATAATAAAATATCAATTACATAATGTAGGTAAAGTCACTTGAATACATAATATAAGCCACGGCAAAAATTTTGGCATGATGAATTCATCTATTTATCTTAGTAATTTTAATTTGTTATGTTCAATAAATTAATAATTGTTAATTTGGAGACACTTTTGAGATTATGCATACGGTATGTTTGTCATCCTAAATTGGTCTATTCGCCAAGGTAATTTTTAGGTAATATTTTCAGTTAGAAATGCCATTTGATTGTTAAGCGTAGTCTATTTCTACACAGGTCTTGTTTCACAATGTCTGATTTCGTGTCGAGCTCCAACGTCCCCGTAGATGCTAGTGATCCGTATCTAGGACGAACATTTCAAACGTTGGAAGAAGCTGAAGAATGTTTTCGAGCGTATTCATTGAGGGTTGGTTTTGGCATTAGAATAAAGACTACAAGAACAAGCAACGTAACAAAAAAGATATGCTCTCGCTTATACGAGTGTCATAGGGGCAGAAACCCATTGCAAAATGAGACACGCGTAGGCAATGATGACAGTGATGATGAAATAGGATATTCGCGTAGAAGACGGGACTGCTTTGAGCGCACAAATTGCCAGGTCAAGATGTTCGTAAGCTACAAACCAATCAAGATCATTGGCTTATTACCAGCCTGGAACTGGCACACAATCACCCGTTAGTAACTCCTTCTAAGGTGAGTCAGATGCATCAACACAAGAAGATGGGTAAGGTCGCGAGGAGCCTAATTCACACAATGAGCAATGCGCGAATTGGACCTACTGAGATTGTTAATGTTCTTGCTGAACAGGCTGGGGGAATTCAAAATTTAAACTTTAACACGACAGACGTTCGTAACGCGGTCCGAACCCATAGACGAGCCGCGTATGACCTCAATGATGCGCAATCGACAATGAGCCTATTGAAACGGATGCAGATGGAGGACCCGCAGTTTACCTTCGATTATAAACTTGACGACGAGCATCGAGTTAGTACAATTTTTTGGGTCGACGGTCGTTCGAGGCTAGCTTATAAGCATTTTGGGGATGTCGTGACTTTCGACACCACATACCGTACCAACAAGTACTCGATGCCGTTCGCTCCTTTCACGGGCGTCAATCATCATTATCACTCCATCCTGTTCGGGTTCGCCTTGTTAAGGGACGAGAGCGAGGGTTCTTTTGTATGGTTGTTTAGGACGTGGCTGGAAGCAATGAACTTCAAAGCACCCAAAGTGATCATCACCGATCAAGATTTGGCAATGAAGAAGGCTATTGCGACCGTCTTCCCAGACACTCGGCACAACTTGTGCACTTGGCACATAAGCAACAAATACCCTGAACGTCTGCATCACGTGTACGCAAAGTATCCAGACTTTAAACAGGATTTTGACAAGTGCGTTACCAAGTCGTTAACGATTGAGGAATTCGAGGAGAGGTGGGAAAAGCTTGTTCGGGATTACTCATTGCAAGACAACGAGTGGCTCCAGCACTTGTACGAGCGCAAAGAGCAATGGATTGGCGTTTACACGAGGAGGTATTTTTCAGCGGGCATGAAAACGACGGGCAGGAGTGAATCTATGAATGCCACGTTCGATAGTTATGTGGGTACAGCTACCAATTTGAAGACTTTCGTTGCATCCGCACAAAAAGCGGTAGCTTCGTTGTTCGTAAAAGAAAGGGCTGCCGACTTTGCAACAACGTACAAACAAAGGAGAAGGTTGCTCGAGACCCCGCTGGAGCTGAACGGTGCCAAAGTCTATACGAAGGAGATCTTCTTGCTATACCAAGTAGAGCTGCAAAAATCGGGACGATACAGTATAAACAAGGTGGCAGAAATGTCTACGCGTGAGTACAAGGTTTATTCGCTCGTGAATGACCTCGTCCCTGAGAAGCTGCGCAGAATTTATACGGTGAGCCATGACACATTGACGGATTCGGTGACATGTGTTTGCAAGAAGTTTGAGTTCCATGGCATCCTGTGTAGACACGTTCTGCGGTTTTTCACCCAGAAGAATATCAGGACAATCCCCGATAAATATGTCCTGCCACGGTGGACGAAAGGTGCAAACAGGTTGCACGGTACCATTGCCTTTCCGGAGCACCCGTATACTGACTTTGAAGAATCAGAGACGTTGCGGTATAATCATCTGGTGACAATGTTCACCCGTTTGTCCGTAAAAGGTGCTGCTACAATGGCTGGATATAAACATCTCCTCGAGGTAGCTCAGCAGCAAGAGCCCATCGTCGACCAGTTGGAAGCAGCTTCAGTCAGCAATGCGGTTGACACTGAGCCTACAACGGGATCAGAAGATGACGAGCCGGGGGAGGAAGACGACAATGATATCCGGCCTTTGGACCCAATTATATCGCAGACGAAAGGACGCAAGAGATCTACGCGGATGAAGAGCTCTATTGAACAGGCAACTCAACCTAAAAAGCTGAGAAGGTGTGCATTGTGCAACAAAATGACCGACCATGACAAGCGGAACCATTACAAGGCACTGGGGATAAGTCCAGGGATTTTGCAAGACGAGGTCGAAGATGAGGAAGAAGCTTCTGCAGTGGACCTTTAGTTTTTTTGTATAAGCCATCAAGATTGTTTGACATTTGTAATAATACGTAATATTTGATGAGATTATCTTCTTACCGAAGACTGAAAGGTTATTTCTGATGGACCCATTCACAGATTAACTTAAAAAAATTTTTTTGGCTTGCCCCGTCTGCTACACTATGTAGCGGACGGCGCACCAGAGACCAACATTATTGGGATTGTAAAGTGTCTATGGCACAATATAGCGGACAAAAAACTGTTGGTATGCCTTCTGTCCGCTACACAATGTAGCGGACGTCAAGCTCCTATTAAATACCAATCAGAACAACCTATCTTTTTCCACCCGTCTCTCTCTCTCTCTCTCTCTCTCTCCAACGTCTCACCCACCCGCGACCCCCTCTATGGCGACCATCTGCATGGCTTCTACTTCGGTGAACAGGCACTTCTTCAAGGTCATGGTGCTGGGTTTCATACCGAACTTGTAGGCATCCCTCTTATTCTGTGTTTTCGTGTGTGTTAATTTTATCTTTGCTTAAAAACTTACCTATCTTATAATGAATGTGATAGGCCATACCGGTAGCCTTCTGCAAATTGCTTACCACACTTTGGCACGAAGCAACTTTAACCAGCAGCAAGGGGTCATGGCTTGTTAAAATCAAGAAGAAGCACAGCCAAGAGCAACTTTATTTTGCAGAGGGTTGGAGTAATTTCTGCGAGCAGCACGACCTCAATGAAGGGGAGTTTGTAATCTTTGAACACAAGGGGCTATTTAGGTTTCAAGTATCCGTGTTTGATCAAAGCACCCGTGAAAAAGTTTTCTCCCAATGTTGAACCCTAAATTTGTGTTAATAAATTTGTGTCTGATAATTTTAAGTTATTAATTGTGTATTTGAGAATTGTGATGGTCAATTGATGATTTGAGGGTGTCAAATTTTTGATGGAATATCATGCGCTTGAGAATGTTGAGATTGTTTAATCCGCTGCTAAAGCACTTATTCCATTGCCAGAAACTATCAACTCGAACAAAGTCCGACCAACAGCTAAAAATACCAATAACTAATTTTTTTTTTTGCCCAACTGTCCGCTATACTGTGTAGCGGACGGAGCACAACTTCCAAATTTTTTACACTTTTTTGCACTTGGAGTACCCCACTGTCCGCTCTAAACTCCAACACTAAGAAAATCTTTTCACTACCCCTTGTGTCCGCTACATTGTGTAGCGGACGGTGCAGCATAAACTCTTAACCCCATACTTAGAAAAAAATTTCACCTCCCCCAGTGTCCGCTACATTGTGTAGTGGACGGCGCAGCAGAAACTCTTAACCCCAACACTTAGAAAAAATTTTCACTTTCCCGAGTGTCCGCCACATTGTGTAGTGGACGGCACAGCAGAAACTCTTAACCCCATACTTAGAAATTTTTTTCACCTCCCCCAGTGTCCGCCACATTGTGTAGCGGACGGCGCAACAAAAACTCTTAACCTCAACACTTGAAATTTTTTTCACTTCCCCGAGTGTCCGCCACATTGTGTAGCGGACGGTGCAGCAGAAACTCTAAACCCCAACACCTAGAAAATTTTTTCACTTCCCCGAGTGTCCGCCACATTGTGTAGCAGACGGTGCACCAGAAACTCTTAACCCTAACACTTAGAAATTTTTTTCACCTCCCCCAGTGTCCGCCACATTGTGTAGCGGACGGCGCACCGGTAACTCTTAACCCCAACACTTAGAAAAGTTTTTCACCTCCCCCAGTGTCCGCTACATTGTGTAGCGGACGGTGCAGCAGAAACTCTGAACCCCAACACTTGAAATTTTTTTGCATCTATGTTGCTCCCACTGTCCGCTACACTGTATGGCGGACGGCGCAGCACACACTCTAATCTCTAACACTTGAAAATTTTTTGCACTTCCCCACTGTCCGCTACACATTTTTGTTTTCCACCTTTCAATCATTCTCAATGAGAGCCAAAAAACAACTCAAATCAATCAATCATCTTCAACGCAAATCAGACAAATCAATCAATCAATAATCTTCAACACAAATCAAATCACACAAATGAGAGCTTTCTAAATAATCATGGTTTATTAAAAAAAATTATTGTAATGGTACAATGTCAACTGGGGTCCTCATGTTGGGGGGGATTCTCGTTATTAACCGGATTTACAATAAACCTAATCGCTCTAGGCCGGCCTTTCATAATTTGCCAAGCTATTCTATATCTAAAGGTGTCTACTTCTGCCTGGCTCCAGACGGCCGCCTTGAGGCTCTCAGACCGACAAATGTAATCCATGTACATGCAAAGGAAGACGCCGCAGTCCGAAGTGTTACGTTGCTTGGGCCTCCTCTTCTTCAATGGTAAATCGAGCTTTGGCCGCGCCGGTACAGGGTTACCACGGATACCATTGACCATTGCACAAAATATATTCTGCGAGAAACACAAAACGGCGTAAGACACGAGTTAACATTTATGCCAAGTTACAATAACTGTTAAACAACAATCGTAATATTACCATTGAGTCCAACTGGGCTTTGTACATCTGCAGCACAGGCATGTGGGTGGTATCGTCGTGGAGACTGTCGATCACCGATACGACTTTCTCTTTCGGTTCATAGCAAACCAAGTACCAGTGGCTTTCCCCTAAAAATGGGATTAGAAACACGTCGGCAACACTTGCGCTCACTGGACTATCCCTAGTAAGATACGCTCGTAGGTTAGCGGACGGTCTCCACTGGCTCAACTTTTTCTTCTGCCTTTGCTCGACCCACTCCTGCCATTCAGACACTAGGAGGCTATGAAAAAAGGCATCCACCAAAAAAACGGCCGGATACCCGTTCAGCCGCTCCCGACCCTTTTCCTTCAGAATCTCCACGTATGTGGAGATGACACCGTTGTCTAACCAACTCCCCGGAGCCAGGGAGGCCATTTCTCCCCACTCGCAAGTGTAATCCATGCCCTCCGGATGATTCACACTATACAACGCTTTGTCCCGGGGGAAGCCACTAAAATAACGCTCTCTGATTATTTGGCATTTATGCGGCTTTAGGGGCTTCACTGGATGCCCTTTGCGATATTGCCATCGGGGGTCGACGGGGGGATATTGCACTCCTTCGGGGAGGTCGACGGGGGGATATTGCACTCCTTCAGGGGGGTCGACCGGGGGATATTGCCCTCCTTCGGCAATAGATGGTCCTGCCCACGGGACAATGGGCAGTGTCTCCGACAGACTGATGTGTCCGAAACCCCAGTCTTGCGTGACTTGACTCTGAGAGAGAGGTTGGGGTTCCGAGTCCAATAACAAAGAGAAGGAGGGCGCACTGTAGTCTTCCCACGGTGCTTGAGCCTGGCCCATGGTGCTTGGTGGTCCCCAATCACCACCCATTCCAGGTACAGAGGGACCACCATATCCCTGGCTCACTCCCGAAGTCTGTCCCGAGGGATCGGTGTATCCCTCGCTCACATATGGGGGCTGCCACCCTGGATAACCCATTCCCGAGCTGACTCCGGAAGGCTGGCCCGATGCTTGGTGCAAAAAATTCATGCAGCCATACGCCAACGCTTCAGCCTGTTGGCGAAGCTCCTCGCCCATTGCATCCACCAAATCCTTTCGCTTGCTCAACTTCTGGAAGAAGGCGAACGAGGCATTAACCTACATCCAGAGAGATAATAAATAAGTAACTTCATACACAGTTAGAATCATCAAGTTCAATTAAAGGCACTGGTTTCACAACTTACCAGATTGTATGCCATGTGCTCATCGATCTGACCCCTAGGGTGGTACTTCTCCCCGCGTTCAAACCTTACTGGAGCTACTCTCCTCCGGGTGATGCGGTAGTACCACGCATTGTACTGTTCGATACTGATCACGGGGTCAGGCTCTGACACAATGGCCGCCAGCGTGTCCTGCCAGGAATTCCAAACTTCAATTTCTCGCGCGCACAAGTCGTGCGCATTCGCCTTGCCAAACCGTCCGACACCCGGTGGGTTCCTGTTAAGCCTCATATCCGGCGCGCCGGCTGGCAACCCCTGCAGGCACTCAAAATGGCGCATAGCGCGATCTGGCAGCTGCCACTCTGCGACCTCGAAGTGGATCAGGGGTGTGCGTTGTAACTCAGAGAGCGTGAAGACGAACGACTCTCCCACCCGTCGTGCCAAATGTTTGTACGGTGCCCATCGCATCTGGCCAGGAGATAACGAGTCGAGCTCCCCCCGATAGTACGTAATGTTGTGATGGGGATCGTCTCTCCTCGGGTAGTGGCTGTCCTTCCAGCTGTACTCCCAGGCGCACAACCGAGGCCACACATTATCTGTTTCGTCCCTACGCCTGGGTGCGCCGGTAGCAAGGTGTTCATAAGACCACACCTGAGAGCAAAGACAAATTAAATAAAGTATCGTCAAATTTTATTGTCGATTCAACCAAAAAAAAAAAGAAACGAGCATGTAATCAAGAATTGTATGATATACCTGCAATAGCGAGAGACATGCACATATCGCTTTGGAGTCGGGCCTCGTTGCCTTGTGCAATGCTCGGTACAGGTACGCAAGAGTTGCGGCTCCCCAGGCATAATCCCCAACCTCCAGCAGGTTACCCAACAACGGTAAATATTTGACGCTGACGGTATTCTTCGACGTTGTTGGGAACAGAATTGCCCCCATCACCCACAAGAGGAAAGCTTGTGTGTACAGCACAAGCATCTGATCCGTGTAGTTATCCGGCAGAACCTTGTAGGTATCTACCAACCACTTTAACTTGATACCACCAGTGCTAAATTGATCCTGGGGTATCGAAGTAAAGAAGTCCCTAGCGGTCCTCTTATTCGTTGCTTTCGACGGAGGAGCTATTACCGGCCGCCTCGTCACCGGTAACCCTAAGATGAACCCTACATCTTCTAGGGTAATTGTCATCTCTCCGAGAGGGAAGTGAAACGTATTCGTTTCACTTCTCCACCTTTCAACAAGGGCACCTATTAAGTGCCGGTCAAGGTGTTGAAAGATCTGCCCATGCGTGAAAATCCCAAACCCAATCCCACGCAGTAATCTTTTTTGGTTCAATTTTCATGCTTTAAAATTATCGGATACTTCTACCGTGTTGAGAAGTGCTCTTTCCTACGAATTAATAAATACAATTTAAGCAAAATAAACGATATACAATGTTCCCAAGAATAACAAAGTTGATAAAATAAGTATCTTACTCCACCATCCCATATGAGCGTACTGATATGGTTTGCTTGGTCGTATAATACGGACGGATCTTCTGGTCCAGGGTTGAAATCCATTTTTGGCAACTGAAATTATGAAAAAACGGCAAGGTTGGAAGTGTAAACATTCTCAAACATACAACGCTAGCACAGTCAACGCTAGCATGCGATAAAATAATACTCACATAAGTTCACATGCTGTGTATATGCAATGTACATAGATACAAACAGACACGGAATGAGATTTTACAAGTGAAATTATATGAACAAATAATACGCAATACACATATATAATCTATATATATATAGATACATTGACAAACGCTAACACAATGCACCACGCACACATTTAAAATCATGCATAAGCCGTAATAACAACTCTAGATTATGAACAAATAAAGGATTGGTTTGTGAACTTACGTGATTGATTCGTCGATTAAAGAATTTCTTGAGAAGAAATTGCGTCGATCTACTTGCCAACGCCGCTAGAAGAATTGTGAGAAGAAGAAATGAATAGCAGTTTAGAAGGAATGAATAAGGGTTTCGAAGTAATGAAAAGCAAAAACGGTCCGCTACACTGTCTAGCGGACGGTGGGATAAGGATAAAGTAACAGTCGTGCATCGACAGGACTGATGTGACAACTGATTTGACGAAAACAGTCGTCCGCTAGACAGTGTAGCGGACGACTTTTTGGCTGTCAATGTGGGGCCAAGAAAGAGGTTTGCTACACAGTGTAGCGAACGGGGGAACAGAGACAAGATGGTAAAAAGGTCCGTCCGCTATACTATGTAGCGGACGACTGACAGCGCCGCAAAAATAAAGGATCTGGGCCGTCCATCCCGAAAGGATGGACGGCCAAATCGCGCTAGCAAGATCTCCTATTTTGCTAGCCCTCTCAACGGATCAGCTCCCTATATATATATATATATATATATATATATATATATATATATATATATATATATATATGAGCTGATCTATTGCTCGCTCGGGCAAAATGAGATAAGTTGCCCGCGCGATCTGGTTGTCCATCTGGCCCCACGGACGGGTCAGATTTCGTCATCCGCTATATTATATAGCGAACGACAAAAAAAAAAGCACAAAAAATAAATCTATACTGTCCACATCTCGCACGTGAATGACCTAATCGCGCGGGCAACTTATCTCATTTTGCCCGCGCGAGTCTAACCTATCTCATTTTGCCCGCGCGAGTCTAACCTTTTTCTTATTTTCTTCTCACTTTCCTTATTTTGGTCGTGTTATTGAATTATTATGTGTAATAATAATATGAAACAAGAACTGATCATAAATATTCATTAAAGCTATAACTCAATGACTCCTATTCCTAGAACAGATTCTTGCCCCAGTGAGTCATAAGAACAAATCAAACCTGATTGCCTGAGCATAATCAAGAGACATGGTTGATGTAATAAAAAAAGTTTCTACGCCTAAAATCAATCATAATCTCAACCCTATAACTAGTCCATAAATTCTAAGATCAGTTGATCAACTGAAATAAACAAAAAGGCAATATCCAAAACAATTACCCCTATACTGACAAACATCAGCCACCAAAAAATTGAAAGTAAGGAACTAACATTTGACTGCTTTTCATTTCCTTCCCCTGGTGAAGGCTTCAGCCTCTGATTCTCCAATACTCTCTCTCCTATTTTCGTTCTGTAACCCAAGCACTGTTCTTTAAGCCCTAACTCCCCCACCTTGTTTCTCGATAGCTCCTTGTTGCCCTTTTTCCTTTTCTTTTCTTATTTATCTTCCTACTTATCAACTTCTGTCACCCTCATATTAACCAAGATTGATGTGGGTTATTCACTTTCATTCCAAATTAAAACAGTTTGGGTTATTACAACAATGGACTTGTAATGCCCATTCAAGGACCTGACAACGTGATCATGAACTAAACAAGTAGTCTATCCTAATCATTTTTAAAAGACAACGAATTTGTGATGTCGATTTTAGGGTCTCGCGACTTGATTCCATATAAGATGGAAGATATGCACGAAATTCGGCCGTGTGATCACCTTAATATTGAAGGTTTGAAGTTTTTCCTTGACGTGAGAAGCTTAAGCGGAAGGAGCCGTGCAAAAGCTTGCTTTCGATGTCAAAAGCCTGTGGAAGCCAGAAGAATAGCCGTCAAAATGTTCCCCCGTTTTCATGCATGTATGCGAGTCCTTTAATAGAAGCCACTAATGACCGGATCTGGGAACTTCAGATAAAGACCAGATGGTTTCATTAGGCATGCCAAAATTTATTTACACAAATTTTCCATATTGAACAACAATTTTTACGTACTTGAGAAAAACGAGTACAATCTCCATTTAATATCCTTATTAGTCTCGTTATAGTGTGTTGACTTGAGCATCTAATGTAGTACCAAAATACACGATGTCTTCAAAATAACATTAAAAGATAACAAATTTTTGTGTCGATTCGAGGGCCCAACAACGCAGTCTTGAATTGTACGGTGTAAACTTTCCATAATGATGTGAAAAGATAACGAATATGTAATGTCAGTTCGAGAGTCTGGCGGTGTGATTCCAAACCAAGAGGTGCAATCTTCTAAAAAAGATATGGAAAGAGTGCGTTTGTGATGCCTGTTCAAGGGCTTGATACCGTGATCCCGAACCAAATGGCACAATTTTTAAGAAAGACAACAAATTTGTGATGCTGATGCGACGGTTTGATAGCATGATCGTGAACCAAATGGCATGATCTCTCTGCAAGTTGATGTAGAAAGCTTGTGAAGTAGATTTGAGAGCTAAACGGCCCGATCATGAATTGAACGGCGTGGTCTTCTCCGAGTTGATGTTAAAAGACAACGAACTTGTGATGCCAATTCAAGGGCCTGGTTGCTTTATTTCGAATCAAATGGAGTGGTCTCCTAGTTGATATGGACAAAGAATGAAGAATGTGATGCTGATTTGGGGACCTGATGACGTGATTGCGAATTGAACGGACTGATATGATCTCCTAGTGGGATAACTCAGTTGGTAGAGCAGAGGACTGAGAGTCCTCGTGTCGCCAACTCAAAGCTCAAAACTCTGATTCCTGAGAGATATTTGTTCTATCATAAAAAAATATTGGATTTGTGCCTTTCAAAGAATTTTCTTGATACACCAGAACAATCATTTATAGGATTTAATTATATGGAAAGACAACGAACTTGTTATGACTATTCGAGAGCCGTACGTCGCGATCCAAATAAAATGGCAGATACGTGACACTTTCAACGAGTGATCAGCTTGAAATTGAAGGTTTGAAGCTTTTTCATTGACGTCAGAGACTTGAACGAAGAACTCGTGTCGAAGTTCTTTATCGATGTCAAAAGTCTATAGAAGCCATAAAAGATCTCACAAATTTTTTTTTGTAGTTATGCGATGACGAGTTTTGAGACGATATAACTTTTCTATCCATTATCTTTGTTCATTAACTTTTATGTTTCTCTTTCCCTTATACAAAATAATGCCAAGAAAAAATATAAATATGACACTATTGTTTAACTAATTGCACCTGTCAACTTTTCATTTGACAATCAAAAGACACGTTAAGTAGCTGACGTTGCACATGTTTGTTTTCGACGAGAAAACACTTTGATTAGATAAACCAATATTTTCATGTACTCCGTAAAGTTTTCAATCTCCAGGGAATTATTAACATATCCTATCCACGGAGGAGTTTAATTAAATCACTTAACAAGCAAGTTCAAGGGCTCACATCCACAACCCAAGGGCGTAATGAAGACTTACCTCTAAGTTTATGGACTGATACTTTAATTCAGCCTTTAAATTTTTTTTCCTTCCGTTTCGGCTTAGAACTTCTTCCTTCTGCTAATTTGATTTCCAACTCATCGGTTTGCTAATAACCTCCCAGTCGATGCCGCCCGCCACCACCGCCCCCACCCCCAGTTTTTATCTCTTTAATTTGTTATTTTACATTGAAGACCATAGCCTATCAGCTCGGCGAACACCGTGAATTGAACCGGCCATCTGCTTCTCCGGTGATCAGATAGCCGGGATATAACGTTCATTCCCGGATCCCTCCTTTCTACTGGTACGCCAATCGATCCATAATTGATCTCTGTTTGCTCAACTTTTAGGAACTTTCTAGGGCTTGGTAAGAAGATTTACACCTATATACTATTATTAAAACCCAAGGGGATCAATCGCTAGATCCACCCTTGCGATTTTCGGAGTTATCTCGTGGTTGCAGTTTTAGTTTTTGACACGAATTAAAGTCGTGATTTTTGACATGATTTTGACTTCAGGTTAACAAATGGCAGCTCCTGGGAGACCTATACCGGGCAATGTACCACCTAGTTATAACCCTAATTACAACCCTAATCTAGCTGATAATATGCAGAACTTGCAAATTGGTCGCATGCCGAATTCCGGCGGGCAGCAACCCAGGCCTCCCCCGCCTTTCGGGCAGCAACCCGCACCTTTTCCATCATCTGCTCCGCCGTCATCCCCATTTCAAGGGTCGTCGCCTTTTGCCTCCCGTCCTGGCCCATCACCCCCGCCAGGTGCGCTCCCAAGGGCTTCTGTGCCTCCTGGTGGGCCTCCACAAGCTACATTGCCTCCGAACGCTGCGCTGGCAAGACCTACTGGTCCTCCGAACGTTGTTACCCAGCCTCGCCCACCGTTTGGGTCGAGGCCTCCGCCTCCTGGGTATGTTCCCCCACCCGCTGGACAAGTTGCACCCCCTGTTGGTTCACGCTCTGGTCCTTTCCAGTCCTCCCCGTTGACAACAGGTCCGGTAGTGCCACCTTCGAGCGCCAGCCAAGGTTCCTTTAGCAATGGGCCATCCGCATTTGTATCGGGGCCTATGCAAGGTGGGCCTCGGTTTCCTTCTGCTGGCAGCACACCACGACCATCAGCAGGACAACTACTTCCACCCATGTTGTCTCCAGCTGAGGCTCCTCCTAGGGCTCCCAGTATGCATTCTTTCATGGGGAGTCCGCCTGCTAGTTCACCTACAGGACCTCCACAGCTTTCTATGCCATTTTCAGCGCCACCAAGTTCCTCACCATTTTCAGGTCCTCCACAGCCTGCCTCACCATTTTCAGCGCCACCGCAAGGCATTCCACCGCCTCCTTCAGGTTTATCACCATTTTCAGGCCCTCCACGACCTGCCCCGCCATTTTCAGCGGCACCACCACAAGGCATTCCACCTCCTCCTTCAGGTTCCTCACCATTTTCAGGGCCACCTCAAGGACTACCGCCACCATCAGGTTCTCCATACGGGCCTCAGACATGGCCACCGCAGCAGGTGAGTGTTGGGAATCGCTGATTTAAATCTTATAATCATCTTGCAGTAAGCTGAAGGCTAAATGGCATGTGAGTACTGCAATTATGTTGTGGCCGTGCTAAAATTGTATCTGCTACTAATTTGTTGTGAAGGACTTTGTTTTTTTTCCTTGGAGTGAGTTTGAAGATGTCATAGTATTGATCACCTGATTTGTTAGATACCCAATATAGAAACAGGGTTCTTATATTTTCTCGAGCATACATCAGATACAGATAAAACACCTCTATACTTTAAGAGGCATGTATTGGACGTAGAGGAGTAAGCTAACTATGCTGGTAGATGCTAGAGATGTGAGCATCTCTTTTTATTGCCTGTTATGTTAAATTTTTGATTATGGACGTTTGTCATGCTTAATAATAACTATCCATGACCTTGGTATTTGGCATGCCTTAGGAGGTTATTATGCATAGTGAGACCTTTTGTGCAGGTACTTTCACCTGCTAATAGACGTAGAAAAGAGATATACGGTTTTTGTTCCGATGCATTTAGAGAATCAGGATCTTTTAAGTGGGAACTGAGTCCTGGTTGTTGCTTACATATTCCAATTATTTTACAGTGTTCTAAGCACCAGTGGGATCATAAAGGGTGCTTTGTATGCTCAACGAAGAGAAAGGTGCCAGGTTGTTTATATATTTGTGTTTTAAAAATATAGTGGCTTTGCTGCTGGTCCAAATTGTAAATAGAATAACCATGGTTGCATGGTTCTTGTTCGGGTATTAGGATGGCTCATATTTAGGTTTGGGCTTAAGAAAGAATAGTTATCTCTTTGTGATTAGAGAAAATAACAACTAAGGTGATAGGATGTTTTTTAGGCTTTGTTTTACAGCGTTCCATTCCCAATCTGTTTGGTTTTGGGATGTATTCGGTCTGTGTCTTTAGACCGCTGATCCACTTGTTTCGTTCCTTCTTTGTTGTTTTCTTTTCCGGTGATGGATCTCTTCTCTACTTCCATACTGGGTGGTGTATTTGTGCGCGCGTCTGATATTAGCAATACCTATAAACAATGGTGCAATGAATGTAAACAAAGATGCACATTTAAGTTACTACTTTTCAAAATACCGCAGCTTTCTTGGTTTCTACATTGCCTATTTATGCTAACATACTGAGAGAGGATATTCTGCACTGTTATATTTGGGAGTTAGAGCTCGAAAACTACAGACTGACTTCATATCTAATTAGTACCGGCTCAGTTGTTTGGAGACATTTTTATTTCTTAATGGACACTCTTGCTACTCTTTCAGTGGTATTTACTGTTGAGTGTTGTTATCTTTAAGTTGAAATGGATATTTTTGGTTACAAAGATTGCTTTTTTCCTTTTGGAAAGAAACTGGAGTCGCTCTTGACCTCCCATTGAATGGTGCTGGTATTTCTAGCCGTTTGTTTTACTTCCTCTTTCTGAATCAATATGGGGTACACTGTCTATCGCACTGCTATGTCCCAACATAAGATCTATAAAATTTTCCATATGGTTTTTGGCTGTAGTTGATTTCTTGCTGCACCCTCGATCATTACGGACCAAACTAGGAGATGATTATATCTCAATCACTCCTTACATGATATAATGCGGTAACAGAGCTGGTCATTTAAGGAATTGAACAAGATAAGATGTAAAGATGACGTGCTATTTCATGATTTCTTTTTGATATGAATGGCAATGTTGCTAAGTAATGAAATAATGAAAGACGCATGAGCTGATAGAAAAGTAAGTAGTGAGCAAGCTTTGAAGCAAAGTGTAGAAGGAGAAGATAAGATGAAAATTGATTAGCAATATGAGGTGGTACTACTGAAGATATTTAGGTTCCTTTTACCCATAGTTTGAACCCATATTGGCTTGCTGAATAATATGGAACTGCGTGAATGTAGATAGTTCTTTCTCGATGTCAATTATGCTCAGAGTTTTGCTATCATCATCTTCTTGTTTGATGGATAGTGACCATTGTGATGATTCACATCCTAATTGTGAAGCTTCAAATTCAACAAGATGCATTCGTTTTCTTATCCAGCTTGCACTACACCTACGTGATGGTGATTTTGAGATGTTTTTGCCATGTCTTCATCTTCAGTTCTGTTCTGACACATGTAAAAGGAGAAAGTACTCGTCTGTGTACTTGCAATCTTATTCTCCTGTGATATATACGCAATTACTATCTATGAAATGAGTTTGGTCTTTATTGATGCGTTTGTTTGACGATTTTGGTTATTTAGTATTTTAGACAGGTTAGCATGGACAACACTCGAGCATCTGTTACCGATTTCATGACATTCTTCTATTTCAGTTTTAAATAATTTTCCATGTCCTTAGATATGAAGCTTTTTATATAGACATGGTCAATGTAGACATGCCAAGATTTCGGCTCATAGTTTTTATCTGTGATTACTCATACAAAATACCGTTTATCTAAGTGAACAAGAAAATATTTTAATAAGGGAAATAATGCATTTATGTTTTACTTTCAACTTGATTTGGGATCTAAATTTCAGTGTTTGTTCAGATGGTTCTGCCTCCATCAATTCCTGGTTCTGCTCAAACCCCAAGGATGTATGGAATGCCACCACAACCTCCACTTCCTGATCAATCTATGGCTGCAATGGCTGGTCCATCAAGGATTGATCCCAATCAAATTCCGCGCCCTATTCCAAATTCCTCAGTGATTCTGCACGAAACTCGTCAGAGTAATCAGGCAAATCCCCCTCCGGTAATTTATCTGACATTATTTTCCTGAAAGAGGAATAACTAAAGTAAATGCTAGCCACTCTCTTATTTGTTTCAAATAAAGTAAATCGGACCTTTATACTTAACTATGCCTTAATTGGGTCTGGCTACATGAATCATTTTATCCCCTTGACCTTAGCCAAGGTCCTTTCTCACTTCTCCACAAATTTAAAGTCTACCCGTATCTTGTCTAACACCATCAACTTGACACAAGTTACTTTTCTTATTGGGGAATCTGCCACTTCCATTTTTTTACTAATACCCTCGTTCACCCAGCATTCCAATTTCAGTTACACTCATCTGGTATGTTGTTGCTAGTTGTCAAACATTCTGACCCATACGGCATGCTGGCCTCACCGACAGCTTGAGAAAACTAGCAATTGCCCAATGCTCACGGGACCACACCACCACTTCACCCAACCAGCTCGTCTCCTATGACAACATCCTTATCGATCTCTCTTTACTCAATTTTGATGCGATGTACCAAAAGATATCTTAGCTATCTCTTACTCTTAAACCAGCTCATATTATTACTTAATTTGCTCCTGAAATACTATTGAAGTACTTCTCTACAAGTCTAATATAGCTTTTGCTCTCATCAATTAACATCTTATTATCTAAAAATAACATAACCGTGAATTTCAACCTGAGTATTGGTGAGTTTTGAAATAGCAGTAGAGGCTTACTGCTTATTATTGGTGAAGGTTGATCATAATTAAAATTCAATGGTTGTTACACAAGTTACTGCTCTATTAGACGTGTCATTCATACTTGGTAGACACTCCTCTTCTCTTCTCTAACAACCACCACATAACTTTACTTGTTTGATTGCAATGTTTTTGTTACTTGTCCAAGGAAAAGTAGAAATGTTTTTGTTGTTTTCAGTTTCTTCACTTTGATTTTAATTTGTGTACATTTTTTATGCACCGTGATATACACTGGTGCATGAGCTGTGAGTTGATGCAGTTAATAATGCTGAATTGCTGATGCATGCCTTAATGTGCTCTCCTCTACTTTTGCAGTATTCTTTTTTGTTAATTGTCTGTTCTTCTGATTAACTTTTTTTCTTGCTTCTTGAAGCCTGCTACAAGCGAGTATGTTGTCAGTGACACTGGGAACTGCAGTCCGCGTTATTTGCGGTGTACTATTAATCAGGTCAGGTCATGATCATGTATAAGAAGCTTACACTATTGTCAACTTTGCTTTTGAACCACTCCTCCATCCCTCTTACAGCAATTTTGAGTGCTCTTACAAACTATAAATTTCCTACCTTATGGCAATTTATAGGGATCTTAATATTGAATTCTTATGTTATCACGACAGATTCCTTGCACGTCTGATCTTTTGAATACATCGGGGATGCAGTTAGCTTTACTGGTCCAACCCTTGGCTCTTCCTCATCCATCTGAGGAGCCCATTCAAGTATTGCACAAATCTGTTTCTTCTCTAAATGTTACTAATTGCATACATCGTTTAGTTTTTTCCTTCAAACAGGAAGTTAAAGATGGGGATGCTAATTCACAATGAGATCTTATATCTATTGTTAGCTTATGAAAAAGTAATGTATTAATTAATCTACATCTTACACGACTTGTGTTACCGTGCTTTATAGGTTGTGGATTTTGGGGAAAGTGGTCCTGTCCGCTGCTCTCGTTGCAAAGGCTACATAAATCCTTTCATGAAGTTTATTGATCAGGGAAGACGTTTCATCTGTAACTTGTGTGGTGAGTAATTATTTTCCCTTTCTGCACCTAGTTCTTGTTGTTCAGTACAGTTTTGTTTTGCCCAACTCTTGTTTGTTAGACTTCAGTTTTAGCATCTTACTACAAGTTTCTTTTGGTTCTTCTACAATTTTAGATATGTGAAAGCTAATGGATTTCGGAGCATGATCAACTGTTTAGTTGTATCTTAGGTAGATTACTGGTACACTTGGTAACATTTGTCTTTCTTCTAAAAATGAGTGAATTATCAGGCTTTTTTTTTTGTTGATAAAACAGAATTCATTTTGTTCGACACATTCAGTTTCTTTCTTTTATTTTATCTCCTTTGATTTAATTTCCATGGGGATAAGTATATGCTTTTCTAATATCTGTTCTCTTTTCCCTTACTTTCATCTTTTCTTTTTGTCCTAATCTTCTTTACGATCTTCACCTCTTGGCTGATCTACCCAGTCTCCACCATTGCCCAGCAACATAACCCCTTCTCACCAACTTGACCTACTACCCAAGACCTCTATGGCCATTGCATTGACGTCCAGGTGCCTACACGCCTGATTGTCTTCTTTCTGTAGTGGCTGATTTGGGTTCCTGGTGGTTACTTCCTCCCCTGGCACTGCCGTCAGCGATCCACAAACTTTTGGAGCAAAAACAAAGCGGTGAGGATGGAACTGATGGTGGCTCCCAGCAATTGGGTTCTTTGGCCATAGATGACGGAGGCTGATAGTTAATTGGTGGATATACCTTGATAGGTGTCCATGGAAGAAAGATAGGGATCATCTGATCCTGTCAATGGGACATCATCAGAACCAGTAGCTTGCAAGTTCTGTTTGCGAACTGGTTGGAGGATTAAGAGTTCGGTGTGTCCTTTTTCTTTTCTTTTTTTAGGATTGTTTTCTCTAGTGAGATTCGGGGTGTGGACCTCATTAGACCAAAGTTGGAAACGCTGGACAGATCAAATGAAAACACCTTATTTAGATTCCGATTCTGGTTTCTTGGCCTAAAATGACAAACAGTTGCCCCTAAGAAAAAACAATGGAACATGCAATTAAAAGCTGCTTGTTTTTTGTTTCCTCCTTTTGCTTTGAAAAATAGAAACGGAATTAATTTTGGCGAGCGCTACATAGTATTTTAAGGTGTTCACTGTAGAAGTTTGTAGATCTTGCAATGCCATATGCTCATAGACCAAGCGAGGAGATAATTCAGTTTAATGGTGTCCTAGCTATTGGCTAGCAATTGACGTCAATTGTCCAATTAGTTCTTTTAATACTCTTTCTTTCTGTTCTGATTTTCATTTAGTTTTCTCAGTCAATATTTGAGATTGATGATCTAACTAGGTGGGTGGGTGGGTCTCACAATGCCTTATCTATCCAAGACAGAATGGCTATGATTGGATACTTTTCGATTAAATCTCATCAGATTTCAAAGATGACCGGCTTTGGAAGAGGAACATTGTTCTGCAATATATGTTCCGGAGTTATTATAGTTGTGACTTTGCAATGCCTGCCATTCCTTTGCAGGATTTACGGATGAGACTCCTCGTGACTATCACTGCAATTTAGCTCCAGATGGGAGGCGTAGAGATGCTGATGAAAGGCCTGAGCTATGTAGAGGAACAGTTGAATTTGTTGCTACTAAAGAATACTTGGTCAGTATTTAATCTGCTGCACGTGTACTGGCATACTTCATTATTATCAGTTTACCACTGTAATATTCTTCACTTATGCGTTGGGCACCCTATTTGATCAGGCAGTAGGAGTTGGAGAAACAATTTCCTCAATATAAATCGAGTCATAGGTCATCCCAGAGAACTGCCGTGGAATGTGTACACAAGCTTCAAGTAGCGAGAAAGTTAGCAAAGAATGCTTTATGATTTCCAGATTGCTCGGGAAATAGTGTAGAATATTTTATAGAGGTCAAGGAGGTCGTTATCGAGTGGTATGTGAGGGTATTGGCAGACTCATTAGTTCAACTAGTCCCCATGTTCTTAGGGTATTGTATAAACCTTTCATTAATAAATTAGCTAGGTTTTTTTATCAGTCCAGAGATGGTGTTCTAAAGTGCTTTTTGGACTTTGTGTAGTCTAGTTACTTTGTGCACATCATTGTACTTGGGTGGCACCCTTTTATAGTTAACAGCAGAGTGACATCCTTTTTACTTTCTAAAAAAAAAAAGAAACTAAAAAAGAAAAAAGGAGACTGTACAAGTATCTATATTCCTTGTTCTGGGGGGATTAAGTGAAAAGGTATCACCCCGTTTTTCTTAGAAACTTGGTTCTTTTGTTGTTGCACTTGATACTTGATAAGTGATTTTTTAGCACTATCTTTGTTCCAGGTGCGTGATCCAATGCCTGCTGTGTTTTTCTTCCTCATAGATGTATCCATGAATGCCATACAGACTGGTGCAACTGCAGCAGCTTGCAGTGCAATCAACCAAGTTATTGCTGATCTTCCTGTAAGTTAATTCCTTACTTCTGATATTGCATGCGGGTCAAAATTTTGGTTTCTTCATAAGTAATGGTCTCCATAATCAAATTTTAATTTTTTTCACAGCTTTACAGGATAACGTCAATAGTTGACCTTTCCAACTTAAGTATAAAAAGGGAAATGGGAAGTCCTGTGCCGCTCTACCAAAATTTCTATTTCTGACAAACTAAGTTTTTCGCCAAGAAATCTCCACTGAAAGATACAAGCACCCTGTCTTGGTATTCAATGTAGATATTATAGAAAGCACTTGTCTCTTAATTAGTTTACTGAACTCTGTGTGTGTAACTAGATTGGCATCTCATTTGAGGGAGAAAGGTGGTTAGATATCTTGTCTCAAACGGCGTAGGAATTCCTGTTGTTGAGGCTTACCCTGCTTTGGTTTTGCATATCTTTGTTTCTTAGGAAGTAAAAGTATATCACAAAAACACTAGAGAGGGCGAACCCATATACGAAAGATGTAGAAAAGATAATCTTGAGGAAAGCCGGCAAACTCACAAGAAATTAACAAAATCATCAGTGAACTAAGCAAAGGGCTTAAGGAAACCACTCCTGGGTCTCTAGACCAAGATCACAAAGAACTTAAGATTTTTTTAGCATCTATTGCAGACGAAGACAAGCCTTCAAACGTAAAGTTCCTCCCTTCCAAATGCACCATACAGGACTATGTTCGAACACTGGAGCAAAGATTTCCGAGTGTCCAACACAAATTGAGGTCTACTACTGTACTTGAGCAAAGCTTTGGTTATAGGTACCTGTAATTGATCCATCTTGATGTTGACCAAACAAGGTTTTGTTACATTTCTTCCGGGTGGCGTTAATTTGTTTAGTGAGAGCCTATGAAGCACTGGTGCGGCTCCAAGGGTAAAGCACCCGGCACGGGGTGCGCATCGGATGCGGGTGCGCGTTGAGTGCGGCGCGGGTGCGTGTCCGACATTTATGATTTTTATTTTTTAATTACCGGGTGCGGCTCGGGTGAGTATCGCATTTTTGTGGGATTTAAACACAGATTTTAAAAGATTTTTCAGGGGCAACCCATAAAGAATGAATTTTATGGGGTCAAATTATAAATACTGAAACACTTACCTATTTAACCTAAATCAACAGATCGGGAAGAGACAACAGATCAGAGAGAGAGAGAGAGACTGAGAGTGAGCATCGGCAGCGGAGCGAAGTCGCCACGACTGTCCAGAGACTCTGGCAACCACCCGAAACAACCGACGGCCACCGGCGAAGAGCTTGAGAGAAGAGAGAAGAGGAAGCAGCAGCCACCGACCGGAGGCAGCGATGGCCATCAAACCGCTCCTTCCTTTTTGGCATAACCAACAAAAAAGAAAAAAGAGAAGAAGGAGAAGGGGAACTTCGGCGACGGAGAATACAGCGGCAACGGCTGCTTCTGACTCTCTTCCTTTCACCAGAGACTTCTTCTGACTCTGTCTTTACTAGTCTTTTGGCTCAAACTTTAGGTGTGGGGCTTTTGTCACTTGGCTCAACCTTATTTGTGGTGCTTTGCCACTTGTGGCTTTTTGGTAGTCCACGTGTGCAGCTGCATGGATTTGTTCTTATAAGAAATTGACTAAATGATTCATCACTAAATGATTCATCATATATATATATATATATATCAAAAACAAATATTTATTATTTTAAATTATAAAAAATTGCCGTATCCTAGCCGCACCCGTATCCTGTTTTTTTTTCAAAATGCAGTATCGGCGTATCCGCACCCGTGTTGTATCCGCACCCGTGTCCGTGCTCAATAGGTGAGAGCACACATTTTAGTGTACTTTACATGGCACGGTTGTTATAGTATAATTTGTGCTTTTAGTACTTTGCTTTATATTCTAGTATTAAAATTTAAATCAGCACATTTCTAGATTCATTTGATTCCAACTTTTCGCTAAAATAAGCAGTCAGCAGTTTCTGATGCTATTTTCTACCATTTTTTTGCACTGAGAAATATGTATTTTTTTTTTCTGATTGAGGGCACTGGGCAGCCTCAGTGCACAAGGCTCCAGCCATTGGGAGTCTCGGGAGGTTTGGTTCCGTATTTCGAACCTGTGACCTTTAGGTCAAAATGGAGCAACCTTTGTCGTGGTGCCAAGGCTCACCCTCTTTTTTTTCTTTTCCCTGATTGAGCTTCTCGCTATTTACTTGAAAAACTATCCTGTTTCTATCACTAGTACATTAACATTTTGTTGTTTCAGGAGGGTCCCAGGACTATGGTAGGGGTTGCTACATTTGACTCAACTATCCATTTTTACAATCTGAAACGCGCATTACAGCAGGTTGGTACTGTTGCAGAATTTTTTATCCAAAATTTCAGTTCATGATTGTTTTTACTTCTAATAGATGGTACGTTATCGGATTTGAGGCGATGACTTAAGCCTGAGTAAGGCTTTGACCTTATTGAGCTAAGGGGCTTCCTCGTTCTTCATCTTAATGTGTATTGAGATATTTGGTTTGAAATCATTTAGCAAAGCATTGTCTTTTAGACCTGCTTTAGTTAATGTTTACTGTTCGAAAACTCAGTTCTTGTATGTTCTGTTTAGTGATGTGAGTTGTCATGCTTATCCAATGAAACAAAAGGTACACATTGTTGTTGATGGGGGACAAAGTTGCTGAAGTTGCAGTAGATGCGCATTTCTGACGCTCAATCTGTTTTTGCAGCCATTGATGCTCATAGTTCCTGATGTGCAAGATGTTTACACTCCGTTACAAACTAATATTATTGTTCAACTTTCTGAGGTTAGCTTGGCCAAATTTTGACCTGCAAGTTTTTTTTTCCCTTTAAAGTTTTGCGTTTGGGTTGGGGTTGATACCTGGGTGGTCTTCTTGTTTCAAAGGATATGAAGTGATTAGTTTTCTGTTTGAGGTTTCAGTGTCGTCAACATTTAGAGCTATTGCTGGAAAATATCCCAACCATGTTTCAGAATAGTAGAACTGCCGATTCAGCCTTTGGTGCAGCAATTAAGGTATGCGATGATGTGCATGGTATTGTTTATAATTGATCTGGTAATAATTACTCCCTCCATCCCTTAGGGGGCGTATGTTTGTCTTTTTTTGTACTCCAATTTTGTAATGATGGCAAAAAAGATGCTTTTTTTTTGTACTTTTATCATTTTGGATATTCATTTTGGATACAAAATCCAAATAGTGCCAAAAAAAGGTGTTTTCCCCTTTTTTTCCGTTTTTTCCGACACAAATGAATCCCATGTCAGAGAAAGTCACCCCACGCCACTGTTTACCCTTTCCCTCTGTGCATCGTTGTGCATCGTTACAGAGGAAAGGCAGAGAAGAGAAGCTGTTCACCCTTTCTCTCTCTTCAGTTTCTAATTGTCAGATCCATTGCTTGGATCTTCAACTCCCTCTCACCCCATCCCTTCAAGCTGCCCATGCCATCACAAACTCTTGATGTGCTAAGGCACAGAAGCTGTGCGAAGATTTCGATCTCAGATTCACCGATCACTGCACGGATCCTCAGATTCACCGATCACTACACCGATCACTGCATCGATCTCAGATTCACCGATCACTGTGCGAAGACCAGAGACCTTCTCGTTGCTGTGGTCGGGCGGCTTTTTTTTTCTTTCACAATAAGACCTGGACGCTCAGATTCACCGATCACTGCACGGATCCATCTCAATCGGGCTTCCCAGTTGAGGCTCTCCTCTCCTCTCTGTTCCCTTTTTCTTTTTGGTTGTTTTTGTTTTTTGTAATTTCGGTTTAAGAAATGAGGCTTGCGAATTTGTTGATTGTATGCTTTTTGAAGTGAGGCTCTCCTTGGGAAGATCATAGACGACAGATTTTGTAGGAAGTGGGTTTTGGAAAAAAACTGGTGCTTGCTACCGGAAATGGAGGAATTGAAGTTGTTGACGGCGGTGACCGTCGAGGTCTCGCCAGAATCTATGACTAGATTGCCGCAGAAGGCGTTGGCAATCACATCGTCCTCCTTGGGAAAGTCGAGCAGGTCGTCAATGATCGCCGAGTTCTTGTCGGAATCCACGACGCGTTGCCTTTGTTGTTCTTGTTGTTGTCGGCCGGCAGGTGGTTGTCTTCGAAAGGAAGAACTGGAAGGAGGAGAAGCAATAAGAGTAATACCGAAAAAAATGGTGGTAACAGTAATGAATATGGTAAACATACAAAAACAACTGAAAAAAGGTAGACACAAAAAAAGTGGTGAAAATAATAAAAGTATACCACCATAATTTGTGATTGGATACAAAAATATTGAAAATGAAAACAGAATACAAATACACAAAACGAAAAGTGTAGACGTACATGCCCTTAATAATTGATCATCTTTCCTTTTTGAGTCGTCCCACAAAAATTGATCACTTCCAAATTTAGAAAGATTCTGTAGGTATGTTTACATATTTATCCATTTTATACTTTTTTATTCTGTTTCTCTCTCCACATTTAACTATCTACAACTCATTTTCTCTCTCCTCGCCTACCACTTTACACTTTTTTATTCTATTTCTCTCTACGTTTAACACTGTACCAACCAATTTTCTCTTTCATGGCCCACTCTCTTCTCCCTCTCTCTAGAGGGTAAAATGGAATAAACACAATACATAACCAAAATCCTTAATATGCGTGCAAAGTAAAAGTGATCGATATTTTTAGGGACGGAGGGAGTATTATCTTTCGCAACTTATAAATCATTGCGGGGGTTGATTTTATTTCCCTTTTGGAACCAAAAAGCCTGTTGTTATAATTGTTCCAACACTTCATACATCTTCATGAGTAATAATTTCAAGCTTTTGGCAGCAAATACATCTTTCACCTCCTCTGGTTAACAAAGGTATTTCGTACGTTATAGAAGAAGCTGGGCCTAGAACGTTAATGAGGAGGCTTATGAATTTAGAATTTCATCGGTAGATTAGAGCTTCTTTGGTTACTAGAGTTTCACGAATTGCTACAGTATTTTACAAGAATCTCCACTGTGACCTGAAACTGGTTTGAAACTCAGTAACAGCCTCCCACCTTAGTGGGGGTAAGGCTGCATACATCAAACTTCCTCAGACCCCGCAATGGAAGGAGCCTTTACACGGTCTCCCTTTTAAATGCCACTCAACTAAACAATCATGACAGGGAGCATGTGTTTTTCCAGCCCATTGTTAGGAGTTAATGACAAATTGACATATACATAATGCCTGAGCTTTATCAAGCCACTCAGAATATATATGTGGACATCTAGCTTAAGTCCTCATTTTTTCCAGGCTGCTTTCTTGGCAATGAAGAGTTCTGGAGGCAAACTGCTTGTGTTCCAGTCAGGTAAGCTTATGAACTTTAAATTTCTTTAATTTTGTATAAGTAGAAATTACGGTATTTTTTTCTTTTTTTATGTTCGCATTTTTTGTTTATTTATCTGTAATTTTTTGTCTTTGCATGCAATCAGATTTCTATTGCATCTAGCGCTATTAGTAAGCATGGATTGAACTAGATGGCTTTGTTTAAACATATAGAAAAGATGAATATATGTAGTTGACGGAGTTGGCGATTGGCATTAACTCAAAGTCCTTGATCGTCAAGACTCAATAGGCATCGGGTTGATGGTGCATAATGAGAGATCAACTTGCTATTTTTTTCCTTAGTGCTGCAAATGGGAGTTCAAAATTATTTCTGAGGGGGTCAGGGCACTGGGAAATAGAAGTGGAGTAAACTAGAATATAAAACCTGAAGTAAGGTCTCTTAAGGTTTATGGGAAGTAAAGCCTTTGGTAATTTAGATAGATACTCCTGATGGAGCAAATGATACCAAAGTTTGTAAATGAGTTTTATAAGACCTGAGTAGGACCCATACTAGAAAAATAAGAGAACTCCTTATTTTAGATAGATACTCCTGATGGAGCAAATGATACCAAAGTTTTAAATGAATTTTATAAGATTTGAGTAGGACCCATGCTAGAAAAATAAGAGAACTCCTTATTGTACATTTGATATTTTGATCTTGGTACCAAGGTGGTAGAGTTATTGAAGGGACTTGATTGCTAGATACACACATAATCTGAGTTGGATATGTGAAGGTAGAGGAGAATGATTCCTGTTCTGGCCAACTTATTTGGACCAAGGCTTCATTGCTAGAACTAAGTTGCGATCTAAAATGGGTGTACCGCAGAGATGGTAAAAATTCTCATTTGAAGTTGAGTTTTAAACTACCTATATGGAAAATGTTCTGAGTAAGCATTTTCGTGTTGGAAAGCTGCAACCTGGCTCAACCCTTGTTTGTTCTACTCTTATGATCCTTGGACCCAGTGTTAGCATGGCATGGAGTCTATAATGCCACGATCTTTCAACATCAGATGATGCAGGGTCATGGTCTCAGAAGCAGTTGTGTATTTATATTGGCCCCGCGCAGACACACACACGATAAACACATATTGAGCCACAGACTACCTGTTCAATTATATGGATGCTTGTGTTATAATCAATATGCTCTTTTTACAAATTTTATACCTCCTTGTATTTTTGCGATTCAGAGCAAGTGTGTCCACACAGGTCGACCCTGTTTTTGTGACTGAAGAATTTTTATTCTATTTCTGACTTATAGCTAAACTGGGCATGTTTTAGAAAAATAGTTCTTTTTTTTTCCCTTAGAAATTTTACGAAGTAATAAAGAAAGGTCAGCATGTCGAATTGAAGTTGCCGTGTCTATACATATTTCTATGCGGACTTTTTGAGCGAATGGATTTGCATTGTGCTCCGCATTAAATTTCTGTAATCTTTGAAATAAATTTGCTTACTTTCTGCTCCTTCTTTCATTTGCTGTGTACTGCCATTTCTTGGTTTTCTTAATGCGTCTGGTGGTCTGACAAATTTTTATGTTGCCCACAGTGTTGCCATCAATTGGCATTTGTGCTCTTTCTGCCAGAGAAGCTGAAGGAAGGGCTAATGTCTCTGCAGCGGAGAAGGTATGGAATATAACATCTATGTGTTCTCTTGCCTTGTGTTTATGCATTGGAGTTTACTATTGCACACAAATTGCTCTTGACTATCGATGATGAACTATATGACAATAGGTCCTGATTTTGATTTCTACATGATGATAACTTGTGGTGGAGTTGCTCCGTTGAACATGTGGGACCTGCTTTTAGTATTATTTGTGTCACAAACTTAGCAAATACAGCCTGGTCCTTTTCTAATTAAATAAATGGGGACAGTTTTCCAGTGCTAAAAGCAGATTTGCTAAAACAAGCAGATGATGCTTCGGTCATGCCAGCCACCCCTTCAAGCATCCTGGATGTTTCCTAGTATTCAAAGCCCAGGGACTATGAACTGGCATCTATTGCTATTTTCTGGAATTGCTATAGTTTCTCTGTATCTTAGCATGTTTTACATATGACCTCTTTTATGGGCCATGCGATTTCTTGTTGCACTTCTGATTTTCTAATATCTCCCAGTTATAAAGTTCATCAATTTTGTCACTTCCACATTTTTGCCGTGGCGAGTTTCTGCTGTTGTGGTTTCCTTATACGAGGTTATGTACAGGAGGCACATAAGTTACTCCAACCGGCAGACAAAAATCTCAAGACAATGGCTATTGAGTTTGCCGTGTACCAGGTGAAGTTCAACTATTTTGTCTTTACCTGCTTAAAAATCACATAACTGTTGGCTCTTGGTGGAATCATAAGTTTCTAGTGTTGATTCTTTTGTTTACATATTCAGGTCTGTGTTGATGTGTTTATTACTACTCAAACTTACGTAGACATTGCGTCCATCTCCGTCATCCCAAGGACTACTGGAGGGCAGGTATTTTTGGACGACTCATATGATTTCTATAGCATTGTGTTAGTCCTTTTGGTAGTGAATTATAGTTTAGTTGCCTCTGTCCTAATCTTTGTTGTTGGACAGCATTGTTGTTTGGTTTGAGAAATTTTCTTTTGCGTCTCTATTTTATATAGTATTAAATTATCTTTACTTTCAAAGGAGCGGCCAGCTGGATTAGGCTATGAATTTGATGCACTGCCGAAAAGCTGCTACAAAGCAGCTTAACGGAATTAGCAACAGTTAACTATTTACTTTTTTCTGTCCAGTATGATTACTCTATTTTAGTTTCTCCAAGTGCAACACGTATCACCGCAGTAAACTCGGAAACTGCACAATAGTTTTATCATGTCCTGCTGTTTTATTCATATATTGCTGTAATTCCTTATGTTAACACAAATATATTTTATGCAAGGCCCTAGTTGTTTCACGGAAATCATTTTCCGGAAAAGGTTTTCCGTATTTTCCTGTGTTTGGTGCGTGCAAAAGATTTTCTCACGGAAAATGATTTCCGATCACACTTATTTTCAAGAACAAAATGTCGGAAAATCTTTTACTGATTAAAACTCTGTAAGTTGTTTTCCGGACCGTTGAACACCCCCCCCCCCCACACCCACACCCACACACATGCATACCCACACCCCACGACACCCCCCGCACCACATACACGCACTCGCCAACCCAGCCACCTGACCCCCCCCTCCAACCCACCCTACACCCCCCACACAACCACATGCCCGCCGACACCACACGCACCCACCCACATACACCACGCACCCATCCTCGCACACACAAATCGACACCCAAATAGCGGAAAGCTTATACTCCCCTCCCTCCATCCCTAAAATATCGATCACTTTTACTTTACACGCATATTAAGAATTTATGTTATGTATTGTGTATTTTTTCCTTTTGACCCTTTAGAGAGAGGGGGAAGAGAGTGGGCCAAGAAAGAGAAAAATGGTTGGGAGAGTGTTAAATGTGGAGAGAGAAATAGAATAAAAAAGTGTAAAGTGGTGAGCCAGGAGAGAGAAAATGAGTTAAACGTGGAGAGAAAAATAGAATAAAAAAAGTATAAAAAGGGTAAATATGTAAACATACCTACATAATCTTTCTTAATTTGGAAGTGATCAATTTTTGTGGGACGACCCAAAAAGGGAAGATGATCAATTATTAAGGGACTGAGGGAGTATGTTTTTTTGGTACAGGTAGTTTTATTGTTTTCTGTGCGACGCCCAAACAGCAGAAAATGAAATTCCTGAAAATATTTTTGAGGAACTGCTATTTTCTGGAAAGCATTTTCCGTGAAACAAACAGGGCCCAAATAAATAAAAATGAACCTTATATTTTCTTATGGAGTTTAGCTTAAAACTTAATAAGTCAACTTCTTACTGATCTGCTTGCTTCTCTTATTCCTTAGCTGGGAGTTTTCTTTTCCACGACTACTTACTGGCTCCTGATTTTTGGTAGAATAACGAATGCTCTTTCTTTAATTACCGCAACTGACTAATTTACTCAGTAAGTGGAGACTTGGTAACACAAAGACGTGCAAAATCGTTGGTCCAACTTGCCCAAATTATTATTTCTTCTTGCTGCTTGTGCATGTTTGAGTTCTTATGTTCTCTTCAGATACTAATTTTTGAGGTTTGAATCATATATGTTTGACAAACTTGGCCAGGTGTATTACTATTATCCCTTCTCTGCCCTTTCTGATCCTGCCAAGCTTTACAATGATCTTCGGTGGAATGTCATTAGGCCCCAAGGTTTTGAAGCAGTGATGCGTGTTAGGAGCAGCCAGGTGAGTCCCGTTGCAGTCTATTCTTTTCACCTTTCTCTCATTTGATATGAACACTTGTTTACATCATCGAAATAGACGATGCTACAACAATGGATTTTCAGCAATATAATCTGTTTAACTTTACTCTCTGTTGTATAGGGCCTTCAAGTTCAAGAATATTCTGGAAACTTCTGTAAACGCATCCCAACAGATGTGGACCTACCTGCGGTTTCTCTCTCTCTCTCTCTCTCGCCAGTTTAGCATGTCTTGTGGTGTCAACATCTTATATATTGCGGTTTTTGTATCCACTAAGCATGTCAAAATAATGTGGAAATGGTATGAAGGATCTTGGATTTCAAGCATGATTTCTTTGCACATTTTTTCCCACTGGCCGAAAAAGTGGGACTGTTAGTGACGAATATAAATGTATATCCATATTAGTCACTTTATAGCAGCATAAGGTTCTGTCCTGTTTAGTCGTTTTAAATGAGAAAATTAAAGTTCAGAAAGTGTAATTCACTTGATCACTGTTGGAAAAAAGGAAGGCTTGAATTGATCCATTAGCTTCACTGGTTCTGTAGAGCTTGCTTTCATTACCGATTATCTTCTTGTCCTTGTTTCCTCTGTCCTGTTGCATGTGTAATAGAGGATAATTTGGACTTTTTTCCATCTCTGATTGGGCATTGCTTTGTGCAGATTGACTGTGACAAAACAGTCCTGGTAACTTTAAAACATGATGATAAGTTGCAGGATGGCTCGGAATGTGCATTTCAGGTACTCACTAATATATGCCGTCAGATGAGTTTGCAGTATTTCATGCTAGCCCGAATATCTTGTAATGCTTCTGGGTATAAGAAAGCAGCTGCTTACTAGCCTTTAATGGGTTTGTCTTGCCAGTGTGCCCTTCTCTACACCACTGTGTATGGTGAAAGAAGAATACGTGTTTCTACCCTATCTCTGCCGTGCACAACCATGCTGAGTAATCTATTCCGCTCAGCCGATTTAGATACACAGTTCGCGTGTTTCTTGAAGCAAGGTAATTTGATTTATATGTCCTGCCTGGTGATGCTCCTCATTTGCTGAATTTTTTGGTCATACTCTTTGCACTTTTTGGAATTTAATGCTATATTTCTTTTCTAAGTCGATATAATGCTTTTGGCCTATGTAATGCGCCCCTACACTATTTTATTGTTTGTTTCTGCCTTTTCTTTTCTTTTTTCTTAAAGCAGCTCTGCTAACAATATTCTTTACCTTTTAGAAGTTTGGGATTGCATACTGTGAATTCCTTTTTACTGAGAAGAATATTAATTATGCGGTTTCAACTTTCTTTTGAAGCTGCAAGTGAAATTCCTTCCAGTCCACTATTGCAGATCAGGGAGCAACTGACAAACCATTGCATCAACATATTGCATTCTTACCGCAAATTTTGCGCTACAGTATCATCGTCCGGGCAACTTATTTTACCAGAGGCACTTAAATTGTTGCCTCTATACACACTAGGTATGCTGCTTACTGCTTGTACAACCAGCTGAGTTGCGTCATTGTACTGATTTTGTTCTCAATTTTCCTCATTACATTAGCTTGAGTAGGCTGAGGCTCTCATCTATTGTTCTCCTTTTGTTAGTGCCTCGTGCAAAAGTAATCATTTCTTATTATTCAGGAACTCCTGTTCGCTTCTTTATTTTTTCCTTTTTAAAAGCCCGTTTAGTTTTATGGTGTGTAAAATATCTATTTCTGTAGGGAGTAGTTTCACAACTTTGGGGGCGATCAAATCCTTCTCTAGTATATCTATACATAGCAATAAAATGTTACATGCAAGCTTTTAGGGAGGCCATGTAGTTGTCTGATTTGTGGGTCAATTGAAGGTTTTATAAGGATAACTGGTTGGATAAGGATTGTGGAGTGTACCCAATAAGCACATATGTATGTGTCTAGTTGTATTTGGAGTGTTGTTAGAGAGGATGTGGAGAATCTAGAGAAATATATTTTGGTAAGGAATCATAGTTGTTCAACATGATTTTGAATGCTGAAATGCCCGATGACCTGAGGAAAAGCACTTACACATACTTGTGTTTGTGTGTGTCTATATATATAAGGACCCCATCTCCACCCAGTGCTGGGAAGGGCTACTGTTTCCCAACCCATCTGGATTTGTCCACCATGGCTACGTGGACGCTCTTGATCAGTTCTTTTAAAAGAGGAAAAAGCTAGTGCGGCAAATAATTTGGCGTAGAGTTCATATCATCTCAAAATACCCTTGGCATTTCTTCACCTTTTTGTTCGTTGGTTTCCATCTACATCCAAAGCAACTTGTGGAGTTGCTAAGATGAGAATCGGCACATTTTTTTCCCTTCTCTGTAGCTTCTGAATTGAAGTAATTTAAATTGCTTGCATGACATGATCCCGATATGAATTTTCTTTATATCTAACATAAAAACAGTTTGATAAATATTTTTCTTTTATTTTTATTTTCCAAGATTTGTTCACTTCTATTTTTGAGGTTTTTCAATTCGTCAAATTCATTGCTTGCCCGTGAACCAGATAATGGTTGATTTGGGTACTATGGTGGTGGAGAAGGTGGTATTTATTGAAGCTTTGTGCTGATGGATGGAATGGTGACGTGACTGGGATTTGCAGTGAGTATGGCGGTGGTGTGGTTTTGTGGTGGTCGTTTTTAGGGTTGCGTGTAGGATGGTGGTGGTGGGTTGCAATGGTTATCTGTGTCATGAGAAAACCATGAAGAATAGAGTAGGGTTGGACAACGTTTTGTACAGTGTGCCTGATAGTGCTCCAGACTACTTGGCGCACAACTTTTTGGATTTTCGAAAAAGTGATATGGAAAGTTCACGTGACAATGGTGGACGACTTCAGTTGGTTGGAAAAAAGGATCCTTGCCTAGCGCTGGGCTCCTATATATATACCATAAGGCTAATTACAGCAGTGTCCCTGAGGTTAGGGTGATATTACAGACGTCAAGGACACTAAGTTTCAAAATATAACATACCGTGACAAAAAACGTTAAAAAAGTAACGTTTGTATCTATCCGTTAGGGTTTCGTCCAAAAAGTGTAGTTTTTATCATTACGTATTTTAAAAATGGCATTATTACCCTTGTACAGTATATCCAGAATAATTTTTATAATTTTCAAATTAGGATATCAAAACCCTAAGTTTTTAAAATTAGGGTTTTGAAACCCTAATTTGAAAATTAGACTTTTGAAACCCTGAAATTAGGAGGATTTCAAATCCTGATTTAAAAATTAGGGTTTCAAAATCCAATCCTAATTTGAAACCTTAAAATTAGGGTTTTGAAACTTAATTTGGTCTCTAGATCTGAAATCTCGCTGCCCACTCCCTCACCCATGCCATCGGCAGCCCAAGCTCCCTTCCTCCCCCCACGCCACCGGCAGCCCCAGCCCCCTCCCTCAACTCATGTTGCCGGTAACCCAAGCCCCCTCCCTCGCCCCATGCGGCCGGCAGCCCAAGCCCCCTTCCTCATCTTGGTCCACGCCGGCAGCCCCCTCCGTCACGATCTCCACGATTTTTACCAGGTTACAAAACATTCAGTGCTCTCACGTTCTTCGGTTTAAGATGCGACCGCAGTTGAGATGTTCGATCCTAGTACTGCTAGTGCTCATCCAACTGCCCCTTTTTACATAAATTTAGCTTATGTAGTTTTGGGTGCTTGTCTCCATACCATAGACTCTCTCTTACGCGTTGACGTTCCAAGTGGATATCAAATCCTGATATTGTTAACTCCTTGGTGTTTACTTAAGAGATCTCTACTTTGGTTGGCGCTAACCAGGGTAATGCAATCCTTATACCCTTGTATACGACCCTTGTTGAATTTTTTCAGGATGTTCTGTTTTGAACGAAGATCGCACTCTGCACTCACAAAGGCGAAGCTCGGGGCTGTCGGGGTGGAGGCTAGCCTGAAGATGATGGTGAGAAATAGAAGATGACGGGGTGGAGGAGTCAGGCTAAATTCAGTCAAATTTGTGACGGCGGCGTGGTGGAGGAATGGAAGATGATGGTGAGGCAGTGAAGAAGAGCCAGCAAGGTCCCCCCCCCCCCAAACCACCACACAAAGTTTGATTTTCCGTTTTAGATGAAGTAATGGCATTGAAAAAAAAATAAGGTTCCAACTTAGGGGCAATAAAGTCTATTCATTAAAACCGTTAGAGTTTTTAAATTCCCAACGGACATAAGCTATGTTACATGGACTCTTCGGTTTCCGTAAAGTACCCGTGTCGGATACTCGACACTTGGACATGGGTATGGGATATATGTCGAACACATCTCATTGGATATGCCATTATGATAATATCTTATAGTCTTTTGTTTAATTAGTTATTACTTTGAGACAAGACAAGTTGTCAGTGCAAACCAAATGTATCACAAAAAACACCTTTGTGCCTTCGAAATAACTAAAAAGTAATAACAAATATGAACATTTTGCTATGTCCCCGTGTCCTGCGTTTTTTAAATTAGACGAGTTCGACACTTGGACACGTATCCGATCCTGACACTCGTACCGAGTCCATGTAACATAGGACATAAGTGTAAGTTGTCCAAACTATTATCCTTACCTGTAATTATATCCTAACCTCAGGGATACTGTTGTAATTAACCCTATACAATAACACACACACACATTGAGAGAGAGAGTGATTAGTGCTGATTGTCATTTATTTAGCTGATCCACAGCCATCTGCGTCTACACAGACTGAGATTGATTTTCATTAAAGGAAATCCTTAAAACCCCCAAAAGAGGGGCAATCCCTGCATGATGGAAAAAAAACACCTCGTCTTTTTTTGAAAACCCCGACAGCGTCCTATCCCTCCTAGCTGCCCCAAAAATAAACCACCGGTTCCACTTTGTGCCCTATTAATTAAAACACTCGTGCAGTTAAACAAGCACACGTTACGATCCTCACCTCAATGGTGGTTTTTACCGAGGTTAGGCTTGCGGTGACGGTAAATTAGTCTAATCCAGTGATTGAGATCGCAGCGTTTATATACACGCTGAAGTACAATTTATGGGGCGATTTGATCAAGACGGCGCAGAAGTAAATAATGAAGTTGATTTCGTCAAATGGGCACAAGACATGTGCATATCGGAGGAGTAATCAATTTCGGGATAGCCAAAATGGTTACCCCAGTAAGGTTGCGCCTTAGTGGAGAAATGGACGAACCTACTGCGACACCATGATACTTTACGCCAGGGTACTGCGTTCTTCCCCAGGAGTCGTATATGGCAAGTATGAGGGGTCCTCCCATGTTGATTTTATCGATTTTACGATAGACCGAAAACGAATGCGGGCAAAGCTTATAAAGACGATGTCTGGGGTAGAGACCAACTTAATGCCATTTATGAAAGTTATGTTGCTATAACGTGGAGAAATCATGACGCTTATATTCTCAAAGGTCATGTGGATTAGAAACTCTTTTATTGTCCAAGGGTATCGATAATTGAAATCTGAACTCTCAGTTAAAACCATATTTTTATCGAGACAGAACTGTGCTCATTGCAAAATGTATCGGTATTATTTATTGGGAAAAAGTGTCATCTTATCTTCTGCCAACCCCTGCGGTAGATGTCCAATTCGTAGATGGCTTTGAATGCAAACACCTTGGCTGTCTTATAAATCGACAGCAGAAGGTCGGCTTTATTGGACCTAGTACGAAAATAACAGAAACTATATCCGCAATTCCCACCCCCCCGAGGCCCGTGCGTCCGGGCTTAATTTGGTGATTAGGTTCGATAGGGCTAACCTTCTGTTGACATCCAAGGCCATCTACGAATTGAACATCTCCAGCGAGGCTTGGCACTGGGTAAGGTTACATTTTCTTCTAAGAAATAATATTAGAAACAATCTGCAAGGAGCAAAATTCTCAGTCTTGTTGAATAATATGGTTTTAATCGAGAGTTTTGATATCATACCCTTGGACAATGGAAGAGTTTCTAGTCCATATGACCGTCAGAATATAAGCGTTATGTTTTCTCCTCATGATAACTCCATAACTTTCATAAATGGCATTGAGCTGGTCTCTGCCCCATAGACCGTCCTTATTAAGCGCGCTCCAGCTTGTTTTTGGTGTATCGTACGACCTATCAAATCAACATGGCAGGACCCCTCGTACCCTCCATAAACAACTCATGGGAAAGAACCCCGTCAAGTATCGTAGTGTTGCAGCTGGTGCGTCCTTCTCAACCTTATTGGGGTAACCGCTTTGGATGCCCTAGAAATTGTTCGCTCCTTCGATATGCCTTATACCCACTTGACAAGATCAACATTCAATGTAAGCTTGATGGTGTCAATACGAGGTTGCGCCAGCACTTCTGTGGCATCGTGAGCAAATCACAACTTGAGTTGTACTTCAACTTGTGTATAAACAGGGGATCTCAATCACTTGATTAGACTTATTTGCCATCAGACGTGGTCTTCCTTTCCCTACTTTCAGGATTTGCCCCCACGCCGAGGGGGTGGGGGGGAGAGGTGGGGATTGGGTCGGGGTCGGGAAGTAATGGGATGTTTTGAATTTGAGGAAGCGTCGGTCCAGATTTCAAGCTGGTGCGGTGGTGTTGGTGCTTGGTGCGGTGGCCAGTTTCACAGTCTGACCTATTTCTAAATGGCTGGCAGTTGGTAGTCGACTTAGTTTTTTTCACAGAAGGACATTAAGGTGATTTGTTACCAACGGCTTGAAAGAGGGGCAATTGGACAGATTTAGGAATAGTTGATCCGGGCAGTCTGCGTTTTTACACGGACGGCCCTAGATCAGCTAGATAAAATGGATATTTTCTGGCACTATATCCGGATCGGCCCCTGATATATATATTTATGTGTGCACGCCAATTTCCACGTCACATAGTGGAGGGCTCAGATCGCTACTTTTCTATTTTCACAGACTCCAACCACTACCCTTTCTAGTGTTGATACCGAATTACCACTGTACCCCTCACCATTTGAAAGATGCGTCTTCGTTTCTTGACCGTTAAACATAAGCAATGTTGTTTTGTTTATTCCTTTCGTGCCATTCAAACAACTGCAATAATGGAAGACAGAAGTTAACACCATCATTTGCATGCATCAAATGTCTTGTTTGATTTCTTTGTATTTTCTTGTTTCTACTTGGTTTCTTCCACCTTAATTGTTGAATCATCAGTTGGAGCAAGAAAGACAACTGCTCGAAGATATATGACACTTATGGCTCGATTACAAGCTATCATGGAAGAGGAGAGATCAAATGTATTTGAAAGAGACTGATTAAATAGAAACTCCGTTCGATTTTAAACAAGAAAACATCTACAAAACAACCTGGAAAAAGTAATTAGTGGGGAAAGACATATCTGATATTAGTGTAGAAAATACAAATCTGATAGACTTTCAAGGAACTTTCGGTCAGTTGACTTAAGGGTCTTGATTTTTGAATGAAATCCCTGTAGCGGGAGCAAAATTAAAGATAATGAGGCACACGTGCCTTTTTGTTGAAACCTCATAGGGGAGGGTACTGCTTCTGAATCTGTGTTTGTGTGTGTGTGTGTCAGAGAGAGAGAGAGAGGGAGAGGGAGAGGGAGAGGGAGGGACAAATGGAGAGGAAGAGTGAGGAATGCTGTTCCTGATTCGCCCCCCTTCCCCTCCCTCCTTCCCTTTCTAGACCAGCTATAGATGGATCAAGCTTATCACCCATCGAAGCTTTGAGGAGGTTAATTTGAACACAAGTCGAATGAGGAGATTAAAATGTCATGGTATCTGTTTGCATGAGGTGTCCACCTTCGAGGATGGGGAAAAAGAGAACACGAAAGATGCTAAGAATAGTCATTTCATGGGTTTTGGAGAAAAAAAGGAGTGCTGACTAAGACAGACGATGTTATTAATGGCATATGCGGAAGCATTAAGTAGTGAGAGCATCTAATGGCTTGACCTAGAGAGCTTCCAGTTACAGTCATGCGTCACCATGGATTAGCTTACTAAAGGTTTAGTGCTGTATGTGGTGTGAGAATGATGTAGTCTTAATGTTTCTAATGCGGCTTATTAAAAAAGGAGAAATGGTTTCAATGCTAAGATGAAGTCATGGAGAAGTGCTTTAGAATCCAAGAGGTTTACGTTAAGCAGGACTACAATAATAGCATTTGGAAGGCGATTTAGTAAGTGTAGGAGGTCTGAGGGTCAGCCATGTATGTCGAAGAGGTTATGTTACATGGATTCTTCCGTGTGTTAAGTACCCGTGTCGGACACTCAGCACTTGGACATGTGTATGGAATGTGTTCGACACATCTCATAGGATATGCCACTATCAACACTACCTTATAGTGTTTCTTTTAGTTGTTTATTTTTTATTGTCTCGTATAAAACACCATTTACCTTAGGAATAACTAAAACAGTCATAGATGTGGATACTTTGCCTTGTCATCTGTCTTGAAAATTGGACGAACCCACTTGGACACATGCCCAACCCGGACACTCGTATTGAGTCCATCTAACATAACAAGAGGTAGCTTATTTTAGATCAATACACGAGATTTATGAGGCAAATCGAATAAAGTGGAGGTGTGCTTCCAGATTACCGTGTGATTACTATGTGTCTCGCAAGTTTAGGGGAACACTTTTCAGGACAGCTTAGGGCCCAATGATATGGGAAAAGTTATTTATGCCAAGTTGATGGGGTAAGATGAAGTAGGGTTAAGCCGGGCTTGGCAATGAAGGAGTAGTTATGAAGGACTTGACTGCTAGGAATATAGGAGAGAATAAGATGACAATGTCTTTTTTAACTGCGTTGGCTGCGCCTATAATAAGAACCCGGTGACATGTCTATTCTGTGAGGCAAGCGGGATTTGAATAACTTCTTTTGGGAAACAATTAAATTACTCTTTTCTGGTACAGCTTTACATGGTTCTCTTGTCACTATAATTTTGTTTTGTCGTGGAACGACTTAGATCCTCTTAGAAAGATCCAGTTGCTACTTCAGTAAGGATAGTGTAAATGTCCACTTTTTGTTGTTTCTTTTCAGCTTTGCTTAAAAGCCCTGGATTGCGAGCTGATGGGCGCATAGACGATAGGTCATTCTGGATCGCTTACGTTTCCCCTCTCTCTACTCCTCTGGCAATTCCATTGGTTTACCCCAGGATGATTGCTATTCATGACCTTAACTCAAAGGTAAGAATTATAATCTGTCATATTATATGCTCTTGCAGTGCTCCCTTCATGACTGAGATTTAATATTTGAGTTGACAGGATATGGAAGGATTCCCTCCTTCCATCCCACTTTCCAGTGAACACGTGAGTGATGATGGAATCTATCTTCTTGAGAACGGCGAGGATTGTTTGATCTATGTTGGGAACTCTGTCGATCCTGACACAATGCTACAATTGTTAGGCATTTCTTCTGTTGATGAATTTCCAAATCAGGTATGTCCTTATGTTGATGACTTTTAGCATGTATGTACTTTGTGCATTCTTGTCTGGATAGAAATGGCCTCCGAGTTTCTGACTCTTGAAATTTGATTAGCCAACCCTTGTCACACGGTTTAGCCTCTTTCTCAGGAAGGTTTCAAAGATTGAATATTAAATCAGAGATTTTGCACTCTTTTTTAGAGACTTGTGAATCGGTGGTCAATGTTGAACATCCACTCCAAAGGGAGCACGAGTTATGAGTTGTCTTCTCTTATTGCTCGGGAACTGCCAACCAGATTGTAGTCTTAATGCTGAAAATGTGATTTTTCTTCATTTGGTCACACTTTGTTGCCCCTCTCATATTTCAGTTTATATTAATGCTTCGATAGTGAATGTTGTGCGCTTTCATGTGAACCCATTTATTGGAATGGTCTCCCTGCCAAGCTCCTTGCCAATTTCTTACTTCTATCTTTGTCCATGCTCAGTTTGTATTGCAGCAGAATGATAGTCCGTTGTCAAAGAAGCTAAATGATGTTATAAATGAAATTCGGCGCCAGCGATGTTCCTACCTCCGGTATAACTATGCTTGTGTATTCTTTACGTCACCTGACATAAGAATTTTCCGCACCTTTGCTTTAATGATTATTTCTCCTCTTCGATTTATAGTTCATTCTATCCTCTTATTACATCTTTTTTCATGTTTCAGCTTAAAGTTGTGCAGAAAAGGAGACTCATCAGGTAGTACACAAGAACACCCTTAATTTAGAATTTGCGCTCAGTCATAATTTTGGGACTCCACCCTCCCCCCCCTGGGCATCCCAGGGTGGAAAAAAGGTTCTACATACTTAAAAGTACTCCACCTGCAGGTGCTTTATGGAATTAATTTGATCCTCTGTGATATTACTCGGTCGATTTTAAGCTCCTGTAAAAATTTGTTTGTCATGCTTGTTATGGCCTAGTACTAGAATTTGAGAAGGAGAAATAGGATAGAGGATATGTTTAAGTTGGTGCATGTCGCGGGGGAGAAATACTAGAGTATCAGTTTTAGTTGAACAATCTCTTTGGTGCCAAGCTTTATTCCTTCTCAATCTTTCTGGCTCAATTTTAGAGGGCTATTAGCCAGGGTCCTTTTACTAGCTTTGACTCCTTCTGTGTATTTTCAAAGCATGCTATGCAACCTTTTTGATGCTCTACATATTATTATAATGAATTAGCTGAAGAGTTTGAGCCATGCCCTTCCGTTGGCCGTCTTTGTATTAAATCTTCCTTGTAGATCTATTTCTGCTGGCCTTTGTCCTTGCAACTCCTTTTTGCTTCTCTTTATCCATCTGTCTTCCTACCCCCCCCCCCCCTCTCTCCCCCTCTTCGTCTCCCCTTGTCTCCTTATTGAAAAACTTCTCTTGTATTTCTCTAATGACAATTTTCTCTTTTTGTATTACTTTTTTTCTTGTTAATCACACCCGAATGGAGGTTATATTTGTTTAGAGTGGTTAATTCCAAGGAACATGTTGTCTTCCATGTGACACAATAGGAACTGCAGCAATGTTTGAGCTTCTCCTTAATATATAGATGAGGGATGTAAGGTGGCATAGCAGTATCATGATTTTCATGCATACAAGTCCAAGTTAGTTGATATTCGGATTGACTCCATGTAACTCAATCAAAGCCCTGAGAGAATTACATCCCTCATCTATAATCAATCGTGTAAGTCAATTAAAGCCCTGAGAAGACTAAGCTCATTTAGTGATAAGGACACTATAGTGTATAAGATCTTGTGGAAACCGAGTTATGATTAAAGCTTATTGTACATAAGTAGCTTTTTGTTATGAAAATTCTGTTCATTGTGTTTATTTGGAAGGTGTTCAAGAATTTTAACGAAATGTATGCAGTTATAGTTTAACTCTAAATAGCTGACGATGATTGTTTTAAATTATACAAACTTGATTTTATGATTTACCCTGACCTTTTCATGTTTAACTTCAATTCTCAGGAATGTTGTTCTTTTCATACATGGTGGAGGACAAAACTCCAAGTGGGGTGTCTTATGTTGAGTTTTTGGTACATGTCCATCGGCAAATCCAAACTAAAATGTCTTGAATTTTTATGGGTCAATTTTCCTTTGAAGTTTCTGGCTACCTTTCATGGGACACGTGTGGGGTTCAAAGGTGAAGGAAGAATATGAGATTTGGTCTATGTGCGCGCTACAGGAGCAGCCCCCAGCGGCTTTGATTTTTGGTAGAAAGGAAGCTGAATGTAGTTTTGCAATTTGGTAGTTTTAATGCAGCATAAATCTGCAGAGATCAAGGGTGGTAATTTATGAACAGGAAGCGAGCTTCCATTTTTATATATATTTTCCAGTGAAAATGCTGAACATCGTGAGAGTAATAATGGAGAAGCGACAGGGCAACGTATAGATATAGAAACATTTTGACCTATGTACTGTAAAACTATGTATAAACGAGTTTGGGAATCAAATGGTTATTAATGGTGGTACTTTTACAACATCTCTCTCTCTCTCTCTCTCTTGTGTGGTACTGTTTGGCTCCTCTGTGCTTCCGGAGCTCTAGCTGTTGGTACCTTCTGGCTTTTACAGAACAGATACTTACTGTCCATTCCTCATCCAAAGCCAGCTTCATGACAACATTCCTACAATCTGAGAAGACTGCCACTTGGGTATAGTTTGGATTTTTAGCCCAGAAAATATTGCTTCCAGCATGGCCAATGCTTCAGCATGTTCCACAAAGTTAGCAAACTCGGTCTACTTCTCCAAGTGTCCACCTTCTTGTGCAAAATGCAGAGTCCAGGCTTGTGCTTGCCCTCTTCCATGCAGCATCCACCTGCATTTTAAAAACTTGCCTCTAGCCTTGGATGGGTCTGTTGCCCTGAGTTGACTGCAAAACAAAGAAGCAGCAGATAAGCTTACTTGTTCTTGCAAATGCTTTTATTGCTTGTTATAGAGCTTGATGAGGTGCTCTTCTTATTGCCTTTGTTCAATATATGCATCCAATGCTCGTACTGGTCTACCACATTTATTGGGTTTAGAGTTGAGCATTCCTTTCTTTCCATATTGCTCAACAGAGAGCTGCAGAGTGGTAAGAATTTCACTCCTTTGCCTCCATTGATTGCCCTGTCGTTTGCCCTGAACTTGAAGCAATAGTCCCTTGTTTGTTCTAGCATCGCTTGTCTTTCATGTCAATTCCCTAACAAGTTAAAAACAGATGGAAATACTTTCTGCTGTCTACGGCAAAGGGGCGTAGATCAGCAATTTCACATTTACTTTTGAGAAGTTGCCAGAGCATTATTCATAAGCTTCCAAGTAAGTAGTTTTAGTTTTTCTGGAAAATTCACAGCAAATACCTTAACGGCTGAGTCCCTCACAGATGCCTGAGAGAGAGCTAAATTAGCAATGGGGTTGCTTTGCTCACTATCAGAGATCACTGTTATCTGCTGCTCCTGAGATTCTTTTTGACTGTTCATGTCCTCTTGTTGCTCCTCTGCTTCAATTTCATATCCTTCAGCTGCAGCTGAAAAATGACCAGGTTTGACGGTATATGATCCTTTTCTAGTAAAACACCAAGCTCTCTTATCATGCATGCCATAGGTACTGAAAGGTGTCTTAAGGATTTCCTTGACATCTTCCTAAAAGAAAAGACTTTGGTTCAACTTATTCTTACCCCTATTTCTTAAATGGTTGACCTTTAAATCTCGAGTCTCCATACTGAGTCCATTTTTCTGGTTTTAGCAGAGTTGGTTTCGCTTTGCACACCGATGCGTCCCCTTCCCCAGTCATCAGTTGAAAGCGGATCAGGATCCTCTACTGCAAAAAGAAAAAATGTCACTGAACCTATTTCAGCGACAAGATTATCATTATAATTTTCAATAACAGCGATGAAATACTTTTAAGTGGCAATATTTTGTTACTAAAACTGTTCAGCATAAATGTTATCTAACAGATGATCCTTATCCATTGAGAGAGAGTCCATTTCCGGTTAATTCTCCTTACTCATTTTTTAGGATCTCTCTCCCAAGAAGAATGCTTTGCCAGACCCAAGAACACCCATTAGCAGGTTTAACAACACAGAGATCTTATTTAGTACAGTATTTTGGGAGTAGATATTTGCTATGGATGCAGTTTGTATTTCGGATCATCATCCAAGAGTGCTTGGCTAGCGGTGCTTGATTAAAAGTTCAAGAAATCTTATTCCTAGGAGCAAAGAACAAAAATAGTTCATTTTGCTATTGGAATTATGCGCATTCAAGACGCTATTTATCAAATGTTTCAATACCGTTCACTATTTATGATTCCATAATTTTTCTGTCCATTTCTTGAATTTTGACGGTTAAAGAGGTTAAAATGAGGGACAAAACCGTAAAATAACAATGTCTTAGAAAGGGGGGAAAACAACTTATTACAAATTCACGAATCAAGCCAAAGGGGTTGGTGGAGTTGGCAAGGGGCCTTGAGGAGTGACCCCGAGTTCGATTCCCCCCCCCCCCCCCCCTCCCGGGTTATATATAAGAAATGCAGTTCTAATTTTTCAAAAAAAAAAAATTCACGAGTCAACTCGTTGAGTCGAGCCTTTAGACTCGCGAGTCCGCCGTCACCGCCTCTCCCCACCCCTCCCCATCCATCGTCCCCCGCGTGACACAAACCTACCTCTCGCCGCTCCCTCCCCTCTCCTCCCCTATCCATCCACCTTCCCTACACTACCACCTTCCCCATCATTCTCTCTGTGTACCCCTCGTCCACCGTCACACGAGCCACCACCCACAACCATCCCAATCTGCCCCCACCACCTTTCCGATCGCCCATAACCAGAAATCGGCGTCACCACCTCCATCCCGATCTACTTCAACCACCAATCCAATCGTCAAAGGGTGGGAGTTGTGGATCAGCGATTGTGTGTGCATGATGTTGTAAAATAAGGGGTATGGAGAAACTGAACGAAAAAATACCTGAGTCGAATGCGTTGCACTCATTTCTTAAGACAATATTTGCTCCTTTATAATCTGCTTAGGGTAGCAGTAAATCTGCCTCCCAAGATAAAAGAGGCGAACTCTGTTGTTTACAGTAAATTGCAATCAACAGACAGAAATGTAAGAGAGAGCAAGAGAGAAATTCGAAATGAGAAATGATCTGACCATCAGCCCTATTTATAGACACCAAAAGGTCCCTTAAACATGTGTAAACAGTTGTGACAGTTAAGTAACTTTGCAGATGTCACTTAACAGTCACAATCTGCAGACACAGCTAATAGGTACACCTTACGAACTAACAGACACCATGAACATGTGCCATTTAAATTTAAACGAAACAGAAATCTGTTTAATTTGCTAGCAATTACACTATTTTTAGTTCAAAAGTCACACCCAGTCAGGTTCACAGACTGAATTTGTCGCAAAAGTTTAAGGCTGGGCTCAGGGCGAGGGTTAAGTGTGCCTAAGAGCGCCTTTGTGCCGGCACGCAAGTACGATGCACCGCACACGTGCCAGTGCATGGCCATGCATACCATGTGTTTCTAGAACAATATGGTATGCCACATGACCATTTAAATATCCTTAACCTTTTCATTTTTCAAGCCATGTGGGAACCCACATCATGACCCTTTTCAACCTTATTAAATACCAAATTTTGAGAGTTAATATCTCTCAAACCAATCAATATTTGATTGATTCTTTTTGCATATTATACATTGTAGTACAATGTTCAATAAGGTAGGAATCAATTGTGAAAAATTCCCAACACATGGTGTGCGTGGGTGAGCGTGCATGGGCATGGTGTGTGGAGGCGGTGCCACACTCTGCGATTAACCAGCGGTGGCGTACCTAGGATTGATGGTGGCCCGACGTTGGGGTTGAGGGTGGTGGTTAGGGAGAAGAACGGGGACGAAATGGCTCATTTGGGTCAAAATGAAGAATGACCTGTAGATTGTCATTTTTGCCCCTTATTTGACCACTTGCCGGTCAAACTTATTCTTCTGTCCAGGACCTCACTCCGTGTCTCCCACTTGGACCCCTCCTCCTGAAAGTCCTCTGATTGCAGTAGCTGATCTCTTGGGAGACAGCCACTCGGACATGGCCAATATGATAATGCAATCCACTCCACAGACTAAAATGTTAGATTACATTGGCAAGACATCCTTTGAACCCCAGCACAATACCACAATCATCCCCTTCGCTATTTTTTTTAGCAATCTTACTATGTAACTATGTATCCATGGATAGCATAAATCTCTGCTAAAGGTTTATAAATGAACACTAAAAGCCGCTAGGAGCAAGGAGGTTTTGTTACTAACCATAGGATTTTCCTTTCAGAAAATCTCCATCTTGAAAGTTGAAACTGATTAAATCTCCAACTTGTGCTACGGTGGAGAATGAAACAGCTCCTAACATTGAGAGCTGCCTGGGGAAGGGCTACTTGTAGTAGACTTCGGACTTGTCCATTCATGAGTAATTTGTTTGCTTCACACACAGCACAGCTACCAGATGAGAGTGGAATTATTTGTCCTCCTCCAGCCCAAAGCTGAATGGTCGTGTTAGCGAGGCCCTTCTTTTGAGAAATACTTCTTATTGCACCAAGAATACATTAACATCTATTCCTTTTAGCACAATAAAAACGCACCTGATTGAATGCTTTTCCCCCTGGGGCTGGGTTTGAACAAGTGATGCCTGTACTGCATGGAAGCCACAAGAGCAGCTGATCAGGCTTAGGGCCATTTTTAAGGCCATCCTTTTCCGAGTTTAAGACTGTGTACTACTTCCAAAGTTAAAATCACCCGTCACAAGAATAGTCGGTGTTTTTCAAAATAATGTTTGTTTTATATGATTCAATTTTTATATCAAAAATGGAAGGAAAATGAAGAGGTAAAGAAGAGTAAGTGGGGGGTAAATGAAGGAACCGTATTTACTCGTGACATCCTACGGTATGTATAAGTGCACTGAGTACGGTGTGAAGTACCATACAAGGAGCAGTCCGGTTAGGCTGGACCGACCTGGTCCGAGTTTTTGGATAAGCCGAACCACCAAGATTCCATAAAGGCTGGGGCTTTGTGAAGAAGAATCGATGCTTGTTATGATCCTCCTCATCTTGTCTCTCACCATTACCCACTTAACAACGAAAACAAAAGCTCTACCACTCTCTCCTTAAGTAATCTTGTGGCCGGATCCTGTTCGGGATGGACCCGGTTAGTCCAACAATTTTTTTTGTTTGGAATAATGAGAACTGTAATTTATATGGTTCATCGGTATGAAAATTCAAACTCGGAGCCTTGAGATCATTCTTCAAGGCCCTTTGCCACTACACCACCCCTTGGGGTTGTTACTCCAACATTTGAAGCTGTTGACTTTCATTTCTTTAATGACTGTGCCTCCAATTAATTTAACACTCTTTGCACTGGGTTCCTCCGATGAGAACCAAATCCTTTAAAGTGGTCGAAGTTATGGTTCTTAATGCTCATTATGTTCCGCTCTTTTTTGTTTCGTTCTTATTATTGAATATACGTGTCAATGTTGTCTCTCTCACTGCCAAGGAAGAAGGCATTTTATTGGCTGCCATGGTATAAACAGGGATTGAAGCCAGGACAGACTTCACTAGGGCATTTCTCCTTGACTGGTTAAGTCTGTCCGAAACTTTATGTTTTAAGTAGGCAAAGTCCAGTTTTTTACTGTTTCCAAGCAGGATTTCGTTCTCTCCCTCTCTCGATGAAAATTGTTTTTCCTGTTTCTCATTAGAGTTTTAGTTACTTAAAATTCACGCTTTACTTTTTACAACTTGCATTATAAATTTTTCTCTAAATAAAATCTTTTAGGAGATACTCTTTAATCTCATGAATGACACTTTTTTCGTCATCAGTGACCATGCTGACTGTATGTGTTGAAATGCGGAGTTAAGTTTCAAGTCTTTTTCTTTTGGGTTTGCAAGTCTTTGAAGTTGGTCATGCATGAACCTTATTTAAGGTAACCAACACCTCAGATGGTTTTTACTAGTTGCCTTGGTTATAAACTTAATACAAAGTTTCTTATTGTTACATATTCCAATGTGTTTTTGTAACCGAGTATGTGATATTTCTCGTGTTACTCTTCGGTTGGTTGATTCTCGATTTAACTTTGAGTTAGATGAGCTACCCAACACTTTAATTTTGAAAACAGTGAAATTGTTTTCAAAATTAATTGCAAAAGATTCATATTTTGATTGGAACAATGTTTTAAGTTGTAAAGCGTATCTAGGTGAAATTGTGTGACAAGGTCCGGTTGGAAATTTAAACTATTGGTATCATGCATAACTCGACCAAAATTGAAGATAATAACTTTGTACACTATATTATAGAAAGACGTAATGTTCCGAATTTGACTCACTAACAATTAAATATTGACCGATAAGCTGTATTACAAAAGAAAGTAAAGGTAAAAGCATAGGTAACTCAATAACCAAGTCCAAATATAAACTAATAAAAAGTTTAGTTTCTGTTTTGAATAGGTTAAAGCTTTTTCTTTTTCCTTTTTATTTTACAAGGATTTTCTTCGACGATGATATGGACATACCAAAAATACGTGTGTGTATATATTTTTGGAAAGATATTAACCAGCAGCTCCTCAACAAGAATTCTGGATGAGATGAAGTTGCCACTTGCCAACTTTTTATTGAAAAAGGTTCACCATCCATGGAAGTGCATGCTCCGACCAAATAGATTATCCAACATAAATTATTAGTCCTTTGACAAATATAATAATAGCCGTCTATGATATAGTTGGTTAATATAGAGGGAGAGCCACTGAGCCAACCCTATCAATCACCAACGTCATAGAGGCAACTGGGCCATTTAGTACAGAAATGGAAAAGAATATAAATAGTGCACGAAAAGAGGAAGAATGTCTCCAATATTGACTACCCAATTCTGTCCCAGAGTTCGAGTCACCCTCCCCTTCTCCCAATCATCATTGTCGTCCACAGATGTCATCATTGGCACTGGGTGTTGGGGCTATTCTCATTGGATTTTGGGTGTTCGAGGGATGAATTGGATGCACCAAGGGAGCCCATTTGGTCTTGATGATCTTGATGAGGCAAAGGTTATCTCGAGACAAGGGTTGGCTTTTGAGTAAGTACTCTGAAGTTGCAAACAGAAACTAGAGACTTAGGGCAAGGACAAAGATTTTTTTACTTAATGCAAATTAAATACTTATTTATTGGTTCATTGCATTTTGAAACTTTTTACATGCATACCACATCTTTGGAAATCGTGGTTTAACACAACAATTTTGTATTGCAACATAACTCCAATACTTCAGGTAATTGCAATAGTGATCAATACTCTAAGGTAATTGCAATAGATACAAATAACACCCCGTAACTTTAGGTAAGTGCAACTCATGCACTATTTTATTGTTCACAGATCATATATCATCCACACGATATAATCTCAAAACACAATGTTACTTACATGCATGCCGTCTTTGATTTTGAGTTCATGCCCGCCGTGTTTCTCCTACTACTTTCCGATATTCCAAAGATTTTTACCAAATGGACACACAACGTGACGGGTTACTTTCCTTTTTAATCGGCTAATAGTTGAACACTCTCAAACATCCAGGGTACTGGCTTGCTAAAGATACTCATAGGGCAGTTTATGAAACAATAACTATTTATTTGTTTTGGAATGGAGAATTACATAAGAACAAGGAAAGGAAATGTTTCTTTCTTTTGAATCTCTGCACACTTGCACAACTAGTTTTCCAATCTCCCTGTTAATAAATTGGGTCAATGGACCCATTATCCGCCCACTAACAGATAATGTGTATTTGTTAGTCTGGATAATTACAGTTAATTAGAGGATATTTATCTCCTAAGTGTTTGAGATAAATACATCTTTATCTCCTAAGAGTCTGAGGTAAAGTCAGTCTCTAATTGTATCTCTATATAAAGGCTAGAGATATCCCAATAAATAATAAGTCATAGCAATAATCCCTCTCTCTATAGCACTCTCTCTAGAGCAATCACCAAGCTCTAGGATTTGGTTCGTGGACGAAGAACTCGACTCTAGTAGCCGTTTTCGTACCTGCGAAAAAGATCAAGCGTGTTGGAGGTTCGTAACAACAATGATCCTACGTCGAAATTTTCGGAGACTTCGTACGGTATGTTTTCGAACCCATTACGTGTTACGTGGTAGCACGATGAATGTTGTAATCGTTTCAACACTCCCAAATACTGTCACCCTCTGCCGCACAAGACATGCTCCGACTCTTTTTATATTGGTGAAAGAGTTGATTCTACATAATATTCTTGGAGAGTGAAGGTCCTCTGTTACTTTTTTAGGTCCTACTTCTACCTTAGATTCTTCTTTTATGATAATCTTCACATGCCAAAATGTTTGCTTTTGTTTCTGCTACACACTTAGGCCCCGTTTGACACTCTTTTTTTCCCTTTTTTTTTCAGTTTTAAAAACTGAAAAAAAAGGAGCGTTTGGTAACCATTTTTTTTTCAATTTAAAAAACCAGTTTTTAAACTGCAGAGTAAAAAAAAAACTCCAAAAACTGGTTTTTTTTTTTCACTTTTGGTTTTTTTTTTCGACCACCACCACCACCCTCCCACCGCCGGCAGCCACCTCAGGCGACCACCGCCGGAGACTGCCGACAACCACCTCCGGCCGCCGGCGACCACCGGCAGCCACCGCCGAAGACTGTCGGCAGCCATCTCCGGTCGCCGGCGACCACCGCCGGAGACTGCCGGCAGCCACCTCCGGCCGCCGGCGACCACCGTCGGAGACTGCCGGCAGCCACCTCCGGCCGCCAGCGACCACCGCCGGAGACGGCCGGCAGCTACCTCCGGCCGCCGGCCACCACCGCCGGTGACTGCCGGCAGCTACCTCCGGCCGCCGGCCACCACCGCCGGTGACTGCCGGCAGTCACCGGCGGCGGTCGGCCACCACCGCCGGTGACTGCCGGCAGCCACCTCCGGCCGTCGGCCACCACCACCACCACCGTCGACCACCGCTACGCCCCACCACCGCCACCGCAAACCACAAAAAAAAAAGTCAAAATAAAAAGGGTTACCAAACACAAAAAAAAAAACCTAAAAAAAAAAGGGGTTATCAAACACCCACTTGTTTTTATAAAAAAAAAAAATTAAGCTGCTCTTTAAAAAACTGCTCTTTAAAAACTGAAAACCAAAAAATTTTTTTTGTCAAACGAAGCCTTAGGGTTGGTTTGACAAATTTTTTTTTTTTACAAAAACAAGTGGATGTTTGATAACTTTTTTTTTTTGTTGGTGTTTGGTAACCCTTTTTATTTTTACTTTTTTTTGGGTGGTTTGCGGTGGCGGTGGTCGACGGTGGTGGTGGCTGGAGGTTGCCGGCGGTGGTCGCCGGCGGCCGGAGGTGGGAGGGTGGTCTAAAAAAAAAACCAAAAGTGAAAAAAAAAATCAGTTTCTGGAGTTTTTTTTTACTCTTCAGTTTAAAAACTGGTTTTTAAAATTCGAGAAGGAAAAAAAAATGGTTACCAAACGCACTTTTTTTTTTCCAATTTCCAAAACTGAAAAAAAAAACTGGAAAAAAAAACTGCATCAAACGTGCCCTTAGTTTTGTCACTTTTCATTGATATATGTGTCCATTTGAATTGTGCTCATTATGTGGTTATGAACTAACTTTTATATCTTATATCTTTCACTAGGCAAATCGGGGTTTTCATTTTTTGTTATTGAATTGTTCATAAAGCCTGATTAGTTTGCTTACCTCAATCTCGAAGGTTCTATAAATGCATTGTATCTTTGCGCAATTACCCCTTTTTGTCCATCGCAAAAGCATGTTGCTTCTTGATTTGCTATCATGTTTTTCATAGTAGCATGAACAAAACTGATTCTTGAATTTTGTCGCTATCTGGATTATTGGTGTTCCAATAGCTCATTAGCATGATTCACCTTTATTTGGTTCTTATTAGTTGAATGATAAATGAACTAGATTCGATATGGTTGATAGAAGTTTGTTTCATTTCTTTCTGCTATAATTGACAATATTAGGACTGTAATAATCTTCGAACGAAGTTCTATGACTACAAGGGCATATTTAATTATGGTTGAAAATTCTTCAATTAGTTAGAAAATCATTTCGATCTATCATACTTGTATCCAAGAGTCCTTTCATTTGTGATCGATTTTGTTTAAAGGTAGCTTGAAGCTTGGCCATCCATAATCACAGTTTAACAATATTTTTCAATTGAGGCGTTTCATCGTTTTCATTTGCTTTCCTTGATAGTCTGTTTATCTCATTAGCAACATCAGATAGAAATAATGATTCTGGCTCTTCTAGAATTTGACTCTCCCTTCCTTTCTTACAGAAGTATCTTCCCATCTTCTTTCTCTAAGTTAAGTTTTGTTTTCAGATTCTTAACATAATCAGTCAGATTGCTGAGAGTCCTTCGTAATTCCTTCATATGATTTTCTCTCAAACAATACCCATATCCCCAAAAGAGTTTTTAGTCTCTACACAAAACCTTGGATTTTTGAACATTTACTATCTTGGGTTTCAGTCATGATTGAGGTATTTATGATACTCTCGTTTGACAATTTTTTATCTTCGTTTTCAGGAAAGATTACCATTTTTCTTTCTTCACTAATCTTGTCATGGGCATTTTTCATTCTGTTAGGGCAGGGAGGCTTCCTGCTCTTACCAAATTTGCGGTTAGGGAATCTTGGTGTCGAGTTTTCCAGCATTACTTTCTTTATTCCAATACTTTTTGTGCTGGTTTGGTTTCTTAATTTTGCACTGCCATGATTTTTATGGCTTGTCTGTTGACTCTTACAACAATGCTCTCCATTAATCTTCTTCATTGGGAAGAAGTCTGTGAAGGACAATGAACCGTCTTTCTTCAATTTTGAGAAAAGGCTACAATAGTCAACATTTATGCTAATTCTCCGAGTAGACCAACTTCAGGGTCTTTGGCTTCGTACCTTTCTTTCAAGGCATTTTGGGCGGTTATCGAGGCTAATGTACTTCTGAATCATAAAACTTAATTCCCGAGTTAAGCAATTCGCAAGTGCATTTTTAACTGATGAGATGCATTCAAGATCGAAGGCATAATAATTGAACCAGTATTGTCATCGTTAGCATATTGTTAGACTAACAACTCTTAGATCTATTTCGAGGAGTGCTTTAAAACACTTGTTATATGTTCTTATAAGAAAGTATTTTGAAACTAAAAATAGACACAGTTTTTATGCCACTTTTTATAGCTAAAAACTATATTTTGTTTATATGATATTAAGTTTCAGCATAATTACAAGTTTCCCTGTAATATCCACATGACCTGTTCTTCATCTTGATTTTGGGTGTTCCGTTTGATACAGCATAGAACAATTTTCAGAATTGTCTGTTTCTAGGATGAGCTTATCTCCCTCTTTTAATGACCTAAGTTCTAGTTAGCATTTAACATTTATAACCTTTTACCCAAAGAATCCTTCCAATGTTCTCATCTTCCGATGTCCACTTTCCTTTTCTAAGTTTTTTTCCCGTCCTGCTTTATGAGCTTTAATAAATGCAGAATATGATAGACTGAGCTAAGTCTATCATATGATGTGGTCTAAGTGTACTATTCCTATGTCCTCTTTTACAAATGTTTAAAAGCATTTTATAAAAGTTTAGAGTTATTTTTTTGTATTTCTTAAATTTGTGAGGGGTCAATTTCAAATTTCAAAATATGAGGTAGTTAAATGATATTTTGAAAAGATGAGGGGACAAAAAAGTAACTTGTAGTTTCCTTAGAAAACGTGGTTTAAAAAATCGTTTTTCCAAACTCATACACTGAGTAAATAAGTTGAGAAATGTAGTATTCATGTAATTACGTTTTAAAAAACAATATTCGGATTAAAAACTCTTGAGTAAAAGGTTGATGGTCATGATAACCGTACATTAAAGGTATAATATATTTCAAAAAACCAATAAAGTATGTATGTACTTAACTCTAGAAGATTGATTCGGTGGTCAAAGAGATTCGTTACCTTCTTTAACTTCTGAGGTTTAAATTTTGGTCCCTCACACTGTCCACATAAGGGATTTAGTCTCTTTTAACGTACAAATTCCAACCAAAAAATGCTCCTTATCATTCAAAAAGAAGAAAAAGAATAAGAAATATGTACGTAATTGCGCAGTCATTCAATGTCAAACGTGTACATACGTACACAAATGTAACTCGATGGCCGAAGTCATACACCTTCACTAATTGGTTTATGCAAAATGATTGCTATATTCAATATCATGAACGAAATTAGTAACAGGTTGTTAAGTCTTTCGTTACTAACGTATACAGTCATACAAATTTGTAGTCCTTTCCTTTTATAAGTTCTATCAAGTTTGACAATTTATGAATATCTTGGATAGAAATTGAGCATTAAAAGTACAATCAAACTTAAATAATGATAAAATCGAATAAGTATGATTCGACTAGCCGACGTTTGCACGTTCCAACTTTATTTTAAGATTTCGCCAAAAGTTAAAAAGAAATATGAAGAACTTTCTTTTAGCATAATTTTGATACAAAAACACAAAGTACTTTTGTACAACAGTTGGGTTGTACTACAAAGGAGTCACCTTAGGTACACTGTGGACCTGTTGAACCCAAAAAGCCAGCTGACAAGTGACATATCTAAACTCACTCTTTTTTTTGTAAGAACGAACACACACAATTTGGTGTGCGCCGTTTGGGGGAATCCACAAAAATACCAAACCCATGATTGGAATGCCAAACAAACAGGGCCTCCTCAGATTCACACACACACACACACACTAGTCAGTCAGTCAGCCGCTACTTCACACTTGTAAGCAAACCCCACGTGTCTTTGACCCCTCTTTGACTTGAAGAAGCTTCCAAAAGCCAACGCTTACTCACTTACGTACATACGAGCCCTAATCCCCCACTCTCTCTCTCCCCCCTCGATTTTATCTCTCCGAGAGCTCGATCAAGTTACTGATCCTTACAATTGAAAGTAAATTACATTGAGGCATTAGCCAATTCGATCGGGTTAGTTTCTTCTTTCCCTTGCTCCACTTGTTCTACTTCGATTTCGTTGCAGAATTCTCTTTCTTGAATTTTGCACACTGGCTGAATTTATCGGTGGGTTTTTATGTTTGAACTCGATTTGAGCAAGATTTCGGTGTATTCTGCCTTTCCTTGATTCTTTTCGACTTTATTCAATACGGGGTGGTGAAGATTTTGAGTCTCTGTGTATGATTTCGCTCTGCTTGAATTTTGTGATGAATTGATTAAGAATAAGTATCAGGTTGTAGAATGAAGTAAAAAATTCTTCTTTGAGCTAAATTTCCGTCTGCGTTCTTTTTATTTTCAAGTAGAGAAGCTTGCGGTACTATTTGTACTAGGAAGTACTGCAGAATTTGCTCTGTTGGAATGACTTGTAAGTAAAGAAAGAAAAACAAAATAGAATTTAGGGGTTTTTTTTTATTTTTAATCATGTATAGTGCAATTTAACTTGGCCTAGTGAAAGTTATGATTCTCTGTTAAATGATTTGTCTGAATTTGGTGATGTACATATGAAGTTGAGAATCAAGTAGTAGAATTAAGTAGTGATTTTTCTCTCGAGCTTGATTCCGTTTGGGTTTTTACTTACAGAATTTTCCAGTCAAGTTAACGTCAACAAAGTACTGCACAATTTGCTCTGTTGGATCGGTTTGTCAACAGGAAAAAGACATTTGGGGTTTTGGGATTTTGATTTGTGTATTGGATTATGGCTTGTTTGGAGTTTACGGCAGTTTGTTTTGATGCGTTGATAATTCTATTTTGATGGTAGTACGGAATACGGAAATAAAAATGCCGGCGGAACGGCATTGTTCTAGAATAGACACTTTTGAGCTGAAAGTTCAGATTGAAAGGAAATTGGGTCAACAAAAAGCAGAGAAGTATTTCAGTCTTCTTAACCAATTTTTAAGTCTTAAACTCAACAAAGTAGAGTTTCATAAACAATGCGTTGGATTAGTAGGCAGGGAGAATGTGTGCCTTCATAATGAGCTTATTCGGGCGATTCTAAAGAATACCACTGCTGGCAAGATTCCCCCACCGAAGCAAAGAAAAGTTGAAACACCGTTGAATGTTAAAGTGCCAAATGGGTTTCAGAGAAGTAGTCTACAGTCACTCTGCAGAGAAGCGTTTCCTAAATCTCGTAGAAAGGGAAGGACTCATAATCTTCGTGATCGCAAGTTTAAGGATCGTCCAAGTCCTCTTGGGCCTCATGGGAAGACCCATACTGTTGCATGTGAAGATTTAGGGCCAAAAGTTCTGGAACAGCAAAGTGCTACCGAGCTGCTTTCTCTAGGTAGCAGGCCGCCTGCTGAAGTTAATTCCGTTGAAGACGGGGAAGAGGTTGAGCAGGCTGCTGGTAGCCCTGACATTTATTGTAGAAGCCCAGTTAGAGCTCCTCTTGGAATCTCTATACCCACAAAAGAAACAAGGAAAGTACTTCGCCATGGCTCAGATCCTGCTTTTTACTCTCAGACTTGTCATAACTCTGGCGAGCTTCCTGATAGTAGCTTTTTAAAGAAAAGGTTGGAGCAGAAGCTAGAGATGGAAGGCCTGAACATCTCGATGGATTGCGTTAACCTGCTGAATAGTGGGTTGGATGTATTCATGAAGAGACTAATAAGACCCACTCTGAAATTAGCTGGTTCAAGGTCCGAACATAAGCATGTAAACCAAGGTCAATATCAGGTTGCATCTTGTTTAAATGGAATGAGGCCGACAAAATACATACAGAAGCCAAACAGATCATTTGCTGCATCCATGTTAGATTTCCGGCTTGCAATGGAGTTGAATCCCAGGATACTAGGAGAAGATTGGCCTGTTCAGTTTGAGAGGGTTTCCTTGCGTGCATCAGAAGAATCAGTTGGAACTGACCATGCCTCCCAGTTCGTCCCAAAGTGATATATGATTGTTGTTCTAGACTTGATTCTAACAGTGAAGTTGAGACACTTTGTATAAGTGATGCTGAAGCATCAACGTGGTTAAGGGCTACGGAAAGTTTTGGATCAAGGTGATTAGGTTGTATATAACTCCCAGCGCTGATTATTTTTGAAATGGACTGCTTACCTGGTAAAGTATAAGGATATGGACATTTAAATCTAGCCATTACAATAGCTTAGTGACCTTCTTCAACTATTGTCCATAGCTTGCTTTGTTAAGTGATCTCATTTGTTAATAAAATTTAGTTTGGGGTTCCCAGACCTTTTCTCTTAGATTTATTGACTTGTCGCTGATATCTCCTCCTCCCCACCCCCTCCCTCCCAAAGAAGGAAAAGAAGCTCATATGTTGTTTTCATTGCCTGTACAAAAGTGTCCATAATTCTGTCACTAGTTTGTTTCACCCTAGCATGAGGGGAAAGGTAAGGAAAAGAGTCAAATTAACTTATCCACTCTCTTTACATTGAATTACCAGACTATCACACTAACTTACCGTACAATTCGTTTTCCTCCCAGATTTTGAGGTTGAGTTTGTGCCTTTCAGGGTATGTTAGCTGTTCAACACGGGCTTTATTTCTGGTGGAAAATGAAAAAGAATAGACCAAACAAGAGATAAAGTGGTTTGATTTGTGATATAACACTACTTAACACGTACATACTATTTTTCGAGGTCAAGATATGAAGCATGAAACCACCCAAGGCATTCTCTACTCTTTACCAAAACTGTGGCTGACAATGGAATTGAATTTCCATTTCGCAGCTCCTTCCTCCTTGACTCCCTTTTCATCTCATATTTGAACTTTGAGTAGTAACTATGTAGGAAGGTCTTTCATCTCTTTTCCTTGTTTTGAGAGCCATAACGCAGTTTATCTTACCAGTAGAGGCTAAAACGGAGTAATTCCCATCTTCCTTGTACTCATTAAATCTTCATTGCCTTCTCTGTTCTTATATCAGAAGAGTAGGATGAAACTTATGATGTTCCCCTTCAATCGGAGGGGTGGTAAAAAAGAATTGCATGTTCAGGTCGGATATGGTCGTTATTAAAAATAACAAAGTTGGTCGATGAGCATGCCTGCGTTCTTCATGCAGATAGAGCAGGTCAGGAGGGAAATGACAAAAATATTTCTTACGGGAGAATAAGTCATCCTGAATGATGACATGCAACTTATTAATGCCATAAAATATAACATCTTTTGAAATATGAACTAAACTCTCTTTGGTCTTCATGGAAATTCGATAACTTGTACATTCTTGACTTGAGATGACTTTCGATATCTTAGCAGTATACAGTAGGCAAAAACGGAGTAATTCTTCCATCTTCCTTGTACTCATTAAATCTGCATTGCCTTCTCTGTTCTTATATCAGAAGACTAGGATGCAACTTATGATGTTCTTCTTTAATCGGAGGGTTGGTATAAAAAAATTGCATGTTCAGGTCGGATATGGTTGTTATTAAAAATAACAAAGTTGGTCTATGAGCATGCCTGCGTTTCTTCACGCAGATAGAGCAGGTTAGGAGGGAAACGATAAAAATATTTCTTACAGGAGAATAAGTCATCCTGAATGATGACAGTTAGGAAGGTATGCAACTTATTGATGTCATAAATTTTAACATCTTTTAAAATATGAACTAAACTTACTTCGGTCTTCTTGGAAATTCGATAACTTGTACGTTCTTGCCTTGAGAGATGACTTTCGAACTTCTTAGAGCAGGCATCAAGCATAACGGGCTTTTTATTTTGTTTAACGTCTACTTGCAGAAATGGCTGGAACTGTTGTGCTGTAAAATTTTACAGCTTCATATGAGTACATGTTAAGGTGCTACTTTGCTCAAGCAATGTTCATTGGCTATTACATGCACCATTTACTTTCTTCTCGTCGACCTTTCCGGAAGATATGAGTAGGTAGTACAGCACAAAGCCTCTAGATTAACATTTAGCTTGATTTTTAGTTTTGAACAGGGAAGCTACGTGCTTAATTCGTGGATGGAAGCAACTGTATCTGTTTACTAATTTTGAATATGTTCAATTCACTGAGAGAAGAAAAGAGGCTCTGGAAACACCATGAAGTTATGTTTGGCTGCCTGGAAATCCCCACTCGTTAATAATACTTTCAGGATGCCAGACTAATGGGGAAACGTATGCCCCTCGCATCTCTTTGGATTTTTGGAGATAGTAATAGTAAAAACTGTAGCTTTCTGCATACTGATATAGAGCGTGGTTTTATAGTAGAATTTAGAGAATGAAATTGTGGATTTACGATGCTATTCTGAGGGCTTGTATAAGCAGACACTCCAATATTATTTAGCATATCTTTATCCTTACTGTTTTTCCCGTCAGCAGTTTTGCTTGCTTACAGTTGCAGACAGATGGTATCTAAGGTGCATTTTGTTGGACTTTTTGATTACAACAATGGGGGCGCTCTTCTTTTTGTTCAAACTGAAATGACTCTTTAATTTCAGATCAGTAAGATAAGGTCTCTTTTTTTTATTCTTTTCATTTTAGTCCAGTAAGTCAGTTATTTAATGATTCATGAACTGCTTAACTTAACTACGGCTTGCTTCCTCTTGCAGTAATTTTATTTGTGTGTGGTTAGAGATTATGCTGCATAGATTGACAACGAAGAAGAAAAAAAAATGTTGAGGTCATGTGATCACGGTAATAGTATTCACTTGTTTTAGGATCTTCCCTGATATTTTAGCAATTTGAGGTAGCTTGTATGTGCGATTCATTCCAAGAAAGATTTACGTATATAGGTTATAAACTGCTGTTCCTGTCTCGTGCTCATCATGCCCTTTTCAGATTCTTATAATTTAGTTTTTTGGCGATACGATTGTAAATGTATGGGGGCTTACTTCCTCCTATAGGGAAAACGTAGCTAATAGCAATGCTCTATGCACATGCGTTCCAGTCTACAATCCCGCTGTTCTGTTTATTGGAAGCATGTTTGACTGCGTTAAATTTTGCCTTCAGGAGTTCCCTCTGCTCTTCCATGAATGATATTCAATATTTGTTATCTATCCATTTAGTTTTATCTTAATTCGTTCAATGAAACTCTTGTTGGAGAGAAAAAGCAGAAAGGAAGAAGAAAACTGAAATTCAACGGCTTGAGGCGCGTCTAAAGACACCGTCTTTAAGGCGATATTTGCCCTCACTCGACTCGAGTTTGCTATAGGGTTAATGACAAATCACTTCTAGGATTACTCAAACCAACAGTATGCAGATAGCAATTCTGAAGATTCGTTTCAGAATTGCTCATCGAAATTGTGTATATAATTGAAAAATTGAGATACGAAATTTGGAAATGTGAAGTAAGTTTTTTTTTATTCTGAATTTCAGAATCTTATATATGAACTTAACAGCCACCCCTTCTTGAAGAGACATTACTTTCAAAATCATTAAAATAAATAATTGAAAGAAACAATTATGAAAATTAGTAAAATATGGGCCGTTAGATCATATATAAATCAACGCGCTAAACGCGCTCGCGGCAAGCGTGCAAAGTGCGCCCACTAAAGCGCACACAATGCGCCACATGCGCGCGTGGAGCACCACACAATAGCATTCCCAACCTTCCCTCCAAAACATCTCAAAACAATTCAAATGATATGTACAATGTGTTTACTTATAAGAAGAGATAAAGTTCTTTTCTCTCCAATGTGGGACAAAGAACAAGACATTTTGGGTTTTGAACTTCTCAATCAATACAAACACATTACATAACAATCTACCACCAACACTAACACATCTCGTTCAACAGGTACGTTACAACTGCACTTGTTGAGCTATCATTTAAACTTGAATGAACTGTTATTGGCCACGTGTTGTGTCTTTATGCTCTCGCTTTTATATGCATTTATGTTATACTCTCTTCGTTCCTAAAAAACTGATCATATTTCTTTTTTGAGCCGTCCCACAAAAATTGATCACTTCCAAATTAGGAAAGATTCTGTAAGTATTTTTACATATTTATCATTTATATATATTTTTTTTATTTTATTTTTCTCACCACATTTAATTCTCTATCAACTCATTTTCTCTCTCGTGACCCGTCACTTTACACTTTTTTATTCTATTTCTCTCTCCACATTAAAGACTCTACCAACCAATTTTCTCTCTCATGACCCACTCTCTCCCCCCTCCCTTCAAAGGATAAAATGAAAAAGACACAATATATAACATAAATCTTTAATATACGTGCAAAGTCAAATAGATCACTTTTTTGCAACTTCATAGATATTTGTTTGTATGCATTTTGATTGGCAAATCTAACAAAACCAATATTATGCTTTATGGCGTGATATCCGTTTTCGCGATTTGAATTGCTCGAGTTTCCTCTCTCTCTCTCAATGAAAAGTTTCAGTGCATTCCCAAAATGTTGAAGTTTGTTGCTTTGTAGGTTTTCTTCATGACTGATGTGGAAGTTTGGGTGGGTGATCTTCCGCTGTTCAGGTACTTCACGCTTTCAAGTTATAGTTAATACTGCTTTAAACATCTTGTCCTTGATGCAGAACTGGAGATTGGTCTCAACTTTTTCACACTGGCAGGTGACAGTTCTATACATACAACATGAAGCATGGAATTTATCCTGTAGATCTGGCAGTTCCAAAAAACTGTTGAAATGTCATTCTTATTAACCGTTCAAGCACCCTAGTGCGTTTAAAATCCCAATCCCACCCCAACCATCTAGTTTTATCAAGGGACACCAAAAGTCCCAAATGAATATTTCAATACATTTTCCTACCCATTCACAACATCCCACTCTTCCAAAAGGGGAGAACAAAGAAAAATCTTGACAAATCAGTGACCTTGAATCTGCGTTATTTCTCTAGTTAAATGCAGAACAGTCGACACGGATATTTCCATTCTTTCCAGTTTTGACTCCGACCCGGCCGAGTTTGTTCATGGCCGCGGCAAAGGCATTCCGGAAGGCTGTGGAGTCTTTCGCCCACGTGTTTACGGTAGGCTTGGACCTTGTATCAGTGAACAAGACTTCATCCGAGGTGAAGAGGCCCTTGCCCTGCTGGAGGTTCTTGAAGTAGACATTGTCAAAGGTTCTGGGGGTGTTTGGGTCCATGTCGATGGCTATCCTCGGGTCCACATTCCTCGGGCACATTGACTGCAACTGGGTAGCGTATGTCTTGTCGAGCGTGGGGTCCACCGGAAACTGCTTGCTAAAGTTGTATATCCGGTTTGCAAACTTGTCACAGTGGGAGAATCCGAGGGTGTGGGCAGCTGCAAAGATATAATCCAAGTCAAATGTGCAGCCTATTTATACAAGGTTACTCTGTGAAGACCTTGATTCCTGTTTATGTCGTTTTCTGTCAATTATACATGATTGTTCTAAATGCACAGAGATTGCTATTAACCAGTATAAAGTGCTTGTAAGGCCACCATATATATATATATCTAAGAATTGATGACTCTGATAATGTGTTCAAAGTCAGATAAGGCAGCCAGTTGAAGGCTATACTGATTGTGCAATGTCTTCGTGTGTAACTAATAGGCTTTAAAGATTAAATAATTTCTCATTGAAGATACTTTTCCAAATGATTGCAGAAGAGTTGTAATTCCCAATAATCGAATGGGGAAAGAATTCAAGAACACCAAAGATTAGGTTGGCACAATTATTCATGATTACTGATGATATCTTTAGGAAAACGTCTAACAATAAGCTTACGTGCATTAAAATTTGAGGAACAGTATTCTTCACATGCAGCTCAATTACAAGATAAAAAAAAAAGTCTATTAGATACGGAAAAAAGAAAACAAAGAGCTGGGTGATGTTTGGGTGTCTTTTCGGTAATCTAGTATCAGTCAAATATAGTTTAGGATTAAGGTGGACAGAAGCGACCGTCGATGTATGCATTTGGGTTGACTTTATTATAATTGTGATGTGGACAAAGATAATAATTGTAATAAGAGTAGGTATAGGTAGAACAGCCGGCTCCTTCAACACGTTTTACTGTATCAAAGTTGTTTGGCTTGTATCAAAGTTGGGAAAATAATTTTTAAGATCATCTTCTGGGAACTATATTGTTACTGTGAACTTAGAATGAGTGGCGAGTGGGGGTTACCTGAGAGAGCAATCATGTCTGTTTGTGTTAAGCCATTAGCAGCAAACATCGAATTGAGCTGATTCAGATTGAAGGTGGGCTTTGGCAGCTTCCCGTTAACACTTGCAGCAGTTGAGCTCAGCCCATCTAATCTTCCTAACTCAACGGCATATGAAGGTCCACCAGACTGCAACACATCAAAATGTTCTTTTCTTTAGTTAAACACTTCAAAATGTTATCACACAACTTAGGCATAGAAAGTGCTGCAGCAACAATGGATATGATTTATGTTAAGTCAAGCTCGGACTCTCACATACTGCGACATGTTCCATCGAAATTGTGGGCAAAAGGCCATCCATAAAGTTGTTTGAACGTAAAACAGGGTCTCATATGGACGGTGAGAGTAAAATACTGCTTTGGTTATCGTATTGAAGCTATGGAATGTATAATTAGGGTCACGGTACGAACCAGAGCAATGACATCTCGAGTAGCCATTGTAAGGATGTCAGCACATGACACCTTATTCTTGCAACTTGGGACTGCATCAACTGCCGCTTTTGCTTTGATCACAGTGTCGAATCCATCTCCGGCCAAGGACAGATTATCCGGGTGATCCTTCTCAGCTTTGTTACTGCCGGTAGATTGAATCATAACCGAAGCATCGCAACCCTAATCATACCAAATAAACTCGATCACCACCTCAAAATATGAGAAGTAGACCAATGCTAGTTATAAACGATGTGTTGTTACCTGAACAAAGCAATCATGGAAGAAAAGGCGGAGCGTTGCAGGGACAGTAACAAACGTTTGCTTGAACTTCGTGTTCACGACCCCTCTCACAATCTTTTCCACATTCGGGCAGGTGGTTGCATAGTAGTTCTGCTTAAGTTGTGCTGACGCCAAGTCGGAGAAGATCAGACACACACAGCAGAGAGTTACCAGCAGAAGATTGAATCGACCCGCCATCAGTTTATCGATGATTTTTGCAAGCTAAACAGCATGCAAGAATTAATTGCAGAGGGTTAGTTTAGATATGGGGGATGTTTGGTGAGGCAGAGCCAAGGGAATATATAAGAGAAGCGGTCACAAACAGCCAGTTGGCTTTGAATCTGTAACGAGTTCAAAAGTAGGGATTTGAAAGGGACATTGATGCTGGCTTGTGTGCGATATTGTGGCCGCCTTTGTTTTTTAGTTTCTTCGTTACCTGCTCTGCTGATTGTCCTTTTATTTACGTGGAGTAAAGCAGAGTGTTTGAAACTGAAAACGTGGTCCAAGCAAAACAAGCACCTATTAGAGATGGGGGGGGGGGGGGGGTGGAGAAAGGCAGCTGGTCGCTAAATGGGCACAACTAGAACGTAGCATGCACGTTAAGACAGCTTCCTGTGGCCTTCCCCTACCTAAATAAAGGAGGGAAAAACTTTTAGGGCAGTCACAACACTGCAATCATCCATGGTTGTCCACAATTTATTGAGAATTGACAATAGGGAAAGGAGCTTCTTTTGGCACTCCTTTGTCAATGGTACTACATATGATTGTGCATGATTTGGTTGTACGAGAAGTGTCACTGGTCATAGAGGGAATGCCGCTGATGCTGTACAGAAAGTAAGCTGCCAACATCTTTCTAGTCTTACAATAATATCGTTTCTTAAAACTGTACGGGAAGTGCTTGCTACCGTCGTGTTAGGCACAAAGTGTGAAATAAGCTTTGTGAGACACTCATTGTCATCATTAGAAGTTACAACAATGTAGACATGTTGTGACCAACGGGTGCAATTAGTTCACACGGATAAGCTAGTGTTTCATTGTAACTACGAAATTTTTTTACAATTGGTCATTTCTCTAACACTTTTATCTCCCGTAAGAAATAACTTCTCAATACGTCCGCCCCTTATGGTAGTCTGTCAAAATTACCTATAATTTCCCTTAGCATAGAAACAGTCGGTACCTCTAGTAAGTGACTAGCACCTTCTAACACTCATTTTTCGACCCTCTAAAATCTAGGCAGCATATTGTGATTGATTCTGCTCATACCACAATGCAATGCATATTTCATGTTGAATTTCCCATCCCACCCTAAAAACGACAATGTCTTCTCTAATATACAACACATCTTCTGTGATAGATAAACATTGCTAAATACATTTTATTGAGTGTTAATTTTTTGTCATCAAAACTATTATAGCATCTCCTACTACATAGCAGATGATCTTATCTGCCTTGATATGTTGTTTGTACAATACATGATAATGCAGTAGTCAAACCAAATTAGAGATAAACAAACAATCTGAAACTATATGCTCACAAGAAATAACGAATGCCAATTGGATTTTAGTATCCACGCTTAGCTGGAGATGAAAACCATCTTGAATGAGCCAAAGAGAAGCGTGTGAGATTGACTTGGTAATGGTCATGGACACACGGTTATGACAACGAGCTTGAAGTTCGGAAATGGCTGGCAATCCGATTATAAAGAAATAGGAGCGTGTAAAGGTGAGGGAAGATTCTAACTGTTCATTATTTATAAATGTGAGGAGACGGTTTCCTTTTGTCTAAGCAAGTACAATATTAATCGCTACAAAAGAAGAACCATGTTAGTCGGTGCCATCAAGGATATAAAAAGATTAATACTGAGCATTAGGTCATCAAGCCCATTCTTGCCCCCCCCCCCCCCCCCCCCCCCTTTGCGATGGAAACAGTTTTTAGCATTTTCTAGACCGGAAAAATTTTGGCCGTTAATCTGCTATTTCAGTTAGAGGAATCTTCCTCCTACTCCGTATATAATGAAATTTAATAGTCATTAAATATTTACAGTAGCTTTTACTTAGTAACGTTAAAAAAGTGCTGCTAATAATTGTCGCTGAAAGTGTTAGAAGAAAAGCCACTAAAAATATTTAGTGACTATTAAATGTCATTATATACGGAGTTTGAACCAGGGTAGGAGCCAAAGTTTATTCTTCTAGACCGTTTCAGTGCATCGTTCCGATCAAGTACCAAATCGTCGTTTTGATAGAGGTGTTCGGGCGGGCAAAAATTGCGATATTTTTGCAAGATATATATATATATATATATATATATATATATATATATATATATATATCATATTTCGTTTGATTTGGATTGTTTGAACTTTGAGACGTAAGGTATGTGATGCCAAGGAAAGTGGGTTCGCAGTCGACGTGAAAGTGCCACAAGGAATGCAGTCCGAGTCAGATGCCAAGTGCGCTGATGATGTGGGACACATCAAGGGCGGAGCAAGGGCAGAGACCAAGGGCTTTCCAGACAGAGCCTGAGGGTGGCAGTGCTGCGAGGGCGATGGCGCAGGGTGAATATACGACGACAGTCACAGTCCGATGCTTTGGTCCAGAGTTAGGGTCCTGTATGTTTCTCTCTCCAGGATTCTAAAGTGAGAAAGTGAAAGGGTTCTGAAAATGTCCAAGTCCGAAAAATGTTCTGTCCTCCTAAATGAATTCTCAAGGCCTCTATTTATAGAGGTTAAGATGATGATGTCATCATATGACACGTGGCGCTCCCTGGGAGTGACACGTCATCGAGGGGTCCACAGCTGCCGGTGCTCCACGGACTGTCGAATCGCATATTCACCCGGCCAGCCCCGCACAGCATCGCTCTGTCTGTCTGGAAAGAGTGGCTCCCACAGTGTCGGTGTGGCCAGAGAATCCCTTTGATCTAGCCACCAATCCAAGCCCTTGCAAAGTCCCATAGGCCTGGCAGTGGTGGGGAAGACCCGACGCCCAACTGCCAGGCAGACTAGGCGCGATGCCCTTCGAAGACCTGCTCCCGTCTAGGAGTGACCCCGGGGTCATAGTCCATAGGGGTGTCGACGCAAGCCCCTAGTGCCGGAGCACGTAAGCCAGTCACGAAGACACCCTGGTGGAGATAGTGTCCCGGAGGAGTCGCCTATCCTGCGGGTGAGTCCTTGTGCCGGAGCACTCGGAGTGCGTCAAGGTAGCATCCCAAAAAATTCGTCTACCTGATGGGCCAGGTAGCATCCCAGAGGAGCCTTCTACCTGGCGAAAGGGGAGTTGAAGAGCTCCCTGACGGAGATAGTGTCCCGGAGGAGTCGCCTATTCCGCAGGCCAAGGTAGTATCCCGGAGGAGCTGTCTACTTGGCCGGTGGAGGTAGCATCCCGGAGGAGCCTTCTACTTGGCGGAAGGGGAGTTGAAGAGCTCCCTGGCGAAGATAGTGTCCCAGAGGAGTAGCCTATCCCCGCGGTGAGTCCTTGTGCCGGAGCACTCGGAGCGCGTCAAGGTAGCATCCCGGAGGAGCCGTCTACCTGATTGGCTGAGGTAGCATCCCAGAGGATCCGTCTACCTGGCGAAGGGGAGTTGAAGAGCTCCCTGGCGGAGATAGTGTCCCGGAGGAGTCACCTATCCCCGCAGGATGTTGTACATTTCGGAGAGTGGGTCTAAGCATGTTCCACGACCAAGGCAAGGTATGCATGGTGTGGTGAAAGGATGGACCGATGCAAAGAGCATGGTAGTGTGACAGAGAGCTAAGGGGCACGACTGTGTTAGTGGCGCGGCGCACGGGGTGCAGCAGAGTGAGTAAGGTACCGGGGGCACGTGTGTGTTAGTGGCACGGTGCATGGGCGTAACAAAGTGTGTATGGTGCTAAGGGCACTATAGTGTGACAAGGAGCCATGGGGAGCGACTGTATCAGTGGCGCGGCGCATGGGCGTGGCAGAGTGAGTGAGGTGCCGGGGGCACGTGTCATAGAGATAGCGCACAGGGGCGGTGAAGTGTGTATGGTGCTTGGGGGCATGACATTGTGACAGAGAGCCTCAGGGCATGGCTGTATCAGCGGCCCGGCGCATGGGGGCGGCGGAGTGAGTAAGGTGTCGGGGGCACGTCTGTGTTAGTGCTGCGTCGCATGGGCGCGATGGAGTGAGTAAGGTGCCGGGGGCATGGTGTGACGTCCGGGCGATGGGGGTCGCGGAGTGACGTCCGGGCGACGGGGGTCGCGGAGTGATGTATGGTCCCTTGAGGAGTAGTGAAAATGCTAAGGATGAATGGCGAAGGGCAAACCCTTGGGGGAAGGCCAAGGCCAACCTCAGGGGGAGGCTGAGGCCGACCCCAAGGGGAAGGCCAAGGCCGATCCCAAGGCGAGGTCGATCCCAAGGCGAGGTCGATCGACGGACGATGTGCGAAGTGCGACGGTCGAAGCGTGATGCGGCATCGCACAAGGAAGAGCTTATTAGTGACGAAGTCACGTAACAAAAGTTAGAAGTGCACGTGACTTGAGCGTGCATGCTTTGACCAGTTGTGAGCGTTGAATATTGACTGTTGGTTGTGCTGACGTGTCATGAAAATTGAGACCCCCGGTGGGCCTTTGGGTAAAACCAGAATAGGTTGGGAACAGTATGTTTGATAACCTTTTCAGTTTTAATTTTAATTTAAAAAAAAATCAAAACTAATTAGTTTTTGTTTATTTAAAAATGATTTTATTTTTCTTTATTTTCATTCTTCCCCAACACTAGTTTCCATTACCACGAACCAACAGTATCATCACTGCCCATAGCCCATAGCCCATAACCACCACCCATTACGACCAATCGCCAAAATCATGACGGAATTACATGGACCCAAAAACTGATGAGATCAACGGCAGTGACGATCAACGGTGTCAACAGCAGTGGCAAGATCGACGGTGGATGGTTGGGAGTGATGAAATCAATGACGTCGACGATGATCAATGGTGATTGCGATGTTCTCCGATTGTAATGTTGTCCGATGTTGATCGATTGTCAGCAATTATGGTGGTGTGTTTGGTGGTTAAGATGATGGTTGCGACGTTATCCACTTGATTGATGAGACATAATTTTGAAGCAGATTCGTGCGGTGGCTATGGCAGTGGGTGGAGCCAATGAGGCAGATTGTCGGTGGCAACGGCGGGATTGTGGCGCAGTGTAACAGATCTTTGGTGTGACAGCGATAGGGTGTGACGGGGACAGATCTGTGATGGCGCAGCAGTAGGGTAACGACGGTGAGGTGGTTGGGGCCGCGGGGGGGTGGTGAAGGTGGTTGTCTACTGGTGATAGTGATGATAAGCACCTAAAGGGTAAGTAGTGATACTAGTGGAAGTGATGGAATGAAATGAGATGAGTTTTCTATAAAAATATGGATAGCAAATTGCTTCTAAAAAAGTTTAAAGGTTAGATCTCAAACAAAAAAAAATTCAAAACTCAAAACTCCAAAATGGAGTTTTCAAAAATATGCAAAAATTGCAAACTAGTTTACAAAAACTGATGGAAAAAAGAAAAATCAAAACCGTGTACCAATAATATTTTTTTCAGCTTACAAAATTGAAGAAAAAACTAAAAAGGAAACCTTTTCGAACACTATCTTAGTTTTTCTTTTCAAACTCTCTAGATTTTCCTCTTGAAATTCAATCCATGGTGGTATATAGAGTCTGTCGGGGGAAAAGTATAAGCAATGGCCGAAAATTCGGAACAACTCAAATTGGACACCTAGTTGAGCTTGAAGATTTGGTACATCAACGTCATTCGTGATTTTGACTGATATATATATATATATATATATATATATATATATATATATATATATATATATATATATATATATATATATATATATATATATATGAAACCAATAAAACAACCCTAAATGGGGGTGAATAGGGTTTTTGAAAATTAATGGAGAATTTAAACTAAGCACAATCATAAATCTCAATCAAACCAAGTAATAATTCAATGAAGATGCTAACTAAACAATCTCAAACAATTAAAGAGTAATAAGTAAAGAGATTGAGTTAGAGATACTTGACAAGGAGATTTAAATGATTCGGCTTGAACTACTCTCAAGCCTACATCCACCTCTTCAAGGAAGTCCCTTGCAAGAGCACTAGAATCCACTAGCAACAATCTTCTTCTGGGTCAAGATCAAAACTCTTACAACACTTGGTGATATCCCCACACCAAGCACAAGCCTTGAATCCACAAAGCTCACCCAAGACTTGACAAACCCAAGCCTTGATCACAATCCTTTTACAAAGATCAATTGTGTACAAAGAAACTTTCTTGAAAGGAAATGAGTACAAATGAAGCTCTAGTACAATAGAGAGATGAGAGAATTGATGACTTGAAGAATGCTCACTCTCAATCAAAGAATTGCTCACAAAGATGCTCTCTTTAATGATGTAAAATCATGAAGATGAAGAGAGAGAAGTTTAATCTATGAGCCTTGATGTTTCTCTAATGAATGGAGGCTTAGAATGTGGTTTCCATGGTGTATGATGAAGCCCCAAATCATTTATATAGAGAGCAAATGAAATATAGCCGTTAGAGGCAAAATATGGGCAAAACTGCCATTGCAGTCGACTGTATTCCCAATGCAGTCGACTGTAATCCCTCTAAAATAGCCGTTGGAGTTTTGTCCTCGAAAATAGCCGTTGGAACTGAATTTTGACCAATACAGTCCACTAGATTCAAATACAGTCGACTGTATTACTCTACTGTCTATCAGCTGCCTCACGGAACCCCCTTTCCTATTTTGGGCATAACTTTTTCTAGAAAAATCGGATTGAGGTGCCGTTTTTTGCGTTGGAAAGCTAATGAAAAGTTTTATCAAGATATGAAAAGATTGGCACCAAAATAGTTTTTGAGAAAATCTGAGTGAGCTCCAAAGTTCACTCATTTTCAAGAACCACACTTGTGTGAAAGGTTATGAACTCACATGCAATGCACAAGGTGTCCTAAGGTCTTTTTAGGTCATAGTCATCAATCCAACCATAAAACCAAGACTAGTTACATAATAGTAAAGACCAATCATAATCGTAGTAACTTAGCCTTTGCATTCTTTCTTGCTCTTTGACATAGGACTTGATGAAGCTTCCATAGTATGTCCACTATAACTTTAAGCTTCTTTGGCTTCAATCCATCTATCCAACTTCTCAAATGTGTCTTCATAAGTGTCATATATATATATATATATATACTAAGAATCCACTCAAAGCACACATTAGAACATAATCAATGTGTAGTTATCATCAAAACAATATGTAAGCCTAGGTTATCCAACCATAGGGCTAACAATATATATAGGAGCTGATCTGTTGATAGCGTTAGTAAAGTAGAAGATTTTGCTAGCGCGATCTGGCCATCCACGCTAGATCCGTGGACAGTCCAGATCTTTTTTTGTATTTTTTTAAGTACGTCCGCTACATTATGTATCGGACAATATTTTACTATATTGCCCTTGCGTGCTGATTATTCATCCGCTACATAATGTAGCGGATGATCCAAATCAACACAGTTCGGTTTGCTTCTTTACATGGAATAGACAGGTGATGCCACGTGAGAATCGGAGAGAACTATGAAGTGTGAGTCGGTGCTGCCTCTCCTTCTCCTTTCTCCTCTTCCACGACTCTGTATTGAAGTTGGTTGTTGTGAAATGGGTAATGGTATCATCTGTTCGGTGCTGCCTCTCCTTCTCCTTTTAGATCAACACAGTTTTTCATTACCCTCTCCTTCAACAAATGGGTTTCATTTGTGGTGGTTAAGAAATGGTGTTCGGTGCTACAATTAATCAACTCTCTGTTTCAATTAATTGCAATACTTAAAAAGTTTTAGTCCATTGCAAAACTCAAGACACCAAACACCATTTCACAACCACCACAAATGAAACCCATTTGGTAGAGAACTTCTGAATTCCAATCATCCAAATTCCTGTGTGATTCTTGAAAATGTTTACAAGGTGGATACTTGATTATATTTGTCTTTAGATTTAAGGATATGGGTCTGCAAGGTCTCGTGGTTCTCCATGTCCCCCAACTGTTGCTACAACTGCTGAGGTCTTGTGATTCTCCATCTCCGTGTCACTGGACCGGCTGCCTTCCTCGCCGCAGCACGTGGACAAGCCACCGGCTTTGAATTCCTTCATGGTGGCAATAAAGCGGTCACAGGCTAATCAACGGAGGCAGCCAGAGACTTTTCAGTTATATTAGCAACAGCAAACGACGCCGTCGTCCAGTTCCATTTCGATGGTGAAGGTTGAGCTCCAAAATTTGATCTTGACGATTCTTGAGAGAAAGAGGAATGAGAGAGAAGGACACGAGCATTGATGACATAAAGAGAGAGAGAGAGAGAGAGAGAGAGAGAGAGACAAACATGTCAGAAAATAATGACCGAAACGAGAGAGAGAGAGAGTAATGTCAACTCGTCCGCTACACAATGTAGCGGATGGAGCTGGAGAATATTTTTGTCCAAAAATTGTCCGCTACATAATGTAGCGGACGGACTTAAAAAATGCAAAAAAAAAGAATTGGACCGTCCACAGATCGCCCGTGGACGGCCAGATCGTGCTAGCAACTTATCCTATTTTGATAGCGCTCTCAACGGATCAACTCCTATACACACACACACACACATACTTTTTTAGGCATACACATCTGTTGGCCTTCAATATAAAATAATAATCCAACATGTCAACCAAACACTCAGGAAAAAATGAATAGAATATATATAGAAAATATATTTGGACAGACATTGAGGGGGCGTATGTTTAGCTTTTTTTGTACTCAAATTTTGATGATAAAAAGATGCTTTTTTTTTTTACTTTTATCATTTTGGGTATTCATTTTGGATACAAAATCCAAATAGTGACTAAAAAAGGGAAAACACCTCCAAGGTGTTTTCACCTTTTTCCGTTTTTTCTGACACAATAAAAAAATTCATGTCAGGGAGAAAGTCACCCACGCGCACTGTTTACCCCTATCCTCTGTTCAATTGCAGACCCTTTCTCTCTCTTGTTTCTCCATTGTTACAGAGGAAAGGCAGACCCTTTCTCTCTCTTCTTTCTCCATTGTTATAGATCTGAAAACTCCGTCTCACCCCATCCCTTCAAGCTGCCCGTTGAGGTCTCGCCGGAGATGCATGAAATGAAATTGTTGATGGCGGTGACCAGCAACAGATCCGTTTTTTTGCTCTTTGATCGGGCAAGTCGCCCTTGCCGAAGAACGTAAATCCCCTACTTCTCACTTGCAAAGCTAGTCAAAACATGGGAACAAAGGCATGCCTGCCTCAACTTCTTCCTTTTTTGATTGTCAACTTGTACTCGTGGTTTTGGATGCGTGGTTTTGGATGCATTCAAGGGAGGCTAGTTTTGCAGATGATTGTAGAAGTTAGGCATCTTCGTGTAACTGGGTATTGATGCATTCAAGGGAGGCTGGGTCATAGCGGAGGAGGTGGGTGATGATAGATTTGCTTGAGCAGATATGGTTGGTTCTATTGGACATTGCTTTTTTTTAAGGGAGTTGAAATCATCCTCTGTGATTTGGGAATTCTGCGGAGAAAAAGAACGGGATAGGCCTCCAGCAAGCAAGAATGGCGGTAAGGATAATACTGGAAAAAATGGGGTAATAGTAATGAAAACAGATATGAAAATGATAAACATACAAAAATAATTGAAAAAGGTAGACACAAAAAAGTGATGAAAATTATAAAAGTACGCAATCATAATTTGTGATTGGATCCGAAAATATTAAAAACGAAAATACAATACAAATGCATAAAATGAAAAGTGTAAGTGTACGGCCCTGACTTTCATGATCTTCTTTGTCTCGAAGCATTAAATGTTCCCATGAAACCTCGAGGCCGATGCCTTTGTGATTCAAATGGTCTCTCCATCTCCCTGGGGAAAATTTAAAGTTAATTCATACAGCTAGTATAATCTCGTGCTTTTTTGTTCAGGCATTAACACAAGCGGAAGCCTTAAGGCCTTTTACACTGCGTGGGTTAAAGATATTGGTTTGTCTGGAATAAATGACAGAGACCATTTAGAGTCGTTGGACGTAATAAAATATTTTTGTCTCCTTTAGTCCTTATTCCATCAAACTCTCTTATTCAACGGTTAGGACCGCTTACTAAAACCATGCAATATTTGTTATTACTTGAGGGTCTAAAGTTTAGTAGATATTGTCTGCTATTGGTTCGGTGGAGTTAGATTCAAAAATAATTGTAAATTACTTCTGCTCCTTGGTCCAGTCCCATGGAACATCGTCTATAGTATTTGGAAAAGCAATTATCAAGTCCCACATCGACAATACATGGGGTTTGGGATTGGTTCTTATATCTGATGGGCTTCCCCAACTCTTGAGCATGTTTTTGGGTTGGACACCAGTTTCAACATGGTATCAGAGTTAGACCCTGCCGACTCATTCGATCCAACGGACCACCTCTTATTCAAGAGGAACACCTCTTATTCCCACGCTTCGCGTGAGGGCAGGTATCAAATCCCACATCGATAATACATGGAGTTTGGAATTGGTTCTTATATCTGATGGGTTTCCCCAACTCTTGAGCATACTTTTGGGTTGGACACCAGGTTCAACAGCAATTATTCTGCATCAAACATAACTTTCACAAGGCAAATGCTCTGGTACGCTATCCAGCGTCTATAGCATATTCTCTTGAATCTTCTCGTGTTTACAGCTCAAATGTCACTTTCGTCTAATAACAACAAACTTTGTCATGCAATGCTTTACTGGGTCATGGTGATTTCGGATTTATTAGTTATGGGGGGCTTGACTCAGTACAGGATCTAGAGATGAGTTGGGTCTCATCTAGACCAGGTTTTGGGTACATTTTCCCTGGCGAATAACTCCACTTCTCCCGAATGTCTTGCAGTGTTTTAGCGTATATAACCTCAATTTTGCTCCAAAGAAAGTAAAATTAAAGAAAAAATAAATTCTTGCCAATATGCATCTTTTCTCAAATGACATATTCTCTCAAAAAACATTTTGTAAAGGTTTAATGTGATCTTAACATGATATTGATTAATTAAGATAATCTTTTTAGTCAATTAGATTAGATGTGTTTAACCGATGACTTCTCAAACTATGAAATTTTAGTCGTCTCAAGTGCATTCTCTCTTTTTATTAATTTTACGTTGTTGTCTCGCATCATCTTTTATTTTGTCTAGAAAAAGATTTGTCCAATTACATCTATTCTCAGAAGACATTTTCTCTCTAAAAAATATTTTTCAATGGGGCCGGGGGACGTGGTCTTGAAGACTGTTAGTGTTTCATGATTGGAACGTGGAGTCCATTAATAATAAACGTAATTGTTTAGTCAATTACATGTGATTAACCGATGACTTTTCATAGTCTACAATATCCTACGTAGCTCGAGTGCATTCCCTCTTCTTGTTCAAGTGTGGACAAAGCCATTAGATTCTTCCATTTTTTTCTTACAGGGGACCAAATCATACCATCTATAGCTCAACTATGAAAGCTCCAAGAAGAAAAGATCAAACTGACAGCTCTATATATTCTTAACCATTTTCGGTTCAAACTATATTCAACAACATTTAATACGTCTTTTAGCGACAAGTAAGGCCCATGGAGATGAAAAACTCAAGTAATTTAGTGTAAATAATTGGGTAAATTACACACGACATCCCTGAAGTTTAGCCTAAATTCTACACGGCGCATACTAAGTATTTTTATTACTTTCCGATTCTTGCGGTTTGTCATTATTTTACATAAAACCCACTTCTATTAGGGAACCGTCAAAAAAAAAAAGGGTAATATAAACTTAATACGATATACCTAAAATGCACTTTTGCCCTGTTTTCCAGCAACACAACATGCTGCCCTATTTTCTTGCCTTTCTTAGGAGAGAATGATGACAGCGACAAGGGTGAGTGGCGGTTGGTATTGGACGACCGATTAGTGGAACTGGCGGGTTATCGCGGCGGTGGTATGGCCCTGGTGGTGGTCGGTGGCGGCCTACACTGGTGGGTTAGGTTATGCTGGGTCCTCAAAATCATGGTCGGCGACGGGTCTACCTCATTCTGCTCGATTGTGCTAATATCTAACGGGAAAGGGAAGGCGTACAATCTTGGTAAGGATACTGATGGACTTTTCGCTTCGGATGGGCCAGTGCTCCTGCCGCCCAGCGAGATGGTTAAGGAAGGCTTTGCGGTCTATGAATGGCGGCAGTGAGGCTCCGATCTAGATTTATTGCGATATCGTAATGCTTAACTTTATAGATCTGGTTTTGTGTAGGCATTATATGTGATTGCTTTGGATTATGTTATTTATGTTTTGATCCGGCAAAATTCTGCAAATTAACTGGCAAAACCAGTGGCTGGTAGGTGCGCTATCAATGAGTTGCACAGGTGATCGATGGCGAGGGTGTTTCTAATGAGCCAGCGATGAGGAGGTCAATCAAAGGAGATTTCTGAGGGTGATTAGGGATCACCAAGAGATTCGGCTGATCTGGACACCACCCCGGTGGTTAATGTTAATACGATGGTGGTTTAGCGGCATATGGTGGTGATTGGTGATGGTGGTGATGCAGTGGTGGTGGTGATCTCGGGCTGGTGGCCAATGTTGGAGCCCGCGGTGCTGTGATGAGATTGGCGCCAGTGGTGATTTGGGTGAAGCCGTGGGGTTTATGGCTTTTAGTAAATTTTTGAATAATTTTATGTTCACATACATGGTAGTGATTTCGCCACTACAGAAATTGTAGCCGGAGAAGGTGACCTGAAATTGATCCGGTGGAGAGAGAGTTGTATAGTTGCTGTGGGGGTGGGATGCTGACTCTGTTAACTGAAAAATAAAAAAGTGCAGTTTAGTGTAATAAGAATAATTAGTAGGCACCATGTGTAATTTAGGCTAAATCTCAGGGGTCATGTGTGTAATTTATCCTAAATAATTATCAGGGGTCAATAAAATGACAGTGCTATGAACTCAAGCTAAGTTACTAGCGTAATCTGGGCATCCACGGTGTTGAGGTGGACGGCCCAGATCCGTTATTTTTTTAAGTGAACTTCGTCGTATGCCACATTATGGAGCAGATTTTCGCCACATTATGGGCCTGACAAGATTTACCGTCCATGCGGACTTCCACCCGAATAAAGGGGCGACGACATGGAGATTTAAAAAAAAATGATTTGGACTGTCTATTTGCGATTGATGGACGGTCAGATCACAACTTAAACTAAGTTATAAGTGGCTCCATTACTAATCAATTCTGAACATGAATTACTGTTAGATTTCTAGTGGTACGTTTATCCATTATGATAAATAAACTTTTTTTTGGTCTGGACTGGAAGGGATATTCTCAAGCTAACTTGCGCGTCAACCGAGATTAAATGGTCTCATGCGCAGTATTAAGGACACACTCCTCACATCACATTAGTGCATTTGGGTGCTGGCCCCTAGGGATGGCAAAAAAATCCGAATCCGCGGATCTCCACCCCGCCTTGGTATGAGCGAGTTTTTTTTACTTTGACCGAGTCATGGGGCGGGTATGGTATTTTTTAAAAAACCCGCAATGGGTTAGGGTCGGGTATGGTATTCACTCCATCCACCCCGACCCGCTACACTAACCCTAATACTTTAGTTAATCTTAGCCGTCCATCATGTACCATATATATGTTCTTTCTTTTCTTTCAAACCCTAGATCTCAATTCTCAACCTGTACCATCCCTCTTCATCTCCCAAATTCCGGATCCGTCACCACCTCCGGCTTTCCCGATGGGTGGTGACGTGGTAGTCTAGCCTAGGTTTGTTTGAGTTAGGGACGTGAGGGAAGACGAGAAGACTCTTCACATTAAGATGGACATGCCCGGCGTTGGCAAGGAGAACGTGAAGGTCTATGTGGAGCAGAACACATTGGTCAACAAGGGGGAAGCCGAGAGCGAATCAGACGACGAAGAGCCCGCAAGAAGGTATGCTAGTAGGCTTGACCTGCCTCACAATACGTACAAGTTTGATGAGATCAAGGCGGATCTGAAGAACGGTGTGCTTCGATGTGGTTTTGCGTTTTCGGCGTCGATGATGGATTAGTGTTTGGTAAGGGGGTATGTTGTCGGAGTCCTCGAGGCACTCGCAAAGAGTTACAGAGCTACCTGTTCGCGTTGTGGTGGTTGTCGGTGGGGGGTTTATTTTCACCGTAAGGGTTTGTTGGGTGAAGTGCGGCCGTCAGGGTTTATTGGGTTTAACAGGTTGATTTGTCAGAGGATCGGGCAGAGTGGGTTTGATCAGTGGCTATAAGCGGTTCATAGGGTCCTCAGTTGGTTTTTTCGATGGTGTTTGGCCTGTCAGCGATGGGGTCTTGTCCGGCGAAGTCTTGGCTGATGATCGAAATTTGGATGATTTTTTGTGAGTGAATCTGGCCTCTGGGACTCGGCAGCGGTGGTATGGCCGACGACGGTGATGTTCCCGATGTCGGCATGAAGCACCGAATTTGAGACCACGTGTCCGTGATAGTATCAGGTGGCTGGGAGTTGGGTTGGCGATTCATCAATGGTGTTGTGTTGTTTTTGTTGTTCTTATCTTAGTTTTAGTTATTGTCTTCACTGTTTTAGTTGGTCTATTTTGGGTTTTTAGCCTTTAGTTCTAGTTCTCTCTGATTGTTTTCTAGTTACTAGTTAGTCTTTTCATTAAGGAAAAAAAAAAGAACATGGTTGTTTTCTATTTATTACTTTGTCCATTGTTAAACCAAGCAGAAAGGAAGGGGGACGGGGCGGGTTGGGTTGGGTTGGTTTGGTTTTGGGTTTTCACGTGTTACAGCGAGGGCGGGGCGGGTTCAGATTTTAACAGATCCGCATCCGACCCGCCCCATTGCCATCCCTACTGGCCCCCAAGGTATAATTGCGAAGAGAATAAACCTCCTTGAACACCAGAATAGCTGCTTGGGTAGCCCAATTGACACTTTCTGAAGAACTAACTACCCTTCACGTATTGCTACTCTACACAAGTAATACGTACATTGAATACTCGTGCAAAACAGGTGCAACAACAGATTCGCGAATTTTTTCTTAAACCAAGCAATACCTGTTATTGATGACAATTTGGAGAAAATTTTACTCGACCGACAAACAAGGGCGGATCCAGAAAGTCTAATCGCTGGGGGGGCAAAAATTCAAAAAAAAATAAAAATTAATGGCTCACTTAATTTTTTTTAAAAGGTTCAAATTTACATAAAACATGACAAATCAGAAAACATAATGAAATTAGCATCACTGTATACAAAATACATGCTCAATTTAACTACTAATCATATAATTTTACTATTCAAAGTAATAACAAATTATTAAACTTACACGAAAGAATTTACTAATGTTATCATCAATTGTATGCGTACAATAGTAACATATAAGTTAACATATGTATAAAAATTTTAACTAAAAAAAAAAGAAATAATCTTGACCTAATCTTTTTTTTTTTGTGCAATATGAAGTTTTAAATTTTAGAATAGTGAAGATCGAACAAAGAAATGAAAAAGGACAAATATATGATGACCGATGGCACAAAGAGTAAACAACACAACGAAATAAAATCTTAATTAATTATTATAACGATATTTTATAATTTATTTGAATGTATTATGCACTATCTATATATCAAAAGAAAATTTTTCAAAAAATGGGGGTGCGATGGCCCCAACCAGTCAGGTGGGTGGTCCGCCCCTGCCGGCAAAGACCTTCGTATAACTCTTCGGTTTTTGTGCCAAGTGCTTCTAGCAAATAACTAAACACCGTTAAAAAGAAATGAAGAGATTTTATCATGACATAATGTCCATTATTTAACTGGGCCATCGTCAGGCCATTTGTAAGGGCTCAAAACCTAATCCAATAAACATTGAAGCTTCTTAATGGGGTCAAATTTGAGAAGATGGATATATGCTAAGGCCCATTAAGAAATTTGATAACTTTTTGGTTATGGACTGTGAGTCCATGATCAGATTTAATGCGGTCTAGGCTCGGTGTTCATTGTTGCGCTCTATGCTCACATCCTTTTTCGTAGAAGTGCACTTGAGAAATGAATAATGGATAAAATTGCTCTCCAACCTGAGTTGTGTACTATAGTCAATAGAGACGTCGCATCGGCTGTCTAGTGGAGGAGGTCCTAAGCTACATGTGGTATTCGTGGAGTTGCTTCTTGACTTACATCAGAAGAGTTTGTGATTGGCTTTCCTTGTACCTCTCCAACGGATTTTTAAGCACTTGTCTGGCTAGCCACTCTCTTGTGCTACGATGATTATGGACTGGATTGTTACAATGCTGAAGTCCTGTTTGCAGCCTTACCTCCCCGTTTAATCAATTCTTCATGCAAATGACTCCTAGCTCCATGTGATTCACAATGATCCTCTAAGTTGCGAAACCACAGAACTCATTGGGCGTACTAGGGATGGCAATTTAATCCGCAGCCGGTGGGTATCCGATCCGCCCCGGTCTTATAGGAGCGGATTTTTTGGCCTTTAACCGAGTAATGGAGCGGATATGGTATTTAAAAATCAAACCCATAGCGGGTGCGGACCGAGTTCGTATTTAGTTTAACTGCCCCGCCCCGTATATGTTTTATATTTAGCTTTTATCTTAATCCTATATTTGTTCAATCCCAGCCGTCCATCTCCATAGTATAAATGGTGGACAAAAAACTCTACCAATACATTTTCTTTCTCTGCCTCTCTCCTCTCAGCCGCCAACATTTTCTCATCTCTACAATCTTCCTTCTCCCTTCTCTCTATGGCCTCCACGAACCAAATACCTCACAGTCACCTCTTCTTTATGCCACATATTGACTTGAATTAAGTCCACTCCTCGATTCGCTCGAAAGCAGAAGTGCTTCAAATGTAGTGATAATGAACTCAAGGTATGGTTCATCTCCGCCGATCACTTATTCATCTCCACCACGTGAAACCTCCAGTCCACCGTCAAAGCTCTTTCGCTTCCGATTGCTACAACGGTGTATCAAATGCCTTCATCATCGATCGCGGGGTCGCCACTTGTCTTTGACTATAGAAATTTTAAATTTTTTGTAGAAATCAAATCAGAAGCTATTGTAATGAACCTTGTTCTCATAAATGCTTTATTAAATTTTGCAATGATTTTCTTATTTGTGGTGGCCATGGATAATCTGTTTAAGCTGTTGAATTTTCAGTCTCCGGCGCTGATTCCAATCCCGAAGGTTTGCTCTATTCTATTTGTTTGGAGGGGTTTCGAGGGCTTGAAGGGCAAGCCGGGGCAGGGCGGGGCGGGGATGGGTTTGCTAAAGTATTTTAGGGTCGGATGTGGTATTGAAAATATATAACCCGGTGCGGGGTGGGTGTGGGGCGGGCTGGGGTTTCAGATATAGCGGGGCGGGTACGGATCCTATAAGATCCGCATCCGACCCGCCCCATTGCCATCCCTTGGGCGTACTTCCTTGTCCTCATAAATAGAAGTCATAATTTTGGCACATATTTAGTTGCCTACCTGGATACAAGCACACTTTTTGATGAGATAAATGTGATTTTTAAGGTAATCTTGAATGCCCTGCATGCCTTTATTCAATGTGAAGTCTCTTATGGCTCGTATGCATATATGATTCGCATGGACCCGACTTTGACCCGAACGACTTGATGTGAAGTTACACTTTGTGGCCAAAATTGAAGATGGTCTGATTGGTGGCTTGTATCCCTTTATGAATATGCAAAACTTTTTCCAACACTTAATATATATGGTCATATTTCACTATTAGAAAGGATGACGTGCTTTACATATCAAGTTGTGATTCAAAATAAATTATGTTATAGATATTGTGAAAAACACAATTTAATTTAATTAGCATGACTATTTTTATTAAACCATAATAAATAAATCAATTGTGAACTGCTAATCAAAGACTGAAGTATGAAAAGTTCATTATAGAAAACATGATCTTACTTTCAAATACTAATTGCTAATGTCAATTATCAACAATATTTATGATTATATATCATACTTGTTTCTTTTGTCACATCAAATTACCACTAAAGCTAATCCTGGCTATTCAATTATATTTTATTATTTAATATGTGCTGCCATTATAATCAGTTTCAAACATCTTCTATAAAATATAATTCTCACCAAAAACTACAAATTTTGCATTGCAGTACTAAAGGTGAAAAAAATGTTATAGAGACAACTTGACACACATAAAATGTAATTGTCCAATCTTTTGTACTACAATTTTATGACATGTATATCTAGAAAGAGCGAGATCAAATTTAGGAAGGGAGAAGAAGTTTGAACCATAATTAAGTGGTATTAACAAAAGTTAAAATTTGAGTCCCAAAAAGATGGTAGAAAGTAAAGTGTTTGACGGGAAGGAATTGTGATTCATATATGTATGACATTTTTTTAGAGCAAAAGGAATTAAGAGCTTAAATGTTGTATCTTTAAAACCAAGAATTAAATGAACTTAACAGTCCTAGCAGGGCACATATAAAAGCTCAATTGCTTAGGCAACAAATATAATAACTGTAACACTTAAGAAACTTGCTAAAGTTTCTACCGTTCACTTTTAAAGTTTTGACCATTTCTTTCCGGTGAGCATACTCACTGAAGTTCAGAATCATCATTAAAGACTTTCATTATCGTCTATTATCCATCTTGTTTTTTTTTAATAGTAATGGTCATTTCTTGTAGCAATAATCGTTGGTGGTCAAAATATCTAATCTTGTTTTCTTTTGATAATGATCTAGTCTTATTAGATGCATCTCTTCTTTGAAAATTGAAGTATAGAGCAAGTCATTTTTCAATTTTTTCTACCCTGAGTTCTAAAATTTCAAGTACAATTTGTCTAAATATACCCTTAAATTTTAGTGTTTTTTTCTTTTTCCTCTTGTTTCTCTTAAAAAGTCTATATTGTTCTCTGATGCTCTCTTTAAAGTATATTCTAAAGCTCTCTTTTAATTTAACCTAGCACGACTTTATTAATCTTGCAGTACATATTATGCTAATAATTTTGCTATGCATGTGATTCAGCATATATTTGTCACATATTTTTATGATTTAGCACATATTATGTATATGATAATACTGCACTGCTCATCTAAAAAGCCAATATGGTCTTTTATCGATAAACTTAAATTTGCAGCACATGCAAGAGTTAGTAGATACAATAGCCGGTTCACCTTCCGAAAAACAAAAAAAGAACATGATAATATCTAGGCTTAAGAACAGTCCTCTATGTATATGATAATACTGCACTGCTCATCTAAAAAGCCAATATGGTCTTTTATCGATAAACTTAAATTTGCAGTACATGCAAGAGTTAGTAGATACAATAGCCGGTTCACCTTAGGAAAAACAAAAAAAGAACATGATAATATCTAGGCTGAAGAACAGTCTTCTAGAGAGCAGTATAAATTAAGGTGTTCTTTTTATTTTGACGTATGTAAGTGTTAAGGTTAAGTTTGACATGGTTTGTTTTAGGAATAATTTCCCGTAAGCCCTTTATGTTTGAACTTTTAACCTTCTGAGTTCTTTTTTTTCCGTGCCTACTAAGTCGCTATGATAAAATTCTACATCATGTGTAACCTTCCGTCCATCTTTTCAAATGGAAAATGCCAAATGTTAAAATGACTTAGTAGGCACGGAATTTATATCGTTCGTGGTTTTGGCTCGAATTTACACCGCCGGCAAGTGACATTTGACAGAAATTTGGTCTTGGACCGATGGTATGTTTAGTTGTGGCGGGTCTAATATAGGTGATAAAGATTACTGAATTTCTCATGTATGTGGTGTTTGTGGTGTTAATGGAGGTTGTCGATAGTGATTCTAGCGGCGAGGATATGAATTATTTTGGAGGATGGGCAGCGGGGAAAGAGGTTTTTGGCAGGACCAGATAGATTTTTGGTGGTTATATGGCATACTCAGTCACTTTCCAATTTTACCCGTAAAAAAAACACCCCTTTGATGTTTTCTGTCCAAAAAAAATGGACGGAAGGATACGTAGAACACAAATTTTATTACGAAGGACTTATCCGGGCGCTATAAAACAAAAGAGATTCGGAGGGTGAGAAGTTGAAACTTTTGGGGCATATATAGGGGAGTACTCTCCTGTTTTACACGGCGGGGCTTGATCCACACTCTTTTGATTATATCCATATTTTTAAATTACTAAGGGATACAATATTGAATTTTAGTCTCTTTACTGGCAAAATATTAAATTTTAGCCAAAAAATTTGTAAATGAGTGAAAAAAAAATCTTAATAACATGATCTTGATAATTATATAAGTATTGCTCTTATGGGATTTAAACTTGTAAATAATGTGTTTTCACTATTCATTTATATATGTAAATGAGTGAAAAAAAGTCTTAATAACACGATCTTGATAATTATATAAGTATTGCTCTTATGGGATTTAAACTTGTAAATAACGTGTTTTCACCATTCGTTTATTATGAAGATGGAAGTGTGCAAGTGTCTTCTTGAGTTTATACGGTTGAGTATGTTATTGCACTTTCAAATTTTAAATTGCTAAGTAGTTAATTATTGACAAAAAGTTCTTGAAAATAATTGTTACTAAGACGCAAATGGAACTCATCAACAATTCCAAGTTCATAATAAGTTGATTTGATGCAAGTTGTTTGTCTCTAAAAATGTTTAACTCGGTTGTTGGCAAGTTTTTTTGTATATATAAAAATTATTTACACGAAAAAAGGTTAAAAGTTTATATAATAAATAGAAATGAAATAGTTTTTTATGGAGATTTTTGACCAAAAGTCTGAAAAAAATTTATTTAATTTTAACAAACTCTAAATTCAAACAGGTATTTTAATGAAAGAAAGTGAACAAAGACATTTAATTTTATAAAGCTCTCCATGTCAAAAAGGGTATTTTAGAAAAAAAAAAGTTTATATATTCTATGCTGAAAGTCAAAAATATCTTTTATCTAAAAAAACTCTAACCTATATAAAAAGGGCTTTCGAGTGATAAAAATTTGAAATGTGTAATTACAAGAAAAGTTGGTTAGTCATTTAACCCTTTAGGATCATATCTATATGGTAGGGATCCACATCCGTTTTGGCTAAATTCACTCTCTTATCAGTAAAAGATGCATTAGTAAATGTTTAACCTCTTTAATGAAAAAAGGTTAAAATTTGGCCACAAATATTATAATCTAGTCTCACCCTTTCAAAAGTTAAAAAATCACCTTTTCTTTTTGTAAAATTTTTAAATTTAAAAGTGTAATATCTCAAACCCCGATATATTTTTAACGGGTTAGTTTAAAATTTTCAGTGACGATTTTTTTTTACTTAGCATCGATGCATTTATTAGTAAATTTTAGCAACGATTTCTGAAGCGAGATTATGTAACAACCCGTTAAATTTATATAGTACATTAATTTATCGTAAATAGTTATTTTGGCCCTTTTCATAATAATAAAAAAAAATTGGGTTAACCTTGGAAAATTACTGAAAGTTTAGGGGGGTTTTGGTAATTTTTCAGTTTAGAATTTTCACACATATATATAAGGACATTATGGGAGCAGCCGTTCCCCAATTTTGTTTCTCTTCTTCTGATTCACGGTTGAGAGAGAGAGAAAGAGAGGGTGAAGAAAAACTATTCTGGCGATCGAGATTTTTCTGGTAAGACTTCTACCCCCTGCCCCGCCCTCTTTTCCTAATTAATCTATTGGTGTATATGTATCGGTTTATAACCGTGAGTGTGTAGCTTCTGAGTGCGTGCATGTTCATGTGTATTATGTACATGAAGGTTGGGATGGTAAGGATGCGTGAGAATAGAGCTACCACGTGGTGTGTGCGAGGCTGCTTGCAGGTGTATATATGTGGTTTTGTGGATATGTCTGTGTGCTTATGTGAGTACGTGTAAACTATAGTGAGGCAATATATGGGTGTGTGTTGTGTGTGAAGGGCAAGGACAAGGACAAGGACAAGGGAAGAGGGTATTGTCGTAATGCAGTATACCCATGTGTATTGTGTATGCTCTTATGTGTGTGTTTTGTGTCTGTAGTAAGTGAGTGCTTGTATTTGCGTGTGTGTGTGTATTGTGTGATTCATGTATGCCGTGAATGTTTGTGTGTGTGTGCGTGTGTGTGTGAGAGAGAGAGAGAGAGAGAGAGGCTACCGTGATGGCAGTCTTTGTGTGCGCACATGCATATGTTGTCTGTGAGTGTGTGTGTGAGTGTGGATGTGTATTATATGTGTGATTTAGATGGATTAATATAGGTTTATGTGTTTTAGCGTGTGCCTTAATGTGTATTAATGTGTGTGTGAGAAATGGTGGAGGAGTCTCGGCTATATGAAGAAGAAGATTGTGTGTGTGAAAAGGTGTTTAGTTTGTGTTTAATCTTGAATATGTAGTGCAAAGTGTCACTAAAAGTGAGATTTTCTGTAGCAGTCCCTGTTGGGATTTTTAAAAGCTATTTACCGAATGATTTAGGCAAAAGACAAAGAAGAGATCCATGTTATTGTTAGAAGATTTACGTTGCGAAAAATTTTGGAATTTTTGGTGTCCTTAATGGGCGTTAAATAATTTATTGGTAATAAGGGATTTCAGATTTAATTAGGGTATCAAATCAGGTTATTTTTATTCAAAATTTTTAAGGCAACCTTGTATACTAAAATGGTTTAGTGTGTAAAATTTGGTAGCATCTTGAGGCTGATAGTTATTTTTACGAGAACCGACTTCTCTACACTCGATATGGTTAGCGATTAGGAATTTTTGAGCGAAAATATTCTAGAATACTTTTTCATCCAAAAGTGACCTTAGAGTACTTAAAAGAGCGTTTTTGAAATTTTTCGGAGTGAGGGCCATCCGAGGGTATTTTGATAATTTTTTACCCTGGAGGGGAGTTTTGGTAATTTGCCCTACCAGAGGGTGTTTCGATAAATTTACCTACAATAGGGATATTTTAACGATTTTACTTATAATAAGGATGTTTTGGTGATTTAGACACGAGAGGGATATTTTGATAATTTTACATACCTGGGAAGTGGACTGTTCTCAGAGTAAGAGTGAATTGGTACAAGGTCTATGATATCGTAGAATAAACTGTATTCTGATAATTAGATTGTTCCGTTTAGGTTAATAAAGGAGTGTCCAGTTAAGACTAGTTTAGTTTCGGATCCAGGTAAGAATTTCCTATTCGAATCATGCTTTATCACTTCGACTTTATATGTTTTATTCTACTGTTTTTCGAATGCTACTGGACTCTGTTATGCCTTGAATTGAGAATTATTGCCTTAAAAACCTTTCATTGAGCCTTAAAAAACGTTCATTGAAATTTTTATATATCGTTGCTCATCATTATTGCTCATTGAGAATTGAATAACATGCATGTTGAATTATCGAATTGTTGTCCTTCCGCGTGCTGACATGAGATTCTGCATTATTGTTTATTGGCGGGAGTTGGTGTGTATTCGGGGGAGTTAGTATGCATTAGAAGAGTTGGTGTGTATTGGTGTGAGTTAGTACCTTAATGGACTAACCGATGTACATATACTTATATAGTTAAGCCAAAAGTATTGTAATCTAGCATCGCCCTTCTAAAAGTCAAAAGCACCCTTAATTTTGTAAACCTTTTATATTTAAAAAGGGTATTACTAAGAAGAAAAAAATGTTTAGTTATAAAACTTGTCGAGATCATTTTTATATAGTTGGGTTGGATTCCCACTCGTTTTACTTAAATTCATACTCTTTTTTATTAAAAGATGCATTAGTGAATATTTAACCTCTTTAGTGACAAAATATTTACATTTAACCAAAAAGGATGTAATTTAGCCTCACTCATTTAAAAGTCAAAAACACCTCAATTATTAAAAACCTTTTAAATTTAAAAAGAGTACTTTAAGGAGAAAAATGTTTAGTCGTTTAAGTTTTTTTCTTTTTTCTTTAGTAATGTCAAAGCAACCTATAATTCTAATAAAATCATATATTTCAATAAAGATATTTTTAGAAAAAAAACTTGATATTACATCAGAAGTTAAAAAACCCCTTACTTTCAAACAACACTCTTATCCAAAAAAGATATTTAATAGGAAAAAAAGTTTAAGTAAAAAAATCCCTAATCACCACTAGTCCTTTATGAAGACTTTAATTTAGAGTATTTAAAGGAAAGAAAAAAATTAGTCATTTAATTTCATTCGTACTTTTATATATGCATATAAATAGACATAGATTACCTAAGCTAATCGCAATGCCCATCTTTTATGATAGATTCCAATGGCATGTAGATATACATATGCGGTCATATAGGAAGCCAGGTTTCTCCGGTTGTTTTCTCTCAATACATGATTATCAGCGGCTTGCACTTTTGCCTTTGATGTGCCGTGGTTTTTATTGAGGTAAACGTGCCAGAAATACTAGTCTCACTCAAATAATTATGAAAAATGAGATGGATGGAAATATAGTGATGGAACCATGCCCTATTGACTTCAGTTGTAAAGTCAATTTTGGCTCCTCGTTATCTCCCAAAAATCGTATCAAAGCCAATGGATGACAACCTAGGCCTAGCACTTGTACCGGTCGCTCTTGAAAGAAAGATGGTTCTTGACACAGCAGGACGAGAGGAAGAGCTTAGATGTTAGGTAGACTCAGATGGGGGTAAGGGGGAAGAGATTCTTGAGGTGCATGTGTAAAAAGCTTTAGTCCGGCATCGAGTAAGTGTTAAAAATAAGATAGACATATATACGGTGATGGAACCAACTCCCGTTGGCTATTGCTTTTAGGTCAGAGTGGTGTATCCTACATGTGTAGGCCGTCTTGGTGGCATTTGCCTTCTGTAAGCGTTGGGATCCCTCTTATCTATGTAACATGGTATCATAGCCTGTGCTTTAGGTTATGTACTTGTTATGTACTCTCATCCATGGTTCTTGGGGGAGCAACAAATGAGGGAGTGCTTTAAGGGTAGATAAACTCAGCTTCAATGGTGGTAAACTCATGCCTGAGGGGGAGATTCTTGAGGTTCACATGTAAAGTGCTAGTCGCACATTGAACAAGTGAGAAAAATAAGATGGCCATTAATTAATATGATGGAGGATATTATGTCCAATTGGTAAGATATTTGTCAATTAAGCTGGGTTCATCCTATACATGTGAACAATCTCTGTGGTTATTGAGCTCGATATTGTCTTCTTAACAGTTATGTTTCCCTTGCAAAAAAATTTCCTGATAGTCTTACTCAAATTCGTGTGGAGCACACGCTTGTAGCTGTTGATCACATGATGATCCTTTTTCAGGTTATGCACAAGCAAAAAGCTTCCTTAGCAAGCTTAGGTGGGGATGAATTTGTCTGCCTCATAATCTAAGCCCTCCACCTTTGACCGAAAGGAGGAAGGCCTAAGCTTTAGCATGCCAAAATGATGCGGGTATATGCAAACAATTTCCTTCTAGACTACCAATTTACAGTGAGGACATGAGAGCATAACTTCTTCTTTGAGGGGCAGATGGGTGGGTGGTTGTTGAGAAGGGAATGACCAACTTTCATTTCGCGGACCTCGTTTATTCTGTACGTGAACTTCATGATTGAAGTTCTTAAAATCAAGTTGAAATGTTAGGTCACCACTCAACCTCAAAGCAGTTAAGCTTGAAAGAAATATAATCTTGTACTGGGGATGATGACATGACATCGCACAGTTTGTGACCTTCAAACATGGGGGGCAAGGTCTTTGAAGATCACAGAAACCACAATTATTGGTAACACACACATACATATATATATATATATATATATATATATATATATATATATATATATATATATATATATATATATATATATATATATGAAAAGTGACCCTCCTAAAGGCCTGATAAAGCAATGGATGGCCTGCCACTAGAGGCCATTTACATGACGTCTCGCCAATGTGACGCAAACTCACCCCCCAAATTCTCTACGTATCTAAAAGCTTTGGTTGATGAGAAAGCTAATGGACCCCAATCGCTAGATATTTTTTCTTCTCTTATCGGCCACTAACTGAGCTTCAAGTCTAATATTGCTGTAGTGAAGTTGGTGGTGTCACGCAACTATAATACTTTAATTTATTTTCTTAATTAGCTATACTCCCATTTTTTGGGATTTTAAAGGATTAGTCAAGATGATATTTTGTTTGGATCTTGGGATAAGACTTGCAAAACCTTGAACTATTCTTTTTTTTTTGGAATGTTTGTGAGTAGCTTAGTTTAATTTCCGTTTTGGTGAAGCACCTCTAGAATGTTGGTTGATAGGATAAATTGTATATTAAGGGGCCGTTTGACGGGGTTTTTTTTTGCTCTTTTTTTTTCAGTTTTAAAAATTAGAAAAAAAAATGGGATGTTTGGTAGCTCTTTTTTTTTTCCAATTTAAAAACTCACTTTTTAAATTGTAGAAAAAAAAGAGGAAGAAGCTCTCTTTTTTTCACTTTAAATTTTTTTTGAGACCTCCACCACAACGCACCCACCGTCGGCGGCCACCGACAGTCACCTCTGGCCGCCGGCAGCCACCACCGCTGGCCGGAGGCCACTTCCGGCCACCACCCCCCACCGCCGCCAACCACCACCAGGCGGCCACCTCCGGCAGCCACCACCGGGCAGCGGTGGGCGGTGGCCACCACCGCTGGCCAGAAGCCACCTCCGGCCACCACCGCTGACAGCCACCGCCCACCGTCGCCAGACAGCAACCACCGATAGCCACCTCCGGCCGCTTTCAACCACCGCCGGGCGGTCACCTCCGACAGCCACCTCTGGCCACCACCGCCTGCAGCCACTGCCGGCGACTGCCGTGACAGCCGTCGGCCGCCTGTAGGCAACCACCACCGTCGACCACCGCTACGCCCTACCACTGCCACCGCAAACCACCACAAAAAAAAAAGTCAAAATAAAAAGGGTTACTGAACACAAAAAAAGGGTTATCAAACACCTAATTGTTTTTGTAAAAAAAAAAATTAAGCTGCTCTTTAAAACTGACCACTGAAAAAAAAACTGTGTCAAATAGACCCTGAGGGTTGGTTTGACAACTTTTTTTTTTTGTTTTCAATTTTTAAAGAGCAGCTTAATTTTTTTTTTTTTTACAAAAACAAGATGGTGTTTAATAACCCTTATTTTTTTTAGCTTTTTTTTTTGGGTGTTTGGTAACCCTTTTTATTTTGACTTTTTTTTGGGTGGTTTGCGGTGGTGGTCGGCGATGGTCGCCAGTGGCCGGAGGTGGCTGCCGGCGATCGCCGTAGTGGTCACCGGCGGCCGGCAGTAGCCGGCGGTGGTGGCCTGAGGTGGCTGCCGGCGGTGGGAGGGTGGTGGTGGTGGTCTCAAAAAAAAAAACAAAAACTGAAAACAAAAAAACCAGTTTTTGGAGTTTTTTTTTTTACTCTTCAGTTCAAAAATTAGTTTTTTAAATTGGAGAAGGAAAAAAAATGGTTACCAAACGCACTTTTTTTTTCAATTTTCAAAACGGAAAAAAAACCGCGTCAAACGTGGCCTAAAACTTTCTTGTTGTTTCTTTTTCGACGAGATGGTCTCAGTCTCCCTCCTAGCTCCCCGCCAAGCAAAAATTGCATATTGTTTCTATAACTGTCAACACATAATTTTCAATAAAAATTCAGATTGATATCAAAATGTTAGTCTTTTGACGATAGTATGATGTAATTAACTGCAAATTAGTACCATAGTATGATGTAATTAACTGTGATTTATTACTTTCTTAGCTACAATCCCATCCGTTTGGGACTAGTCTTTTTGGAACGTATGTTGAGAGCTTAGATTATTTACCATCGTGGTGAAGCACCTGTAGAATGTTGGTAGATACCTTAGCCTAGCACACACCCTACCTTCATTTTCCTGTTGTTTCTTTTCGGAACGCCCGCACCGAGGGGGTGGGGGTGGTGTGGACCTCCCTCTTAGCTCGCTACTGGTTTACTACAAGTAAAAGTTTAAATCAGGATTGGTTTTATAACTCTTTACCCTTTGGTTGTCAACAAAATTGTTGCAACATTTAAGTCTTTTGACTTACACAAAAATTTTAGATGGACGTATAACACTGTAAACCCAGGATAAAAAACTAGAAAGTTTCTTTGTCCTTCTATAGCTGTCCTCTCCGTTCCTTTCATGGAGTTGCATATGTAATAAGCCACGAATTCATAAGCATGGGGAACACTTCTTCCTAGCTACTGAGTGATAAAGAGAGAGAGAGAGAGAGAGAGAGTCCTCAAAATGCCTAGCGACCCTTAACTCGAAACTAGGAATGGCAGAGAAAAGAAAAAGAACAAGTAACTTTAGTTATGGATTCAAGGTTCCACCACTTGCCATCATATAAGTCATTATCCAAAGACTAATCAATGTGCAGTTAGTCCCTGTCATTAACTTGTTTCATAGATAACACCACCCGTGATCATGGCCCCAGAAGAAAACAAATTGATCCCAGAAATACATGGCCCTCGGCCCCAAAAGAATACAAGTCCTAACTTATCTGTGTTTATTTAAATGGTTTACTACTTAATTAAGCTGAAGCTCATGATCCAATGTACACTACTCTAAAGATGATGTTCCTTCATGTCAATGGATCCTGATCTTTTGCCTATTTCCTCTCCACAATTGAAGTCGAAATGAAGTACCCGTTGTTGCGTGTTGTACTCTTATGAAACTATTGAAGATATATTAAACTTGGCCACAAACTAGAATGTGAAGGCAGAATAAGGTGATCTCCATTATGAAGCTGTCAATAATAGAATCAGACAAAGTATGATTCTGTCCTTGATACCACATGTTTCAAACAGAAAATGATAGGTAGATGAACTGGGAAAACGGATTCACTTTGAACGAAAGCAGCCAAGAGGAAGCTGGCAATCGTATTCATGAAATAAAAGAAGATATTATGCTGCTTTGTGAGGGCCGGATTTTTCTGTCTTTTTAAGTTGATGATTGTGTTTGAAAATCAGTGGTTAAGGGCAATACCTACACTTTCTCCAGTTTAAGAGAAACCCTTTTGCGTTTGCCTGCAAGTTAAAGCTGGCATTAGTAAATCCTCAGATGGCACCAAAAATTAACAAAAGGCAAAGGTATTTTACAAGTTATGATCTGGTATATATGCATGCACTTAAGTTTTCTGTTTAAGCTAATTAAAAGAAGAAATCATGCAGCGGATTAATATGCAAAACATAGATTTAGACATACATAGTTTTGCATTCATCTCACATGGGGCGCCACCTGAGGATTTACAGTCTCGATCTTTTTTGTTTAGCAAAATCTTGCATTTGAAACATTTAACAGCGAGTCACCGGTGGTTATAGCTTCTTTCACAGATGCATTTGTACAGATAGTCAAACAAAATACATGGTGCATGTTTTCAGAAGACAGAGATCTCAATCATTCATGTACTGTTCATTTGTCCAAGCTCTCAAGATTAGCGATGCACCGGCTTGACGAGGATTTACAATGTTAATTAATGAGCATATTTATATTCTGGGGGAGACTTATCTATAGATAGTTCTCGTTTTAGCTTGTCGTTAATCAAGATTCCTACACTTATTTCCCATGTTCATATTATTATGATAGTAATTGGTGATGCGAAACATTACAAGAGACGGACAATATGACTTCGTTTTTTTTTTCTTTCATTTCCCTACAAATTTTACCATCCAGGCACCGAACTTATACGTATAGAAACTTTTTTGGCTACCAAGAGCTGACCATGTTCCCCAAGGTTTTTGTTTATGTGGACCAAAATCTCATCCATCATTTATACTCTCCCCCATTTTGGTGTCCCTTCTTCTTGACAAAATTTAGCTTCTAAAGTTACCTTAAAATACATAATTAATATTAAAGTCTGGTGTTCAATTTAAAGTGTGCTCTATAGGATGAGAAAGCAGACTTTCAACCATGACCACCGGCATATACTCCATAAAGGACCAGACTTTCATCCTCAATGCTTGACTCATGAATCCACTGCTCACCGACACGGCAAATATTTCAGAACACCAAATAATTCAGGCCTTGAAATTGCGAAGAGAGACTGACTGTAGGCCCTGGTACCGTACCTTAGAGAGCAGCACAGATACTTGATTGAATACACAAATGAAGCTTTCATATGATATCATTTTAACTTTCTTTCTTTGTAAAGGGGGTGGGGACTCGCAACAGTGCGAGCCCGTGGGCCGTGGCTCAGCCTTTTCGCAAACCCAAAAGGGCCCACCACCCCATACTTCTGCACCTCCTTGCTCCGGCAAAGCGTGCTTCCATGTCCCTCTCCTCCTCTCTCCTCTCTCTCCCAATATTCTTTTTTCTGACGTAAATTTTTTGGATTTAATACCATAAGTGAGCGCGCACACATTATCGGGAACAACTTTTTGGACGTGTAGAGAGACAGTGGGAGTGCTCTATCCATAAGCTGCTGGACTGGACATGCATGTGGCCACTCCTTGCAGATAACTATTAGCAGACACATGGATTCTATTTTCGTTTTTACTTCCACCCTTTGTTCCTTTCTTTCAAATCTAGCATTTTAATTGGACTACTGAGTTTCTGGGTTGTAATTTTTTAAAGTTATTTTGTGATCACTTTCCCTTGGCAAAGTTCCATATATTCGAGATCTTGGATCTTCCTCTGCCTCTCTGTCTGAACAGCTACAACATAACAAAGACAAACGGATGCCAACTCTTTCCCCTAACAAAATGGAGGTCTTATCGATTCTATTCATGTCTGCCTTCCGAAGATATATCTTCACATCACAGACATATATATATATATATATATATAGAGAGAGAGAGAGAGAGAGAGATTCTATCGCTGTAGCACAACTCTGCAACTCATACCCTGACAACATGGACGGCGCAACTGCGTACTTTGCGCTGTGGATGAGTGTGTGCCAATAAAAATGGTGAATACATTTGGGCGGGCGTGGTTAAAGACAAGGTGAATATAATATACACGTCCAAAAGAAATTTTAAAAAGCGGGATAAAGTAGAAAATTATCATCTTGACATGAATATATTCTGGTCGTCAATAATTAAAACAAATCATTTTAAGTTTTTTCTCTCAAAAATTAATGGTGGAGTCGAGTATAAATAAATGTTGATGCGGAAAGGGGTTCGATGCTACGTGGAGGTGTCACAAAGGATGCAGTCTGAGTCAACTTTCAGGTAGACAAAGCGGGATACAGCAAGGATGGGGTAAGGGCCGAGAGCAAGGCTCCCCAGACAGGTTGCGAGGGCTGGCAGCGCCGCGCAGGCAGGGCGACGACGAACAGAGCCGACAATCGTCAGTCCGTGGCGAGGATGCAGCATCGAGGGTCCGGAGACGGGAGTCCAAGTGTGTTTCTCTCACTAGAATTTCAGAGAGAATGTCTTTTTAGAGAGAGAAAGTGAAAAGTTCAAATGAGAGAAAAGATCTTTGGGAAAGCTCCAAAGTCAACTATTTATAGGCAAAAATGTGCATGTGTCATAAGTTGACATGTGTCACCCCCTAGGAATGACACGTCGCCAGGGGGGCCAAAGCACTGATTCTACGTTGGGACTGCTGGTCTCTAAGTTTGTGCTGCCCTGCCCTTGCAACATCTTTCTGCCTGTCTGAGGAGACTGATCATGCCGCGGTAGCATGGTCAGAGTAGCCCGTTGCCCCAGCCTCCAGTCCAAGCCCTTACGGAATCCCACGAGGTGCGTCAAAAGACGCGCAGAGAACCTGACAGCGGTGAGGGTTGCCCCTGTAGCCAACTGCCAGGCGGACTAGGCGCGATGTCTTCCAAGGACCTGCTCCCATCCCGGAGTGACCCGTGGGTTATTGCCCTGGTGGTGTCAACGATCAACAGCAACATGAGTGACCATGGTCGCCGTTTGGTGCTTTGGGTCTGTTGCGGTGAAGTCTTCGCGTCGGAGCTCCCTGCAAGTGTGATGTCAGTGGCTTCAAGGTTATGCCGACGATGGCTCCAGGGTTGCGAGCCCATCCTGCTGCGAAGGCCAGAGCCCCCGGTGATTGAGTCGGCTACAGCACGAAGCTCGTCCCACAGTTTGATTGAGCCGGCAATGGCGCTAAGCCCGTGATGGCGCTAAGCCCATGCCGCAATGAGGAGTCCTCATGCCGGAGCACTATGAGCGGAGCCCCCAGAATGCCGCACACTCCGGAGAGTGGGTCGAAGCATGTTCCACGTCCATGGTGGGGGCGCATGGTGTGGTGAATAAGTGTGATGCCCGGAGGCCTGTGACATGATTGTGGCGCATGGGCGCGGCGACAACCGTCGCGGAACAATACTTGGTGCCGGGGCACATGTCATGGAAGTGGCGCATGGGCGCGGCGACAAAGGTCGAGGCGAAGGTGTGCGGGCGACGGGAGTCACGGAGCTGTCGTGCGGACGCGGGCGACGAAGGTCGCAGAGATAGCGCGCTAGTGACGAGAGTCGCGGAGTTGGAGCGTGGGCGACGAGAGTTACGGAGTTAAAGCCCGGACGCGGGCGACAAAGGTCGCTACGACTATGGTGCGCGACCATGGGCGACGGACGTCGGTCGTCAAGGTAGGTGGCCGACCCCCTAGGAGGGGAAGGCATACCAAGGTTGCTTCTCAACGAAAAAAAGCACGTGACTTGATTATGTGACGCTTTGACCGGCCTGTGAGCGTTGAATAACTGACAGTCGACTGGGTGATGTGTCGTGCAAAGTGGGTCCCCTAGCGGGCCCTACTGGTCTGACCGGAATAGGGTATGAACATAGCCCCCTGCGTGTGGTGTGCGCGGAGGGGCAACCCGAGCGGACGCCGCACGCATAAACGATGTGGTCAGAGCCTATGCCACAGTTTGATTGAGCCGGCGACGGCATATAGCCCGTCCCACAGTTTGATTGAGCCGACGATGGCGCTAAGCCCGTGATGACGCTCAGCCCATGTCGTAGTTTGATTGAGCCAGTATGGCATACAGCCCGTCCCGCAGTTTGATTGAGCCGGCGATGGCGCTAAGCCCGTGATGGCGCTCAGCCCATGCCGCAGTTTGATTGAGCCGGCGACGGCATACAGCCCATCCCGCAGTTTGATTGAGCCGGCGATGGCACTAAGCCCGTGATGGCACTCAGCCCATGTCGCAGTTTGATTAAGCCGGCAACGGCATGAAACCCGTCCCACAGTTTGATTGAGTCGGCGATGGCGCTAAGCCCGTGATGGCACTCAGCCCATGTCGCAGTTTGATTGAGCCGGCGACGGCATACAACCCGTTCCGTAGTTTGATGGCGTTAAGCCCGTGATGGCGCTCAACCCATGCCGCAGTTTGATTGAGTCGGCGATGGCACTAAGCCCGTGATGGCGCTCAGCCCATGCCACAGTTTGATTGAGCTAGCGACGGCATACAGCCCGTCCTGCAGTTTGATTGAGCCGGCGACGGCATACAGCCTGTCCCGCAGTTTGATTGAGCCGGCGATGGCACTAAGCCCGTGATGGCGCTCAGCCCATGCCGTAGAGAGGGGGCCTCGTGCCAGAGCACTACGAGCAGAGCCCCCGGAATGCCGCACACTCCGGAGAGTGGGTTGAAGCATGTTCCAAGTCCATGGCGGGGGCGCATGGCGTGGTGAATAGGTGTGATGCCTGGAGGCTTGTAACATGGTTGTGGTGCATGGGCATGGCGACGACTATCGCGAAGGTATACTTAGTGCCGGGGGTACATATCATCAGCGTGGCGCAAGAGCACGGTGACGACTGTCATGGAGCAATACTTAGTGCCGGGGGCACGCATCATCAGCGTGGCGCAAGGGCGCGGCGACGACTGTGGCGGAGGTATACTTGGTGTCGGGGACACGTATCATAAGCATGGTGCAAGGGCACGGCGACGACTGTTGCGGAGCAATACTTAGTGCCGGGGGCATGCATCATCATCGTGGCCCAAGGGCGCGGCGACGACTGTCGCGGAGGTATACTTGGTGCCTGGGGCACGTATCATCAGCGTGGCGCAAGGGTGCGGTGACGACTGTCGCGGAGCAATACTTCTGCCGGGGGCACGCATCATCAGCGTGGCGCTAAGGCGCTGCGACGACTGTCGAGGAGCAATACTTCTGTCGGGGGCACGCATCATCAGCGTGGTGCAAAGGCGCTGCGACGACTGTCGCGGAGCAATACTTAGTGATAGTGTTTTGTCGTTGTGGCAATTGTGCACGGTCGGTGACGAGCATCGAGTGACCATTGTTGTTGAGCATGCATTGTAGAGAGCGCGATAAGTTGGCACGGGCGAAGGGGGTCGCAGAGACGGCACGCAGGCAACAGGGCCCGCCGCAGACTTGTCATGCGGATGCGTGCTACGAAGGTCGTAGAGGTGGCACGCGGGCGACGAGAGTCGCAGAGTTGGAGCGCCGGCAACGAGAGTCAGCTGTCGCGCGGACGCTGGCGACGAAGGTCGCTGAGATGGCGCGCTGGTGACGGGAAACATGGAGCTGTCGCACAGATGCGAGCAACAAATGTGTGAGGGCGACGAGAGTCGCAGAGCCAGCGCGCGGACACAAATGACGCGGGCGATGAGAATTGCGGAAGGTGCGCACGGCGCTGGCGACGGGGGTCTGCGCGGAAGGTGCACACGGCGCTGGCGACGTGGGTCGCGGAGACGGCGACGAGCGACGAGGGTCGCGGAGACAGCCCCAGGCGATGGGCAACGAGCTGCGGAGACGGCTCCCAGGCGATGGGCAGCGAGTGTTGCGGAAGGTGCGCACGGCGCTGGCGACGAGGGTCGTGTAGACGGCGCCCGGGTGACCAGCGACGAGGGTCACGGAGACAGCCCCCGGGCGATGGGCAACGAGTGTTACGGAGACGGCGCCCGGGCGATGGGCAGCGAGTGTTACGGAAGGTGCGCACGGCCCTGGCGACGGGGGTCGCGGAGACGGCGCCAGGGAGACGAGCGACGAGGGTCGTGGAGACAGCCCCCGGGCGATGGGCAAAGGGCCGAAGGTGTGGCGGCGAAGGGCAAAGGGCCGAAGGTGTGGCGTTGTGGCGGTGGAGGCTGAATGCGGTGTTGCCTTGTGAAAATGGCGGGTGCTTTTGTTAGCGTTGTGAAAATGGTGAAAATGTATTTTTCAAACCAAAAAAAAGCAGTGAAACTAAAACAAAAAAAAAGGGGGAGGGTCGTGCAAAGTGGGTCCCCTAGTAGGCCCTTGAGTGCGACCAGAATAGGTTGGGAACAATAAATAATGTCCATTATTTTTTTCATAAATTAAAAAACGTCATAATTGTTATACACATTGGCAAACTTACTCTCGAACAGTTTAATCGTTTGTTATTTATATTTTCAAGCTCTTATACGATTGCCGACATATCTTATTTATCGTTAAAGAGTATAGTAAATTATCTCTGATGTCTTTTTCAATAACAAAAATTTATTATGAACAAAAATAGTACAACGTGAAAATAAACGCTCCTTTTTTTTTTTTTTTTGAGAAACTAATGATCTAACATGTTTGAAATAAAATTCCTTTTTATTTGGAGCATTATTTGAAGTAAAGGGTTTGGGTATCTTGAATCTTCAGCCACATGGTCAATTAATAACAACGATATTTTTATGAGGTCAATTCCAACCAATCAGAACTCGATCATCCATCAACACGTGTTGCATTTAAAGATCCCTTTTTCCTTCACTCCTTCTCTCTGTACAAGAAATCCAGCATCTACGACTACGATGTTGCATTTAAGATCCTCCGAGTTTTGGACTATCCAAGAGGTACCCACCCAACGTACGGTCGAGATCTATTTGTCAGCGGGCCAGGTGTTGCCACCTTACTCTTCCTCATGTTTTTGAGCTGAATATAATATAATATACTCTCATGGTATAATAATAGGATTGGATTGGGACAACTGTGAAAAGTCATATAGAATTCTTGGTGCATGTGATTCACTTTGGCAGGCTAGGCTAGGCTAGGCTGTGATTTTTGATGACTTTCAAAGGTAGTGTGTGATTGAGACCTTCTGATCCACAAGTATAAACTATACATGAAGATTATTTTTTTATGGGATTTTTGTATATTGCAGAGCTGGACTTGTCTGAGGCATCTCTTTCACAAAACTTGAATCAGATTGGCTGAAGGCACTGGGATTTTGTTGGGTATGCCTCAAACCCAAAATGCAACAACTGCGTTGATTTCTGTGTGGCAAAAAGAGAATCTTAAATTCTTCCTCACTACTTTTGTTTTCATTATATCTTCTGGGTTAGTATATACTGAGGGTGGATGTGAGGAGGAAGGTGTCACTACTCCATCAGAAAAAGCTGTGGCTGAAGTTGGGTTGTTAGCAAGATCAGCTCGATCTTTAGTTGCTTTTTCCTGGAAAGTCTCCCTTTCTCCTCCTTTAAGCAACGCAACTCCAGATTTCTTCAGTCCATGAGACACTTGGAGGTAGGAAACTTTACCCTTATCTTTCTCTCTACCCTCGTACTGCGTGTTTCTGTGTGTGTTTGTGTGAAGAATTTAGCTAAAGATGAGTTTTGTTTGTTGAGAAGTTGCTTACCGTTGCTGAAGTCTTTGTTTTTGTTATCTTTTCATTCTCTCTGATGATTAGTTTATGTCAAGAGGATGAAGAAGACCATTTCATTTTTCTTTCACAATATAGACAACAGATGATCTATATATCTTATTAACTAAGTTACGCACATGATCGACGTCTTCATTGCGAGTTTCTCTGATCAAATCGATCATCCTGCAGCTCCAAACTTTTCTAGCTACCTTCAATTCTGTGTTATCAAACTTCAAGTTTTGCATGCTACAGACACGTAAAGGTTCAAGATTTTCTTTCTGGGTTTGTGAATTATAGAGCAGGAGTTCTCTTTTACATGGCATGCAAGATTTTATGATCTTGATGATGGCGAATAATTGTTAGGAAGTGTTCTTCAGATCATTACTGCAAAGTTCAAATCTCTCATTCTCATGAAAAAGGCTAAGTTGACAGTTTGTTCAAGTCTAACCGAAAAAAGGAAAAAGAAATGAACAGCAGTGCAAATTCAAAATAGAACTGCTGTATCCAGTACAGTAAACGACACTTCTGCATTCACATTATTGGACGAAAACAAGGATAACCACTAGAAGAATATCTGCATGGCTCAGGATACAACACATATTTTAAACTATCTAGGTTTCATGTTCTACAGCATATATCACTGTGCTGATGAAAATGATACCCCTTTAATTAGGAGATATTTGCACTGATATGGAAAATTATTTCTGTGGCCCTAACACATGCAGTGACAGAATATAAGGGGAAAGAAGACAAACAAACAAACAACTTATCCCTAAAAACACCAAGGTTTTGTAAGTTTCTGTATTTGTGTTCTCAATTGATTGCACCTTTGTTTTCGTCATGTTCTTATAACAGCACACAATTATCAATCAAGTGATCCTTGTGTGATTATATCCATTCATCCCATCTTTCCTTATAAATGCGAGAAGGGTATGTATGTATGCATTTTCTGAGTAGATATGCCATCGACATGCAGCTTTGAGCGGAGGATCGGAATCTAAGGACCTGTTTGGTAACATCTCGTTTCTGGTGGGATACAGCTGAGTTTCAATGGAGAAGCATCTTAAGCCATACGACAAGGAATGCATGAAGATGGCCATGTTAAAGCACGAAGAGACGTTCAGAGAGCAGGTACTTCACTTCTCTAATGTCCTTTGAAGATTGTACATCTTTCTTGCCACAACGAGTCTAAGCTTGAGAATAACAGGTGTACGAGCTTCATCGCCTTTATAAAATCCAGAAGATGCTTATGAAAAACACCGCGAGGAGCAGGCCAAACGGGCATAATCAGATCAGTGATCCGTGCGATATCTATCAGAAGCCGCGTTGGAATCTTGACTTAGAACGGCCTGCAGAAGAGTACATCGCGGAAGTAAATGGCAATGGAGTGCTAGAGAATGAAGACGAAAGGGAAATTGAGCTGACATTAGGCCTTGCAAGTTACTATCAGAGAAAGAAAGTCGAAACACCACCAACTTCAGATTCTGGACCGAGCTTTTCTTCTTCTTCCACTGGTTCTGGAATATATCAAAGGATGGATACAAGAAGAGGTGGATCAACCGGACCTAAATGGGGGCTAGTTGAGGTGCCAAACTCCACCCCGAGTTTTCTAAGTGGTAGAAGAAAGAGTTCTGACATGGAGGATCAACTGAGACAAGATAGATTAAAACAACCTCCTTGGCTTGTCCAAGTTCTGAGTCTGAAAATGACTTGAAATACCTTCAACTTTCAGTATGACAAGATCTTAGACTGCTGCAACCAAAGGACTAATTTCCGTGATTCTGTTGGTGTGGAACTCTTTTTTTGTTTTCGTTTTTTCAATTTTTTTCTAGTTTTGTCTATAATGGGTGTCAAGAGTCTTGCGTGAAGACTACTTGTTTCCCTGGTTTTTGATACCCATAATCAATTCACAAAGAGTGAACTATCTTCCATTGAACTTTCCTCACAGACCTAGGCCGTTCATTCCTCATGGATGTCAGCTGCCACGGATTGATAAATGTCTTTATTTATTCCAAAAATATCTACCAGAATCTCAATAACCCAACTGTCCCGCAAGTACCAGGCGATGCATAAGGTTCCTACATCTATTTAATCAAATCTCCTTCAAGTCAACTCCTGTTTGCTCATATATGGGTCAAACTCCCAAAGAAAAATGAAGCAAGTCTTTCTATGCATAGTTTAGCCTCTATTTTTCCACAGTGCCTTCGCTGCTAGATGACTCCAAGCGGCCTCCAATTACTTGGTTAAAGGGAGCGCTCACCGATTCTAATTCGCCGAGGGCTTACGGAGGTGCTTACAAGAGGAATGCTAGTTCTCATTAGGCCTCAGTCGGACCTTTGCATTTCAATACGTAACTCGTGTTATATGTGGCAGGTTTGAATTCGCTTTATGATCAAAAGGGAAATAGGAGCGTGCAAGGATACCGCGGTGAATGCTGAGGCACCCACCATGACAGTGGGCCTGTCAAGGCCCCTCAGCGAAGTGGAAAGCTACTATGATAACACCCAAGTAAAATCAGCTGACTACCCCCACACCCACACACACACACACATTCTGTAGGAAGCGTATGGAGCTGAAGGAATCTCAAGCCAATTAGTATTGTTTCCAATAGGATTGATTGTACTTACGGAGACAGATCTTCATAATTTGCTGTTTTAACTTTGGTATTAGCTTTCAGTGTGTCATGGAAACAGATTTACTATAATAAGATAAACCAAAGCAGGTGGGAGGAATCTGACCTAAACACATTTGTTTTATTTTCTTGAAAACTATATAGTAGGTGACTCAATCCTATCTAGTCTGATCTTGGAAACTTTTCTACATTAAACAGTGAGAAAAGAGCGCATATTTATGCTTGTCTGCCACCAGATGAACATTAGATTCCCTTTCCAAATAAACATATAGCCTCATCTGTTAACAAATTCTATACTTGGAAATCCATCCCCCATTCCTAAACTTGAAAATTCAGTTGAAACCTCCACCGTCTAAAGGAATCCTCTTTTAGGTTCTATCATGATTAGCTTCAAAGATAAACATGCACCACTGCTAGCCTGTCCCTTGTGTGGTTTCCTTGCTTTTCCTAAAGTAATTTGTCCAAAAGTATTCAATCATTCACTTACAGACCCCACAAGAGTAAATCAGGTACTGCAAATTTGGTTTACAAAATCATTCTTGTAGCCTGAGCAATAACTGCCAAATTTGCTAGAGTTTACAAAGCCCACCTGCTGAACTTCTAAGTGGAGCTATTTCAAGTTTTGATTCAGCAAATAGTGCACCTAATCGGGGAGGAGCGTAAATTCATGTATAGTTGTTCTCCGCCAATGTCCAAATCAGAAAGACTTTCGGAAATGACTTGCTGCTACCAGCAAGCATCTTGAAGATACGTTCAACGAATCCTGACTATGAGGTCTTCTTGATTTTACAATTCACTCTATTTCGTCATAATGGATTGACTCTGAAACTAAGATGCGAAATGGAAATAATGCTTGTCAGGTTTTGTAAAGCTTTCCATCGTTTTTCAGGGAAACAGTGCGATACTGTCTCTGGTTTTTCCAATTCATCTTCGATCTCAATTTGGTTGTCGGAGGCTAACTTAGATCACCAAATTTTTTAAGACCTTAAGAAGTTAGAGAATCGGACGAACAATTCTACATGCTCACTTCTCCTTAGGGATCAAGGGAGACCAACCAACGGTACAAGTGCATGAAGAAACAGAATCGCAAGGTGCAGTAACACAGTTTGATACAACGTTGAGCTCCGAATTTGATCTATTAAAGAATAAGTCCCAACATTCATGCTTTTATATGCTCTATTATATCTTATCCAAAGCCTTATAACAATTCAATTTACAGAAATTTCACACAAAAGAACAAGAGATAATGGAGAACATAATCATACAGACGTCAAGCCTCGTAATAATGAAACAAAGGCCATTTCTGTTTTGCAACAGTTCAACATAGTATGGGCAGCGCATCATCAGGATATGGAATGCCGCCGATCTTTAGCAGGTTTGTTCCGGCCTTTGGTTCCTGGAGGTGTAGCTCCATCGCGCACAAAGGGGTAAAGTCGCCCAAGCTTTTTGGATACCGAGTTAATGAATGACTTCCTGGGCAAAGGAGGTTTGTCACCGGATGGAAGAGTAGCTCCCAATTGGCTGGGCAAAGGAGGTTTGCCAGCAGATGGAAGAGGAGTTCTCAGTGGGCTGCTTGCTGCTGATTTCTCGATTTCTTTCAATTTCATTTTCATTTTGACTAGCTCCAATTTCAGGTCCTGATTTTCTCTTTGTAAGCTAGAGACTTCATCCGGAACTGGATGGATATTGGTAGGGTGTAGAGTCACTTTGGGAGGAAAAGAAGGGGACTCTCCACCCATGAGGTTGCCATCCATGACCTCTCGCAGGCGCTGCTGCTCGTAGTAAAGAACTTGAACAACTGTTTGAACAGGAAGCCGGTCATTCTGAGCAGCATGAGCACAGGCCTCTCGTGACAGTTTCTGACAGTCCATTACGCCGCAGATTTTCTTCCTCTCCATGTCACTTAAAGCAGGATGAGCCTGTTATAGAGAACGCAAGATTAATCAGAAAAGCGTTTTTTGAATGATGTTACTCCAGAGTGGCATAGAAGTGTCTCATTCATTCGGCTCTGTTTTGGGTAGAATAGCAATAAAACATGGATATTTAACATGTTGTTGAAGTAATTGATATTTGGAACATTAAGCGGTCAAAAATCAATGGCAAGATGCCTTGAGATTAATATATTAAATGATCAAGTTACATGATCAGATCTATTAAACTGCTTGAATCACCAATGAAGTCGTTTTAAGAAGTAAGAATCTGTTCTCTCTTAGACAAAGAATAGTGGTCTGAACTGTACAAGTCATGCAGGGAAAATGAAATCACGAGTTCCTATATTGATCAAACTGGTGGTTCAGATAACCACACCATACAAATAACACCAAACATGACTACGTTTTTCTGCGCGTTTAAAATCAGATATTCGAAACCGAAACAGAGATGCACGATAAGAGGACTCACCTTCAGAAAAATATCAATGGCTCTGTACATTCCATCCTCTGTTACCCTTGATTGTTCTGGAATAAGTTCAGCAAGATTAATGAACTTCAAAACAGATAGGTTACGGTCAGAAGCTATTTCAGAAATGTAGCTCTCCATTAGCTTCCCAACGCGCTCCATATCACTTCGGGGAGGAGAAACATACTCCTCATCCACATTGTAGCCCAAATGATTTCCTTCCGTTTCATACTCGAGGTAATTCATCATGATCCGCTGCACAGTGTCGACATCAAATAATGTGTCCCCAGTAAAGGCAAAAGAAGGAATCAAAATATCATCTAAAACAGCCTGTCCAAGTTGCAAGCCCATCCTCTTCTCCAAGTCGAGCCTGCAAGCAACCGTTGTCTCAAGATAGATTGCAGCTCGAAGCAGCATTGAAAGAAAGCTAACTGACAAGGCATTCTTCTCCCTCGGAAGAAGACTAACTATGGTTTCTAAAACAACCCTCTTTTCATGTTCCTGTCTCGGCTCAATTTTTTTTCTCCCCTTCCCAAATATTTCCTGCAATGAAAGAAAAATTCAAAGTTTACATACATGCACGCACCACTTGGGCAAAAAGCATTACGATTATGGAACGAGATCTCACCAAACCTCGAAGTGACTTTTGCGTGTATAGCATTAGTATTGGGCCAAGTGCATATTGCTTGAACCCCCTTGCCATCATTGCAATTAGTACCCTCTGAAAGGTATCAATTCTGAGGACCATTAGATCTTCAGCCCACCAATCAACTATGGGTTTCGGTTGAGGAACTGAGGAAGCATGTACACCATTAGTGCCATTCTCTAACCTGCCTGAGGTACAAAATTGGCTTTCTTTACAAGCTATATACGCTATTGTATCTATACATCTGTTCACCAATTTTATTTTGTCCGCTACGGGAAGGAGGTCCTCTGATGAATGCAGTATGGAAATCGCCCCTGCGAGGTTCTTTAGTGCCACTTCATTCAAGTAGGCCTCAGTTCTTCCCACCAGATTACCAACTGCATAGTCCTCTGTCATCTCAAGATACTCAGCCACACATCTGAGCATGGCAATATTTTCCGTACCTATCTCAAAATTAATCCCATAACAAAATTTTGCCGCGAGTTCAAATGCTTCAGCCCCGCCCGGAATATCGGGGATTTCAATGACAGAAAGATCCGCATCAGTAGATTCTGACACCAACTTCCTTATGTAACCACACTTTGAGACCAAGGGAAACTGCATGTGGTGCAAGGAATGAACTGAGATGTTCCATAGCTTGTGATATTGAAATCATGATTCTATTATAGATCCCAGTTGTTTCTTTATATTAATAGGAAGTGATTAAGATACAAGTCAACTTAGAGAATAGACTAGCAATGGATGAAGTTACTGAGCTTATTCTATCCTCATAGTGTGATAGTAGATACTATATTCTACCTTGTGCAGGGAAAATGAAGCGCCCCCTGCATGGACCGTGACATCGCTTGGGATCTCTTGGGAGAAAATCCTGTCAAAACTCAAAAGTATTATCTTCAACAGTTTCCTTTCTCATTATTCCCATTAACATATAGTTTGCAAAATGGAAAACAATGTTTGGGAGCTCTAAATTTGACACAAAAACAGAAACGTAGAGAACCAAACCATTCACTGGTCCTCTTCATAGCATCAGAAAGAAGGTCCTTCTTCTTGGTAGACATGATACCAGTAGTGGGTGGTGCAGCTTCCTCCTGATCAAGACCCACCATTGCAGTGATTGGAGAATCTTGAACATGTTCAAGTCTCCATTATATAACGGATGACTGGGGTAAAAAGGTAGGCAAATTCACTTGCAGTTTCACTTAAATGATGCGGTGAAGCAGCTCCTACTCTCTTTTGTTTCTGTACTCCATTTCAGCATTGATGGTACAAGCTGAAACTCAAGCTTGCACCTTGTAATAATTCTGCTAAAGTCGCATCATCCATTAGGAAAATTTCCCAGAATAGGCATCCATCTCTTTGAGAGCAAATGGGTCTTCTAGGGATAGCAGGGTATTTTTCAACTTGATAAGAGCCAGGTGAATGGCATTAAAGGCATTACTGGAAGAAACAGGGGTATGTAGAAGGAAAAAGATGAAGTTCAATTGTGTGGTTGTGGGCTGAAGGCCTTCAGTTGAAGGGATTAGATACTGGCGCCAAATGGTAGAAAGTTTCCAAGTGGGAAATATTTTCATCCACAAGGGTGCCCATCTTTCCCTTTTTAAGATTACCATTTCACCACATCAAACTCCAAGACGGAACTCTGCTGCTGAAAGATCAAGCTAAAGTTTTAACATGCTAACACGGGTTATTGCGGGTCATCCCGTCCATGAGAGATAAACCCAAGAGACAGGCAGCAATTGTCGGCATGAGTGGTTCAATCGCTGGTAGAAGTGATTAGTCCAAAGGGAAAAAGGGGCTGGTCCAGTGCATGGAAATCTGACTACTATATAGGCATAAATGAACAAACGAACACATTGCTCATGTCTCTTTCAATCATCCACTTGTGCAAATACGATCTACTGGATGGGTACTTACAAGTTTGAAGCTCATACTTCTCACAAACCACCCTAACTCCAGAAGGTTGTGGAACCCCGTAACATGTTCAAATTTTTGTTTTCGATTTGTCCTCGCCAAGTATTCTAAACCATCTACAACCATAATTAATAATTGCACGAATCCCTAAATCCATTGAGAATTAAGGTAGAGTAGCAGTATTAACAGCAAAATAAAATGAAGTAGAGCTAAGTTTATGCAATTTTCTCCGTTCCACATTCTGCCAAATGAACATTTTGAATCCAGTTACACCATTACGCAAAGGCATTGTTATTTTGCTCGAGAGGACTTTCAGAACTGTAAAACAGTTCATTCGCCATCTATGGCTTAGGATTGTCAAACAAATGCGCCTGCGCACGCAGACATATGAAAGCCGGTTGGAATTCCATCTCTTACAACACCTTTGACCCACATAGCCCTCATGCCATAAAAAGCTGATTTTGCATAACGACTTCTGGCGACGAGACCCGCATATTGGACCCCTAATCTTCTAAAAGCACTTGATTAAGTTATTGATGTTGTTGACACAGAAGGGCAATAAAGACCATCAACAATAATTTTGTGTAGCCTCTTTATATTCGAGAATTTGTTTATACCTTTTAGTCAAAACATCAGCCGTGATGACTACAGTAAGAAAGTGTGTCCCCATTTTGGCAGGCTATAGGAGCGAGAGAGACATTATTTGGAGAGAAACAAGCAGACTGAAGAAATGGGAAATATCTTCTCCTGCCATATGATAGTCCAGAGGTGCATGTGAAGGGTATACATTACATTGATATAATTGCAATAAAATATGCTCTTGTATTAATCAATGGGCTCCTACAGATATGTCTATTCACATCACCCAATTTAAGGTCCCTTGCCTAATGGTTTCTTCGTGGCCGTGGGTGTCCCCTTTCGAATGTTGATTGATCATTAGACAGTATATTTATGGACAGATCTCACTTCATCTCCATGTCAATGCATATTATGATTTCACAGGTCCACAGGTAAGATAGTGCAGTAGATAAGACTGATGCTCCTGCAAAACAGCTTGTATGGGTACTACTAATTTGGTTGCAGTTGAAGTCCAGCAAAATATCAGTCGAATACCAAAAACCAGCAACCAGAAAACAGCAAGTTGAAGGATGTGGAGACGTCCCAGCTTAACAACGTTCAGTATCAACCAAAAAGCCTCTAGCTGCATTTGCGTGAATCAGTTTTTTGTTTGACAATTCAAACCAATATTAGAGAACGGTAGTACCGTAGAAGATGAGAGTTTATAGGGTTTGGTGAAAAATGCCCCGGTTCGGTTCATGTTCATAAGGAGATCTGACAACATATAAAATCAGACAGAGAACTTTCTACACTAACAAACACACTGACTATTCTCCCTTAGTTGTAACCGAGGTCTGTCCCTATATGAATTTTACCATAATGAAAGTCACAAATAAGAGTTAAATAGATCAAAACAAAATACTTGTGAGTAAAGAGTCTTCTACTCGACACCAAACGGTAAGAAGTATGTGGACGAAGCTCAGAACAAATGGCACACAACGACTTCACTGCCCAAAGGTAAATAAGAAATTCATGCTAGATAAATTGAATGTTTTTCCAGGCATCAAGGACCAATGTACCGATTACAGTTAATGTTGAAATTAGAATCTAAAAAATGCAGTATAAAAGTGTCTCAAAAGAACAAAGAAAGTAGCTGATTGGATTAATAATGAAACATCACTTAAAGAATCGACTGTCCTAATTGATATGAACAACAAAGAAATGCACACAAAGAGACAGAACCTTGTTGGTTGTATTACTCTAGCGTGGGGCTGAAATGTCAAGTCACCAAATAACACATGCCAAACACAGAATGAAGCTACTAGGGGTACGAAGTACAGAGTAAAAAAGCTTAGACTAGATTCATGCTCTCCGAAACAAATTGCTTATTAAGGACAGTTAAAACAAGAAACATCATTAGAAAGAAATAAGCATATATAGGCTTATAAACTCCTCATATGCACATACTGGAGACGACAATGGAGGTGTCACCATGTTAAAATTGGTCACAGGCTGACATGGGCGGACCTACGTGGTGACTAGGGGGGGCTCAAGCACCCCCTGAACTTTTGAAAAAAAAATTAATTTTTTTTTCAATACCTACTTGGGTAAAATTTCCTTTTTTCTAAAGGGCACAAACCAAGTACAAGCAAGTCGAGTAAAAGCTCTACACTTATGTATTTATATTTCTGAGATGACAATCCAAAAATTACTCCAGCTTTGGCAAAGAGATGTCTTAACAGCATTGTTCTTCAGTTTCCCCTGACTATAAACTTTGCCTCTCACCAGTCCTCGATACTAGGCTCCATAAAATTGCTCTGCTGTTTAAAGCATCTATTGTTTCTTTCCCAACAAAAACAACACACTATCATTGTAAACACCAATTTACTTAGACGAGCCTCATACCTTTCCTTTGAAAATGCTTAATATGCCTTTGTTCCATTTATTCATTTATATACACCTCAATTTGGCACTACTTTTTATCATATTTTTTTTCCCTCACAACTTTGTAGGCATGGAAGTCTGAAATTGATGAAGAGGCTGTGTCAGATTCGGAGCACAAAATTTTGAAACTCATCTCCGGCAAGAATATGATTTCTGATACTTTGGAAGCCATGATGGCTGATCAGCACCAGCATCCAACTGTCATTCAGAAGGTAGCAAGTCAGCGACATGTGAGTTCCAGCCTCTCCCAAGACGTTCGCCTGCGCTATGGCGGCTTTCAGGGCCCCCTCTGCACACACCAGCCACTCTGCGTACGGGAATTATTCTAATGCAGGATTGCGGTATCCGGTGAATACCTCATTCGTTGCTGCCAATCCTTCCCCAGTTTTCATTCAGGCTCCCTCAGAGAAAGGTGCTGCAGGCTTTGCTATTGATTTTCTTATGGGTGCAGTTTCAGCTGCTGTGTCCAAATCAGCTGCTGCTCCAATTGAGCGTGTGAAACTTTTGATCCAAAACCAAGATGAGATGATCAAGTCTGGTCAGCTTTCTGATCCCTACAAGGGTATTGGAGACTGTTTTGGGAGGACAATCAAGGATGAAGGATTTGTGTCATTGTGGAGAGGAAACACAGTTAACGTCATCCGTTGCTTCCCCACTCAGGTTTGTTATCTATTCCCTTTAGTTTAATATGTTAATTTTAGTTTAATATATTAATTTTGGTTTAACTTTAGTTTAATTTCAATGATTATATAGAGATTTAAAAAATATGTTTGGTTAATTTGCTTGTCGATTCTTAAATTTTAGTTTAACTTTTGCACCCCCCGAAAAAAATTTATAGTTCCACCCCTGCTGGCTGAAAGGTGATACCAAAAAGATAAAGTAATGGAGCCTAAAAGCAGGCCTAGTAAATTTAATCTATGTGGAACAGCCACTGAGTCTGCATCTTGTATAACATCCACCAAGGGACCTTTTGGAAACCTGTGTTTATGTTGCACCCTAAAAGAGCTTATATTATCATACAGAATACAATTTTGGTTCTTGCTACTAATATTTCATTCCTCCTGTAGGTCCATCCTAACCAAGAATTCCCCTCAACTCCAAATCCCAAGATGATTCTTTAATACAGATTACGGGCCGTTTGACAGCCCTTTTTTTTGCTCTTTTTTGGTCCAAATTTTTTTGTTTTCCAAAAGTCCATGGAACTTGGCTGTTTGGTTGAGTTTCTCTTTTTTTTTAGGGCTTGCTCTTTAAAAACTAGGCCCATTTCCGAAAAGAGCTCCAAGCTCTTTTCTTAACCTCTTTTCACGCAGGCTCATATTGCTCTTTAATGAGGTCAAGGCTTCGAGCCTCACTAGCAACAGATTGTTTAATTTCTTTGCTGGGTCGTCTCTTTCATCAGCACTGTGCTCGATTGGCCACAACTCTCATGGACTCCACAGCCCACCGCGTCCATCACCTCCACCGGCCACCGCGTCCATCGCCTCCACCGGAGTTGTTACCGCTGGTCATCTTTGTGGCTGCGACGCCATGACAGTAGCGGTGCGGAGGCGGCGCCGGTGTTGAAGGAGAATTAGGGCCCAGGTGCCGGGTATGGAGTTGAGCACAGCAACGAGCGCAGCAACGGCGCCGGTGTTGAAGGAGAATTAGGGCCAGCGACACCACCCACCCTGCCGCAGACAACCCACCTCATCATCAAACAAACACCCACCTACCACCGACGGCCACAGCTATTACAATAATATCACCCTACAGCCTACATCTCCACTTCACCCCACCACAAATTAAGCACCCGTCTCACCATTGATTAGCCACCTACCACCAGTCACCCAACCAGCCAATGGCCACGCACGGCCATAACCATCTAATTAAGGAAAATATAATTTAACACCATAAATCTGCTACATCAATGGGTTCCATCATTAGGAAATTGCAAAAGTCAATTTGGTTCTTATTTGATTTAATTGTGCAAAATGCAGATTTTGGCTGAATCTTTGATGTTGTAGAATAGAGGGTTGGTAGTGATGGGTTACCGGTTTGTGATGGTGGGTCACCGGTGTGAGGTTGGCCAGTGATGGTGGTCGGCGATAGGGACTGTGTGGTGTGAGCAGATTTGGCAGTTATGAGATGTGTGTGTGTGTGTGTGTGTGTGTGTGTGTGAGAGAGAGAGAGAGAGAGAGAGAGAGAGAGAGGAAAAAAAACAGAAAAAGAAGTCATAAAAATATTACTATAATTACCTTTAATTATGTAAAAATGTATATTTAAAAAAATAAACCCAAAGAGTTGTCCTGTCAAACGCTTGCTCTTTTCTGTTTTTTGAAAAAATAAATTCTGTGAAACAGCCACCAGTTTTTTAAACTGGTAAAAAAAAAAACCAGAACTCTTCTCTTTTTTTTAGAAAAAAAACTGAAAACTGAAAGCTGAAAGCCATACCAAACAGACCCTACATCTTACAAGCAACTTGAAAAAATAAACAAAGGAAACATCATTGAAAGAAGACTAGAACTCTAAGGCCCCGTTTGACACTCTTTTTTTCCTCTTTTTTTTTCAGTTTTAAAAACTGAAAAAAAAGGAGCGTTTGGTAACCATTTTTTTTTCAATTTAAAAAACCAGTTTTTAAACTGCAGAGTAAAAAAAAAAACTCCAAAAACTGGTTTTTTTTTTCACTTTTGGTTTTTTTTTTTCGACCACCACCACCACCCTCCCACCGCCGGCAGCCACCTCAGGCGACCACCGCCGGAGACTGCCGACAACCACCTCCGGCCACCGGCGACCACCGGCAGCCACCTCCGGCCGCCGGCAGCCACCGCCGGAGACTGTCGGCAGCCATCTCCGGCCGCCGGCGACCACCGCCGGAGACTGCCGGCAGCCACCTCCGGCCGCCGGCCACCACCGCCGGCAGCCACCTCCGGCCGCCGGCGACCACCGCCAGAGACTGCCGGCAGCTACCTGGCCGCCGGCCACCACCGCCGGTGACTGCCGGCAGCCACCTCCGGCCGCCGGCCACCACCGCCGGTGACTGCCGGCAGCCACCTCCGGCCGTCGGCCACCACCACCACCACCGTCGACCACCGCTACGCCCCACCACCGCCACCGCAAACCACCAAAAAAAAAAGTCAAAATAAAAAGGGTTACCAAACACAAAAAAAACCTAAAAAAAAAGGGGTTATCAAACACCCACTTGTTTTTATAAAAAAAAAAATTAAGCTGCTCTTTAAAAAACTGCTCTTTAAAAACTGAAAACCAAAAAAAAAAATTTGTCAAACGAAGCCTAAAAGTCTAGTTGCAAAGATTGCACTCTGCAAACATTTATTTGCGAAAAGATAAAGGCTCTACTTACAAGCGATCGTAGTGGTGCAAACCACCATGTTATCAGAAGAGCAGAAAATGAAGGATGCATATATCCATGTCATGGTAACAAACTAATTGGTAATAATGCACGCCTACAAGTGGATGCTGAAAAGCTTCATATATAAAGTTGTTCATACGCGGTAATATCAAAGTTGACAAAGCCCAATACCTGATCCATCTCATAATAAACTTTTCCCTGTTTAGAGAAGACACTTTTAGTTCTCCACCAATAACTAAAAGACACGGTACTGCTTACATAAAGGTACCTGCAAATGCTGTTAAGTTTCGTTCCCCAGAATAATAAACGCACAGAAAACTTGGACACGAGCCTTTGTAGCTACATTTCGGTGACACGGTCCAACCCATAAGCCTGGTTTAACATCCGCTGCTGAATGACCAAGGGGATTATGCTGAGGGAACAATCAAATCTCATGTCATTGATTAAGTTGGATCCACTTCTACATGCACAACAAAGGCGAAATTGCCTCATATGCTCGAATTGTGCCTTAAAATTGAATAGCTGGGTTTACCCCAACAAAAGGCACTAAGGGAACAAAAGGGAAAATGTCATTTTCACCTATAACCTACATACATCTACTCCCCCTATCTACGTTCTAAATCACAGCAACAGTCTTATGCATGCCTAGCATAGAAAGAATTTACAAAGTTTGGCGGCAAAAAATCTGCCAGTTACGTATGATTTCAGTATTTTGTTGAAAGCATCGTTGATCAAAAAATCATGAGATGAAATGGCACCATATTTTGACTAGAAGAATATGATTATGTATATAACATTGAAAACCTCACCATTATCAAGTTCCAGCAACTACCAACTATACCTATGGAGACTATATTGTGACAAAATGTCCAAAACTCCGAGTACACAACATCTCTTACAACAGTATGATTCTGATGCAATTTATATACTTCCTCCATGGTAATTTAAGAACCCATTAGTCGGTAATTTTATGGCTAAAATAAAAATTTTGCAGTGATGGAAAATCTAGGGTTTACCTGTTTTGGGGGTATAGACTCTTGTTGGTTGCTGGTTTGTGGGGGGGGGGGGGGAAGGGGGCGACTCAATAATCAGTGGTAAACTCCACTGGCAAAGCCCTGTTGCCAAAGCTTGCCTTGCTTTTACCAAAGCATTTTACAGGTGCCGTAAAACCGGTACATATATATATATATATATATATATATATATATATATATATATATGGGAGCTGATCCATTGATAGCGCTAGCAAATGGAGTTAAGTTGCTAGCGCGATCTGACCGTCCATCCTGAAAGATGGACGGTCCAGATCGCGCTTTTTTCCAAAACTGATCCCCGTCCGCCATACTGTCTCGCGGACGGGAGTTTTACCTTTTTGCCCTCCTCCCATGTCCGCGAGACTGTCTCGCGGACGCCTTTCTGTTCCTGACATGTGTCAGGAAAAAGGCGTCCGCCATACTGTATGGCGGACGATCTCTAGGCTGACACATGTCAGGGCCTGTCCCCTCGGTCGCCTATAAAGTCTCGGGCGTGAGCCCCGAGAACTGTCCCCTGGTATCTGTATGGCGTCAACTCTCTCCTGCTATAAATATTTAATCAGATCGGGGTATTTATATTATTGTAGCGGACGGCGTCCCCTCTCTCGAACATCTAACCTAAAGCCGCTACCCCATCTACGGCGACTCACATCTCCGGTCACCCACATCTCCCCGCCGACACCACCGTCCTCACCTCAACGACGATCTCGATGGCTTCTGGATCGGAGACCACCTACGCCTACGATTATATTGGCAACTTGCACCTGGTAGGCAAACACTTTTTCAAAGTCATGATGCCGGGATTTGAGCATGAACTTGTAGGCTATCCCTCTTTCTCTTTCTCTGTATTTTCGTGTGTTAAAAGTTTGATCTTTTGTTTTTCTTAACCAAAACTAACCTATTTTTTGTATTTTGTGTTTGGTAGGACATACCGGAAGCATTTACCAATCAATTTACAACAATTCATGATAGTGCAAGATTATATAGCCGCAAGGGGGCATGGCAGGTTGAAATCAAGCTGAAGCCCGGCCGATCCCAAAAAAAGGAATTCGCAGAGGGTTGGAACGTCTTCGTGCGCCAGCATGGCCTCGAACTCGGGGACTTTGTAGTGTTCGAACACCTTGGGTGGTGGGATTTTCAAGTTGTAATCTTTGAACGGAGCGCTTGTGAAAAGCTTTCGTACCCCATTTGTGAACCATAGTTTATTATAATAAAAATATTTATGTTCTTGTTTATTATGTTTTCAAATTTTTTCTTGGTTAATTGTGCCTTTTTTTGTTGCCTCGATATATTGATATATTGAGATCGTTGATTATGAATTGTACATTATTTTTTGGAAAAATTGAGATTGTTGATTCCGTCGCTAAAACAAGTCTTTGGGCGTCAGTTTATTAAAATAGCATTAACGTACTATGTCGCTAAAACAAGTCTTCGGGCCAATTTATTTCAATTTATTAAAACTGCATCACGGGCGCCAATTTATTCCAATTTATTACATTACGCCACATTGTATAGTTCTATATATATAGCGGATATAAGGGGCCCTCCGCTTAGGCCGGGTTCGGGAAGGTCGGGAACTAAGGCCCCGTTTGACAAAAAAATTTTCCCTCTTTTTTTTTTCAGTTTTAAAAACAGAAAAAAAATGTCTGGTCCGTGCCAACCATTTTCTGCGGTAAGTATATCCGCGATACTATATAGCGGACAGTTTGGACTAAGTGTAGAAAAAACTAAGTGTTGGAGAGGTGGAAGTAAGTGTAGAAGAAAAAACTAAGTGTAGAAGAAAAAACTAAGGCCCCGTTTGACAAATTTTTTTTCCCTCTTTTTTTCAGTTTTAAAAACTGAAAAAAGTGTAGAAAAAACGAAGTTTTGGAGAGGTGGAACAAAGTGTAGAAGAAAAAACTAAGTAGTGGTATTCTAAGTAGCGGACGTAGAGAACACAACCAAAAACATTCTGCGGGGCCGTCCGCTATACTATGTAGCGGACGTAGAGAAGATGTGTCGTCCGCTACATAGTATAGCGGACGTAGAGAAAACTACCAAAAGTCTAGCGTCCGCGATACTATATAGCGGACAAGGAACAGACCCGCGAGACTATATAGCGGACGGCAAATGTATATTGTCCAGCGGACAGCAAATATATATATTCAAACCCAAAAGAAAGTCCCCCTATAACTTCTACACTCTTCTTCTCCCCGTGTTCTTCCTACTCACAAATATTCCCAGCGGCGTTGGCAAGCAGATCTGCGCAATTTCTTCATAAGAGCAGCTTTAATCCCCCCCTAATAGATCACGTAAGTTCACAAAATCAATCCTTTACATGTTTCTAATCTATAGTTGTGATCAATATTGCGTTTTATGCGTGGTTTTGATTATGCATTGAGCATGTGCTAGCGGTGATGAGGATTTATATATGTATGTATTTGTTCATGTGCTAGCGTTTGTAAAATCCAATTCCATAGTTTCAGTTGCAAAAAATGGAATTTATCCCTGGACCAGAAGATCCATCCGTGTTATACGACCAAGCCAACCATATCAGTACGCTCATATGGGATGGTGGAGTAAGATACATTATTTATCAACTTTCTTATTATTACGAACGTTGTTTTACCAAAAATTTTGCTCAAATTGTATTTATTAATAATTCGTAGGAAAGAGAACTTCTCACCACCGTAGAAGTATCTCGCGAGTTCACGAGATGGACCTTGAACAATTCCCAGAAAAGCATACTGCGTGGAATTGGGTTTGGGATTTTCACGCATGGGCAGATCTTTCAACAGCTTGACCGGGCCTTGATAGGTGCCCTTGTTGAGAGGTGGAGAAGTGAAACGAATACGTTTCACTTCCCGATCGGAGAGATGACGATTACCCTAGAAGATGTAGGGTTCATCTTGGGGTTGCCGGTGACGGGGCGGCCGGTAATTGCTCCTCCGTCAGACGCAACGAATAAGAGAACAGCGCGAGACTTCTTCACTTCGATACCCCAGGATCAATTTAGCACTGGTGGTATAAAGTTGAAGTGGTTGGTAGATACCTACGGGGTTTTGCCGGAAAACTATACGGGCCGTGAGCTTGTGGTGTACACAAAGGCCTTCCTCTTGTGGGTGATGGGAGCAATTTTATTCCCAACGACGTCGAAGAACACGGTCAGCGTGAAATATTTACCGTTGTTGGGTAACCTGTCGGAGGTTGGGGATTATGCCTGGGGTGCAGCGGTTCTTTCGTATCTGTACCGAGCATTGCACAAGGCAACGAGGCCCAACTCCAAAGCCATATGTGCATGTCTCTCGCTATTGCAGGTATATCATATAAATCATGTCTTCGTTATTGTGTTTTATTTTTGTTGAATCGACGATATAAATATAATTTTTTGATGTTCTCAGGTGTGGTCTTACGAACACCTTGCTCCCGGTGCACCAACGCGTAGGGATGGAACCGACAAAGTCTGGCCTCGGTTGTGTGCTTGGGAGTACAGCCGGAGGGCTAGCCACTACAAGAGGAGAGTCGATCCCCATCACAACATTACGTACTATCGAGGGGAGTTCGACCGTCTATCTCCGGGCCAAATGCGTTGGGCACCGTACATACGTTTGGCGCGACGGGTGGGAGAGTCGTTCGTCTTCACGCTCTCCGGGTTGCAGCGCACACCCCTGATCCATTTCGAGCTCGCAGAGTGGCAGCTGCCCGACCGAGCAATGCGCCATTTTGAGTTGGAGCAGGGTTTGCCAGTCGATGCCCCGGATATGAGGGTTAACAGGAACCCACCGGATGTCGGAGTGTTTGGCACCGCCAATGCGTACGAATTGTGCGCGGCCGAAATAGAGCTTTGGACTTCTTGGCAGGACACACTGGCGGCCATCGTCTCGGAGCCAGACCCCGTTATCAGCATCGATCAGTACGATGAGTGGTACTACCGCATCACGCGGAGGAGAGTAGCCCCTGTAAACTTTGAACGTGGGGAGAGGTATGCGCCTAGGGGTCAGATCGATGAGCGTATGGCATACAATCTCGTAAGTTGCCCAACAAGTCTGACTTGAACCAAATTAGTTGAATATAAATGTCTGATTGAAGTTACTTAATTTTTTATCTCTTTGGATGTAGGTTAATGCCTCGCTTGCATTCTTCCAGAAGTTGAGTGAGCGGAGGGATCTGGTGAGCGCAATGGGCGAGGATCTTTGCCAACAGGCTGCGACATTGGCTTTAGGCTGCGGGAATTTTTTGCGCCAAGCATCGGGCCAGTCTTCGGGAGTAAGCCCGGGAATGGGTTATACGGGCGTCAGCCAGGGATACGGTGATCCCTCTGGACAGGCTTCAGGGGTGAGTCAGGGAGTTGTTGGTACCTCTGAAGCGGGGATGGGACAGGCTCAAGCGTCGTGGGGCGATTACAGCGGCCCCTCCTTCAATTTGTTCCCGGAACCCCTCTCTCAAGTCACGCAAGACTTTCCTTTCGGAAACTACGGTTTCTCCGAGGCACTGCCCATTGTCCCGTGGGCGGGACCAGTTGGCGGCCCCGAAGGGGAATATCAGCCGGCCGAAGAAGGAATTGGAGGCCAATATCCCCCGATCGACCCCCGAGGGCAATATCCGAAAGGGCATCCAGCCAGGCCCCTAAAGCCGCATAAATGCGATATAATATGTGTATCTGCGGGGCTGTCCGCTACATAGTATAGCGGACGCAGAGAAGTGAACCAAAACCAAAAAAAAACTAAGTGTTGCAGGGGGGTATCTGCGGGGCCGTCCGCTAAGTAAACCAAAACCAAAAAAAAACTAAGTGTTGCAGGGGGGTATTCTGCGGGGCTGTCCGCTACATAGTATAGCGGACGCAGAGAAGTGAACCAAAACCAAAAAAAAACTAAGTGTTGTAGGGGGGTATTCTGCGGGGCTGTCCGCTACATAGTATAGCGGACGCAGAGAAGTGAACCAAAACCAAAAAAAAACTAAGTGTTGCAGGGGGGTATTCTGCGGGGCTGTCCGCTACATAGTATAGCGGACGCAGAGAAGTGAACCAAAACCAAAAAAAAACTAAGTGTTGTAGGGGGGTATTCTGCGGGGCTGTCCGCTACATAGTATAGCGGACGCAGAGAAGTGAACCAAAACCAAAAAAAACTAAGTGTTGTAGGGGGGGTATTCTGCGGGGATGTCCGCTACATAGTATAGCGGACGCAGAGAAGTGAACCAAAACCAAAAAAAAACTAAGTGTTGTAGGGGGGGTATTCTGCGGGGCCGTCCGCTACATAGTATAGCGGACGCAGAGAAGTGAACCAAAACCAAAAAAAAACTAAGTGTTGTAGGGGGGTATTCTGCGGGGCTGTCCGCTACATAGTATAGCGGACGCAGAGAAGTGAACCAAAACCAAAAAAAACTAAGTGTTGTAGGGGGGGTATTCTGCGGGGATGTCCGCTACATAGTATAGCGGACGCAGAGAAGTGAACCAAAACCAAAAAAAAACTAAGTGTTGTAGGGGGGGTATTCTGCGGGGCCGTCCGCTACATAGTATAGCGGACGCAGAGAAGTGAACAAAAACAAAAAAAACCTAAGTGTTGTAGGGGGGGTATTCTGCGGGGCTGTCCGCTACATAGTATAGCGGACGCAGAGAAGTGAACCAAAACCAAAAAAAAACTAAGTGTTGTAGGGGGGGTATTCTGCGGGGCCGTCCGCTACATAGTATAGCGGACGCAGAGAAGTGAACCAAAACCAAAAAAAACTAAGTGTTGTAGGGGGGGTATTCTTTAATACCTTAGGTTTCTAATGTTGTGCTGCGCAGTGTAGCGGACAGTGTAAGAAATCACGTATAAAAAAATGATTGTAAAGGTTATTACAAACGAGTCATTACTAAAATATTATTACAAAATGTCCGACACTTTTGATGGCTCATAAAAGATTATTACAAAATATTCAGTACACTAAAGTTCCACTGCAGCTTGTTCGTCCTCATCCTCGGCATCATCTTCTTCCCCGTCTTGCAAAGGCACTGGACTTATCCCCAGTGCCTTGTAATGGTTCCGCTTGTCGTGGTCTGTCATTTTGTTGCACAATGCACACCTTCTTAGCTTTTTTGGTTGACTTGCCGTCTCAATAGAGCTTTTCATCCGCGTAGATCTCTTGCGGCCTTTCGTTTGCGATATAATTGGATCCGAAGGCCGGATATCATTGTCGGCTCCCTCCCCCGGCTCGTCATCTTCTGATCCCGTCGTAGGCTCGGTGTCAACCGCATTGCTGACTGAAGCTGCTTCCAATTGGTCGACGATGGGCTCTTGCTGCTGAGCTACCTCGAGGAGATGTTTATATCCGACCATTGTAGCAGCACCCTTTACGGACAAACGGGTGAACATCGTCACCAGATGATTATACCGCAACGTCTCTGATTCTTCAAAGTCAGTATACGGGTGCTCCGGAAAGGAAATGGTACCGTGCAACCTGTTTGCACCTTTCGTCCAACGTGGCAGGACGTATTTATCGGGGATTGTCCTGATATTCTTCTGTGTGAAAAACCGCAGAATGTGTCTACACAGGATGCCATGGAACTCAAACTTCTTACAAACACATGTCACCGAGTCCGTCAATGTGTCGTGGGTCACCGTATAAATTCTGCGCAGCTTCTCAGGGACGAGGTCATTCACGAGCGAATAAACCTTGTACTCACGCGACGACTTTTCTGCCACCTTATATATACTGTATCGGCCCGATTTTTGCAGCTCTACTTGGTATAGCAGGAAGATCTCCTTCGTATAGACTTTGGCACCGTTCAGCTCCAGCGGGGTCTCAAGCAACCTTCTCCTTTGCTTGTACGTGGTTGCAAAGTCTGCAGCCCTTTCTTTCACGAACAACGACGCAACCGCTTTTTGTGCTGATGTGACGAAACTCTTCAAATTGGTAGCTGTACCCACATAATTATCGAACGTGGCATTCATAGATTCACTCCTGCCCGTCGTTTTCATGCCCGCAGAAAAATGACTTCTCGTGTAAACACCAATCCATTGCTCTTTGAGCCCGTACAAGTGCTGGAGCCACTCGTTGTCTTGCAATGAGTAATCCCGAACAAGCTTTTCCCACCTCTCCTCGAATTCCTCAATCGTTAATGACTTGAGGACGCATTTGTCAAAATCCTGTTTAAAGTCTGGATACTTTGCGTACATGTGATGCAGACGTTCAGGGTATTTGTTGCTTATGTGCCAAGTGCACAAGTTGTGTCGAGTATCTGGGAAGACGGTAGCAATAGCCTTCTTCATTGCCAAATCTTGATCGGTGATGATAACAGTCGGTGCTTTGAAGTTCATTGCTTCCAGCCACACCCTAAACAACCATTCAAAAGAACTCTCGCTCTCGTCCCTTAACAAGGCGAACCCGAACAGGATGGAGTGATAATGATGATTGACGCCCGTGAAAGGAGCGAACGGCATCGAGTACTTGTTGGTACGGTATGTGGTGTCGAAAGTCACGACATCCCCAAAATGCTTATAAGCTAGCCTCGAACGACCGTCGACCCAAAAAATTGTGCTAACTCGATGCTCGTCGTCAAGTTTATAGTCGAAGGTAAACTGCGGGTCCTCCATCTGCATCCGTTTCAATAGGCTCATTGTCGCTTGCGCATCATTGAGGTCATACGCGGCTCGTCTATGGGTTCGGACCGCGTTCCGAACGTCTGTCGTGTTAAAGTTTAAATTTTGAATTCCCCCAGCCTGTTCAGCAAGAACATTAATCATGTCGGTAGGTCCTAGCCGCGCATCGCTCATTGTGTGAATTAGGCTCCTCGCGACCTTACCCATCTTCTTGTGTTGATGCATCTGACTCACCTTAGAAGGGGTTACTAACGGGTGATTGTGTGCCAGTTCCAGGCTGGTAATAAGCCAATGATCTTGTTTGGCTTTATAGCTTACGAACATCTTGACCTGGCAATTCGTGCGCGCAAAGCAATCCCGTCTTCTCCGCGCATACCCTATTTCGTCATCATCACTGTCATCGTTGCCTACGCGTGTCTCATTTTGCACTGGGTTTCTGCCCCTATGACACTCGTATAAGCGAGAGCATATCCTTTTCGATACGCTGCTTGTTCTTGTAGTTTTTATTCTAATGCCAAAACCAACCCTCAATGAATAAGCTCGAAAACATTCTCCAGCTTCTTCCAACGTTTGAAAGGTTCGTCCTAGATACGGATCACTAGCATCTACGGGGGTGCTGGAGCTCGATACGAAATCAGACATTGTGAAAAAGACCTATGTAGAAATAGAATACGCTTATTATCTCAAAATTATCTTGACGATTAGACCGATTTAGGATACCATATACATAATCTCAAAAGTGTCTCCTATTTTGCTAATTATATATTTACTGAACATAACAAATTAAAATTACTAAGATAAACGGTAGCAAGATCACAAACTTTACCTTGCTTGAGTGATGCTTGAACCAAAAGTGTGTTACTCCAAGAAAAGCTTGAAGGGTGCTGAAAATGGAAGCAAGTGAATCTGAAAGCCCCGCATAAATTTTGCTGAAAGAGCCGAGTAGGGATAGATTCTAGGATACCAGGGGACAGTTCTCGGGGCTCACGCCCGAGACTTTATAGGCGACCGAGGGGACAGGCCCTGACATGTGTCAGCCTAGAGATCGTCCGCCATACAGTATGGCGGACGCCTTTTTCCTGACACATGTCAGGAACAGAAAGGCGTCCGCGAGACAGTCTCGCGGACATGGGAGGAGGGCAAAAAGGTAAAACTCCCGTCCGCGAGACAGTATGGCGGACGGGGATCAGTTTTGGAAAAAGGCGCGATCTGGACCGTCCATCTTTCAGGATGGACGGTCAGATCGCGCTAGCAACTTAACTCCATTTGCTAGCGCTATCAATGGATCAGCTCCCTATATATATATATATATATATATATATATATATATATATATATATATATATATATATATATATATATATATATATATATATATATATATATATATATATATATATAAGAGTTGATCAATTGATAGCGTTAGTAAAATAGGAGAAGTTACTAACGCGATCTGGCCGTACACAAACAATCTGTGGACGATCCAGATTTTTTTTGTTGCTAGCGCGATCTGTGGAAGGTCCAAATCTTTTTTTTTGTATTTTTTTAAGTTTGTCTGCTACATTATGTAGCGGACAATTTTCTGACGAAAATACCCTTCAATATCCAGATGTTACATTTTCCAAAGTGAATAGGACACTTTGGTCCGCTACATTATGTAGCGGATAATGGTCTTCTCTGCAAAATTCTTGGCTCTTTTTACAAATCCAAACAACGAGACCAAACACACCCATATCCATCTCTGTGCATCTCTCTCTCTTTTCAATGAAACCATAGATCCAAACAACGAGACCAATCACAATAATAATTAGTAGCAGTACATGATCAAATTATCAATAATTTCACCTTTACAACCACAATCAGTAGATCTAAGATCCGATAACTCGTGCAAACTTTGAACCCAACATCGAGGAATTCAAAGGCAAACTACCGCAACCTTGGACTTCACGACAACCCAGATTCACCTAATTCGCCTCTATCGACAACACAAATTCACCTAATCCGTCCCCCACCAAGTCTTTGTTGGCGTGGACTTTGACGGAGCCACCGGAGACATAGGCAAGCACAGCCAGGCCGGTACGGAGCCGATGGATACAGCGGTAGAGGAGGAGGAAGACGATGGCATGGAAGAATACTATGTAGATAGTTGTCGTCGCCGTCGTACATAGCTGCTACCACCGTCGTACATAGCTACCGCCGTCGAGAGAGATAGAGAGAGAGACTTACCCAGATCTGAAAGTGAAGAGTGACCTTTTTTATATCATGTCCGCTACATTATGTAGCGGACAAACTAAAGTGAACAATGAATTGAACGGGCAAGGGGTATTTTCGTCAAAAAATTGTTCGCTACATAATGTAACGGATGAACTTTAAAAAATGCAAAAAAAGATCTGGACCGTCCACAGATCGCGCGTGGACGGCCAGATGGCGCTAGCAACTTCTCATATTTTGCTAATGCTATCAATGGATCATATATATATATATATATATATATATATATATATATACATACATACATACATACATACATACATACATATATATATATATATATATATATATATATATATGTATGTATGCTGGCAACTTCTTGCTAAAACGCATTCTTTCAGGATCTTATGGACCAAATAAAATCAAGATGTGCTTCCTGGAAGGGAGCACTGCTTAACAATGCAGGAAGGGCTACCCTCATTAAATATGTGCTTAATTCTCTTCTTATTTATCATATGCAGGTGTGGCGTTTTCCTAAGAATATTTTTTGAAAAATTGATAACATTCTTAGTAACTTCTAGTGGTCTGGTAATGAGGGATCTCGGGAAATACATTGGATAAACTGGCATGTTTTAAGTGGCCCTCTCTCATCAGGGGGACTCGCTTTCAAATAATCACAGCTACTAAATCAGGCCCTTCTTGCTAAAGTTGCCTGGCGGATTTGGTGTAACCCGGATTCACTCATAGCCAGGGTGTTTGGTGGTAAATATTGTGTCTGCCAACCTTTTCTTCACTCCCCTTCAGCTGGACATTTTTTGCCAGTTTGGCGAGGAATTCTCATTGGAAGACAGACGATAAGTTTGGGTCTTCGATGGCAAGTGGGAAATGGTAGACAAATCAAAGTTTGGCAGGACAGTTGGATTCTGAATGCCTCTCCTCTCAATATGCTCCCCCTAATAGGCAACAACCAGTCGGATCTTTAAGTCTGTGACCTGATTCACAATGGGTCTTGGGATCAGTGTAAGATTGACAATACTTTTCCCTACGAATTAGGACAACAGATCAAGGTCATTTACATTGTGTAGCACGACTTTGAGGACCAACTAGTATAGGGATATACATCAGATAGAAATTTCTCGGTGGCATCAGCGTATCAATTACTTTATGATCACTCGTCTCAGCTTCTCTAGACTTCACCAACCCCCCCCCCCCCCGGCATCTAGACCAAATCAAGATTTATTTAATATCTGGAATAAAGTCTGGAGATTACCCTTACCCTTCAAATTTAATTTTTTGATTTGGCAAATTTTGTGGGACAGACTACCCATGTTTAAGAATTTTCATAGGCTCCAGGTTGTCAATTTAGCTTTATGCCCGCTTTGCAATCTACAACCAGAAGATGCGATGCACGCTTTCCTCTTGTGTCCTCAAGTTCGACAGATCTGGTTTGGGGTACCTCTTGGGATCCGAACGACAGATATTGGGCATTCTTTCCGGGAATGGCTTATTGCATGGATTAATCTTGGCCAGGGCTTGGCAGATCCTGGCTTGCAGTCATATAATTTTTTACTACCATCTGGACCCATAGGAATAATGTCATTTTTAATCATATACCTTTCAACCCTCATGTTGTCCTTGCCCCAAATAAATTTTCTTACTAATATCATATCTCGATTCTCTAAGAACCTACCTAGCTCCCCAAGACAGTTGCCACATCCAAATTGCTCACATAGGCCTCTACCTCAGTCACAATAATTCAACCTAGAGGCCTTAGTGAAACATACATCTCTTTGTCAGTGCATACAACCGAAGATGATTATCGTGATCGTATCTACATCCTTTGATTCTAACAGGTTTTGTGCTGGGATTGGGGTCTCATGCTATCACAATAATAAACGATGTGCCTCGACCTCTCTTTCCACTTAAGCGACTGACTCTTTTTCTGCTTTATCACGTGGCTTATTGTTAATTTCAGCATGGGCTCTACAACATCAATTCTTTCATATGAATGTGCTAACAGATTCTTCTTTCCTCCTTTTCTCAGATATCGGGCTCTGAGGATATCTTGGATACGGTAGCACCTATTCTATATGATCTATGTCACCTGCTAAATAATTTCCATCATTACAGTATTAAAAGGGCCAGCCCATACCTTTTGAAGGAAGCACGGTCTCTAGCCCTTGTTGCTTGCCAGGCCCGGATACCGGTCTATCAAGATTGGGTGTTGGACATCATATGATGCTAGGTGTCTCCTTATTGTGTGGATTGTATATTTGGCTTATATTTTATTTTGCAAACTATTTTTGGTTATTTCCTTGCTGTTGTAAGGCCTTAAGGCCGGTCTCGACTTGTGAACTCCGTTATTTATCTATGCAATTCTCTTATTATAAAAAATATATATGCTGCCAACTTAAGGTGAAGGGCTAATTACACTTATATCCCTGAAGTTAGGGGTATAATTACAGGTAAGGACAATAATTTGAACAAATTACACTTCTGTCCGCTGACCAGACGAAATACAAAAATACATAAGGGTTTTGACAAAAAGACTTTATTATCCCTAATTGAAATTAAAATTCCATTTTTCTTTTATCTTTTTTTTGTTCTCTCCTTTATCTCTTCAATTCAATCTCTCATCTCAGATTCAATCTCTACACGCTTCCCCCACCTCTTCCTCACCCCACCCCGCCCCTCCCCTCTTCCCACACCGCTGTCGCACCCCCATGCTCTCCCCACGCCAACATAGCCGATGTCCCTCCCTCCCCACCCTGCCGCTCGACCCCTCTCTGACCTACCGTGAATCACCCTCTCTCTTTTTTTCATGCCACAACTCAGAATCACGGTAGGTTTGTTTTTTGGGTTGTTGAATTGATGGTGGGTTTTTATTTGGGAAGAAAGAAGAGTGGGTTATAGCGGTGGTGTAGAGTGGTGGGTAATGGCAGTGGTGCTGGGTAGTTGGGTCACGAAGGTTGGCATGGTGGTTGGCAGTGGTGTGTAGGTATGGTGGGGGGCAGCTATGAGGTGGGGCAAGGAAGGATGGGGCTATGGAGTTGTCGGCGTAGGGCAAAGGTAGGGGCTGCTGCGGGGGGTGAGGTGGGGGGAGAGAAGAGATGGATGGGGAAAGGCAACATCGCCAGCGATGGGGGCGACGTCGGCAGAAGATTGGTCGCCGGTGGTAATTTAAAAACTTAATTTGAAAATTAGGGTTTTTATACAAACCCTAAAAAATCATAATGCTAATTTGAACATTTAAACCATTATATTGGACATAGGTGTAATTTGCCTAAAAACCCTAATCCTAACTTGAACATTTAAACCATTATATTGGACATGAGTGTAATTTATCTAAACTATTGTCCTTACCTGTAATTATACCATAACCTCAGGGACACAAGTGTAATTATTTAGTATATGAAATAAAGAATAGTATTGCCATTTTGAAAATACGTAATGATGACATCATAAAAAATACACTTTTTTTACGGAATCCTAATAGATGGATACAAGTGTTACAAAATTTGGGTTTGGTCACAGAATGTTACATTTTGAAACTTAATCTCCTTGATTGTAATTACACCCTAACCTCAGGGACATAAGTGTAATTAGCCCTAAGGCAAATTATCAGCAACATATGGCCGTCCATCCATTGCGGATAGACGAGTTAGATCTATTTTTTTGAGTAAACTTCGTCATTGGCCACATAATGTAACGGACGGTAAAATTTATAATGCTGCCGCCCTTATTTGCCTGCAAATCCCTTCGACTCATTAAGGCATTTTGGTCAAAATTACTGTCCGCTAGAGAATGTAGCGAATGGTGATTTTTTTTAAGGGTTAATTACACTTACGTCCCTAAGGTTTGGATAAAATTACACGCGTGTCCATAAGTTTGAAAAATAGGCACTTATGTCCTTTAACCTAACAGAATGCCCATATACATAACGGAATGGTCAAAATGACCATGTTGTCCATGACTTGAAAGGTAAATTGTTTACCATGCCATTCAAATTAGGGTTCAAAAAGAATTAAAACCCTAATATCCAAATTAGGGTTCAAAATGACTTGAAACCCTAATTTTCAAATTAGGGTTTCAAGTCATTCCTTTATCTCCCTAATTTTCAAATTAGGGTTTCAATTCTTTTTCATTTGAAACCCTAATTTGAAAATTAGGGTTTCAAGCCATTCTTTTTTTCTCCCTATTTTTCAAATTAGGGTTTCAATTCTTGCAATTCCAACACTTATTATCCAATTTTTCACAAAATCAGAAGGCATGTGGTAGGGGAAGGGAGGGGGACGGCGCACGGTAGGGTGGGGGAAGGGAAAGTAGTGGGGCGGGGGACGACGCCACGACCTGGTCGGGGTAGGGGGAAAGGGAAAGCGGCGAGGTAAAGGAAATGAGGGCGGGGGAGGACGGGATGGGGTGAAAGGAAGGGGAAGGATGGGTGGAGGACGAATGTATGGGGTGGAGAGAAGTGGAAGGCGGCTGGGTAAGGGAAATGAGGGGGACGACAGCGGGTGGTAGGGGAGCAGCGACGTGATAGTGGGCGGTGGGAGCAACATGCGTGGTGCTCGGCGGTGGGCAACTACTTGGTGCTCGGCAGTAAGCAGCGGTGTGGTGGTGGTACAGTAGGGGCAGTGGCATTGTGGTGAATGGTGGGAGCAGCGACTTGGTGGTAGGATGGTGGGGGCAGTGGCGTGGCGGTTGGCGGTAGGACCAGCTTGGTGGTGAAAATGTTGAGGGGCTGCCGCATGGTGGCTGGAGAATTCACCTGTGTCTGATGGAAGAAGAGAGAGATAAGGGGAAGAAAGAGGAGGCTCCTGAAAGAGAGAAGAGAGGTAACAGTAATCTAGGGGTATGTTTGTCATATTTTGAAAATATGTACCGATGACATCACAAAAATTACACTTTTTGGACGAATATTTGACGGATGGATACAAGTGTTACTTTTTTAACGCTTGTGGTCACGGTTTGTTACATTTTGAAAGTTAGTGTCCTTGACTGTAATTTTACCCAAACCTCAGGAACATATGTGTAATTAACCTTTTTTTTTTTAAAAAGTTAGATCTGGTCTATCCGTCCCCTGTGGATGGACGGTCAGATCGCGCTGGCAACTTAAGCGCGAGTAATGGATCATTTCATATATATATATATATATATATATATATATATATATATATATATATATATATGTGTGTGTGTGTGTGGGGGGGGGGGTTGTATGCTGCGATCGAATAGCCTTTGGGCTTGAATTCTCATAGCAATGGAAGCGAATTGGACGATGAATAGATAAGCTAATTATCTAAGTTCTAACAACAAAACGATTGGCCAATGTTGAGACCAAACATCATTCTAAGCATGACATCTCTCAATGCAACAGTTAGCCTTGTCGATGGTATTGCTTGGAAATGAGGCGCATGATGACTCGGATGCTAGGGAATACAGAAGAGTCGGCAAATGACGTTTATCCTTCAATGCGTGATATTGAGAATTTGACATGCGACACAACTTGCATTGGAATTAGATGCGAGCATGGGCTAAAATTCTCACAACCACGGTTGTGCCCTACAACGACATTGCCCCCTACGAGGCCTAGAAGACCAAATGTCGTTGCCGGCGCTTTCTTCTACTGGACGAAAAATGAAAGTGTCCCAAGACATGATGATTGCAACAGTTGATTGAAAATGACTGGACATTTATTTTTCTCGTGTTTTTTGGTGCGTGCTTGACATTGGTCAGTGGCACTTCACTCGTGAGGCAAGATCTATGTTTTGCCTTGTGCGTCTTTGTGGGTTTCTTGTGTTGCATACATCTTGAGATGGTAACTACGTGAACGATCTTGCCCCTTTCATCTTGCGTCACTCACGAGGTGCGAGATGAACCCCAAAGCTCGCCATGCAATCATTGCACATCTCAAACTTATTGTGACGCTTGAACGGCCATGGGGAAGATGCTCGATCTTTGGGATACAAAATTTTATGTGGGCATGGGGTATTTTCGCCTCCGTTTGCCCAAACTAAACATTCTTGCTTCTCACAAATGACGGTTGTACCCATTTTGACCTGTTCAGCCAGGCTCACGCGGCCTCGACATCAAACAAGAATGCTACCTGATTGATCCTGGCAGTAGTCATATGCTTGTCTCAAAGATTACGCTATGCATGTGCAACTATGAACTTATTTGAAAAGTAGAACTGCCGTAGGGAAGAGTTATTCGTTAAGAAATAAAATATGAAAAAACAGATCTGTGTGTCACTCCTGACAACTAGTCTGTGGTGCATGTTAGTATGACAAATATGCCCTTACTTTGTAAGTTGCCATGATTTAGATAAAAGGGTAATTGTGGAAATATTGTACCTAACCAAAAATTGCACTGAACATTCATCAACATACCCACAAGTTTATTCTCTAGCCACACATCATTTGGATGGTGGCATTTGCCTGAGCCCAGTATAAGCTTGAATGTGCAGTCTTTCCCTTCAAATTCTGGTGAAGAGCAAGATTAGGATATTTGTCTAATTCGAGCACTGCCACCACCAATGTCTGAAACTCTTTTGGCGGCTATCATGTGCGGTCGTGGTTCCCTATCACTACCCTTCTTCTTTTTTAAAATTTGGTAAAGAAAGTTTGATTAATGGTGCAATCCAGCAAGGTAAATAGGAATATTGTTCTCTTCTTTGATAAATCTGGATTCCTTCATCACATATTTGCCCAACAATGTACAGCAGTGGTGGATGAGTTTGGCTAATGGTTTTAGTTGCAATATGTTTAACTAAAAAGAAAAGAAAATGAGCCTTCAGTGGTTGAGGAAAATGAAGTTTGCTGGCTTCAATCAGAAGAAACTGAGTTTACTTCCAATAAATGTTGTCGATTGGTGTGCTCCTTTTAGTATATGTTGCCGCTTAATGTGTGCACCACAGACAAATTGTTTGTGGTGACACATAGATTTGCTTTGCCCAATAAAATGAGCCATATAGAAAGAAGAACTGCATTATGGGTCATTCAAGATAAGAAGATGGTTGCACAATCTGAGCAATCAACCTTTCTTAAAATCCCGGTCATCAATTATACGAGACAATGAGAGATTTATGGAGGACCAAATAGAGAGTATTATGTAACACCGAAGGAACAGTTAAGCAGATGTTTCTATTTCAAGCTTACATATAGGACAATATGGAGAAATGGGTATGCCTATAAAATTACGATAGTTTTTTTCAAAGGCTATAGCCGCGAAGGAGTTGCAACATAAACTTGAAAACTCTATAAGGAAAATTAAGGTTCCAAAGGCTCCTCCACACATTTTGGCACATCGGCACCGAAAGGTGTGTTGGTTGAAGGTTACAAGATTTTTTCTGGGATTATATAGCCAAAGACTCCCTCTATTATATACCATGTGCAAGTTTACCTTGTCCATTGTCAAGTGATGCACTAAAACTCTTCACAATTAATGAAGTTTGGCTCTTTAGACGAAAAACATTAACTTTAACATCGTGTGAACTTTACACACGCGTTGACTAACGGTTTTTTTCCTAAATGACAGTGTTGCCCTCTTCTTCGCTTTCACCTCCCCCGTCAACCACCCCTACCCCATAAAGCCACCCACTTCCATTACCGTTCCCATCCTCGTAGAGGTGTCAAAGGGTCGAGCTTGGTCGGCCCAGCTCGAACCCAGAGGGCCAAAAAAAGGGTCGGGCCAGATAGAGCTTCGGGCTTGGGAAACCGGGTAGAGCCCAAGGCTGGGAAATCCAAGCCCTAGGCGCTAACTTTAGGGCCGGGCCTATTTTTTTACTTTTTTATTCATGTTTTGTATTGCGAAAATATTAACACATGAAAAAAAAATTTTGACAAGCCTTCCTCTTTTTCAGGGTTTAGGACCAGCTGCTTGTAATTTTGGAAAAACAAGAATAATTAGCAGTTGATTAGTTAATCATTTATATCTAATACATCTGCTCCTACTTTCTCTTATCAAACATTTTGCATTTTCTCTTATTTTCATTCCACTATTTTTTATTTTCTCTTATTTTCATTCCACTATTTTTTATTTTGTATTATCTCTAGAAATGAGAACATGCTGTTAGCTTCTCCCAGGTGAAGATCAAGCAGTCTGCTACTAGCCTCATCTGAAAGACATCTGTGAATGTATAGTGGAATTCATCTTTCTACACCAGTAGTTCATACTACAAATTTTGATACACTTTAGCATGTAATTGACCATAATCCTTAGTATCATCTATTTTCATGCCTTGTTCCATACCCTCACTTTTCTTATTAAAAAGTACATTAGCAACAAAATATAAATTTCTTAACAACGAACGAGAGCGGAAAAAAACATAACATGTTATAGAAATCATCATTCTCATAATACTAAGAATAGTATTGCGACATTGTTCATTAATACAATTTCTCGAGCAATATATGCAACATAACAAAAAAAATTAAAAACAATGTGCTCTATTCAACTCAATACAATGGCCAAATGGCTTCTGCCTGAATTGAAAATTTCTAGAACTGATTACTTTTTTTGTCTGCAAAATTACTTTTGAGGCTATGCATGAGTTACAGCATTAATGATATTTAAATTCACAACAATACAATGACATCCAAAATTCACAATCAGCAATTCCAAACAAGAAGAAAAAAACTAAGCAAACAATTGTGAGAAACTCATATGTTGAGAGTAAGCTCAGACCTAAGGTAACAGAAATTTCAAATGCATATTGTTGCTTTAGACTTACATGAGCAAAAAACAATTCAATATTTGTCATGCTGCAAATTAACAGTGAAAGGACATAGAAGTCAATATTGTGTATAAGAAAATGATTTACGTTTATCTAGTGAGTTACATTATTGGTATATTTGCGTTGCTCCACTTGTAATTACAAATCAAAAGAGTATCTTTACCAGAAACGCTTTCAATAAAAAAAAATTCAAAAAATGGGCCAGAAATATGGCAAAAAATTGGGCCAAAACCAGTCCAGCCTTAAAAAAAAGGGCTGATTTCTAGCCAGCCCATTTTTTAGGGCCTGACCCGGGCCAGGTAAAAATTCGTAAAAATCAGGCCTGGCACTAGCCCTGGCCTAAGGCCCTACGGGTTAAGGCCGGCATTGTTCATGGTTAAGGCTAGGCTAACCCGGGCCAATTTAGGGCAGGGTCAGACTGGCGCACGGGCGGCTGGACCCTTTGGACATCTATACCGTCCCCCATCGCCCACCACCTCTCTCTCTCACTCACTCGCACACACAGACACTAAAAAACTTACACACTTAGTATGTGTTTATGAGCTTGCGTGTGGACGCTAAATGCATGTGGGTGGGTGTAAGGGTAGGTGATAAGATGGGAGGCAACCGTGGGGTGCGTCTGTGTGTGTTTTATGTGTGCATACATCGTGTGTATGTGTGTGGATGATGGGTTTTGGGAGAAGGGAATCGTGGTTTGTGTGCATGTATGTGGGTGTGTGTGCGTGCATGGCGTGTGAGTGAGGGTGGTGTATGTGGTTGTCTGTTATAGAGGATGAAAGCAGCAGTGGAAGTGGGCGGTGACAGTGAGGGTGGAAATGATTGACGAGATATAAGTGAGAGACGGGAGGGGGGAATCAAAAGAAGGGCATTGACCTAAAATACGACAAGAAAATATATGTATTAATCTCATTTCAATGATTCCACAAAGGTTCCACCGAAAGAGGCCAATATTGTTAACTGTGGAGATTTTAGTAAATCTACTTTAGTAAATTTATACTACTTATAAATGGAACACTTGTTCTGGTGTAACATCTCTTTTAGTGTCACATTACTACTTATAAAAAATTATGACATTTAGCATTCAAAAATTTTAGAAAACGACACAAAATTTAAATTTTAAAACTATAAGGACATGTTTGGTCTTCCTAATTTAAATTTCATTAAAAAATATAGTTTAATTGAATTTTAAAGGTCAAGCATGATATTATCATATCACTATCTTTATTTTTTCACAAGTATCGTCTATGTTGCAGTAACTTGTTATTTTAAAGTGAACAACATAAAATCGTACATGGTATATAGTAGAGAAAGTCATCAATTATTTCCTCTATATTTTTTTTTGGATGGAAAGTTAACTGGAACGAGCCTCCGTCAGAAATAAGCGGCCCTTCGGAACAACTATCCCCATCGTTTCCGAAAGAGGGAGTTGGGCCTTCAACTTTTGAAGTCTAAGGACGAGCTTTGGCCCACTTCTATACTGGGCCTAACTAAAGGTTTTCTCTCTCTTTTTTTTTCTTTCTTTTTCGGCTTTTCCTGCCAATTGACCTAAGCTGAAGTTAAAGGAAATTTAATAAGTGCCTTAATCACCCACCATCTGCCTGTTACCTTATCTCAGCCCACCTTCCCACAAATTCCCAGCAAAACCCTGCAAAAACCTCAATCACATGGCCACAATGTTCGTACACAAGCCCACCATCTCCAAATCTTAATCCCTTTCCATCTCTAACAAAACCTGCTTCATTAATTATCCTCTCATGGAGCTCTCTTCACCCTTAAAACCCTACTCCCATCACGATCTCTCTTTCTCATCCTCATTTCCACCCTTCTCCTATCAAACCCACCTCAAAAACGCTAGAGCCACAAAACCCACCTCCCAAAAACTCTCCATTTTCGCCGTGGCAACTGACCCTCAAGAGCTTCCCAAAAACAGCCCTCAAAGACTCCTCAAAGAGCTGGCAGAGCGCAAAAAATTCGTATCCCCCAAGAAAAAAATACCCCCTAAAAGATTCATCTTAAAACCCCCGTTAGACGATGCCAAATTAGCCCAACGTTTCCTCAACAGCCCACAAATGTCACTCAAATCGTTCCCCTTACTGAGTTCTTGCTTGCCCTCGTTGCGATTAAACAATGCGGATAAGACTTGGATGGAGGAGTACTTGCTTGAAGCAAAGCAGGCGCTTGGATACCCTTTAGAGCCATCTGATAGTTATGGGGATGATAACCCAGCAAAACAGTTTGATACACTGTTATATTTGGCGTTTCAGCATCCACATTGCGAGAGGACGAATGCGAGGCACGTGAGGTCGGGGCATTCGAGGCTGGGGTTCTTGGGGCAGTATGTGCTTGAACTGGCAATGGCTGAGTTTTTCTTGCAGAGGTATCCGCGGGAGTCGCCGGGGCCAATGAGGGAGAGAGTGTATGCATTGATTGGGAAGAGGTATCTTCCTAAGTGGATTAAAGCTGCTAGCTTGCAGAATTTGGTTTTTCAGTTTGATGACATGGATAAGTTAATCAGGAAGGAACGAGAACCGCCTGTGAAGTAAGTTAATTTCTGGTTTACATTAAGTTTTGATGCTTTCGAGTTGATGTTGAAAAGTTACTTTTGAGTATGCTATTTGAAATGGTGATTATGGTATGCTCACCACCAATTTGAATTGAATGTATTTCGGATCTTGCTGCATGAATTTAGTGTATGTAGTTATTACATCCTTCAAGGATAAACAGCTTTTCCATAAGCAGATATAAAGAGACAAATGAGGATTAAACTGTACAAGCTAGTGTGAGAAATTTAATAGAATTAGAACTTTCCTGCTAGATGCTGAAGAGACAATCCAGATTTTATATTTAAGTGAAATTCCTGCATGTAACTCACAAGAGGAATTGATAGAATTTGACTGGATGCACATTTGGAGAAGATGAGGATTGAAAATGATGAAATGCCACCTATGGACGGGGATGCATTGGTTCAATGATAACAATTGTGATCTTTAAATAATATTAGACATCAGCATTTTATGCGAATTCAGTACCACATAACTAAAAAGTTTTTCAAGCATAAGGTCAAATGACGTGTGGACTGGTTATTGTTATATTTTAGCTGATGATCGTACCTAACCATGGTACAGTCCTTTCTTTGTTCTAATAGTGGACGTTCTTAAGCATAGCCTTGTGCTGTATTACTCCTTTAAGTCCAATGCAGGTGCGACAGTCGGCTTCGAAAGGCATAAATCATCTCTAGTTGTTCAAAAGAAATAGATGGTGGATGCCTACTGCTATAATGTTTCTGGCCACATCTTAATATGATGGCATTCTCCAACAGAGCGTATCAGTTGGCAGTTGACACCCTCATCTCATTTTAACTGCTTGCCCATGTAGCTGGTGCTGTTGTCATCATTGGTCATTGGTATTTTCACTGCTGTTTACGCTGCTCAAGTATCAATAGCTTCAGTGCCTTGTAGGTGATTGACCACAAATCTTGTTCAAGCTTTTAATATATTGCTAAAGGTTGTCTTGATTGGATCAGTGGAGGAGGCTCCTGCAGACATCAGGTTCTGCATGTGGAACTGGTCCTTGGTGAATCAGCTCATGACCATGTGAATGATGTACTTTGTCACTTTTTCTTGGTATGGCTTGTGTGAAGTTCACTAGCATATGCAGCAGGAAGTTATCATAGTCACCTGATTTTTGATAAACAGCCGAATCGTTATTGCAGCAGTATGCTTAATCTACAAGAATGCCAAGAGGGGTTGGCATTTTGAAGAGGTCAACGCCCTGGATTGATTATTGAACCAAGTTTAGACGTTGACAGGACGCCATTAGACTAGCGGTTCAGACATTCATTAAAATCAGGACATCACAGGGCATCACTGTGTTGACGTGGACCATGAAGGCCACAGCCAGTGACCCGGTCGTCTATATATGTTTGTATATGGGGGCTGATCCACACCCAGCTCCGGAAGAAACACTATTTTTCCACCGCACCTTGGTCGTCCACCTTGCGTAATAGACGGCAGAGATGCCATTTTTTTAAACAAAAAAAAAACACTTAACCACCTCTCTTTGGGGCGTTAGCAAATTTGGCCTTTCTGCCCCAAAATGCCCATACAACTGTCTCTGGTTCTTTCTCTCTGAACCAGTTCTTGTTCTAACCATTTACATTTTCCCCCATTTCTGTATGTGACAGAACCCAATTTACACAGTAACTATGATTGACTTTAAAATGGCAGTGAAATCATTGGTGCTCACGGCAGTGGCGGTGGACTCTGCTGTTAGTGTGTGGATCTCTATCTTGGTGTTGGTGGTTATTCGATTTAGAAGTAGGTTGGTGGCGGCAATATGGATAGGAATGTATTGGTGGCAGCCGTTGCACCGATGGGTGGTCAGGCAGCGGCGGGTGTGCAGGTGGGTGGTCAGGCAGTGGCGGTGCGGTGACAGGTTTGTCGGGGCAAAGGTGAATTTGTGGCTGCTGCGGATGATGACGATATGGGTAGACGGATAGCAGATAAGAAGAAGAATAGACAAAGACGGATGGCGTGGCAGTTATGACGCCGCCTACGCCACCACAGCTGTCGTTGCCGAAGCCACCATATCTGTCGACCACCACTATCATTAACACAACAGCTGCTGTGACATTTACTAAATCCACCACCGCCACCAACAACCACCACCCGCTGCCAACCACCATCATGTTGCCATCTTCATCTGCCATCATCGCTGCAATATCGACCACACCCACTGCCGCCGAAAACCTAAATCGCATAACACCACAGAACAGTTGCTGCGACGTCCACTAGACCCACCATCACCATTAACCAACAATCACCCACTGCCGACCACCATTATGTTGTCATTTACTTCTTGTCCATCATCCCCACAGTATCCACCACACCCACCGCCACCAAAAACCTAAATGGCATCGCAGATCCCTATCTGGTGCGAAGAGAGAGGAGAGAGAGAAGGGCAGATTTGAAAATTAAAAAAGAAAGCTAACCGCTCCTCTTGGGGGCGGTTACGAGAAATTTTAGAAAAAAAATAACATCTCATCCCTCCGTTGCGCGATGTGGACAGCTTAGATGCGGTAGAAGAATAGCAAAATTCCAGCTGGGTGTGGATCAGCCCCCCCCCCCCCCCCGGCACGCGTGTGTGTTCACTTTTTCGCGATGACGCTGCGGCCTTTGTGATCCCAATCATCAATATCCACTTTTCTCAAGCCTCTAGAGGATGCTTAAACTCCCTTTGACCAAAAATTTAAGTGCCCATTGACTTTTCAACCATTTTTTGTAGCTTTAACTAAAAAATTAGATGCATGCTCTCTTTAAATAGTAACTAAAGGTTATATGTTACCAGTTGACAAGCTAAATGATGGCATGAAACAAAATTTAAGGCTAGTTGTTAGGCATTTGATAACCAACAAAAAATGGTTCAACAGTCAAAGGATACTCAAAATTTTGCAACGGAGATGTAGTACATGTTGCTGGTAAATACATATATGTGGAGAGATACTAAGTTGGAAGCATCTGTGTAAAGTTTATAAAGCTGATGAAAGGATGATGGTATGAATATAGGAGCGTTCTGGTTGGAAATGACAAGTTCCTGGCTGTTGAGTAATCACAAGGAGCTACAGCAATAGTTCCATTAGAACTCAAATGTGATTCTATAGTAGGCAAATCCATGAAGGATAGTGCTGATATTAGCTTGGCAGCATAATGGCCATAGTTAAGATAAGTTTGAGATAAGAAGTATGCTTTTATGGCACGTTATATCTAGTGATGATCATCTAGAATCCCTAGGTAACTTCAGAGTTTATATTATCCACTGAAATTGGCACTTTGTTGCCAAATTTTTGGTCGATGTGGTTGCTACTTCTAGCAATAAAAAACCACATTTAGTGGTTAACTTCACTTTGGAAATGGTCTTAGAAACTCCAAACAGTCGGTATAATGGGCATGGGTTCTCTCACTTAAATAGCTATCTTTTTAGGTTAAGTCTTACCTCTGCCGCTGTTTGCATCAATTGGTAACACAGGCTCCTCATGCCCAACCTTGTGTATTCTACGTCACTCGTTGGTTGTGTCCTCTCTGACAATGGCTAACGTGCCAGAGGGGTCCAAACAGTAGTCAACATGCCTGAGTGGTCAGTGGCCCCCTTGCAAGGCTTTCACGCAGAGGTGAATATGCAGTCCCACATCAGCTAGGATGGGGATACTCTGGGGCTTATAAGGGCATGGGTTTCCTCACTTGAGTTCTCCCATTGCCAATTTTTGCATCAGTTCTTAAGCATGTGAACAACCTCTTTTGGGAATTGGAGGTACGACAGTTATGGATTGTCCAAAACAGTTGCCCTTTCATCCCATTGATGAAAGTATGATTTAGATCATGTTACTTTTGAAAAAGTTTTTTACCTAGTTTTCAAGTGCATATATATGGTTGATTCATATCCTTTAGAATCCATGGCATGGATGTTTTGTTTCTCCTTTAAATACTAACATGTTTACTTCCTTCCTGTGAGAAACATATGTGCTATTGTTTTCGTGTGATATTATGTCATTTCTTAGTTTTATCCAGTTCAAGCTGATTTCAGCATCACAGCTAATGATTTGTATTTCATCGGCAGATCTGTATTTTGGGCTTTGTTCGGAGCAATATACTTGTGTTTTGGTTTGCCAGAAGTGTACCGTGTCCTTTTTGAGGTATTTGGGATGGATCCGGAAGATGAAGAGTGCCAGCCCAAACTAAGGAGACAACTTGAAGACGTAGACTATGTCTCTGTGGAATTTGAAGGGAGAAAGATTAGTTGGCAAGATGTTGCGGCATATAAGGCAATCTCCTCTTCATCTTCCTATCATTGCTGCACTGCTTTTACAATAAGGAGTATAAAGCTATACATTTTTCATTTATCCTGAACTTTCATGTAGGAGAGCCATCATTCTCTCTCTCTCTCTCTCTCTCTCTCTCTCTCTCTCTCTCTCTCTCTCTCTCTCTCTTACGTCCTTTAACTTTTTCCCTTTTATTTTCTTTTTGAGTGCAGAGGTGCATGTAGTCTCTACAAGGCGCATGCATATCTCACACATCTTAGCTCAAGGGATCGGTTACAAGGGCTAATAACTTTGACAAGATAGTTATTTTGAGTCTGATTGCTAAGATTTGGAGCCACAAAAGTTTACACAATGTCTTTTACAACTGTGCTTCTCGGAGACAATTACTATGGAGGAACTTTTCATACACCATTTCTGACTTCATTTGTTAAGAACAGGTTTTGATGCCTACAAACAAAGTCCACCTTCACCTAGTTTTAGATGGGAAGATTTGGATAATTATTTTTGGCATACTTCTAACCTCATGGTTTTCAACTTAAGCAAGTCCAAACAAAATTAGTATCTCATGCTACACATTGTAAAATCATTAGACATTTTTATACCATGTGTGTCCAGATACAGACCTCAGGTAGCTGCCTTCGCTAATGCCCCATATCCACATTCAAACTCCAAAGGAAATAATGATCTGCATTACTGATCTTAGGAGGCTCGTATTTTGTTTCTTTCTGTCTCTTTTTACATTTTATTTGGTGTAAGTTTTGTGGGTGGGGCCGTGTTGGTTGGTGGGGAGGAGGGGAAGGTTACAAGTAGTTCTTTTCCGCTAACACTTGAGGTTCTCAGTTTTAAATTTGTAGTCATTGTTGCTGATCAGGTCATTGTAGCTTTGGTTCATGGCTTAATAATGTGGATTGTGGATCCTCTTTTTGTCAGTCTGGGCGAATTTATCAACTAATGCTTCCTTAATTACGTTCTACAGCCTCCTGAAGATGCTCTTTTTTCACATCCAAGGCTTTTTCGGGCTTGCGTTCCACCAGGAATGCATCGGTTTCGAGGAAATATATGGGATTATGATTGTAGACCCCACGTTATGCAAATACTGAGCTATCCCTTAGCAATGACAGATAGGATTCCTGAAATTACCGAAGCCAGAAACATAGAACTTGGACTTGGGTTACAGGTAATCCCCTTTCCACACCCATCCAGCCCTCTTACTTTTACTTCGATGGCTTTTGATTGAGCAATGAAACTAATAAGTATACATCGAAGCTTGCTGCTTATAGTTATTGGGAACGAACCATGAGCTGATGGGTCCCTGAAATACCCAAGTTTAAAAGTGGAATTACACAGTAGATATAAACTTATTAGAGGAATAAAACGAATATTATAGTTTATATACGTGTTGCAATTATGCAGTAAATACACTTTACTAGTTTGTGCATATGCTTCAAAACTCCCAACAGAGAAGTGTAAATGTAAGTATGGAAGAACGAAAGAACGAAAGAACACTGAAAGTTTAGAATTTAGTTGTAATTTCCATTCATTTCCTGCTCCCATGATCATTTCATCAATATGGTTTAAAGGTGGTATCCTCTTTTCTTTGTGCATGTTGGTTCCTTTAAAGCATTATATTTGGTGTTCAACTCCGTCTATAAAACTGGAAGCTTATAATTACTTGTAGGATACAATTGGTATTTTCGTTCGCTCTTCCCTATATGTTCACGTGTACTTCTAGACTTCAGCTTGTTGTTCAAATTTGTTAAGACGTATTTATGTCTAATTAATCATTGGACATAGAAGGTGATTATCACTAGTATATAGTTTCTTGACATTTTGCCTATCCTCTGGCGTATTTGTGTATTTGTAAAGGTGCAAGGCCTTTGGAATCTACCGGTGAAATTTACATCATCTCTTTCTCCTGTTTTTTTTTTTCTTTTGCTTTTTCATCGTCTCCTTTGTCCTTGAACTGCAGCTTTCTTTCTTGCACCCATCAAAACACAAGTTTGAGCATCCTCGATTTTGCTTTGAGCGACTGGAATATGTTGGCCAAAAGATCCAGGTAATGGTTTCCTCTCATTGGTATTAGTGCAGTTCAGGCAATGCGTTAAATAAAGAAGTGGATGGTTTTTCAACTTCAACTCTTATATCGTACTAAATGCTGTCATGGAGGAAAATATGAATTACGTGGAGAGGAAAAAAAAGGGGGGGGGGGGGGGGGGGTGAAGCAAGAGACCATCAAGGCACATATATTTAAAGCATCTAAAAGATGTTTTTTTTCCATTGCAGGATCTTGTAATGGCCGAGAGGTTGCTTATGAAGCATCTGGATGCTCCTGGGAGATGGTTACAGGAGAAGCACCGCCGACTTCTAATGAACAAGTTCTGCGGAAAGTTCTTGAGAGAAAAGAATCTCCATCGCTTCATCATTTACAGCGAGGAGGTTCAAGACGCTTACGAGCACAACCGTAGACTCAGGAATCCAGCTACAACTTCTGTTCAACAAGCCATTCATGGTCTCTCATACACGGTTTATGGGAAGCCGGATGTAAGGCGCCTCATGTTTGAGGTTTTTGACTTCGAGCAGATCCAACCCAAAGCTGTTTGAGTAGTATAGGTGAACTAAGTGCAAGTGTTTGGTAGGAAAGCATTGTTTCCCTGCTGAAAGTGTGGGGGACATTATTGAAAGATCAGAGCCATGTACATAGTATGCATTCTATGAGTCGTGTTGTATGTAAGATCTAACAGCAGTGTACTATGAGATTAAAGCCCATTCTTTTCTCACAAGAAAATGCCCCTCCCACGTACTTTGATTTCCAAGCAAGCTATATGTCACTACTATAAGCATGTTTACAAGGTGCAGCCTGTAGAATGATGATAAGTTCTAGAGATAATATAGCTAAACTTGAGCTAAAATATGGCTAATGATTGTGCACCCGTATCTTGAACGTAAGAAAATTCATATCAGATTTTTCCGATATTAGGTTACTCATGTGGCCATTTTGTATCTTGGAAATCTCTCTCCCCCTCTCCCCCTTTCTCTCTCTCCCACTCCCCCTCCTCTCTCTCTCTCTCTCTCTCTCCCTCTCCCCTCCCTCGGCGCCACAGTCTCGGCTCTGGCCACCACCCCAAAAGCCAAACCCGCCACAATTAATACAGAACTACTGTTGCTATTGCTGCTACCACAAACTTGAAGACCCACTGCTGCCACAACTCCGCCTACCCCCCTTTCTTTCTTTCTTTCCCTTCCACATCGCCGCCGTTGTCACTACTACCGTATGAGAATTGAATGCAGAAATAACCCTCTTAGGTACTTTGATTTCCAAGCAAGTTATATCTCACCGTTAGCGGGTTTTACAAGGTGCAGCCTTGTATAATGCTAATAAATTTCTATTTCCAAGCAAATTTGTAGCTCAGTAACTCTCAAGTCTATTTGCTACCTCTATTGTTGTTGTGTTTACGTGTAAGGGAGCGTTGGTGGGATTTATGATGTTTTATTGCGGTCGATCATACACACTATAAATGATGGCAGCGTTGGTGGGATTTATGATGTTTTATTGCGGTCGATCATACACACTATAAATGATGGCGAGGAGAAACAATGAAGGAAGAAACTTTCCTACTAAGTTTTGTCAAAGTAAATTATAAATGATGCAATAAATTCAGGTGAAATTACATATGACCCCCTCCTCTCTTTCGGATTTTTGAGTCGGCCCCTTAGGTATTAATTTTGACAATAGATCTCTTTAATATATTAATTTCATAAGATTGAAGACAATTGGCCAATTTTTGACAATGAATTGGTGAACTGACATGCTAAAAGACACAAATACCCCTACGTTTAATCATTTCATATCTTTCCCTTCCTTAATTCTTCATAACCAATCCAAGCACCACCATCGCCCCACCCACAGCCACCATTAACCTGCCACCCCCTTCCCTGTCCTCAACATATCCACAACCTCCACCAAAGTTGCCAACCGCCATCACACCCATGGTAATTACAACCATACATATCACCATCATACTCGAATTGTCGCCACGAAAGCCATTGGTACCACCACCAAACACCAAACTATCACATACTTACTGCTACTGTCACCGAACACCAAATCAAAATCACCATACTCACAACAACAAGACACCCAACACTATTCTCAACCACCACCATAGCCACGAACTTGTAATTGCAAACCCACCACCGTAGGCCGCCACCACAACTAATCAAACCAAAGCCTAGGTCTTATCTCAACCCAAAATAGCCCAAATTGCCCGGCCGGGGAGGGGGGGTGGTAGCGGCGATGGCTATTGATGTTTACTTCTATTTTGATACAAAACTTTGGTAATTTGACATTTTAATGAATGGCAGGGGTAATTTTGGAGTTTCACGTTCAAAATTTTCAGGGTTGAATTGTTGAGATACAAAAAAAATCAATTGTAGAAGTTAATACAGAGGGGGATCGGTCCGGAAGGGCACAATAAACTAGGGGAGCTGTCATTTGTGGTGTCCCCATAAATTTATGTATTTATAATGATATTCCATGTATTATTCAAATATGCAAGAGTGACACATCAGTTTTACATATTTCTTGTTAAGTTAAGTTGTCGAGGAACACAGACCGTCGTAAACATATACTATGTATGCACACCTGTTTGTTTAAAAGGAGGACGTCTGTTATGTATGAGAAGAAGTAATGATCATGTCTTAGAAGAAAGAACATTTTTTTGTGTATAAACAATATGGAGAGAGACTATCTTCATCATTTAATATCCTAATTCAAAATTTTATTTGTCCATAAATGAGCAAATTTTTTGATTGAAGTATAATTTTCTAAAAAGAGTGCAAAAAAAAAAAAACATTTTTCTACATAATAGTCACCAATTTTTGTTAAAGATATTGGAACAAAGAAGAAGCAAGATAATATAAAGATGAGAAAATTTGCGACCCGCCGGGACCGGCCTCAGTTGGTTGTTGGAGGCGAAGATATTTTTGGCGCCACTTGTCACCGATAAATTTGATTTTGGGTCGGGTTACCAAACAGAAGACCCGACCCTAGACTAACCAAAGCCTTAATCATGGGTTAGCCCGTAGACTACTACTTCAGGGTAGTGATCCAATATGACATGAAACATGCGCACAACAATCTTGTACTACTCCTCCATATCTCCCTAGTGTGCGACCTCGCGGCCTTGCGTGCGCCGGTCGCCCACCACCCTAAGCTACCCCCCTCCTCCTCCTTTCCATCCCCATCAAACGCCGACTACGGAGGCGCGGGCGATACATCCAGCACCACCTCAATTACCGGCGATAAGATCAACGAAGACAACTTTACAAATCTCTACGGCTCGAGACCGATTAAAACCATGTCGAAATCTAGAGTCTACACGGATGTCAATGTTATTCGGCCTAGAGAGTACTGGGATTACGAATCCCTTGCCGTTCAATGGGGGTATTTTCTTAACCCTAATCTCTCTAATTTGTTTGTGCTTCTTGCTTATCTGGTTTTTGATTTGCATTAACGTGATCGGAAATCGGATTTTGTTGCCTTTATTCTTGTTAGGCTTTTTTCCTAATCTAATGTGCATGAGCCTATTTTCGTGTAGTATATTTTGGTATGAAGGGATGCAATTGGGGTTGTCTATGAGTTTAAGTGAAATAGGACTGAAGTGCTAGCTTGACGACAAGGAAGAAGGGAACCATTCGATAATGAATATCGTATATTAGTACTTCATTTGTTTGAGTGCTCATTTTTACTTTTCTAGGTGTGCCTTAATGTGATTGAGTTGGTGGCTTGTGTATCCAATTATGTGGCGTGGGGAACTGCGATATTACCAGGAAAGCAGATGGTTTTTGTAATTCATTCATGGTACATGCACACAGCGTGTCGCGTGCTCTTAATGTAGTAGGGATTGGGGATAGGTTCTTAAGTTCACAGTTACACTGGCAAAGAAGTTACCTGGTCTGGGAACTCGTATTCAGAATGCAAATTGCTAGGTTGGTAGCGATTTATGGCACTTCTACATCAGCTTTGCATTTGGATACCCTTAGAGTAGTAATAACTACATCTCCACTTGTAAGCAGCATATGAAGCAAAAATTTTGTGGTTTACAATACTCAGTTTGGAGTTTAGAATGTGAGAATTTGTATTTCCAAGTGTAAACGTAGAACATATAGTCGTAATGGACGTCTTTCAGACTTTCAGCTTTCACCAGAGGAAACTGATCTTTCATAAATTATTGTGGAAGGTTAGATGAAAGAGAAAGTGAGCAACGTCATTAGAAGTTGTACGAGTTGAAAGTTTGGTATAAAGTTTTGATCTGGAGGTTATTTTGGTTCATTGTCAAAGCCGTTCACGCTTTATTGTCCCTTTCCTCTTCACTCTTTCTTTCTACTTTCATGCAAATAAGTCGTAGTGATAGCTAAATCTACTCAATTTAGAGAACGGCTATGTTTCATGGACTCGGTACGAGTGTCCGAGTCGGATACGTGTCGAAGTGTCAGATTCGTATACGTGGTGCTTTAAATTACTTAAATCATTTCAATTTAAATTGATATCATCTCAAAGCAATAACGAGCTAAAAGAAACACTATAATAGTGTTCTTAGTGGCAGATCTTACTGGATGTGTCGGACACACATCCCATACCCATGCTCAAGTGTCCGCAGATACTTCATGCATTTTGAAGAATCCATGTAACATAGTAGAACGGTTGAAAGAGACTGTTCACTTTATAATGAGCTTTGAGAGTCCCACTTCTAGTTGTATATTAAGTAGTTGAATTCTTGAATATTGAATACGAAATACCAACTAACCTTTCATCTATGTCTAGGTACTTGTTCTGTTGAACTATTACGTGGTTTCTGTAAGTGTAACATAGGTTCCTTGCTGGTATTGACGCATGCATCTTTAAGTTCTGCCCTTTTAACTTTCTATCAATTTGTTTTTACAGTGATCAGGATGACTATGAGGTTGTTCGGAAAGTTGGAAGGGGAAAATACAGTGAAGTTTTTGAAGGGATAAACATCAACAGCAATGAGCGTTGCGTGATTAAGATTCTCAAGCCTGTTAAGAAAAAAAAGGTAGTCCTTTAACTCGGGACTTTAGCCGCATATGATGTTCGTAAAGAACGATGCACCCAGCAAAACCAGACAATCTCTACTCTGTTAAATTGTCAGGAATGTTGTATGTACAGTAGAGACGAAGAAAAATTCACAATTTTCCAGCTTTTGGTTGACAGGATTTTTTTTTCAGCGAGTAAGACTTAAACTACTCCCTCGTGCAGAATTATATGTAATCTAGGACGCATTTGAGGAAAAAAGTTTCTTGCACGGAAAAAGATTTTTCGTGACCCACACTTCCCGTGACAACTGAATTAACAAAAAGCATGATACAAGCTTAGTTCCTTTTCCATTCTGTTCCTACGTAGTTTTCATGCCTACATCATATGACCACATTAAGTATTCTGCTTGTTGAGCAGCTAGTGCCAGTGTGGTGGACTGCTATCTAATTACTTATCTACTTATCTTTCTTTTAAAATTTGAATGCATATACATAGTGACATTATCAATGAGTCTTCAATCCACTGTGATCTAAAACAGGCTACTAACTATTTTCCATTTGTAACATTCTTTACCTTTTCTTCAGATAAAGAGAGAGATAAAAATACTACAGAACCTTTGTGGAGGTCCAAACATTGTCAAACTTCTTGACATAGTCAGAGATCAGCACTCGAAAACTCCTAGCCTGATATTCGAGTACGTGAACAGTACCGATTTCAAGGTTTTGTATCCTACACTGACGGATTATGACATACGATACTACATATATGAGCTTCTCAAGGTAAGTCATTCATCAATATGGGACAGATCCGGTTCTTTTTTCTTTTTCTTGTCTCTTTCTCACATGTTACTTTCTAATGTGTGACCTAGAACAGCATATGTGTACTCACTGGCCTGAACAGGCTGTGAAGCACATTATTTATGGCCATCTCTTTATATCTTACCTCCCCTCTTGGTGCTTTTCCCTTCGTGTTCCTAATTGATCTCATGGCTTTCATCCTATAGGGAAAGAGAATGATCATTTGAATTGAGTGGGGTTGACTCACAATATTTATTGTTTCCCTCATTCTTCACGTCTTTCGCACTAAGATAACTAGTTAATGTGGCATCTAGCTGTAGTGATGATTTTGAGAACATCTAAACCTGTTGCTGCATTTCTCTGTGGGTAATTGATATAGCTTTTTTTTCTTTTTTTTCTCCCTTTCTTTTGTTTGCAATGCAGGCGTTAGATTACTGTCACTCGCAAGGAATAATGCACCGAGATGTCAAGCCTCATAATGTTATGATAGATCACGAGTTGCGAAAACTTCGGTTGATTGATTGGGGTCTTGCTGAATTTTACCATCCTGGCAAGGAATATAATGTCCGTGTAGCTTCGAGGTGACACTAAGTTCTCTGTTAAATTGTACACTCCTTTGGTCTCGGGAAATGCTTCGTTGTGTCTTTTATGATTTTCAAGCCATGGTTTTCTCTAAATAGGACCAAGAAATCTTAATTGCTCCATAAAAATAGACCATCTATATCTGGTGGTGTTTTTTACACATGCATTAGTATTTACAATTTCGGAAAAGTTTTAGTTTGAAATGTAAAGAAATGTTATTTAACTTTGCTTTATACAAATCATAACTAGTTTCCTTTTGTACCTTTATCCTTGTTATTGCGTAAATAAATTACTGTCACCTTTAAGGTGATGCATTTTTTCTGTCATATATTGAAAGGCTATGGCTTTGATCATCGGGGAAATTGGAAAAGAAAGAGTATTACAAAAGCAAAACTATTCGTGTATAAGGCCTATTTTTAAGTCTATCATGTCAGCTAGCATTTCTCTAATTTAGTTGGCTGGTTATACGAATTCTTGTCATCCACTTTTGGCGTGCACGTGTTAATGGGTATAATTGTCGCAATCAAGTCCTCTTTAACTGCTTCTACCTATATTTATTTATTTTTTACACTCTTTTACTATGGGTAAATTTGAGCAGTTGCATTGTTGGAAAAATCAAAGGGACCTAGTGTATTAAAACATCAATTAATGGAAAGAGTATGGGTAACAGTAATTTAATGCAGAAGGTTCATTTAAAAGGCCAGTATAGTGCATAAGATAAGGGTTCCTGTGGCTGCCTCGTGTTATTTTATGAGGGAAAAGAATTCAAAATCTATATTCTGTTAAAAGGTAAGTGTCATGGTAGTTCTACCCTCAGAAGTACAAACTAAAACGGCTTACGCATTAACATGACACTTGAAAACCACCTGTGTGGAACCTAAGCTGAAATAAATAAACCTAAATCAATATAGCCTAAGCTAAACTTAATTATGCAAAGGCCTGGAGCATGCTCCCAGTAGTTTATCTTGGTTAATGCCTGCCTCTTCCTTGACGGTTTTGTAGTGGCATAATCTTTATAAGTTGTTGTCTTTTGGTCTTTTCTAAAGTTATTTTTTCTGTGGTTATCATTCATGAGCAAACTTGATAGTCCAGTTTTACAGAGAATTTGAAAGTTCCTATCCCTCTTACTCAGATACTTTAAGGGGCCTGAACTTCTAGTTGATTTGCAAGACTATGACTACTCACTGGATATGTGGAGCCTTGGTTGCATGTTCGCAGGAATGGTCAGAGCTTCCACCAATTAAATTTAGTTTCGATTTTGATTTTACGTGAGTTGTAGTGGAAGTGGAAGGTTTTCTTTATTGCAATGTGTTTTGTGCTACTGAGCATAAATAAAGCTACAATCACCTAATTGTTTCTGCAATCTTCATGTTTGGTGCTTTTATGCAGATATTTCGCAAGGAACCTTTCTTTTATGGTCATGACAACCAAGACCAGCTTGTAAAAATTGCCAGGGTATTACATTATCTCGATTTGCTGAAATGATGTTGTAATCACGCACTTAATATTTAAAGCGTCCTGGGTTCACTGTCCATGGGTTCCTTTATTTTGGGATACTAAATTCTAGTTTATTTTATTAATGAATGACAAACTACTGTTCTCAACGGAGTGCATCGCTTTTTATGCTAACATAACAAAGCCAATCTCTGCTGTGTTTATCACTCTTCCTGCCAGAGATTGACTGATCATCCTTTGCACTTTGACTGCATTGCTTTAGATTCCTGTATTTGGATGTTCCTTGACTGCTAATAAGATTTGATTTCTAAAGTAAAAGCAATGCCAAATACTTTACAATATAGTGGAACCTCTGACTTGTAGCGTTTCGTGTCACGGTAATCCACCTAGTTTGGAGGGTGCAGTGTTGTCCCTAGGCAAATATAGGTTTCTGTTAGCACGTAGTATAGTTTGTTCTGTAATATCTCCCGCTCCAAAAAGAGGACGAGGAAAAACAATTGATTTTCTCTTTTAAGTTGAAATTTCACTAATCTAAATGATGCCATAACATTTTTGTCACCAGGTGCTTGGAACAGATGAGTTGAATGCATATTTAAATAAGTATCGTCTAGAGCTTGATCCTCAGCTTGAAGCTCTTGTTGGGAGGTATGTCCGGATTTTCCTCCCTTTTGTCACGTCCCCGATCCTTTATCACCGCATAATAGGTTTTGGTTGTGTTACTGCTTATTAGTTCGTGCAGCATTCCCTTAGTTATACTCTACATTTAGATGTAGATATTTGCCCCTTAAGTAGGTATATGTGAGGTAGTTAATGCTCAAGGTTTATCTCCTCCTTCATCTATGGCTTTTTCAGGCACAGCAGGAAGCCCTGGTCCAAATTTATGAATGCAGACAATCAGCATTTAGTATCTTCTGAGGTCGTCTACTTTTCTGTTCCTTGGAGAAAAGTAGAAGATTGACTTTAGCTTATCAGTATACCTGGTTCTTGGTTTTGATTATTTGAAGGTTATGTGCAATGCAGGCCATTGATTTTCTTGACAAGCTTCTTCGTTATGATCATCAGGACAGGCTCACAGCAAGAGAAGCGATGGTAAGCCGTATGGTCTATTGCGTATTTTTTATTTATGAAAAGTTCTACTACTGCTCCTGTGTCTTTCCTCCTAAAGTTAATTGACCATCTTAGTTTACCTAATGTAGAACGGACCTAACCACCCTCACAAACCCACCCACAACTCAAGACACAAGTTAGAGCTTTGTCTGGTTTTAAGAGGTGCACCATAGGCAGCCTATATTTCGTCCATGTTCTTTGTGTACTTCTAAATATTCCGCAGAATTAGTCCTTTCATGTGCGTGTCAAGTCGAAATCTTGCAACAACCTTACTTGCACCGAATACTGTGAAGATTGGGGGTCTAGTTCGAAATTTGGCATCAACCAAAGTATACTTTTTGTCCGTTAGTTCACCGTGTGCACTTCTACTCGACTATCGGAGAGAAAGATGGGGTGACTCCAAAATCCTTAGTGTCTGTTATCTAGGAGAAATCTTGAAGAAATATTTTTGGCACGATTACCTCCTTTTTTTTTTGGTTATTGCCATAGAATCTCTCTCTCTCCCTCTCTCTCTCTCTCACACGCACACACACACATCTTACTCTCTCTCTGTCACACACTTTCACTCACTCGTCAAACATAACTGACAATGTTTTTCCAAATTTTTTGTTGTGCCCTTTAGGCCCATCCATATTTCTTGCAAGTAAGGGCTGCTGAAAGTAGCAGGATGCGGACGCAGTAGGGACCTTTTCTGAAATCGTGATGTATTAGCATATTTTGGATACAGTACTACTAATCAATCAGCTGTGAGCATATTGCCAATTGGTTTGTATCATGTTCAACTTTTCGTGAAGAACGTGCTATGTATTATTTGAGATGACTTTTCCTTTGAGGTGCCAAAGTTTACTTCTTATACTAGCGGATCTCCTTTCTTGGCAATTGTTGTGATACTCCCTGCTTAAGTTTTAGTACCTCGTATCGTGAGGTTGAGCTCTATTGCGTCATTTAGTTGCTCCTTCCTGCAAGTTCGATCCCTACTAGTTAGCTTCTGAACTTCAACCCGGAAGCAAGAATTTTCCGCAGGGTAGTGCTGTAAAATGTAAGAAGATGATATCTACGCCTTTATGCTTTACTTGCGAACTAGTACGGAGTATATATAACACACGTGGAGTTTTTGAATTTCCAACCGGGGTATTGCTTTTAAAATTTGGAGTGTAAGTGTGAAAATATGAAGTCCCACCATCAATTCACAAGCACGCTGGTGTGCTATTACCTAAATAATAATTTTGAAAGTGCTTCAACCTTGTGCATCTACTCTATAATAGAGAAATGTCATTAAAAGTATTATAACGATATAAGGTTGTAGTCATAAATTTTAGTACTAGCGACATAACATTTTTAGTGGTGGTGGAGGTGGTGCCGCTATGCTAAAGCAGTAATTTTAATTTTGTTGTAATTAAATTAAAATTTAATTTTGTTGTAATTAAATTAAAATTTATAGTGACAATTACGAGGACCTTTTTATCTGCTGCGTACTGGTCCATTTGACGAGTGTGAGACATTAACATTGCCATGATAAATAGGAGTTAGGTAGCGGAAACCCGATACCTTAACCCGCTGCTAGCGGCCCCCACCCGAGTCCAACACTTTAAATGGAAGGTAGTAAGAGAGTCCTTTTCGGACACTTCACATTATGATAGCTTTGCCAGCACGGTGGGACCGACATCCCCCCTCCTCCTCCTCGTCCTCGACAAAATTTGTTGCCGCTACACTACCCGAATATACTTTGCCCTGTTATAATCCTCTTCGTACCACCAAAATTCTTCTCCCTTCAGTCCTCCAGAGCCAACATGGAGCTTTTTCTAGAGCTGCTCTTCACCATCGCCTTCTCACTGGTTTCCTCGTTCGTTGTGGCCACCCTTCTCTCGAAGGTGTCGGCTTACTTTGGTTGTGCTTCTGGTGCTCAAGACGACGCCGTGTCGACTCCAGTCACTATCGTCCATGAACAAAGTCGCGAACAGCAATCCGTGAGGTTTGATTCTAGTGATTCTGCAGCGGCTGGAGAAGTCGAAGGGCCGTTAGTGATCGATTATGCTGATGAATTTTCTGGAGAAGGTGAAGTTTGCAAAGTTGAGGAAGGCGAGCGTGAGGAGGAAGAGAGAGTTTGTGTCGGTGGGGATGATCTGGTAGGTGAAAGTTACGAGACGGCGACGTTTTATGAAAGTGAAATCCATTCGGTGGAAGAAAGCCAGCAGAGGTTGTGGTTTAGCGAAATCGTCGAACTGGTTAAGGATGGGGCGAGTGCGGATCACGTTGAAGGAGGTGAGTTTGAGAAGGAAGATGTTTCAAGTGTAGGTGGGGATGAGGTGGTAGGGAAGGCAGTTGATCGAAGCTCTGATACGGCGGCGTTGAAGGGATTTGTGGCCGGATTGGTTGAGGAAAAAATGGAATCGTTTAAGGATGAGAAGGATTGCGATTTGAAGGCCGAGGGTGATGGATTGAAGGGAAATGAGGAGGAGTTATTTGATGATTGGGAGGGAATAGAGAGAACGGATTTGGAGAAGTGCTTTGGTGCTGCTGTGGTGTTTATGGGATCTAAAAGCAATGCTGATCGTGTGTTGTCGATTGGTAGCGATGTGAAGATGCAATTTTATGGGCTTCATAAGGTTGCGACTGAAGGCGCTTGTCGTGAGCCACTGCCAATGGCATTAAAGATCTCTGCTCGTGCAAAGTGGTAGTAAGCTTCTCCTGACCTCCAATGAGTACAATGCAACAAATTCCTAGTTTATTAATATGATCGTGGCAACCGACAATTAGGACCCAAAGTACATGGATTTCAGGGAGCACTAACTTGTATATTTAAGTTTAGGAAAGAGCAGTCCTAAAGTATTACCAGTCTACATTTAGCTAATACATGTGAACAGAAAAGTTTCATCAAGGAGGGCTCGATGAGATGTTGAAATCTACTTAGCATGGAACACTTTTTGATTGCTGAACATTTTTGTGTTCAAGCTCGTAAAAACAGAAGTTCAGAAATATGAAATGTGCCGCATATTAAGAAGGCTGAAGGTATAGATGGCCAGGGAAGTAGGTTGTGCAGGTAGTTTACCCTGTTGCAAATGGGAAAATATTAGTTGAGTCCTCATTAATAACATTTTAGATCTTCCTGCGAGTTTGAGGCTCTGCTTTGTATCTTGGTGTCAATGAGGAGACAGGAAGGAAGTGACTGATTGTAGCCTCCTCCTGTGAGATTCTCCCTGCTTACTTTTATGTAAAACAATGTAATCTACATTTCCATGATAAGGCAATGTCAGCATAGAAGTTTTAGTAATTGTTTGCCAATTCAGGACACACGCTACCCCCTTTCCCAGGTTGTTGTTAGATAAAAGACTTGGTAGGCTTCCAAAATTACAGTTTTTGCTAACATGAGTTAGAGTCTATCCTTAATTCCTTCTCGTACAAATTGTTGCTCCTATTCATTACTTTTGGTCTGTACTAAGTCTTTTATGGACTTCTGGTTCGTTTTGGATCTCAGAGTTTTAGTGGGGTTAAGAGCTGCTCCTTAGACAAAGCAAGTTTGTTGCCTTTTTCAGGTTTGCTTGGAAACAGCTAGGAAACATGAGCCCAGAGGCAGCAATGGAGCAGTATATTAACCTTCTTTCTAGGAGCATTCCAGAGTGGATGGGAGATGATACCGCTGTAAGTAATCGAGTCATAGAGCTCATGTTTGAATAGATTGCCATGGATTCATAATCAGTTTTCATCTCAGGAAGATCGTAAACAGGTTTTTGTAGATTGTGGAAAATCTGAGAAGCTACCTTCCAATCTTCAGAAGCAACTCAGACCATAGAAATCAGCTCAAACTTATCCTTCTTTCCTTATAATATACTATATATATATATTTTCACTTTTCTTTCTTTTTTCCGCATGGAGTTGCGGCAATTGGTTCTGGAAGAACATGATGTGATTGGGGTATGCATTTTGATTTACTTTTGGTTGCGTATTTTGTTGATGATCTGTTATGATTAATATCTCTGCATACTGGATATAGTTTGGATGAGTCTGCTCTTCGCACTTGGGGTAGAAAAGATGATTTCCATGAGTGCATGCAAACCTTATGAATCCACAGGCTGTTGGCCTCATTAAGAGACTATTATTGCAACATAGATAGCCATGTAGGACGGGATTTGGTTTCCTTTAGGCTCTTCTCCTTTTGTGCCTTGTCAATGGCTGTTTTAGTCTGCTTCTCTTAGTCACATAGATATATAATGAGGTAAAAATACTTCAGAGGATGAACTGAATCTACCAGGACTATACTCTCATCATTCTTGATCAAGAAGGATCGTACCTGAAAGTCATTTCTGTTATCTAATGTCAAAAGAGACCCTATTGCAGTCAAAGTTGGCAACTAAGCAAAAACTAAGGCAGGGGAGGTCTTATCCTGCTTAGGTCAAAGTATTATAATCACCTTTATATAATTAAAAACTAGTGTAAGTGTTAAGCGTGCTCTGGCCAACTTTTTGAGTTTTCTCTATTGTATCAGGAATATGGTCTATGTTTTTGAGTTTTCTCTTGGGCCGTTGCATTTCCTGTGTTTACTGGGGCGGTGGAGCCGGTTGCTAAATGGATTTTAGGTTGACAGGTAACTTTCAAAAAGGTTAGCAATAGAACTGTTCTAATTTGTGTCTTAAACCAATTTAGTAGAAATGGTTGTCCTGTATGAGGCATCTGTTTAAAAAGAAAAGTTTAGGATCAGTTTGGATGTTGGCTGATATTTTGATGTTTTTTTCTATCATTTGCATTCCTTGTCGATATGGTTTCTTCAAGAGTCATTAATCTATTTAGTTGTTTGGAAATGAATGATCTCCGTGATAAACACATTTTCCCCTGCTTGCTGTGGTGCCTTTCAGTGATTATCTTTTGATCATCTTCAGTAGGATTAAGCCGATTTAAGAAGGATTCAATTCTGCGTGATAATCTTTCTAATGTTAGCTTTAGTGTGAGCTTTGGCACAACGCTAAAGTCTGTTGTGACCTGGAGGTCGTGGGTTCTGAAAACGCATGGCAGAGGTAAGACTGTATGTCTACCCTTTCCCAGACACCTCTGGGGCTGGAGCCTTGTGCACTGCACTATCCGTAGCCCCGGGATATGGTAGATATGTGCAGTTTTGCCAAGAAGGTGGTTCAGTATGTGTGTGGGGAAGCAATTCTACCTTTTCACCATTCTATATGATCTCTTTTATTAACTCATGAAAGTTTGTGAGGTTGGGCGGACCATAGATTGTTGGCTATCAAGTGTTTTCCCAGTACAACGCCCCTTCATTGTTTTGGTATTCCTCGGCCATTTGTTTTCTTGTCCGTCTCCGCCTTCAAGTTAACAAAATGTTGTCCCGTTCTGGTTTGGGATAGGCTTCAGGAGGTGTGACCAAATTGGTTTGAATGGCATCTGCAATCACCAGAGTCCCCGAGAAGAAGTGGGTTTCTGTGTGAAGGAAAACCACTGTACATGACAAAAAGGTCAATGTCGAAGCATATAATATAGGACAAATATTTGTGAGAGGAGTAAGGTCGAGGATTTAATGCTTAACGTTGGTAGAAATAGATGTTAATATGCGACCTGCTGCACACACACACACGCGCAAAAAAAAAAATTATACATACGACATTCAGGATAGTTGCTCATATCTGTATTTGGTAGAAATGTATGACATTCAGGATAGTTGCTCATATTTGGTAGCAATAGATGTTAATGGCGTCTTCTTTATTTGCTCATATATGTATGACAAATTTCGTTTTTAGTAACTCGATTTAATATGACATTCAGGATAGTTGAGGCTGCATCTACCTAGCTCAGGCGGTTGGGCAGTGCACAGTTCCACTTCAGGTTGCTCATAAGTCATTTGTAAATATTTTGTTGTTCTGTGTAAATTCGTTGTATAGCTATTCTACAGTTTAGTAGTTCTTGGATTCCCAGTTTTCAGGAATTCTAATGAAGGGGTAGGACAGTTTCCTCTCTTTTCGCTCTTTTCTTTCTCAGGATACGTGAGAAATGAGAGTCCAAACTACTTGTTGAATGCTCTTTCTCTCTCTCACGCGCTCGGGGACTATGCAAATTTACATTGTGTACGACATTATAATACTCAAAAGTAATTGTTGGTACTCTTAACCCCATTGATACCTAAAGTTGAAGCATCTCTAAAACAGAAGTGGGACGAAGATAACGAAATGGAGATTGTATGTATATCCTCTATTTTCACGATATAAGTGGCGTCACAAAAAATGTGTTAAACTTGTTCATAAAAGAAGCTTTCATTGTCACTACAAAAACAAAATGATGGAGAATATTACGTTTTCCTAAACAATAAAAAAATTTAAGATTAAAAGGAATATATATGGAGGATTACTTTGTCAAAATTTAGGAATTAGTATAATTGTAAAGATATGAATAAAATTTCTGAGTAGGGCATGTTGGAATAGAAGCAAGAGAAATGTAAAATTTATATAATTAGTTGAATTATATATATATATATATATATATGATAGCGCTATCAACTTAACCCAAGTTGCTAGCGCGATCTGGCCGTTCACGGCCAAGAATGGACGGCCAGATCGCGCGCCACGCCCAATATTTTTTTCACCCGTCCGCTACATAATGTAGCGGACGGCCAAACAGCGCTAGCAACATGCTATCGTTATTAATGGATCACGACCCATATATATATATATATATATATATATATATATATATATATATATATATATATATATATATATATATATATATATATATATATGAAAACCGAAACTGAGAGAATGTAACATTTTCTTTCCTACTTGGCATGTTTCTTTTTATGTCATTTGGCATTCAACCAATCAAATAAGTTTCACTTTTCTCTCTTTTCCACGTCAGCATATCCTATTTTAAAACAGACTCTCTCTCTCTCTCTCACGCGCGCAGGGGCTATGCAAATTTACATTGTGTACGACATTATAATACTCAAAAGTAATTCTTGGTACTCTTAACTCCATCGATACCTAAAGTTGAAGCATCTCAAAAACAGAAGTGGGACGCAGATAATGAAATGGAGATTGTATGTATATCCCCTATTTTCACGATATAAGTGGCGTCACTAAAAAATGTGTTAAACTTGTTCTTAAAAGAAGCTTTAATTGTCACTACAAAAAAAAAAATCAAATTTTCACGAATAGTAACGTTTAATGCGTTTCATTTCCCACAAAAGGAAGCAATCAATTATTATTTCCAAAAGAATATTGGAGGTAGTTTTTATGTGCGTTGAATCTCTATCCCGCTTTATTGCATAAGGAAGCTATTGGCAGCTTGGAGGTCGGTTGCATCTATATACTCCCTTGTGTACTCGACTGTGTGAGTTGAGTGCTGTGTCAAGAGTATAAGGAAACAAAATTGTATCTTTACTGACAACAATTGCTTTTAGTGTATTGGTAAATGCTTGATCTTAGTGGAAGCGTTTTACACCACTCTTGTATTAGCTTTATAAGTAATATAGATAGATACGTAAAAGCAAGACAGAGACTGAGACCTCTTAACTTCTAAACAAAAATATTTTTACTTTTTTGTCACAAAAAAATGCAAGTTAGCAACTTGGCAACAATTGTTAACCTTTTGGGGCCAAAATGTAAATCAACTTAGTGAAGAAAAGTCTTGAAAAAAGTTCCTGTAAAATCTCTGAGAATTATTTTTGGGCCTGCCACGAAAAACAACAATAAAAGAGAGTCCAAATAATCCTATTTATATGGGCTACACAAATAGAACATTTTAGTTGTTGTTCGAGTTGTAAGAATTTTTTTCAATCCTGTATATAATGACAATTAGAAGTCGCTATATATTTTTAGTGAATTTTCTCTTAATACTTTTAACGATAATTTTTAAAATTATCTTTTTAGTATTGTTAATAAAAATAATTAAAAATATTTGACGAATATTAATTATCACGGCCCATGGAAAGTTTGGTAACAGCTAAAATTTTTCACGCAGACCAGCCCATTCAAGGGTCCAAATCGCAATGGTCAAGGCCACACTACGCCCCCCCGCAGCGAGGCCCCCGAGCCTCTGCCAATTGCCGAACGCGACCGGGATCACAGTTGCAGAGTTCGACTACCAGTTGCATCTACTATTATTCCACTACAATGAGTCCGGTTCTAGGGTTTCTCTGAGATCTGAAGATCGAAATCCAAACCAAACAATGCCTGTAACCATAGAGAGCGACATTTGGGAACCAAACCAGTCCCTCTACATATTCATATTCACATCATGCTTCCTCTCGCTCTTCTTCTTACCTCATTCGACCAAAACTTCCACCAACAGAACTCCAAATCTCTTCGACCACGCAGTTACGCCTTCTCTCCACCGCTTCCAGCGGAGCTTCCTTCTCCTCTATTCTATCTCCTCCGGTCAGTCTCCATTTTACTAAAAACTGATATGACGTGGTTAACGATAATGGAGGGATTTTCAGACAGTAAAGCTTCAAGGTTTTATTGTTTTCTGATTTCATCCGGTCGTTCACCAAGTATTTACCTCGCCTTTACATTGAATTTTTCCCCCTTTTGAACTCTTGATTTTCTCCGTTTGGTAGCTGAGAAAATGGACCGGAAGTGAAAAGTGAAGCACTGTAACATTCTTTTCTCGATTATGAGTTCAATTCCTCATAAACCAAACGGAGCTCAACATGAGATCAAAGCTACTCTGTCCCTCCGTTTCACTGGAGATCCTAGAATAGTTATGGTACATGTAAATATTAGATTGGACTTAACTAGTAATCATATATTAAATAAAGTATCGTTCTACAAGTCTAACCTAAGGTAAAAACAATTAGGTGAAGGCAATGTTTACTTGTACTGAATTGCAAAGTAGGATCGGGTAATGGTTTGTTTATTCATTCATTTTAGGTTTATTTGGCTCTGATCTTATTAACCTACTGTCCCGTAGTGATGGAAGGGCTCTCGCTGGTGTTTGGAGAGTATGAGTTGGCGTATTATGGTGTTAGTAGGGAGCAGATGGTGTTGTCCTCGTGTGTTGGATATGCGTCCGCTCTCATCTTTGGGACTTTGTTGGGCATGCTTTCTGATTTGATGTAAGTCTATTTTATTATTGTTGCCTCCGCTTTCAAGCTTTTTTTTTAGTGTGACCCTATAGTGTTTTAACTGGAAATGTATTGCAAATAATTCCTGAGTTAGTTAATGATAATTTGAAGAATGTGTAATGGTGGACTTGAGAATATGGATGCAACATTTCAGTTAAAAGGATAAACACAAATGGAATCTTGTTGATTTATATTTTTGGACATAATTGGTAAATTTTAAGTCCCTTGAATTGTCGATGGATCATATAACCTTAGTGTGTCAAGTGTTTTTTTTTCTTTTTCTTCTCTTCATGAGAAACTTGGTGATGTACTTGGAAGTGGCTATAATATAAAAACCTGGTGGCAACAAAATTAATTGTTCACAAGCTCCTTGTCTGAGTACATATTAGGGGTTGGGGTTGCAAAGGATGTTTGGGTTGATATCTTAGTATTAAAGTCTGGCGTGTGCATGCCTATCTTGCAGTTTTTTGCATAAGGTGTAGCTGTCTTAGATTATACGTTTACTTCCGGTCCAGTTAGTATTCTTGTGATGCCATCATATTGCTCTACGTCTTGTGCAACTTTATATATTCTTCTTGCACTTTATTCCTCTGGTGCTGGAGAAATCTTCCTGTTTGCATTATGCTATCATTTGAATTGGTGAGGAACTATCTTCTGTTATTGGTATCACACGATGTGATAAATGAAACATTCTTTCATTTTGTGCCTGTTCGTGCAGAGGTCAAAAGAAAATTTGTTTGACATTTTGCATCCTGCACATCTTTGTTGGCATATGGAAGAGGCTTGTTTCACATCCGAGTGTTTGGTTAGCGAGTGTCTGCCTCTCTCTCACCAATTCTATATATTTGTTCAATTTCGAGACATGGATGGTGATTGAACATGATAAGGTATGTGTCGCGAAGTTGATTATTCAATTCTGCATTGCATAGTGTTTGGAACAGAGACCTAGAGTTCTGGCGTTACTGCTCAACTTAGCATTTCCCTGGGTTTTATTCCCCTCCTTTAGCAGTGAAGTATATTCACATCATAATTTCATGCTAAATTTACGTTGACGGTTGGCTAGTGATAATCTCTGGCGTTTCCCTTGCAGATAGGGCACAATAAAGATACATTGAGTGACATGTTTTGGTTAATGACGTTCTTCGACTCTGCATCCTTCATTGGTAGTCAGATGCTTGCAAATTGGCTTGTTGGGAATAATGTGGAGCAACATTTAGTCTCTCCCTCCACTGCATCTGTGTTGCTGGCAGTTATCAGTCTTATTGTTGTATGTCGAGGATGGAAAGATTCTTCACAAACAGCTGCATTCAAGGATTATTCGAGATCGTTGTTTCTATGTCTAATTGATGGTAATACTGCATATCCCTCTCTAATCTACATTGTTTTGTTTTATCTAAAAAATATGGACATATTTTTATGAGCAGGTGTATAAACATTTTTGCATGTTGCCCTTTTCTTTGAATGATTCAAGATTCAGAAACTACCATACATATATGATTGTTGGGATAGATTAACTCTTGGTCAAATCCTCATCATCTTTCTTGTCTACGAATGAGGGAAATCGGTCCGTTTGGTGTTTACTGAGGTTTTATGATGGAGGATATAGTGGATGGGAGCTTTGGGAGATATTGTAGGGATTAGAGGGGTATTTAATTAAGTGCGTACATTCCTGTGAAAGAATTAGTGAGGTTCTTTTGAGAGCCATGAGAGGTTTCTCAAACTCTGGAGTGGAGTTGAGGTATTCAGCCTTTCTTATCAGGATTTTAAACTCCTTATATGTTACTTGCGTAAAGGAGATCGTCCCAATGCCTTATTAAAAGAGAGAGCTGTTCCCAGATGTCTGCAAACTTGCCCTTTTAAGTTAGTATAGGATATTATCTGCAAATGTATCAGCAAAGGCAAAACCCCTACTAGATTTGGCAAAACGTGGCTAGAAAAGAGGTATTTTTGGGTATAGTAAGCGAATAGTGGCATGATTATACAGTGGAGTGCAAGAGCTTCTCTAGTGGGTACAAGGCTTTTGATTTAGTTTAAGTTAACTTGTGTTCCCAACCTACTTTGGTCGCACCCAAGGGCCCACCAGGGGGTCCCGTTTTGCGTGACACGTCACATATTCAACGGTCAATTTTTCAACGCTTTCAACCTGTAAAAATGCGCACGCTCAAGTCACGTGCTTTTTCATTGACTTTTCGCGGCAATTCATGACTAAATTTATTTTTGTTGCCAACGTAGCAACTTTGATGCCACCAAGACCTAGAAAAATGTGCAAAAATAGACTTGGCGTGACTCCCACCTTAAGGGGGTTGGTCACCTCCCTTAATGGGAAAGGGGGGGGGGGGGGTCGGCCACCCCTACTATGGGGGCTCATGGCCATTTTTTCCTTTACTCATTCGAGCACCATGTCCGCAATGCTCACCCATCACCCGCGACCACACGACAGCCGTTGACGCCCGCGCGCGCCGTCTCCGCGACGCTCGCTGTCGCACGGCACTTGTCGCCCGCCATCACCCGTTCGTCGACTCCACGGCACATGTCGCCCGTTATCTGGGTGATGGCCATTGTCGCCCGTGCGCCGACTCTGCGGCGTCCGTCGCTCGTGGTCGCGCGCCGTCTCCGCTACGCCAGTTGTTGCCCATGCTCCAACTTCGGGGCGCTGGTCGCCCTCGGTCGCGCGCCGTCTTCGGGGTCATGCACCCTCGCCCGCGAGTCGACTCTGCGACTCTGTCGCCCGTGCCAGCGCGCCTACTCTGCGACAACTGTAGCCCGCGCTAACGTGCAGTCTCCGCGATCCCCGTCGCCCCCACCCGCCGCCATCTCCGACACACTCTGCCGTGCTCGTGAGCCGCGCCGCTGATACAGCCGTGCCCCATGGCTCTCTGTCACACTGCTGTGCCCTCAGCACCACACACACTCCGTCGCGCCCATACGCCGCGCCGCTGATACAGTCGTGCCACCTGGCTCTCTGTCACACTGTCGTGCCCTCGGCACCATACACATTCCGCCACACCCATGCGCCGCGCTGCTGATACAGTCGTGCTCTCGGACTCTCTGTCACAATGCCGTGCCCCCGGCACCATACACACTTCACCGCACCCATGCGCCACATGACATGTGCCCCTAGCACCAGGTATTGTCTCGCGACAGAGGTCTCCGCGCCCATGCGCCACTTCCTTCACATGTGCCCCTGGCACCAGGTATTGTCTCGCAACAGACTCGCCGGACCCATGCGCCATAATCATGTTTCGTGCCACTGGCATCGCGCTCGTGAGCCACAATCATGTTACATGCTCCCGGGCATCACACTCATTCACCACACCATGCGCCCCCACCGTGGACGTGGAACATGCTTCGACCCACTCTTCGGAGTGTGCAACATTCCGAGGGGCTCTGCTCATAGTGCTTCGGCAGAAGGACCCTTCGCAGCGGGATAGACTCGCTACCACAGAAGCTATCACCGCCTTCATTCCAGGGGGCTCAGCTCGTAGTGCTCCCGCATGAGGACCCTTTGCAGCGGGATAGGCTCGCTACCGTAGAAGCTATCGCCGCCTTCATTCTGGGAGGCTTCTTTCGTAGTGCTTCGGCATGAGGACCCTTCGTAGCGGAATAGGCTCTCTACCACAGAAGTTAACGGTCGCCTTCATTCCGGGGGGCTCCGTCGTACTTCGTAGTGCTCCGGTACGAGGACCCTTCGCAGCGGGATAGGCTCACTACCACAGAAGCTATCGTCGTCTGGGGTGACATGCATGACACTCGGCACGTCTGAGTTGCGACCACGTCCACTCATGTTACCGGTGATCATCGACTCCCCCCGGACGATGACCCCCCGGGTCACTCCGATACAGGAGCAGGTCTTTGGATGGCATCGTGCCTAGTCCGTCAGGCAGTTGGTCAGAAGGACCTTCCCTCACCGCTGTCAGGTTCTCTCCGCGTCTCCCGACGCCTAGGAAGCACGAACATGGACACGGTGTCGGACACCGACACCGACGGGGACACCGGACACCGCAATTTCCAAAAAATTGGATTTTGGACACCGCAGGACACCGCTATTTTTTTAATATTTTTATTATATATATAATAAATATCAAATATATTCCAGAAACTAAAATAATAAATAATAATGAAAAACTACCGAAACAAGGAATTCAAATACAAATCATACTTAAACGTTAAATCCAACATAGTACAATGTACATGGTACATAACATAAGAAATTAAGTCTTACAAAGTCATACGAATAGGAAACAAAGGAAATAACTGAAATAAGTAATAAGTCGATCAAGTGCTCAATCTACATCGATCGTGTCATCTTCTTCATCGTCTTCTTCACCTCCATCTCCATCATTATTCTCATCCCTGCATATTTCAGCTTCCATCTCTGGCTCATCAAGCGATAGATTTGCAAACCGAAGCATCCCGACATCTTCAAACCCATCATGATTATCTCCCCCCACATCCCACATTTTGGTCTCCCCTTGGCTATACTTTGGAGTCCTCCTTGACAAAAGACGGAGATTGCTATGAACAAAAACCAAGTCTTCCGCACGTTGGGGTGTCATTTTGTTCCTTCTCACCGAGTGAATAAAAGAATAGGTGCTCCAATTTCTTTCGGCACAAGATGATGAAGAAGGTTGTACAAGAAGTTTCAAGGCTATGCATTGGAGGATAGGTGCACTTGCACCGTAAAGAAGCCACCAAGTCTTGGGATCCATACCATAGCGATTAGACATGGAATCAAACTCTCTAAAATCTCCATTAGGCCCAATAAATTCAGCATACTCTAGATTGACCTTGTTGCGGTCCTCCAAGTTTGGAAAGTACCTCCGAAGACATTTCATTCTCTCCTTGTTGATCTCATTGTCCTTGTGTGGAGGAAGTCGAGAAGGATCCTCATCAAGCCACTCACGGGTATAGTACCTTATGAAAGAAAGTAATGAACATTGAACACATTTAGATATATAACTATACGTATGGGGCTACATTAGTAGAAGACTAGAAGCCAAAAAAATCAACTCAAATGTTAACGTAGGATGATATTACCTTGGGTTTAGAGAATGTGCCAAGCAGTGAAGTGGAGTATTATTCTTGTTCCAACGATCTACAAGAATATTTTGCACCACATCGAAGAAGGTGGACTCCTCGTCGGGTCTTTTCACTTCATGCTCATATATGGCCTTCTTAACTTTTTCAATCATCGAATCCCACATGTCATAGACTAGGTGAAGACAAGGCCTATCGGTATCACAAATCCTGAGCATGTCATACATAGGAGTAGTGAAAGCAAGTATGTAATCAATGGAATCCCACCATTCATCAGCCAACACCTTCTCCTTAACAAACCTAGCCTTTGCTACATCATCATCCCGATAAAGATTCCAACGATCACTAATTACCATGGCTTGAAGACCACCCTTAATGAGCTTAATCCTCCTAAGCATCACAATAGCAGAAGCAAATCGAGTTTCGGCCACAGAAAGCAACTTCAAATTCACAAACTCATTAAACATTGCCAATCTCATTGCGTGATTCATAATGAAATTCTTAACTTGCCAAGCATCCCCAATGACGTCAGTAATCCAAACACATTCCATATAAGTAATATCATTATTGTCCGCATTCTTGGCTGCACATATGTTCCTCAATGCTAAGTTAAGAGTATGAACGACACATGGTGTCCAAACAATACTTGGAAATTGTTGCTCAAGAAGATGCCCAGCAGCCTTACAAACAGGTGCATTGTCCGTGACAACTTGGACCACCTTCTCATGCCCAATCTCCACAATCACGTCCCTCAACAACCCGGCAATAAAATGTTTGTCCTTATAATCACCCGAACAATCTATTGCTTTCAAAAACATAGGAGCACCATCAGAGACAACCATGATATTAATGAGTGGCCTCCTTTGCGAGTCACTCCACCCATCACTAACAATACTTATACCCTTCTCAGCCCACATGGCTCGAATCGGTGCTAACAACCTATCAACATTCCTTTTTTCCTTTTGCAAAAGAGTGGTCCTCAGCTTATTATAACCTGGTGGAACATAACCTCCAAGCTTATGATTAGCGGCAAAAGTATATGAGTTTTGATAGTGTGGGTTCCTCGCTAAGTTGAATGGCACACCCCCCGTATAGAACATCCTAGCAATTTCATTATCTAATTGCTCACGCTCTTCATTGTTAAAAGCCTCTTCAAGTTTATTTGTCCCCTTTCTTTTTTTTATATTCTCTTCCATGTATATTGAACATGCACCAACATTAGAACCGGATCCACTACTAGGGGGTAAAGGTACCTGAAAATTAGAAGCATTTTTTACTTTCTCTGCGACTTCTTCCTCCAATCTTTTGAACTCCAATATGTCCTTTGTCACTTTCGAGCAAGGTTTGATCCCAGCACCGCTTATAGCTAGCAAATGTGCCCTCACCCTTGTATATGACCCTTTCTTCTGCACTTTGCAAAAAGTGCACTCCCAAGGCAAGTTTCCTTCCCCTTGTGCAGACCTTCCGGTCCTTACCATGAATTTCCACAACGGTTTTAAAGGGTCGTTTATAGTTGCTGTTGATCCACTTACAGCACTAGTAAATTCATCCATTTCTGAAATTAAGTAATAAACTAATAATAAATATACACTAACGCATTGCATTCTGAAATTAAGTTGACAAAATAACTACTGAAATTAATTAAGTTGACAAAATAACTATTGAAATTAATTAAGTTGACAAAATAAGTTGACAAAATAACTATTGAAATTAATTAAGTTGACAAAATAACTACTAAAATTAACTAAGTTGACAAAATAACTACTGAAATTAATTAAGTTGACAAAATAAGTTGACAACATAACTACTGAAATTAATTAAGTTGACTATAGGATTAACTACTGAAATTAATTAAGTTGACTATAGGACTGAAATTAATTAATGGGTTGAGAAAGATGCGCAGGAGAAATTAACTACAAAATATGCAATTGCTAAGTGTAAACCGCTAAACCGTAAACAAGTCTTGACCCGACTCAACACAGGGAGAAATAAAAAGAGAGAGAGGCACGGCAGACGACTTCGAAGATTCAAGAGAAGGTACCTGTGAGTCGGCGACGGCGGCAAGGACCTCGATGAAGTTGTATTTTTTTTTCAGACTTAGACAATTTTCAAGCCACATTGCTCTTGCACAAGTTTATTGACACCACCCTTGGGGGCCTTACCCCTTCCCTGCCTTCCACCTCACGTTCAGAGTGACTTGGTAGATGGTGCGCGGGGTGGCTCGAGCCACGCTACCTAAGTCTCGACTCGGTCAGCAGACATTCCCCCAAGCCTCACGACCGCCCTTGCCAGGTATGTTGCGTCTCGCCGGCCCTCCCCTGCCTCTGTGACTCAACCAGTCATTGATGCCAGCCCACCACCCTAAGTCCCCCTCTCTCTCATCATCTTAGCCTCTCATGGTCGCGGTCGCATCACCGGCCCTTATCCATTTTTTTTCCTGACAAGAAAAAAAACTTTATTTTTCGCAGTCGGGTCACCACCCTTAGTGCCCCCCCTCCCCCCGCGACGCACACCAATCTCCACTCTCCCTTTTTTAGGACTTAGAAAAAAAATTCAAAATTTTTCTTCTATGTAGCCCCTCCACCCCTTTCATTTTCCGTCCAACACTTAGAAAAATTCTTAACTCTTAGAAAAATTTTCAACAAAGTTTTTCACCCCCTTCATCCTATGCTCCTTCCAATGCTTAGAAAATTTCTAACACTTAAGAAAAATTTTAAAATTTTTTTCACCCCCAACCCCTACCAGGCTCTCTCTAACACTTAGAAAAAAAAAATTCAGAAATTTTTTTCATATACCCCTCCACCACCCCCCTCAGCCTCTTTCTGACACTTACTCTATGCTCATCTCGACACTTAGAAAAATTTTCACAAAATTTTTCATCCCCTTTCACTCCATACTCTCTCTAACAAATTTTTCTTCCCCCCTCCCCCCCCGACATCCCTTTCATTCTCTTTCCTACACTTTAGAAAATTTTCATCAAAAAATGTTCATCCCCCCCACCCCATCTTTCTCTCTCCCTCCTTGGGGCTACAAAAAAAAATTGAAATTCGAATTTTAAATTCAAATTCAAAAAGAATTGAAATCCAGCGACCCCCCCGACCCATTTCTCTTCCTCTTCCACCAACTTTCAACGGGTACCCAAAACCAAATCCACCTGTAACCTAGATGACCCGACCCGTCTAAAAAAAAAACTAATGCCAAAAGACCCCAACCCTAATCTATCTCTTTCTCCTTACCTGCGCCGTATTTCACCTGCGCCGCCCCTTTGTCTTTCACGGTGGGTGCTGCCCACCAGTCGGCATCCCCCCCAACCCCACTGGCGACGTCGCCCCTCTTCCCCCTTCCCTTCTTCATCGTCCGCCGCCCTCCCCCCGCCTGCAGCCCCCCTCTTCCCTTCTCTTTTCTTTCATCTCCTACCCCGGCCTCCCCCCCTGCCCCCTCCCCCAAGTCCGCACCGCACCGCACCGCACCACACCGCCGCGGCAGCCCTGCCTCTCCTTTACTCCCATTTTCTTCGTCCACTCCCCAAGTTCGTCAACCTCAAAGGCCACGCGGCCGACCCCCTACCCACGACCTCCCTCACCCCCGCCGACCCCCCCGACAGACACCAAGGCCGACCTCCCTCGCGACACCTTGGCCGACCCCTCGCCACCCTTAGCTTTGGCCACCCTCCACTTCTCTACACTTCGGCAACCATAGCTCAACCCACCTTTTGTAACGCCCCCGAAAATCCAGAGCTCTGCCGCCCCGAACTCCCGGGTCATTAACCTACAGGATCACATCAAACCTGTCAAATCCTGTACACAACCACATACTTCAAAGCATCTAATCCGATACCGACTCAAATTCTCCAAAATACAAGATTATAACAAAACTTGCTTGAACTCAAACCATTAAAACCTAGGTTCTTTTCAAACTTGAATCCCTAAAGAATGAATCAATAGTACAGAGCCACGCAGGGGTCTTACTATACCGTGGTGATGGGCTCATCAAAATCTCACTCAGACTCTAACCCATTCCCGAACTCGCTACAGCTTATCATCATCTGCAAAAGGAACCAAACGAAGGGTGAGCTTTTGAAAGCTCAGTAAGGTCGTACAAGGACTACAAAAAAGATTATAACACGACTCCGAAAAATCCAACCGACGATGATTTTCAAAACACCTCGAACGATCAAAATTTAATAATTACCCAAACTGAGCAAAGTTCATCAGAAATAGATGCCAAAATAAATATTAACAATCAGAACAAAATCCAAAACGATCAATAAAAGATCCTTTTCAAGTCCACATTTTCAAGTACCACGAAAATTTTCAATGCTCAAGGGATTTCAATCTGAGCAGAAATTCATATCGAAAATACAGCAAGATTTTTCGAGGGATTTTAACCCAAGCAGAAATCAAATCAGATAATACGATAAAGGCTTGTCAAGGGATTTCAACCCAAGTACAAATCCTTCTAACTAAATACAATGAATGTTTGTCAAGGGCTTTCAACTCAAGCACAAATCATTCTAGCTAATAAAATCAAAAATCAATGTTGATCCTGGGCGATTGCAATGCCATTATGGCAAGCTAATATAGTGTACACATGCATGATGTACTAAAATAATTACTAGTCCACTTGGGTACTAGCCTGCGTTTCATGCAGGATTCAACCAGCCTTATACCGCCTCCCCACTAAACAGGTACCCAGGTCAACACAGAAATTAACAATATCAATGAGCGTTAACATAAGCTCATATCCCCGAAATCAATTCGGGTTCTAATAACAATAATCATATTGACATAAGTCAGCATTTGGAATTTTCAGAAGAAATCAGAATTTCAGAAGAAAAATCACAGATAAACAACAAAAACGACTGCGAATAATTATCGAATATAATCACAAAAATTCGGAAGAATGGATACAGACAATTATCAAATTTGCTCAGTCCGCAATAACATGCGAGCATCACAAGATTTTCAAATAACTGATTCAGGTTCAACATTAGGGTTTTCTGGGCAAGAACATGCTGATATCAATACATAACTCAGAGTTCGGCATTAGCCGTAAATATATCAAAGGAGTACTTACGAGTACAAGTAATCAAATAAGGGTTCGGACAAAAGTCCTTACCCAAGGTTCAGATAGAATCCCTTACCTGGATCTGCAGCTAAATTATCCTAACCGGAAGTCTTTAGCTTTAACCTAAACGGAATAATCGAACCATTAGAATAGTCTACAGAACAAAAGTATAACTTAATACGAACTCACACATGCTCCCAAAATGAACCTCCCCTCACCGGGTATGTAAAATTACTGAAACGCCCCTAGGGTGTAAAATTACCAAAATGTCCCTCTTGGACTTAAATTACCAAAATGGTCTTCCCATAAGTAGAATCACTGAAATAAACTTCCCATATGTAAATTTATGTAAAAATACCTTTCTTAGGTCAAATTACCAAAATACCCCTTTGGGGTGGCAAATTACCAAAATACCCCCGTTACACTTTAATTCTCAAAATGACTTTTCCATAACCAAAGTCACTAAAATAATCTTACTGTATGTAAATTTACTTCCAAATACCTCTTTTAGGTAAAATTACCAAAATACCCCTTCGGGGTGGTAAATTACCAAAACACCCCTGGAGATTTTCGGCACTTGAAAAATCTCAAAAATATCTTAAAATGCTATTTTAAACATCCTGATGTTATTTCTGGCCTAAAACGTATTTTAGAAATTTTTTGCCCCAAAATCCCGAACCGGTGTCCGGACCGAGCGCTAAAAGGCCAGTTTCTCGAAAAATACCTATCGGCCTCGGACTGGCCTGAAATTTTAGATAATGAATCATATCTGTAAAATAGGGTTTCCATAAAATTTTCAGGTTAAAATAACTTGGTTTGCTATACTAAATAAATTGATAATTGTAGTTACCCGATACCCTCATTTAGCGCCCTTCGTGGACTCCAAAATTTTCCAGAGCGTAGATCTCGTAAAATTATCAGGGGTTACTGTTTTGAATTTTGTCTAATTTTGGCTCTAGATATTTATGAAAATTTGTGGAGAAATCTGCTTAAATTAATTTTGTATATTTAATGACAAAAACAGTTAATGTTCAAATTAATCCCACATAGTATTTCACCTTTCGTACACCTACTTCATCTTCAACCTTCAGCTGGAGCTCATGCTCATACCTACGCACACATTCACCCAGTTTATGCACCCATAACCCCGTCCAATTTTCATTCTATACGCAGTTGGATACACCGTATATAGCCACACAATTAAATCATCCAACACCCATATATGTTCCGAATTCATACATTTATACCGTACTCACACACACGTCAAGAACACACACACATGGCCCTCACGATTTCACACACTAGATCACAAACCAAATTAATACCGCGAAGGAAATGAATACCTTCAAAAGTTTTGTATAATTCCTCTTCTTCTTCCTCCGATTTCTCTCTGCCTCTTCTTTCTTTTCTTTTCCTTCTCTTTTTAGTTCTTTGTTTGGGTTACTGTTCATGCTTTCCCGAAATGGAAAGTTTCCTCTTTTGTTTTTGTTTTTTTTTTCTTCAATTTCTTATCTGAGATCCCAATTATCCACATCCAATATTTTAATCTTTAAATTAGCATAGTCATTAACCTAGTAGGAGGTGGCAAACCCTAAAAACATGGTTTCTAAATGAATTTTATAAAATTACAAAAAAAGGCCCCCAAACTTTACTTAATTACAGAACGAACCCCAAATTTTGTATACTTGCATTCAAGCCCCAAAATTATTCCAATCCTGCTCAATTTAATTAAACATCACCAAAAATATACACTAGCATTCATTTTATTATTTTCATCACTAAAATCATAATTTACAATTATGCCCCCAAAGTTTTCCAAAATTATGAAAATGCCCCCAAAATTTCAAAATTTACATTTTTGTCCCAAAATATTTTTAAGCTCCTACACGCTACTAATACCCGAACATTACTTAAATTTATCGTCTGTTTATTTTTCGGAGCACCGATGGTTATTTTAACCCGCTCCCAAAGTTCGGGATATTACAACCTTCGGCTAAAATTCCCAACACCCAAGGCCATGACGCCGACCCCCTCCCCCTTATCGACCCCATGCCTAGCATGAGGCCAAACCCCCCCCCCGGGGCCGACCACAAGGCGATCCCTAGGCCTCCCCACCCTTCCACCATGGCCGAACCCTCCTCTCGGCCCTCCAACCTCGGCCCCTTACTGTCGGCGCCACAACCTTGGCCCCTCACCCCTTGGCGTCTTCCCCATGGCCAAACCACCCTCAGGCCATCAACGCTCCACCAACCTTCGGCCCCCTACCCTTCGGCCATTCAAACACACTTTCGGCCTTCCATCTTCATCCTACGACCGCACACTAAGGTCGGCGACCACCCTCTCGGTCGACCCCCTTCATCGCCCTCGGCCGATGCCACGGACTTCGGCCGACAACCAAAGCCGACGACCCACACACCCTTCGGCTTACCCTTCACTCTTCAATTTTGACCTTCATTCTCGACTCCTACTCCTCTCATTCCTTGTTCAGTGCCCGTCGCAGCGCCCCGCAGCATGACATCCATCAACCGCGCCCCTGCGCCCATCGTCATGCTCCTGGGTCGATGCCCAAGCAGTCGAAGATTTTAGTAGGTGATGCACGAGGTGGCTCGAGCCGCCTACTCTTCACCTTTGTCATTCAGAGATGATGCCAGCTACTCTCCGGCCAAAAGACATCAAAAATCTTGTTAAGTATTTATGTGTGCGGCACCCGCTCGGCTTGCCCCTCCACGCACACCACACGCAAGGGGCTTATGTTCCCAACCTACATTGGTCGCACCTAAGGGCCCACTAGGAGTCCCGTTTTGTCCGACACATCACATATTCAACGGTCAATTTTTCAAAGCTTTCAACTGTTAAAAATACGCACGCTCAAGTCACGTGTATTTTTCATTGACTTTTCGCTGCAATTCATGACTAAATTTATTTTTGTCGCCAACGCAGCAACTTTGGCTCCACTAAGACTTAGAAAAATGTGCAAAAGTAGACTTGGTGCGACTCCCACCTTAAGGGGGTCGGCCACCTCCCTTAACGGGTAGGGGGTGGGGGGTGGTCGCCCCTTGCTATGGGGGCTCGCGACCACTTTTCCTTCACTCATTCGAGCACCATGTCCTCAATGTTCACCCATCACCCGCGACCGCACGACACCTGTTGTCGCCCGCATGCTGTCTCCGCGACACCCGCTGTCGCCCACGCGCTGCATCGTTGCGCCCGTAGCCCGCCGTCTCCACGACACCCACCGTTGCCCACATGCCGACTCCACCGCCTCCGTCGCTCGCAGTCGCTCGCCATCTTCGTGACGCCCGTCGTCGCCGCGACGTTTGTCGCCCGTAGTCCCGCGCTATCTCTGCAACATCCGCCCGCCGACTTCGGGGCTCTCGTTGACTGCGATGGCATGCCATCTCCGCGGTAGCGTGCCATCGCCCGCGTGTCAATTTCGCGACCCCCATAGCTCACTCTCGCACGCCTACTCTGGGACCACCAACACCCGTGCCCAGGTGCCGACTACGCGACCCTCGTCGCTGGCGCCAGTGCGTCGTCTCCGCGACCCCCATCGCCTGCGCCAGCACCCACACGCCATCTCCGACACACTTTGTCGTGTCCATACGCCGCGCTGCTGATACAGCCGTGCCCCCTGGCTCTCTGTCACACTGTCGTGTCCTCGGTACCATACACACCCTGTTGCGCCCATGCACCGCGTCATTGATACAGCCGTGCCCCCGGGCTCTCTGTCACAATGTCGTGCCCCCTACACCATACACACTTCACCGCGCCCATCGCCACTTCCATGACATGTGCTCCTAGCACCAGGTATTGTCTCGCTACAAAGGTTGCCGCGCCCATGCGCCACTTCCGTCACATGTGCCCCTGGCACTAGGTATTGTCTCGCTACAGATGTCGCTACGCCCATGCGCCATAATCATGTATCATGCCGTTGGCATCGCGCCCGTGCGCCACAATCATGTTACATGCCCCCGGGCATCACACTCATTCACCACACCATGCGGCCCCGCCGTAGTCGTGGAACATGCTTCGACCCACTCTCCGGAATGTGCAGCATTCTGAGGGGCTCCACTCATAGTGCTCCGGCACGAGGACCCTTCGCAACGAGATAGGCTCGCTTTCACAGAAGCTATTTCCGCCTTCATTCCGAGGGGCTTCGCTCGTAGTGCTCCGGCATGAGGACCCTTCGCAGCGGGATAGGCTCGCTACCACAAAAGCTATCCCTGCCTTCATTCCGGGGGACTTTGCTATGTTCGTAGTGCTCCGGCACGAGGACCCTTCTCAGTGGGATAAGCTCTCTACCACAGAAGCTATCGCCTCCTTCATTCTGGGGGGGCTCCGTTCGTAGTGCTCCGGCACGAGGACCCTTCGCAACGGGATAAGCTCGCTACCACATTATTTATCGCTGCCTGGGGGTGACTTGCATGACACTAGGCACGTTGCGACCACGTCCACTCACGTTACCGATGATCATTAGCGTCCCCAGGACGATGACCCCGGGTCACTCTGAGACGGGAGCAGGTCTTTGGAGGGCATCACCCCTAGTCCGCCAGGCAGTTGTTCACATGGACCTACTCTCACCGCTATCAGGTTCTCTCCGCGTCTCTCGATGCACACTTGTGGGATTCAGTAAGGACTTGGACCGGTGGCTAGGGCAACATGCTTACTCTGATCATGCCGCCGCTGTGTGGTCAGTCTTTGCAGACAGGTAGAGTGACGATGTGTGGGACAGGCAGCGCGAATTTGGGAACCGGCAGTCCAACTGAGAACCGGTATTTTTTCCACCCCTGGTGACGTCACTCCCGAAGGATGACACGTGTCAGCTAATGACACAAGCACACTTTTCCCTATAAATAGTGGACTTTGGATTTCATTTTTAACAGAATTCTCTCATGTGACAAAATCACTTTCTCACTCCAGAATCCAAAAGTTCTGGAATTCTAGAGAGAAACATAATTGGACTCTAACTTGGACCCTAGCTTGGACAATCGACTGTCGGCCCTATTCGTCTCCGCCTTGTCTCCATAGCACTACCACTCCTCACGGCCTGTCTGGGAAGCCTTGCTTTCTGCTTTACTCCACCCTCACTGTATTTCACTTTGTACATCTGGCAGCTGACTCGGACTGCATCCTTTGTGGCACCTTCACGTAGGTATGAACTCACTTTCCTTGGCATTAACTTGTTTGTAGTTCTGAAATGTGGTAAAAGAAGAGGAGATAAATGTCTTTATTGATAGCCATAGTTGGGGCTTTTTTGGGCTTAGGCTTCACGCTTTCCTAAGAGCTTTATTTCTAAGAAGGTTGGGGTGGAGGATATTTGGGTATTCTGGCCTATGCCTATTAGCTTAGTTGAGAGCATAGTTATTAAAGGCGCAGGCGCACCTAAGGCGCAAAAGGTCCTTGAAGATAAGAGTAAGGCGCAGGCGCTTTCCTTTTCGAAGTGAGGCGCAAAATAAAAATAAATATATATTAGTGCATTAAACCAATATACTCACGTAAAAAAATTCAGAACATAACAATTAAACAAATTTTCAACACTAGAAAAAGTTTCAAATCCAATAAGAAGTAGTTAATCCTAAGTGAATATGACAACGTCATCCTCATTATCAGTGAGGGCTAAGGCAACAATGTTTTCCTCAAAAGGAAATCATAGGCTCCCAAGTGTAGTTGAGATTCCTCTTCAATTTCATCTTCTTCGTCTACAAGGTGAAGTGAAGGAGTAGATTTACTTAAAAGAAAATAACAATTGGGGACGGGACGCTAGCATAATGAACAATAATAAGAGAATCGATTGATTAGGAATTTGGGGTTTTAGGTATTTTTATGGTTTACATATTGATTTATTATGTTATGAAACAAAGAATCAACAACAATGAACGGTTGAGATGATGCCTCTATGCCAAAACCAAAAATTAGGTTTTTTGGGCTTTTTTTTGCGCCTCCACCACCGCCTTGTGCCTTGCGCTAGGGCGCCTAGGCGCGCCTTTGATAACACTGGTTGAGAGTACCTACAATACTGGAATCAGCTCACTGGGCAGAGGGAACAGGTTTTAGCATACTCAAATTGATTCTTTCTAACATTAGCAATTATCCTTACTTTAGCTGCAACCAATCCCAACATAATGATGCTTTTCTCTTTGTTTAGGTACCCTAGATTTTTTCGCATACATTGGTATATACACCATGACCTTACGCTCGGATTGATCAGCCTAGTTGAGTTGTCAATCCCCTATCTCTAACATGGATGAGTTGGAACATTTACCTAACTCATAGCAGAGATAGACCAGTGCGTAGGGATTTTGTTGACCCCACTTTCATGACAAATGTGGTCAACATTCTGAGAGCGTTAATTATTTGAATTCACTGCTAAGTTACACAAAACATGCTTATTCACCCGGCCAAATGAGCACGTTCATATTCGCATTTATGCAAGTGCTCAACTACTTGGAAATGAACTGTGGGTTGAGGTGCTCCAGATAATCTGCATGTTGGATAAAATCACTGAGAAAAGTTGTTGGAAGGCTCGAAGTACTACCTTATAATGAAAAATAGAGCCAATTTAACTCCTGAGCCCCCCGAGTCATTTTTCCATTTTGCACTTTGTTTTCTCTAGATTAAAACCTGAACACTTGTAATGACATGTTCATGGCTACCTCTATTAGTCTCCTTTATCAAACGATGAATTACTTCTCAAAAGAAATAAATAAATCATGGTATAATCTTGTTATAGGTTGTGCAAAGTTCAAATTTGAAACTCATTATAAGCTTACTTTGGTATCCTACTTTGCTGGGCCATCATGATCAATGCCTGCTTTACTGGGCTGTATTTTCTCTTTGTGCACTACTAAGATTTTAAATATTTGCATTGTCAGATGTTGTTTTGTTCTCATTATTGCCCTCATGTGCTGAACAACTGAGGAAAGTACAAGTTCTGTTGGACACCTTTCTAGCTTATACGTGTCTAATGGATGACAGATAAAAGGATATGGTTATTGGGGTGGGCGCAAGCTTGTGTTCAGTTCTCTATTGCAGTCTTCTGGATACTATGGGCTCCAACTATAGTGGTATGATCCTGATTGATCTTAGTTTCTGTTAAACTAGATGTATATGTTTTGTGATGAATGGTATTAAAGAGTTTTGTAAGATGAGCTCACCCAATATCACTGAACAGTGAGTGTGTGTGTGTTGAGCTATAACTAGAAGTTCAGAACATGACAGAAATACACAACAAAAAAAAATGACGTGGTGGTTCCAGGGTGATGGTCACTAAGTTTATGACCCTTTATATCAGTGTCAATTTATATCGCATACTTTTTTTTATTTCAGGCTGATGGTCGAGAAGTACATCTAGGGTTGATATTTCCTTGTTTGCTGGGTGCTAGAATGTTTGGAAGCACGGCGTTTCCATGGTTTGTTGGTGGAGCATTTTCAGTTAGGACCGAGGATTGCCTGATGTATATGTTCCTTATAGCAGGACTTCTTCTGTCTATTGTAGCTTATGATTATCAGGTATGACTTGCTCACTAATTTCTTCGGAGAAATTTGCACCTACACTCTGTTCAGATTCCAGCGCTGGTCACCCGAATTTCACATTTTGCTTTCTCTGGGCAGGAAATCGGAGTTCTTGTTGCACTTTTCTGCCTTTTTCATGTTTGCATTGGCCTAGTTTTACCTTCACTTGCCAGATTGAGAACCTTGTATGTTTTCGTATCTCTTATAAGGTCATTTGATGTGTTTTTTAAAATGGAAGGAACCTTGGATAAATCTCATGCTTGCATACACAGGTATGTACCGAATGAAATGCGTGGAGGAATGATTGGCCTGTCTCTAGCTCCTGCAAATGCAGCGATTATGTTATGTCTAGTGCAAGTATGTATCTTCAACTCTGATCACCTGGATGTGCGGGTTATTTGTGATAGTTCTCTAACTAGTGTTTTTTATGAGTTATCTTGGCGTATGGCATCCATCAACTGGTGGTCTGCACTTGAAAGATCTCGAGGAAAAACGTGACCTTAGAGCAATTTCCTACCTTTTCTGGAAATTGATTGCCCCTTCTCCTTAGTCAGTTGTGGTGGAGAAAGGAGATGGAGATTGGCTGTTCTCTGGCCCATCAATAACCATTTTATGTTGTGTAAACAAAGGCATAGCAAGCAATAAATAGACATGTTCGTGTGATATTATATATGCAATAATGCTTACGTACAGTATATATGTACCTTACATTGAGTACAACCAGCCAGAAAAATAAATGGATTCTTATCACCCTGAAAGTTAGAATGGAGTTCGTTTTTCCCTTGACAACAGATTGTTCTAGTCTAAAGTAATACTTGAGAGCTGTGTATGTGTCAAGACATTTGTAGAGCCGCTTTGGCAAGTACTGACCCACTTAACCCAGCCCTCGAATTGAATGTTGTACATTGCACATTACAAAGGTAAACTAGCCGCTTCGCAATTCCTTGCACAACTTATGGATGCATGGCAAATGGTGTTGTGGCAAAATAATTAAGTGCATTTGAAATTTGGCTTTTTTATGTTCATGATTGTTCCAACCATGGCAATACCCCTGCCGTCTTTTCAAGTTTTCATTACATGTATCAACTTGCAATCAATTGGTATCCTGAAATTATTGCAGGGAGGCTACTATAGGAGCATTGCGAATTCAACAATCATGGCATTTGCTGCTCTTGGTCTACTTTCTGCTGCTTGTTGCATGCATCTGTTGAAGCAGTGGGGCAAACAACTCCACCGCAACTTCCACAAATTGTGAGGTTGTGCCGGTAAACACTTTTAAGGTTCAATCCCCACATGTATCATTCGCTGATGGGTAAGGTAACAGAAGAGGATAGAGATGAAGGTTATGCCTCAAGGAGAACTGATGGTGCATGAAAGAGAATGCAACGCAGTGATCCAGATTCAGTTTGATTAATGTCTGTTGGTACTTGCAGAATTTCAGTGAAAAGGTAGGAGGTTTGGAAAACTGCTCACCGAGTTCATATACGTCCTGCAATACACGAGCAACTGCACGGGAGCTAGAACCAGAAGAATGCTTTCATGGTGACTATTGGGCTTGTAAATTGATGGAACTCGGCTAGTAGTCAAATGCATGAGAAGCTGCACCTTGCAAAATAAAGTGGGGAGTGAGGCTGAAGCGTCACTTTTAATTCTTGAACCGAAGTTATCAGAGTAAGATAGAAGGCGTATGCTTTGGTGGCCCTGTATGCTTTCATTTTTTGGGCTTCCGGAAATAAGAAATATAGTTACCTTTTGGCAAGCTTCAATGTAAGGAGGGTAGGTTGGAGAAACGGTATAAATTTGTTTTCAAATTTGTTCATTAGTAACTCAGAAAAATTTCGATATCGGCGGCAAAATATCTAAATTTGACACTCCACTTTGTTCGCTCGACCTTAAAGAATCTCTCCTCTCTTTGCTCCAAACCTGCATTACGTAGACGGTAAATCCTTCCACCTCAACAGTTCAACACTACCCCTGCAAATTGCTCAGTACAGTTTACAGCTCGCAATACTTGTACACCTCTAACCACTACCTGTAGTCAGTATTGCCATTGCTCTGAATCCATGGTGACTTCTCTATTCTTGGGCTGTCAATATACACGGAACAGAGAGCTTTTTCGTCTCCATATCTCACTGTTTGTAAGTGACACTCGGTTGCACTCTGCTTATCTCAAAGGCCTTCTAATGAGAATTTTATGGTCGATTAGTCTATTACTTGTTCTTATATTATCTCTCGTATAGCACTGGATACGCGACTGGACCTGAAAAGTACATGATATTCATTTTGCGGTGAGTAAATACCATCAATTTCCGCTAGAAAAGTGAACTAAAGGGCAGGAGAAACTAGCACAGTATAGGGCAGAAGCAATCAGCAGCTCTAAGCCATAGCACACTACTTTTTCGCTCACCACCAGGACGGCAAATGGTCGTGGAGGCCCGGTTCTTTTGATGGTTCTGTCTGTATGTATTAGCAAATTGTGCTTTCTTTGAGCTCATCCGCAGACTAATGTTTTAAGTCTCCACTTGACGACTTGTCTTTTGGCTTTCTCAGATAATAGCTTAACTACTTGTGTAACTGAAAAGGAAAAAAAAAAAAAACAAACTCCCTATGGTATAAAATTCTCTCGTTAAAACCAAAAAAAAAAAAAAACTCCAATTTAAAAGAAGGGGAGCGAGGGGGTGTGGAAATCGGCACCTAAAATGGGTACCAATTTACTTTCTTATTTGACCAGATCGTTGACAAAACAACCAAGACAAATTAGGGGAAACAACAAAGGCAGAAACCAGGGGTTACATTAACACCAAAATTGTTACAATTAAAAAAAGGCTCAAAAAGTAATGGAAGATGTTTTCAACAAGTATATACAAAAAAAACTTTTTTGAAACTCCAATTAGCCGAATGATACATTTTGTGCATGTACAGATATTTAATCATCCTGCGCTTGATTCCTGATCCACTTTGTGGCGACCCATTTTTGCCCTGATATAACTGGACAGCTTCCATGAAGTGATGTCTGCAGTACCATCGGGAGATAATAACGATTAGGAGTCGCGATGAAAATCTAAAACCTAAAGGACGCCATTTCCTAGACATGTACTTTTGAGGGATCCTAATATGGATGATAGGGATTGAACCCTCAACCCATAAGACTTATTTCCTCATTGCAGCCCGCGTGTTTTAAAACGGTCTGCCATCTCTCGTGTCAAAACTCCCATGGCCATAACAGTGGTGAGATCCTTGTTATTGCCACCTCGGTCTATATCCAGATATGCTATTGTCGCCCAACAGTTTCCATGTACATGCCGTGCAAAATACTAACCATAACTACTGTAGGGGTGGTAAGGGGGAGAGAAAAAAAAACACCTAACCAGGCCTACTCGGGTTTCAGAAGATTCTTATCTTTGCCTTGAGAGGTCGCTGCAGATGTTAATATCATAAGCTATGGGAAATTAGTAATCTACCGGTAGATTAAACAACTAAATACCAAAACATTGTTTCCCTAGTCTCCATCAGTTATATTCTAGAATTACTGCAAAAGTGCATGATCCATATGCACTTTTGTTAACAATAATGAAAGAAAAACGAATAGCAAACACCTACCTGGTCAATTGTGCCGTTGGGGAACAGTGAATAGAATAGAAGTCCGTCCCCTTGGCGGGGCCTTACTTTCAAACCAGTACACTTGCGGTAATCGTAATTTGCGTCCATATTCAATCCATTCTGAAGATCAAAGAAGGTGGTGATTGCCTATCTCCGCACACGCACACACCAAAATGATAGGAAGGTACCAAAACAAATGGAACAACATCGGAAGGATTTTACCTCGAAGGGGAACATGGTTTCTCCACCTTCTTCAACATCAGATAAATATAACAAGAAAGAAGCTATCTGCATAAAAGCCAATCAAGTATGAGGTTGTAATCCAAAAATATCAATAAATCATTAATTAAATGCAGCGAGTATATCGAAATCTACCGACAACCGTAGAGATATAATTAAGATTATAGGAAGACTCTCGCAGAAAGATGCAACTCTACAGATTGAACTGGACTACAATGATATTAATAACCCTCCTCTAATTCCGTGCTAGAGAAAAGCATCACAAATGTACAAGAAGACAGCCAATCCGTACTGTTTGTATTGTATGTATCATACAACAAGTACCCAAGATCACTGAACTCATGACAGAGATCTTCAAGTTGTATAGATCGTAAGCTTTTAATAATATGAGAGAGAGAGAGAGAGAGATTGATTAATTCCACTTTTTCATCTCTTTTCCATTAAACAAGTAATTCTCTAAGAAGGCAAACCACACTTTGGAATGGCCCAATTCTTAGAACGGGCAATATAGCTCAGTTTGGCCCCAGTTTAACTATTAAGTTAGCAGATAGAGTAACGAGTTTTACTACATAATAACTAGGGCGCCAGTTTTCACTAACTTCTTAAGAAGAAAGCAATCCCCGTAGATCACGTACAAATTATTTTTACCCCGCTTCTACTAACGATGGGTACCAACTTTATTTGAAACTCTTGAAATTTCTAACGAGATTACGATGAATACAAGCAGATCTGTATGCATACAGCAGTTCGGCTTTTAACTTATTTGCAGCAAGTTATAAAAGGTCTAGTTTCAGATTTGCTTCCTTCCAACCAGCAACAAAGACATAATCAGATTCCATTCTTCTCCCAAACAGAAGACATTGCAAACGAGGACAAGAATGAGGATACTTAATGCATTATCTTTATGGAACAAAATGGGAACCGCATGATTAGAAAAATTTGAGAGGGAAAATATCTTTCACAAGCGAGGAACTGAAATTGGCTATAATCCACTAACATTTTGACAAACAATCAAGAAAAGGGTGACGGTTTAACAATATGCAGTAGTAATCTCTCCAAAATCAAATCTCACCGATTTTCTGGTATTCAAGCAGATTAATCTATCTAATATCATAGTAATGGTAGAAATCAGGATGTGTCCATCAAAGGAAGGGTTTGATTTGATCCATAGTTTCTGAATGACACTTATGGTATTTTGACACAATACAACAACAAACTTTTCTTGTTGGCATTGTATGAAGCTGATTCCCAAGATCAGTTTGGCTTAGCAAGTTTGTGTGTGTGTGTGTGTGAGAGAGAGAGAGAGAGAGAGAGAGAGGAGATTGCACATCAGTTGCATTCATGTCATATGCTCAAGGCAAATTTCAATGACATGTTAATACATCCAATTTGTTGTATCAGCACCTTGAAGTCCTATGTCCAATGGTCTCTAAAGATCCAGTTGACTCGGTTCATATGCCTATGCAATAAAAACTGAATTATTGCTTAAGAGAAGCAATTTCATGAAAAGAACCAAAAAAAAAACAGAAAGATGAAAGATGAAATGGTAGACATGAAGGCAGCATATATAAAAACCTTCACATAGTCAACTTCGGATGTTTATCAAGAGAGGTCTAAAAGAATAATGTGAATGCAGGCATGTTTACAACGATATAATACAGGGTAAACAAAACGTTTCACAATCAGCAAACTAACAATAGCAACATAATTATCGATAGTTTTGGTTAGTAAGTACCCTCTGGCTATTTTGTGGGCCATATTCAGCAGGGTTGAATGCATCATAATGTGAATTATACCTCTGTCCAATCTCATAACGTAAGACGTTGAATGCCTGAAACATGGTCAGTCTTGTATTAGTTCGACAACTTAAGAATCATCCACAAGTTAAAGGCTCACTAATTCACCAAACCGTGTTAGTGCATGCATTACACTATTTCCTTTTAGCAAGGAAACAAAAACTCATATTTAAATCACAGAAGCCTTCGAATGGACATTTTACCGAATAAAACGGGATTATACAGGCATTGTTGAAAGAAAATTCTAGATTCTTTTATACTTTAAATCATCCACGTAAAGCAAGACAGCCATAAGTCAGAGGCACCCAGGGCAAAAAAAAAAAAAAAAACAATTTAAGACCGAGGCCATGAATAAAGATCAAGAAGACAGCTTGGCATTCGACAAAAACCAAAAGCAAGATGTGACAAAGCCAAAACAATCCATATGTAGACTGCAATGCTATTCTAGGGTCACTCCACTTCATATGCTTTGTATAATCTTTTTCTGTAGGTCGCCTTAAGATCCAGTTCATATTACGCATAACGAGAAGTTCTCTTAATCTGTATCCTTTCATACTGACTAAGAGAGGATTTAAATCCTAATAATGGGAAGATGGTCTAACAAGAATCCCACTAAACTAAGGTTAAACATTATCAACTTTGACACTCAATCTGAGTTGGTTTGGACTTCGGAGGCTTCAACGGCAAGTGCCCCAATGGCATGAAACGCCCTTTACAAGATGGAGCAATGAAACCCAATATGTGAAATTTTAGAAAACTAACATCCTGTTACAGAATACTATAATACCCTTGATCAGCAACCCCAGTTGTAGAGGACTTTTCCTCTTCCTCGCCCTTCCTTCAACCCACTAGCAATACCATCAACCGCAAAACCCCATAACCAGAACTCTCTCCACCACTTAACCATCGCAGAAAATCTCATGATCTTATTGATACATACTCAGAGAAGACCTCAACATCTCACACCTCAAGGTGAATGTTGTGGGGTGTGTGTGTGTGTCAGAGAGCAATCGAACTGAGTTGGTGGAAGTCGCAAGAGCAGTGGGTGATTGAATAGTGGTAATGGGGGAGCTTTAGACTTTTAGTAGAGAAAGTAATGGGCGGAGAATTTTCGGTAGGGCAAGTGGTTAGAGCAACAATATTAATTCAGGTGGAGAGGTGGTAACAATGAAATGGTGAAACTGGTGCTTTTGGTTATGGTGGTTGTTCTTCGCTATGGGGTGCTGGGGGGTTGTGTGTGTGTGATTTTTTTTTGTTTGTGGTGTGTGTGTGTGTGTGTGGGGGGGGGGGGGGGGAGATATGAGAGAAAAGTGTAAACAGTACAACTCCTTATTTTTAGTTGCTTTCTGTTCCTCGCTATAACGTCCAAATTACCATCAAGACAAGACAAAGGGTTTTAAGAATCTAGAATTGCCTGGCTCAGTCGAAGTTAATTTTTGCTTCTACTCCTTAAAAAATCCAACATATCCTGCAAAATACGTATAGAGAAATGCATACAATAGTTTCTTTTGATGAATTTAAAGAATCAAGAGCAGTTCATTCCTTCTTAAGGCATTGCAAAACTCAGATCTTCAAATATAGTTGGCACCTCAGCATACATCACATAAAAGGCAGTTGCCTTTGCAATTTATCTTTGTCAAGGCTAAACAAAGTTGGGGCATGGTGTAGAAATTTACACTTGAGAAGAATCCAAGCTTTATAGAGAATATATAGTTATATTAAGCAACATGTACCATCAGAGCTTATGAAGAGATAAAAGTCAATTTTGAGCACTGCACTAGGTCACGTTGCCATGTCTTATTTCTTCTTCACCAAGCGTGTTCATGTAACAGCATATGCACCAAAAGTGGCTTTAGGTGTGTGTTTGTTCTATTCAAAGGAATGCCATCAGCTTTTGGCAGCAGCCAAACCCCTTACGACATTTTGACATGAAAATCAAAACAACATCTTCCATGCAACATTTGTAATAATACAAATATAAGATGCAAAAAAGCCTCCTCTATGACAGACCAGGAAAAACTGTATGCAATAAATCTAAGTGGGACAATGGTTTTAATTTCTAATCAGGAAACAATCCACAAATAAATGTACCTCTCCGTGAGTCCTTGGAATCAAAGTAGCCCTTGCAATTTTCTCCTCAATGAGATCCAAGATCCCAGTTGTATCTTCAGATGCACTTATGAACATGCCAGAACTGATTAAAGAAGAAAGTGGTAAAAGTATGAGCTATGGGTTTGAAAACAAAAGCATGCCTTCTAGCATAAAAGTTTTTGCATGTGCATAGAGCCATTTGAGGGATAAGAGAAGAATAAAAACACATACAGTGAGACAAGTGTACATTATGCATACATGGGACACATATGAAAACAGTATGTACCTTGTTCGAATTCCCTTGGTGTTCTCTGCTGTTTCTCCCTTACGTAAAGCCAAGCTAGATGGTGCAAGATGTATCTTTGCCATCTTAATTATACTTTCGCATTGTTCTGCTGTTGCAAAACGAGGAAAATACAATGCACGAGGTTTCCAGCTTAAAACCTACCGGAAAAAAGAATAAATTAAATGCTAAAAAGAATACATGTTCAGAACAAGCAGACATGAAACCTATAAACTATTACGAAGTAACAGGTGTTGGTTCTTATGTTTCAGATCCCCAGAGAATAAATGGTTCATAAGCAATCATACTGCAAAATACGTGCTTTAAGCATATGCAAAAAAGAAATAATTGCAGAAAGTCATTTATACACTTACCACACCGTAGGTTAGGAGGAAGTTTTCTGCCCAGAATATATTCTACAAGCCAAGGCAACTGTCGAAGAGGGATGAACCACAGTATCTGACTCCAGTAATGTTTACATATAAGTGAGCTCTACATGCATAAAATCTTAGGGGCCATGTCAATTAAACTACTCCCTCCGTCCCACATAAATTGATCATATTTCCTTTTTAGGCCGTCCCACAAAAATTGATCACTTCCAAATTAAGAAAGATTATGTAGGTATTTTTACATATTTACTCTTTTTAAACTTTTTTTATTCTATTTCTCTCTCCACATTTAACTCTCCACCAATTCATTTTCTATCTCTGGGACCACCTTCTTACACTTTTTTATTCTATATCTCTCTCCACATTTAACACTCCACCCACCAATTTTCTTTCTCCTGACCCACTCCTTTCCCCCTCTTTCTCTAAAGGGTAAAATGGAAAACATACAATATAACTTAAATCCTTAATATGCGAGCAAAGTCAAACTAAGCGATTTATGAGGGACGAATGGAATAATATACAGAATCCCTCTAGTTGTGCTGCATCACCACAACGGAGAAGTCACTAAGCGGTACACTTTGAGGAGTCATGCCCTCAACTGGTATACTTGCTACTGGTTCTGGTGTAACCTTTTTAGCTTCTTTTTGGCCACCCAAAGGAATTAAATCCAAGCCGCTAATGCTATGGCAACTTTAGGACAATTCTGGCTTATTGAAAGGGGATATTAAACTCTTAACTTCCTTCACAAAAATTGGTTCTAGCTTAGAAATCGGGTACTCCAAATGCCTATTGGCGAAGCATCCCCAGTGGTGCAAAAAGTCAAGCAGCTCTAGCGGTGCAAAAAGAGGCAGTCCTAATAGCAAGAATCACTCTCTACAGCAGCTAGACCTCTCAATCCCGTACATGTACTCAAGCTTGAGCCGAAACTGAAATCTGAATGAAACTGTGGCTGTATCATTTGGTATGTCCATGCAACCCCTCTCCAACCCCACCACACGCACAACGGAAGGGGGAACGAGGATTGCTAAAGGCCTCACAAAGAAGCGGACAGTGACCTCCAAGAGATATTGCTCTTGTTTGGAGAGCAAACTGGCTCACAGCTAAAGTGTTTGAGCTTCATACTCAGCTGACTAATACGTTACATTACCAGATATATATGATATTAGCGTCAACTGTCTCTTTTATCAGAAAAATAACAAGCATTAAGAACAGTTCCACAACATATGCTTTTCTTCTGTAATCATCATTGTTTGTTCAAAATGTCTTCCCAGTCCTTCTATAACAATTGACAAACGAGAGGAAGAGAAAAAATGTTCTCCTTCTTAATGTAGACAGGACTACGTAAATCAACTTGCCCCAACCTACCTGAACTACTTCGAACAGCCGTAAACACACATGAAAACCGATAATTCAGCAACGCCAGTGTTAAGATAGCCAAATTAAGAACTATGATCTAGCAAGGCACAAACAGTGTAGCCGAGTAGCGATGAAATGAAGCACCTGAAAGGGGATCCCAGCAACGTAATCTTCTCCGGTCTGGCCACGGGGCAATGGCTTGTCGATGTCCCGAGCACCCTCGCTCTCTGACTCGAGCACCCTCGGCCTCGGCCGCAAACTAGATACATCCTGCCCGATCGTCAACGAAACCACCACAAAACCAAATTAAACGAAAAGAAAAAGAGTGTGAGTACAGAGAAACCTAACGTACATTCTATAGCGACACACAGACGATAGTTTGAACGACGAAATGAAGGACCTGCTGAGAGAGGAGAGTGGAGCCAAAGAAGCCGGCGAAGAAGAAGAAGAGGCACAGGAGGAAGACGGCCGGTAACCCTAGGCTCGACCATCCAACTCCTCCGCCACCTAATCGGCCTTTGATTTTCATGTCGTGCGATGAGTTTTGGTCTCCTTGCTTCGAAATGGAATGGCGCAATCAAGTCTGCTCCTGTTGCTTTGATCCAATGTGCTTGACTTTTGTTCGCTGGTTTGGCGATGATCGGAGGAGTAAAGTGGAAAAGGGAGTGATTATTGGATGTGCACGATTGATTTTTCGTACGCGGCGGGAGTTCTTTTTCAACGGAAATGATAAACCTGGTGTTTGGGGTTTCATCAAGGGATGCATAACGATAATTAGAGATCGCTGGAAAAAAAAGGCTGGGAATATGAATTTTTTTACTTTACGCGTATTTCTTCTGTTAATCGTTAAGCGAAGGTTTGGCGGATGTCAGGATTGTTTAACGTTCCTCTTGGATGGCGATTTTTGACAAGTTATCGTGAAATTTTATGTTCTTGAAGTTATTTAAAAAAAAATCTTTTATCTAACGAGAAGTTACGCTGTCAACAAGTTAGAAAAGTTTTACGCCTGTCAATCAAATTATTAAATTTTGTCCGAAGACAAATTGGTTTATATATGGACCGACTAGGGTTGAGCACAGTTCGATTAGTTCGGTTTGGAGGTTGAATACCAAACCGAACTGACCAACTTCGGTTTGAAAATAAATAAATCGAATCATAATTGAACGGTTCGGTTTCTGCGGATTGAACGATTCAGTTTTGAGGGTTTAATCGGTTTGGGCTAAACTCAATTTTGGACAAGTTTAGGCTCAAAAATTAATAACTCATATATACTAATAAGCTCCAAAAAAATGATTTTCTAATCATAATTAATAACACTTAGCGAGATGTAGGCAGCGAGTGAAAAATGTGTGTTACGTTAAGGGATTTAGGATTTATCTCATTTTATATGAGTAGTTAAATGATTAGGGTTAGTAAAAATAAATAGAATTAGGTAAAAATATAGATATGTTATATCATATACGGTTTGGTTCGATTTATGCGTTTTCAAAAAAATCCGAATCGAATGTACGGTTTGGGAAAAAATATAAATCGATTGATTTGTAAATCAGTTTGTAAATAGGCGAATTGATTGGTTCAGTTTTTACGGTTACATGTTCACCCCTAGGACCGACAACATTCGTTGACTGATGTACCATGATTAAGACCTCGGACTTGTAATCAGTGGAAATCATGCAAGTCCTCCAAATTAAATGGAGGCATTAGGCAAGGGTTCCACCTTATAATTTTTTTTGCAAATTCATGAAAATTTGATTTGCTATCTTTAATCTCTATGCAAATTATAGGCTTATTACCTCTTATTCATGTATTGGTCCCTTCAATTAGACTTTCACTTAATGTTATCATTTAGATAAGCAAAGAGAGTAGTTGTAACCTTACACAAATACACATATATACATATACATATTACAAGACTTAATTGTCAAAAGCTACAATATTTAGTCAAAAGCTACTATGCATAGCGAAATTAATTTTATTTGTGGATACTGTCTAGTTTGAATGGCATTAAGTTGTAAAAAAAAATATTATTTTCATCCCTTTCTATGATTTTTCACCTATTATACATCTGTCTGATTCAAATCTAGTTCATAAGAAAGGAAAGTTATCTGTTGCTGCGATTTTCTTCCCAGACTTCCAAGTTGAAATGAGTATTGATGCTTATTTCCTTAAGGAAATTTTAAACGGCTGCGCTAATGCGCAACGGACAGAGCAACGCTCTATTTCAAATAAAAAAACGATCACTTTCCAAATCAGGAAAGATTTTGTAGTTTTTTTTTTTCTTGTATTTATCATTTTTACACTTTTTTATCCTATTTATTTTTCTATATTTAATCTTCTACAAACTTATTTCCTCTATCCTGACCCACTTCTCTCTCTCTCTCTCTCTCTCTCTCTCGGGATGGAATATGAAACACACGGTAGATGACTTATATCCTTAATATGTGTGTTAAGTCAAAATTGAACAATTATTTTAGGACGGAGGAGTAATAATTAGAACTAACTGGGTTAAGACTTGGATCGATTTTGCAATTCAATTTTAGTTAGATAAAATTTCAAACCAGTGACCGAAAAGACTATACTCCAATTTGAAAGTAACCGTATACAATTTAGTTCGATAAAACTTCCAAATTCAGTTTTAGTTAGATAAAACTTCCAAATTGAGGTGAACATATACAATTTTTAGTTAGATAACACACTGTATTGAAAAGTGAACCACAAGGATTTTTAGTTTGTTCGCTTGTGCTTCGATTTCACCATCTGCATTGGCTTCACCTGCTTGATTGCTCAACCCAACGTGTTGGCAAGCCACAGCATTGCCTGACTTGCATCATCTTTCCGAAGGAAAACCCCAGGTCTCTACTGAACGAGAGCAAAAAATTCTTACGGCCTTGCCAAGAAAGCTGTTTTTTTTTTTTGTTCTGCCGGTCCAATTTGAGGCCTAAAACTATAGAGACCTGAAATTATAGTGATTAGTAACAATATCCAAATCCGACAAAGAAACTGTAGGTTGGCTCTTTATGAAAGCTAAAGCCAATGTTGAAAAATGCAAATCTCGAAGCCGATTCTGTACCTTCCTTCCCTTAATCAACGAGATAAATAGAGAGTTGTAACCTCCTACTGCAACCTAGCAGCAACAAAATTATTTAAGAGGACAAAGATGTGTATCCGGACTTCGGTTCACCTACCATGTGATACGTAGAAAGGGCATAAACGTGTTTGTTGGGTTCACTATGTATCCACGACTGGCCATTAACAAATCATAATCCTTTCTTGTACAGCTTGGATGCAGTAAGTTGAAGTGGCGATGACTGTGTTAATGATCCACAATAATCGCTAAACTTCTTAGTGTTGTGACAAAACAATTACGGCAGCAATTGAAGCCACTACACGACATACGACATCCCTGTCGTGCAACAAACGATCCCAATCCTCCGTGAATATTATATTACTATAGGTGGTCGCTAGTCGATATGATCTTTCAACCAATGGGATCAGAGGACCTTCACTTGATTAACATAAATGAACAGCTCAACGAAAGAAATCCAGAACACAGCGTAATTAACTCATTTACCTATAACTACCTGTAATGACAAGCCTCCACCAATTTTTTTTTTCTTCTTATGGAGGTCATTTGGTGTAACATACTAACGCTGTGTCTGTGACATGAATTTATGAAGTAAAAATTATGTAGTAAATATCTACCCATGTTTGGCTTTAATATTATTTGGCATTTGATGTGATAACTTTCATTTTTTACGTGCCTCAATTCCATTCATTTTAACTTTTGCATACCCATTGTGTGTGTAACGATAACTAAACCGAAAATAATAAGAACCACAACTTACTCGAAAACCACCAATGACTTCTACAAGCTCAATCAAAGAACACTACGCAAAAAAAATAGAGCACAAAAGTTAAAAACCTTTAATCCAAGAGGGCCTAATTTTCTAGAATGTGCTTCCCTTTTTTGTTTTTACCAAGAATCCGCTCCTCTTCCGGAACCAGATAATGCGCGGGTACGTGAGAATTGCACACACAACAGCGTGCAAGCAAACACTTCCCATGTTGCAGCGCAAGGCACCCCTCAGCCCCTTCTCCTAAGCCACAAAAAACACTACGGATAACTTCAAAATGGACCATGGTGCACGGTGTACTAAACTGTGTGGACATTAAGGCATGCAAGAAGTACACACGAAAAATCTGAAGGGCATCCATGAGTGAGGTCACTTTCGAAACAATAACATATGTAATCAGCATCCATTGCTTACCTCCACATAAATAATGCATGGACCTGAAATACGCAGCCATGCTTTTAATCTTTCCTTCTTCATGTTCTTCCTGGTTCGCAGCTGCAGTTTTTCAGCTTCTGAGCATTTCAAGCACTAGCAAGTAAATGCTCAAGCTAGCTGTTTACTGTTCTTTAATTCCATGTTCAACGCCAGTGAAGGTTGGAATCAATCATGGATCATGGGTAATACAGTATGGCAAAGCCAAAAGCCTACCACGGAGGATCATCGTCAAGGCCCTCAAAGATGGGATGGATGGAGGCATGAGCAGATTACCTGGGCAAAACTGGGAACCTGGCTTGGAAATTGAGGTCCCCTTCGAACAACGTCCGGTATGTAATCCACTACTTGCTGCTTGAAGTTTGAACTGTGACAACTGACAATCACCTCACCCTATAAGAAGTTGAGCCTCGACGAGGATTGTTTGTTCACCGCTTCTTGTTCCTACACTTTAGCAAAGAAATATGTGCCCTGTATATCTCCCTTTTCTCTTTGATGTCTACGCATAAACCCATAAGATTTCAAGATAAGAAAGACGGCTAAGTTGCATCATATTTATGTAATTTAGCTCACTGGAAACTGCATACTGATTGTAGGGGAAGAAGTGTGTCGGCATATAAAAAATCAAAATTAGTAAAGCCACATTCCGAGCAAGATTTGGACTCGAAACTCAACTGCTAGTAAATCACGCGGGAACGTTCACATAACCTGAGCTATAAGAAAACGATGTTATGTAGGATCATGGCAGGTTCATAGTTGGGGAAAATGCATCTCAGACTGAACAAAAATTACCAATTTGAAGATTTCGTAAGAAGACAGGTTAGGTTAGACAGATAGGTTCAGTGGTAGAAAGTGTAAGTCTAGAATTCTAGTGATCAACTTGATGAAACGCTATGTAAGTTATCCACCATTAATTGCACAAAGCATTCAATTTCCTATTACAGGTGAACGAATACTCGTCTCTCAAAGATGGACCTCTATATTCGTGGGGCGAGCTGAGCCCACAGTCATTTCTCCTGCGTCTTGGAGGCCTGTGGCTGGTGACTTTCACCGTTCTTGGAGTGCCAATAGCAGCTGCAAGCTTTAATCCTTCAAGGGTAAGACATGTATCTGTTCTGAAAATTACAACAATGGACTCAAATATGTGCACTTCCAGAGCTAAAGATAAAATGATAAAAGTATGACTAATGGACACACGCAGAAAGGTTTCTATCCATTTAATCAGGTAGCTTAAGTAATCACATAGCACAAGAAGTGATATTTACAGTGCTAATGATTCATCATAAAAGTACAATTAATCGACACAGAGGCAGAGCGTTCTATCTGTTCAATTCGGCAGCCTAAATAATCACGTAGCACAATAAGTGATACGAAGAGTGAGCTCTCATCCTTATCCTTATTATAATAAACAACTCAACTTTCACTAAACCAAGTGCCTCCTAATGCAATTGCTTTTCTGAAACCAGTATCTAGATATAACACAAAATAGTAGTGGAGAGTAACACCGAATTAGGCGATGCAACGAATAAATATTCTCATAGCTATTTTTTGCTTATCCTCTTATGACCATCGGACCATATAATACTTGCATAGCCACTTAACTTGGTAAAACGACTATGCAGTGATCAATCAAGTTATAGTTGAAGAAATTGTGACGTTGACTGCTCATGTTACATGCGGTTCATTTTAATCCTATCTGCTGGAAAGTGGCACTCCAGTAAACCAGAGGAAGCCATTACCTATCAATGGGGGAAATGGATAAATTGTTAACAGCGAGAGAGAATCTATCAACTAATTATTGGCAGTGAACTTAACCAAATAAAATGAGTACACGCAATGTTGTCTCAAGGAAGAAATATGTCTACTGAAGGGAACAGATAACCAAGCATGAGCAACTAAATAGAATGGAAAACACTGAAGAAAACTTGCAAAAATCAGCTCCTATTGCTGCAACACAAGTCAACTAACGTTTTCTAATTTTCTTCCTGCAGGAACCTTTACGTTTTGCACTAGCTGCTGGAACAGGAACTCTTTTTCTTGTTTCGCTAATTGTTTTGAGGATTTATCTGGTATACCTCTTTTATGTTACACTAACTTCATCAATATGGATAACAAATCACCAAAGAGGCCACCTGATAATGGGGCAATAGTAAAAAGAACATGGAACTATGCAAAGCTAAAACAGGTAGCGGTTTAGTACGTGGGAAGTTTTAACAAGCCTAGTGGAAAGAGAAGGGGTAGCACATGCGTATTTAGTAACAGACTACATAATTCTTAGGAAAGGCATTGCTGTATAAATTGTAGGCAGCTTCAAGCGTGCTATTTGGACGTCAATTTGGAAGCCAGAAAATACTATTATAAGAGTTTGGGTTGGGTCCTCGCTGTTGGCCGGGGATCAGTGTTTTGCCACAGAAAAGTACTGCTTGAGGTTGTTTCTATGTTGCGAATGATGATCCATGAACCATACCATTGTTTTATGAGAGCTCTATTGCAAGATCTGAATTGGGCTTACCAAAACATCGAGTTCACGGGAAAATGAGTGGTCTAAAACGTCTGGAGACAGGCACCAACAGATAATATCAAGACATAAAAGGACAATGAGATCATGCTAATTCCTAATAATTATTGCACATCGTACAATAAACCGCTCCACATGTCGATGTGCTTAAAAATTAGCTTTTACTAAGTGGAAGATATATTATCCTCAGAAGTTTCTGTGTGCAGGCGATAAAGCCTCTTCAATAGTATGGTTCATGGTTGATGCACAAAGTTACAATTTGCATAATGCGTACGCAGGGATGGAGCTATGTTGGTGACAGACTACTGTCAGCGGTGATACCTTACGAAGAGAGTGGATGGTATGACGGGCAAATGTGGGTAAAGCCGCCTGAGGTTAGAGCAGCATTTATCCAATCTATGCACCTAGATATACATCTATTTGTCTATCTCTCTGTAACGTACATATAGGTTAATGCCTAAATCTAGGGAAAAAGATGGCCTAAGACTTCAAGTTGCTTGATCCTGTGGATCTCTGGAACAGAAAACTCGGGCACAAAAACTTGTATCAGGACCTGGAACTAAAAAAAATGGATCAGGTAGAACCAAATCACCCTCATGACAGGTAATGCAGTAACTATACTCAAACCGCCAACAGACCTGGCCCTCAACCCATAGAATAACAACCAAATTTAACTTGACAGAATGATAACTAGTATGCAAAAATGAGGCAGAAGACAAGAAGAAAGTTGAGCAATTTTCAGTACGATGCTATCCAGAGTGCGACATTGAAACAGGACAATAATGTTACAAGAAAAAGGCAAAAATAGATGAAAAGACTAGAGACATGCTAGTCCCAAAGGGCATTATATTGCATAGAAGGCGTAAGAATTAACAAAACGCATTAGGTCTCTTAAAGGTTACTTGGAAAAATTAATTCCAAAAAGCATCACACATGCCACAAACTAGTGATGCAAGTACAATAATTTATCTGTAACCGGTATATATGCTTTAGCATCAGCAGAGTTGATAGACTGACCTGTTTCAACTGGACTATTGAATTGGAAACAGACGCGCTTCCCAAGGACATAGCAGCAATACCTATATAAGTCTCCAACTTGAACTGAGATCTATAACCTATATCACACACCAATTGATGATATCTCATTGTTTCAGTAACTCTTATTTATGTATCGATCACACCCTGCTCCCTACGCAGCAGACTGTTGAAGATTAGACAAGTATCGTCGGCACAGTTTTGATTCTTCAACTGATAACTTATACTGTCCTTTCTTGCAGATACTGGCTCGTGATAGATTATTGGGCTCATGTAAGGTACCAACAAATGAGCAATATTGATAATATATTTAGTATCCGCAAAAGGGAAATGATAATCCCTCTCAAGAACTGAACCCGTCCACTCAAAACTGACACTATTCATGTCAGAGAGGATGCAGTGGGCTGTTCATTTTAGAAGAGGAAATCTCAATTTCCTTTGGTAAATTATCACTTCTATCGACATAGTATTTCAAAACTGTGTGTGTAAAAATATGTATAAACATATTGACACCTACACCCACATATACAAATGCCAAGTATATAACAATAAACTTTTGTACAAACCTTTAATAATCATGTAGTATTCATTTGTGTACATCTTTTTACATTTTCTCAAAAGCATATTGAGAATAATGGATTGGCACAAGTAAGTTTCATAAACTTTAAGAGCTCAAACTGAGAAACCTCTGGAAAATCCATGCCTCTAGGTCAAACCAGTCATCAAGTTGCTGAAACAAACACTAGTCGGAACAGGAGCTCTACTTGTTACAGCAGTCTTGTTATTCACCTTCGCCACACCAGTGGAGGTTTTCCTTCAGAACAGTTTCAATACAAATGAGAACCCATCTGATCTTTCAGCTTCAAAGATCAGCAAAAAGTTTAATATGAGGTATATTAGCAAATAATTCAGATCATAAACCTATACTTCCCATTGTCCTTAGTAATGCCTACTTTATTCATGTAAATCTAACAGAACAGAGGAGCTGCTAAGATTGCCATCAGAAGTGAGGGCTGATGATGACCTAGCAGCAGCGGCGGCTGAGGCTGCTGATGGAAGGCCTGTCTACTGCAGAGATAGATATCATCGTGCATTGGCAGGTGGACAATACTGCAAATGGGAGGATCTAATGAAGTAGAAAAATACAGAGATCATGTCGTTTGCACTTTGATGCTTACCTTATTTGTTATTTCTACTTGTGAGAGTGAGAAGCGACTTAGAATCTTTGCTTCCATAATTGAGAGGCAGTATTGATGCGTAAGAATCAGAGGCACACAAAGTGCAAAAGCTTGGGGCTACCGAGGGAAATGAGACAGGAACAGTATATGATACGTTGTGAAAGATATAACCCCACAAAGTGCTTCATTTGCAATGTGCTTGTACAAAGTGATAAATTTTGAATCTTCGATAAAGAAACAGATAGAAATTAATTTCTGATTGTGCAAAACATAGACATAGAAGAACTAAGATGTAAAACCAAAGATAACAGACCTTATCTGTCCTTTGAACAAAACCGGCATCTTCACCACACAGCCGAGCATCCAAAAACAATAGCAGCTGAATGAGTTGCAAGAGGAAATTAATGATTTTTCTCTTGACGAGCTATGCTTCCATGGGCATCATCTCCTTGTCGATCTAACAAATAGAGGATCCTTAAAATGACTTCTGGAACAATAGGTACTTAGTGCAGAAGCAAAAAAAAGACCCAAAAAAAAAACACATTCTTAATGGCTTCCTGCTGGCAATTCTAGGATCGGTAAAAATGCTGACGATCCCTTCACTCCTTAGCATACTGCAAGGGACATTTTCATCGATCATATAAGTTGGAAAGCATATTACCTCTCTAATACCCATCAAAGAATAGGGAAACACGGACAACGAATATAACTTTTGAGGGCTCAGCAACAACAGTGCAGCTGCCTTTTCCAAGATGCCATATATCCGAGGTGAGTTCCCCTTATATAAGTTTCTTCCACCGCCTGAGAACTCCAGACATTTGGCCTTCAACAATATCTTTTATCGTTTGCTTCCTTCTCTTTGCTTCTTCCATATCCAAAGTTCTATAGCCAAGAGTAAGCAAATAGATGGCTGGGTGAAGCCTCCTGAACATAGCGAATAAGAATCAAATTGCAAGTACACAGTACCTATGTACTCAAAACTTCAAATTTTGCATTCTGCATTTCCCAACATTGATACGGCATTTAGGCCAATGTTCTTGTTACAGAATGGGTTACTAAAGTACTAACAATACAGAAACTTATGGCGATGTCATATCCTTCAAGGCAAGCAGAAGCTTATATCTTCAGTCATTTGCAGATACGGCATACAAATTAAAATTTTTAGTTCTTCATTTGAGCATAGCATAATTAAGAAAAGTTACTCAGTATTTTCATAACAGAGCATACAAATGTTAGCTCGTATTAGTTGACGTCTCGGGAGGACCTTTCCGTAGTATAAGATGCCAATCATATTTTTCAGGTAATCCAGAGTACTAAATTTGTTGTATATTGACCCAATTTGAGTTCCAAAATGTAAGACAAAGCAACAACCATTTTATTAACAAGCTAAGAAGCACAGTAATACTCGACAGCAGATGCTATTTTTAACACGTAAGCCAAGGAGCCTCAAACCCTCGAAACAATATAATACGACTAACCACTTTTGCGTACTATAAGATTTCCATATCTCAATACCACAAGTTTGTTGGTCGGACATACTACGCCAGAGACAGACATGCAACGAGACACGTTAGGTAAGTGCTGGGAAATATCAGCGGAATGTTACACGTTAGGTAAGTGCTGGGAAATATCAGCTGAATGTTGGTGACCGATGCATTGAAATCAGGTTTGCCTATCTGAAGTGTCCATGCTTCTAGTTAACGGCCCAAACTCTAAAGGATGATGAAAATGAGCCTTAAAAGTTCATGAGACGTATACAAGATGCACTTACTTTTCGAAATGTTCATTTGTATCAAACCCATCCCAATACCTTTGGGATGGGATGGTCCAGCCTTTCTTATCTCTGCCAAATGTCTCCACATACCAACCCCCAATGTCATGCATGCCACATCGAGGTTCAAACAGCCAAAATCTGTAAAAGACAACTACGCAAGTTCAAACACAAAGAATGAACAAAAAGAAAGAAGTGCTTCAAGTGACACAAGATCTATATTATAAGCTGTGCTGTGCCAAAAAGTAACATAAAATAAAATCAGAGAACTGAGTTCCTACTAACATATGACCCATCTCACAAAAAAGGTAGTAGTTATACCTTTTTGGGCTGAAACTCGTAATATGAAGTATAGTATGAATATAACGAGGAGCCTCTTAAGATAATAAATCAACTGGTTTTACATAAGCATAAGAAGTTAACAACCCAAGGCCATTCACAGAGACAATAACAGACACAGGGTAGACCCCTGCCACTTCACCTTCTCTTCCCACCTCTGTGCAGCATATTGCCACAAATAAGTCGGAGCTCATGGCAGTCAAATGAGGCTCAACCGCTCAGAGATTAGCTACTGCAATAAATAGGATGCAGAGGCCTTCATAGAGGAGCGCACCAGGCTGGTTGCAGGCAAAACCGCCAGAGTGCATGGGCTCCCAACCTAGAGCAAATCGGACGATACAGATACTGCACAACTCTTTGTGTGCTCCCTTCCCTTTTTTTGACTTCGAAGTTTGAACTATGGTTATCCACAGGGACGAATCCAGGATGTCACATCGTTGGAGGCCATAAATTGCATGCAAGAACTTTAGTCACCAGTAAATACAATGTATCTAATATGACCACATTTGGTGCAGCAAGCGGCATAAAAAATGTTTGAAGCCTTTCTAATCTTCATTTTATGGGATGTGCGAAAAGAATTGTATGCGCATTAGTACTAGTATAACACCTATATTGAGGTTATATAATTTGTGTACATAAATACATTCTAGTCTTACTACATTCTAGTCTTACAGACTTTTTATTTGTACACTTGCACAATAGTTTAGAAGTAATTCGACCAAATGCTACTAACATATAGCACTCGTGAGTAAATCAATAATACGTTCGTAAAAAATGTATAATTTAATTTGAGTAGCGAGAAAGTATTAGACAAACAAAAAACAATAATCCGAATTCTCTTGTGAATTAGAACTAAAACAACAAAACATAGAGGATGACAAATTCACTCCAAACTTAAACTCTCCCAAATTCCAAATGGTTTTAGTGGCACTTGTTGTTAACACAATTTAGCCTTTAAAGACAAAATGAAATGGAAGAGTTTAAATCCCAAAATATACACCAGGAATATCCAACGTTTTAACTTTAATGCTTTAACCAAATGTCACGTTGGTAACACAAAAAAAAATTCATGAAAAATATGGGGGGTGACCATGGTCCCCTCTGGCCGTATTGAAGGTCCACCACTGGTTATCCTCGTCCTGAGCTACATTGTCAGACCTGTATGAGGAACAGCACTAGAGGAGAACAGTGCATCAGAAAGCCCGAACAGTAAAGGCCATGGGAGAAATGACAATTGTCGTTAAGTAGGTAAAGCTGCCTTGCCTTGACAGACCCTTTGGAAGGCTAGGCCTAACATCCCACACCAGTGACCCATCTGAGACCATCAAAGCTGAGGTACCATGAAGGTGGCCCGTTTTGGTCCCCAGGGCCATGCCCACAACACAAGCAAGGACAAAGCACCAAGATGCTTCACACCTGAAGCCAGGGGTCTGAACATGTAGGCACCCTGCTGACTTGAATTTTGTTGTCATATTTTAGCAACATGTGGACCAAAATAATGACATGTTTCATGCTCAATCATGACTCCCATCGCTGACTCTGCTCCTCACATTCAGCCTCATAAGGCACTTCTAGCCACCGAACCATCAAGCCTATAGGCCCCACAAGTCATGCTCGCATCTGGGACGAACGTAATGCTTTTCTCTACAAGGGCAAGACTACTCAAGGAGTCATCTTCCACATAAGTTCTGCCCCTTTGATAGGGACAAGAATTGTATGCAATGAGAGTCGCCTGTCCCAAATGGCAGGCGCATGCCAGTCTCGGTATAATCTATGAACCGCTAACCTAAAATTGCATGGACGGTTTAACATATATTCCCTTTGTCTGAAATATGCAAGGTAATGATAGTATGATGAAGTGATACACTGTTGTAATTTTTTGTATAACATAGGACAAATATACTATCAGAAGGTCAAGTAAAAAGGGTGGGATAGATAATGTCATCCCATGGAGTTACTATTTCCTCACTTAACCTTTTTCTCAAATTTCCGTCATATCAAAACTTATTCGCAGAATCTAGGTTATGACGAAGATATTATCAGAAGTCCAATTAGAAAACAAATACGCAAACTGTATTTGTACGTGAACCTAGTCGGCCGCAAGTATTCAGGGACCAAAATTTAAGCAACCTAAGAGTTTTCCAGCACAAATAAGGTTCAAGATAAGGACGCAGCTTACTTGCTTGGTGGCAACCGGGCTCGACTGCACCTACACTCACAAACAGAAGCTTCATCTCCCATTTGATACCAGTGCATGTGTTTTACCTGAGAGAAATTTTATGAGCATATAAAAAAATTTCAAAAGGCCTAATAAAATTCCGATAGTTATGTTGCATCCATCCATTCATGCACGAGTAGCTATTCCTGAACTTTGAACAAGAATGCATTTATCATATATACTGCAACTATTTCAATATTACTACATATCTAACTCCATGAAAATCTATAAAAGCTTCAGAATATCCTTCGAGTATGTGTTAGAAAGTAACCTCTTAAAAATTGGCATGAAAGTGGAATTAGCATGTGTGCAAACTTGAAAGTGGTCAGGCATGTTTTACAACGTAAATTCGCAAACAATCATGTAGAAGCAGTTGACATAAAGCCATAAAGGCACAAGAGGAGCCAAAGTCCACATTGACCCATAAACGATTTTTCTCTAGTGGCTGAAATCTATGACATGGGTCGTATGCAAGGCCACTGAAACTCCAAACCATGTTTCAGTACAAAATTTAAACCAAGTTATGGGCCAAAACCCCAGATTGGCTGTCAAAACTTCTTTTTAGCTCAAGTGGTTAGTTCCTGATGACATGTTATGCACTACATCTATGCATGAAGCACCAGTACTCAAACGATATTGCATATAAATGGTACACAACATGCAAGGCCAGTGAAACCCCGAGCTTTAAAAACAACTAACAGATTCTGACTGCATATACATGCTAAAGCCGAAGTGAGCTATGTACACAAAAATGAAATACTAAGACATGCAAATGAGCACAATGCAACAAGACTGACTCCCAGGATGCAGGACCACAAACATGCCTTAGCTAAAGTAGACCATAAATAAAGAGGCATATACATAATTTAGATTTTAAGTAGGCATCAAAACTGAGAGATGGAGGTTATAAGCACCAGCAATGTTCTGTGCTTCATAATCACATGGGTCTTTAAGCCACTGTCATTGTAAACAAAGCAAGACCCTTCTTCTGTGCTAGTCCCAAGCCCCGCTATACTTCCCAATTGAATCTTAGAACCATCTGCAACACCCACAGAGGAATCTCTACCAACGCCTTGACCAGCATATGCATATTCATGTGAATTAAGATAAACATGTATGCGATCTTGAGAATCTTCATTCTGTATTCCATTAGAATTACTTTGAGGAGGGACTCTAGTGGCCATAGCAACCACCCTCCCTGAAACGTGCAATTCTAGATCCTTATAGGCATCAGATATATGGTCATCAAAACTTTTGGTGTGCATCTGACAGATTTTATGATCAGCTAAGCCAGGCTTCACTTGGGACTTCCCACTCTCAGTAGATTTGCAAAACCCTGAACCTCCAGATGCAAGAGATAACTTTTCAGAGTATGTGTGTGATAACTGAGGAACCTTGTCAGATATGCATACCATCCCAAAAAGGTCTCGCCCTGAAACAAAGTGCAGCACCTCAGGAGTGTCATATGCAGACCTCTCCTCAGCTTCAAAACAGTTGGGAAGGAGATCCAGGGACTCAATCTCGGGGCCATAGTACGATGCATGAATGGCAGAATAAAAATCCCTTTCGAGTACATCAAAATAGCCTGATCCAACAACCACCCTTTTTTCAGACAAAATGTCATTAATAGCATATCTATACCATCTCAACCACTCAACAACCTCCATCTCCTTTATTGCTGCTCTAGGGCTTTCATATTTATACATTATGGAACCTTGTCGAGAATGTCTTTGGACAAGTGTTCTTTGAGATAACAGATACCTGTCATAGTGGGCCCTCTTTTCCGAGTTTGAAAGTATCTGCATTGCATGAACAGTGTTGTTCAACATTTGTCACGGATGATCATCATATGCTACATGTTCAACTTGCTTTTTCATGACAAGAAGTTCAACTTGCTTAGTTTGTCCTTAGAATCATCTCTCTTTCTGTCATATTACTGCTCGTGTCTTTTCTTAATTACTTGATAACAAGCTTTCACGTGATTTACTTCCGCAAAGAATTGCAATACAAAGCCAGATTGTTGAGTCATTTTCTTATTGCAACACTATTAACATTATTGCATTCTATAACTTTAAATTCCTCATTTCAGATGCCGAGAACCCCTGTAATCCGTTCAGATAGATTTTTGGCTTTCTTGGGAGAGTTTAAATCTTTTATAGTTTGTTGCATTGCATCTCGTCGACATTGCTGCCCCTCGTTGACATTACTGCCTAAGAGGGAAAAAATTGCATCTGCGCACAATCCCTAGTGAATATATGCAGGTGTAAGACCAAAGAAAGAACATCAAATTCACCCTCTATAGAGTAGATTTTATGATACTTTGCCGCTGCCACTGCACCATTGCCATTGCAAGAGGCCAGTCTTGTGCCATGACTAATACTTTTAAGTGTGCCCAATACATAGTTATTAAAGGCGCAGGCGCACCTAAGGTGCAAAGGGTCCTTGGAGCCTAGGCACAGGCACGCGCCTTTTCGAAGTGAGGCGCAAAATAAAAATAAATAGATATTAGTGCATTAAACCAATAAAATCACATAAAAATTTCAGAGCATGGTAATTTAACAAACTTTGAACACTAGAAAAGTTTTAAGATGTAATGAGAAGTAGTTGATGCTAACTAAATATGACAAAATCATCCTTATCGTTAGTGAAGGCTAAAGCAAGAATGTTTTTCCTCAAAGGGGAAACATAGGCTCCCAATCTGGTAGCGATTCCTCCTCAATTTCATCTTCTTTGTCTACAAGATAAAGTGAAGGGGTATATTTACTTAAAAACAGTAACAACTGGAGACGGGACACTAACAAATGAACAACAATACGACAATCGATTGATTAGGGATTTAAGGTTTTAAATTTTTTTTGTGGTTTAGATATTGATTTATTATGTTATGAAATAAAGAATAAAAAATAATGAACAGTTGAGATGATGACATGACGCAAAAAATCAAAAATTAGGATTTTTAGGCATTTCTTTGCTCCTCCACCGCCGCCTTGCGCCTGGGCACCTAGCACGCCTTTTCGAAGGGGCTGCGCCTAGCCCAAGGCGAGGTGCCTGGAGTGCGCTTTGCGCCTAGGCGTACCTTTGATAACACTAGCCCAACATAATATGAAACAATACAAATGCGAATTGTACTCCTGCCATTTAGTGAATTTCCCCCTTTCACTTTTTCGTGAAGTCCAAGAATATATTCAGTATATGGAAAAATTGAATTACTCATCCTTTAACCCTAGCTTGACTTGCCAAAAGGATACTTATGTAGCCTACAACTCTTAATTGCAGGAAACTCTTCATATAGTGACGCTTCTCTCTCGGAAACTCGCTGTTGCAATCCCAAGTTAGGAACTCCATGGGATCTCGTCCCAAGCTCATATGGAAACTCGATCCCGTCAGTTGGATTAAGATGCATGGAATAAGTGAGAGAGTATCTGAAAATCAAGCCCTTTTTGACTTCATTCCTTATTTCTCTCTTCCTTCAACTCCATAAGCCTCCTTGTTTGTTGTTAGTGACTACCCTCCTTGAGAGAGCAAAGCTTGTCAATCACTGCTCTCTCTCTCTCGTGTAAACTATATTCAACCAGTGGTAATACTATTTGACACATTTATTTATTCAAGCCGCTTCCAACCTTAGATTCTTTCAGGTGCTTACGCTTCCCCACCCCCGCCCCCGCTCCGCTTTGTGCAACTAAGCTACAACTACTATCTAAATTCAATTCAATGTTTGCATATTCTAGGGTTTCGCAAAAATCGGAGGGGAAAATCCTAGGTAATGGAGAGAATCTTTCTTAGGGTTGAAGTTGATGAATTTACTCCAAATGTGAACAGTTCCGCTCCAAGTGACTTTTAGTGGCACTTGTTAATAAAACAACTTCAACCTTTAGAGACAAGAGTGGAGCGGCAAAGTTGGAGTGTATTTATCAAGTCCCCTTTTCAAGTGCACAATTGCACATTCCAGCTTGAAATTTCGACACTTCTTGCAAGTTAAACCTGATATTCACCATACACTCCAAATCATCTCAAGTCTTATCAACTCAACCACAAGGCAATATAAGTTTCTATCCACACCATTAACAAGTAAAACTAACTGAAAATTTATACGTGCAAAACTAAGTAAATTCAAATCGATGTACACAAATTACGCAAGTACATTCATCCGGACTATCAAAGACAATACCTCGTAAGCCGCGAGGATTTGAACGAATCTGTGGGAGGCAGAGGAATCGTCAGGCGAGGAAGCGAGGTCGGGGTGAGTTTATTTCGCCAGTTTACGAAACGAGGCTTTGATCTCCGAGAACGAGCTGGTCTCGGATACGCCTAAGAGCTCGTACGCGTTTCTCCCGGAGAATTCCGACGGATTCGGCTCGGTGCGGGTGCTGAGACACCGGTTTCCGCGAAAATCGGGATGCAGGCTTTTACAGAGATTAGAGCGGGGCAGGAGTGAGAGAAGTTGGCGGTGACGGTTGTAGAGGGTGAAGAAGGCCATCTTTTATGCTCTGTTGAAGTTAGGTGAGTGTCGGGGATGGCGATACGGGCAGGGTTGAAAGCGCTGCATTTCGAGAGAGGAAATTTTGCAACGAAATAGCCATTAGCATTACCAGGTGGTGTAAGGAGGAAGTTGAGACGTGGCAGCACGGGGGTTTAAGCTGTATTTGAAGAGGACTAGGATCAATCAACTGTACTACCACATAGAAACATGTCACTAATACATTTTAGGATTTTATTTTAGGATTTAAATAAATTAAATGAACATAAAATCCCATACTGAGTCGTTTGCAGAACACTTCGGTCTTTAATTTTTAATTCACACCAACGTAAACTTCTATTTTGAGCTCGAGACACTAATTGAGAGAACAACTTGAATGCCAGTTAAAATTTTGAAGAAATAACGGGAAATTCACCTTTTTCCTTTGATCTAACTTACACTTTTCATAAACCACTCGCCACCCCATTTCCCCAAACTTAATCACTACCACGTCTCAACCATGTCATTGTCGCCAACACTTCCTCCCAAATCCAACCAGCCAATATCCTCGCCTCCTTTCCTCCCATCAATATCTACACGTGAGTTGGATTTTTGCAATTGCTCAATTTGGAAATCTAGGGTTTGATTTTGAATTAGGTTCTGGTTGTGAATTAGGATGGCTTTAAATTTTTATTGAGCAATTGGGCTAGTCCTTAACTAGGATTCTCGTAAACATTGGGCAATGAGTGACAATTGCATATATAGAGGGTTCCATGATTTCATTGGTGGTTGATGGTGGCGGTGGTTGAGATTACGAGATTGGAGGTGGAACCTTAAGACAAGAATAAGTGGGAAAGAAGAAAATGTGGCTGCACAAAGGTTTGACTTTGATGATGTGGCTGCTACATAAAACATATATTCGATTATGATGATATGGCTGCCACTTAGGATTTTGCTGCAAATTGTCGAATTTCTCCCTCAAGATTAAATAGGCATTCAAAAAATTCAAGGCTTTCCATTAATTGGTGTCTAAGGCACAAACATGGAAGTCTCGGATGATGGGAACCAAGAAAAAAAAGTCTAGGATATTTCATGTAAATGATCTAAAAGTATGGAGTTTTATGTGCATTTAATCATATATTTTTACTAGGAAAGGTTCGCATTATAAACTTCAACAATAGCGACAAAATACTTGTATTGATAACTTTATCTCTAAATCTATTATAGCAGAAACGTTGTACTTAAAGGATCCTTATCCTTTCATTTTTGGTCGGAGAAGTATAAACTTCACTACAAGTTTTTATTTTATTGTAGATTATCTTGGAAACAAGCTTGGAGAAATAGAAATGTCTGCGAAGATGAGGATTACTTGTAGTCGGCAACCCTATAATTTGAGTCTGATGCTCTTTTATTTGATTTTGGTTCGATAGTGTTAAAACAATTTTATCTTTACAGATTAAAAAATAGGTGGATGTACAAAATTTTATAATTCTATGCACATTTGTAATGTGGTTCTTCCTCGTCTTCCTTTGTCTTAGCACAAAAAAAATCAGTAAATTTATTTATTCTTAAGTGCTTGGATGAGAGTTTTTAACATTTCTAGTGCATCGCTTTATAATCAGGTTCTTTCCATTCGTATGGTTATATTACTGGAAGAAAATCTCAACAACGAAAAAATAAAGATGAGTTTCTTTTCTTTTGGTGGGAGAATAAAGAAATATATACCAACACAAAAATATGTACAATAATTACATCATAACGTCGATCTACACACTCCGGCATAGTTGGCATCGTTAACATCATATGTAAGAGGCACATGAACCCGCATGACAACCAAAAAATAAAACAGCCCTGAAAGCACTACATCAGCAAGAGCGCAAATCAGGGAGGTAGAACAGGCTTAACATCAACAAGCCATTCTTGCTTCACTCCTCCACCTGAATTGGACGGAAAAAACACCAATGCCGAGGAAAGCAGCAAAACCCGATCAGAGTCACGAGCAATATGCATGGAATGCACCTCATAAGTATTGTAAGTTATGGTAGACAAAAGACGGTCAAAAGCACCCCATGCATCAGTTCTGTCCACCTGTATAAGCAAGTAAGAGCGAGAACCACAAAAATCATGTGATGACAGAGATGTCGAGATAACCAAGCAGTAGCTAGTATGATGGTGTCAATAGTTGCGCAAATATCATTGGTTGAGGAAATAACATCAGAATAAGCCTCAGTATGAACCAGGTTGAGCTAAACATAACTATTTCAATACCAAAGTGGAGACAGGACAAGGAAAGGTGATGGAGTTGACTAGATTGTTCGGATCAGTACCTGAGTAAGAACATCTCGAGACTGAGATGGCATAAAAAACCAGGGATGATGGCAAGCAGCAACAACAACGATTTGAAAGAAGCAGAGGAATTAACGGGTAAAAGAAATGTTCAAATTGCATTGGAAGACTCTGATTACACAAAGGCCACTTAGTCTTGATTTTTCATAAACATTGTTGGAAAAGAGGAATGTCCCTGATATTGGACAATAGCTTTTGGCTTTGTGCAACAATGCTCACTGAAGAAAACCATTTGTTCCCAACCTATTCTGGTCATATCCAAAAGGCTCACTGGGATCCCATTTTGCACGACACGTCCGCACAAGCAACAGTCAATATTCAACGCTTCCAACCAGTCAAACACATGCACGCTCAAGTCACGAGCACTTCTCACTTTTTCTACGTGACTTTGTCACTAAGAAACTCATTCTTACACGACGCCTCATCACGCTTTGACCGTCGCACTTCGCACGTCGCCCATCGGCACACCATGGCACTTGCCCAAGGAAGTTGGCCTTGGTCTGCCCTTCCCCTTGGGGTCAGCCTCGGCCTTGGCCTTCCCCATGGGGTCGGCCTCGGCCTCCCCTAAGGGTTGGCCTTGGCCTTCCCCCAAGGGTTAGCCTTTGGCCTCTATACTTAACACCTTCACTTCTCTTCAAAAGACCATACATCGTCCGCGACCCTCGTCGTCCGTCTCCCATACGTCACTTTGCGACCCTGTCGTCCGGACGTCACTATGTGACCCCGTCCCCCCGACGTCATCTCTGCGACCCCCATCGCCCGTCGTCTGAACGTCGCCCACGCCCGCGCACCATCTCTGCGACCCTCGTCGCCAGCGCCCGTGCCCGTGCGCCAACACTCTGACCCCAGTCGTCAACGCCCACGCACTATCTCCTCTACCCCCATCGTCGGGGCATGTGCCAACTCTGGGACCCCTGTCGCCCGTGCCTCTGCCTGTCCAGCGCGCCAACTCCATGACGCTCGCTGTCCATCACCCAGGGGACGTCTCCGTGACCCCCGTTGTCGGCGTCCGGGCATCGCACTCTAACACTCCGCCGCGCCTACGCGCCTCATTACTGATACAGCTGTGCCCGAGGCTCTCTGTCGCAATGTCGTCCCCCAAGAACCATAAACACTCTGTCGTCGTCATGCGCACCGTGTTGATATAGCCGTGCCCCCAGGCTCTCTTTCACAATGTCGTGCCCCAGAGCACCATACACACGTTGCCATGCCCATGCGCCACAATCATGTTACATGCCCTCGGGCACCACTCTTATTCACCACACCATGTGCCCCCGCCATGGACATGGAACATGCTTCGACCCACTCTCCAGAGTGTGCTGCATCCCGCGGGGGTAGGTGACTATTCTGGGACACTATCTCTGTCAGGGAGCTTTTCAACTCCCCTTCCGCTAGGTAGACGGCTCCTCCAGAATTCTACCTCGGCCCGTCGGGTAGACGGCTATTCCGGGATACTACCTTGACACGCTCCGAGTGCTCCGGAACAAGGACTCACACACGGGGATAAGCAACTCCTTCGGGACGCTATCTCTGCCAGGGAGCTTTTTAACTCCCCTTCTGCCAGATAGACGGCTTTCTTCGGGATGTTACCTCAGCCCGTCAGGTAGATGGCTCCTCCAAAATGCTACCTCGACGCGCTCCGAGTGCTTTGACACAAGGGCTCACCAGCAGGATAGGCTCGCTCTCTAAGACACTATCTCTGCCAGAGAGCTTTTCGACTTCCCTTTTGCCAGGTAGACGGTTCTTCCGGGATGCTACCTGGCCCATCGGGTAGACGGCTCCCTCCAAAATGCTACCTTGATGCGCTCTGAGTGCTCCGGCAGAAGGACTCACCCGCGGGATAGGCGACTCTTTCGGGACACTATCTTCGCTAGGGTGCTTGCGTGAGTAGCCTACGTACTCTGGCACTGGGGGCGCACGTCAGCATCCCTAGGGACTATGACCCCGGGTCACTCCGAGACCGAAGCAGGTCTTTAGAGGGCATCTCGCCTAGTCCACCTAGCAGCTAGACGTCGGGTCTTCCCTACCGCTGCCAGGCCTGTGGGACTCTACAAGGGCTTAGATTTGTGGCTATATCAAGGGGGTTCTCTGGCCACACCGACGCTGTGGGAGCCAATCTTTTCAGACAGACAGAGCGACGCTGTGAGGAGTAGGGATGAATATGCGATCCGACAGTCCGTGGAGCACCGGCACCCATGGACCCCCCGGTGACGTGTCACTCCCGGGGAGAGCCACGTGTCAGTTAATGACATCATCATCTCAATCTGTATAAATAGAGGTCTTAAGAATTCATTTGGGATGTTTTGGAAAATTTTCATACTTTTCACTTTCTCACTTTAGAATCCTAGAGAGAGAAACATACAGGACCCTGACTCTAGACCTAAGCATCAGACTGTGACTGTCGTCGTGTATTCACCCTGCGCCATCTCCCTCGCAGCACTGCCACCCTCAGGCTCTGTCTGGGAAGCCCTTGGTCTCTGCCCTTGCTCCACCCTTGCTATGTACCACATCAGCGTACTTGGCATCTGACTCGGACTGCATTCCTTGTGATACCTCCACGTCGACTGCGAACCCATATTCCTTGGCATCACTATTCTTCCTTGAAAATAACTATATTACGTCCACACCATATGGACCAAAGTAAAGCTACGTTGCTGACGAAATGATACAGATTTGAACTAGTCCGAATGATTGACTTAGGAAAACATAGCACGAGTTAATCTCTAACAGAAGAAACTCTAGGAGCAGCTCCTATACCCAAATGGCAAATCCAATTACTCCAAATATAACTGCACTCAAGGAAAAGATGAGTTTGGTTTTCGAGGCATGTTAAACAAAGCAGGCACTGACCAGAAGTGTGATTTTTTTTTTAAAGGGCAGTAGACACCGAGAGTCGTTGATGAAGAAATTGCCATAGAAATATTCTAAGATTTTTGGGATAGGTAATTTTCCAGAGCTTGCGGCAGACGCTAAAAGGCAAGGAGCTGACGAACGATGAGCAATGTGTGTAGTAATGCGTTATGTGATTATAAGTCTTTTTTGTTAAGAAGATGCTATTCACGGCAAAAGGCCATGAACAAACATCGTCTGAACCTCAAGGCAAATTCACGAGATGTAGGGTGAGAGAGACAATATCACATTGGAGTGTATTCAAACAAAATGTGTAACCAACGAGTATAAATTAGGGAAGAACAAGTCTGAGATGTGCCAATGTTCATTATGCTTTCTGCGAAGCAACTAAAGTTTTCTTGGCAATTTTTGAGGCAGCCACCATTCCGTCCAGATAGAAATAGAACGGCCGTTTCCAATTTGTCGTTGTAGCCAGTGAGCAAGTGCTCGTTGCCCAACCAATAAACTTCTTCAAATCCATCACCCATGTCTAAGGTTCCTAGCATTAAGGAAACTGCTTTGTAGGAAGTATTTACCTTTAAGCACTTGAGCTAAAAGACTATTCAAAATTTTCAAAATCTTTCAAGGTTGTTTAACTAGTAAGGTTTGATTGAAAACTTGAAAGTCTCGGAAGCCTAAGCCTCCCAAATCTTTCGACAAGTATAATGTAGGCTACACGAGTGAATTGATTTTCGTGTAGCATCTCTTGACCACTAGAAGCAATCAAAATTTTGATCTAACTGTTTACACACAGACACATGGAATCTATACACGGACATATAGTGCACCAGAAAGGAGGAGAGGACCGAGTGAATAAGCATCGCACGGGCCCTTTTATTGAGCAAAAGCCCTAACTAATGCAAGCACTTATCTTGAACCCTCCGCATCATATCCCCCAAACATTTCCTTTTTTTTTCTCCAACATCCAAGATAATTCCCCAATAGTTCTACAAATAAAACCCTAATTGAATCTGGTTTCAAATCTTAGAGGCAATTAGGGTTGATCATAAGGCTAGATTCTTCTCAGTTAATAAGTTGACCAGACATTGCATTGTTATTCCTTTAACACTGGCCTAACCACCGTTATATTATAAACAAAATCCTTATGCAACTGAAGAAAAAATAGACATCATCTGCATACATAAGATGCGTAAAGAACCCCGACCTGTTTGATATCGCGGATTCCGCCCTGCTCTGCCTCTTCAACTAAACCCATCTATAAAATTTTAAAGCACATGATAAAGAGAAAATGCAATAACAGATCACCATGCCGAATACCAGAGTTGGGCTTGAAGGATGAGGTGGGAGCACCATTAATGAGAATAGATAAGAAACTGAACTCACACATTGAAAGATGAGGTTCACCCAAAATTGCTGAAACCCAAAGCTTAGGAGTACCTCTTGAAGAAAGAGCTAGTTAACCCTATCAATCACTTTACTCATATCCAATTTGAGAGCTATCAGAATCACGTTCCCTTTCTTTCTTTGACGCACACACTCAGTAAGTTCTTGTGTAAGCAGGACGTTATCTGCGAGGCAATGTCTAGAGACAAGCATTCTTATAGGGTTCGATATTATCAGACATAATAGGCGTCATTCAAGTGACAAACACTTTAGAAATGATTTTGTATATGACGTTGCATAAGCTGATAGGACAGAAATCGCCCGAGCAAATTTTGGAGGATACTTCTTCAGGATTATAAAAGTGCAATTAGCCTCAATAAGCATACACCCAGAATCAAGGAAGACAGAACAGCCCGGATTACAAGCGGTCCAATAAGAGGCCAACAAAGTTGATACACTAGATCGGGTATGCCATCTGGAACCGGCACTTTTAATTTTTCTAATAGAAAAATGTCTTCTTGACTTGGAGTGAAAGGTAGAGGTGTCAAATGGGCCAGGCTTGGGCCGGCCCAGCCCAACCCATCGGGCCTCCAGCAAATCGGGCCGGGCCTGATTCTGGGGATATCTGGGCCCGGTCCAAGCTCAGGCTCTAGGCCCAACATTTAGGGCCGGGCTTGGGCCGGGCCCGGGCCCAATTTTTTTTAATTTTTTTTTGGCATTTTCTTGTTATTCAAGGTAGGGTTTTAATTATTCAAGGTAAGGGTTTTTAAAATGTGCAGGTGCCTTCGATGGTGGACAAACATGAGAATGTTCTGGTGCATGGACAAGAGCCTTCTTGGGGGGGGGGGGGTAGACATGAGACTTTTCTGGTGCATGGCAAGGAACCTTTGCTGGAGCATGGACATGAGAACTCTCTGGTGGATGAGTAGGAGCCTTCGAAGGGGCATGTACAGGAGCCTTGAGTGAGGATTTGGTGTGCTACAAGAAGAACAAAGAAACGAAGTTGGGCAATCAATCAATTTAGTTGCTAACTCCTGCCCAAAAAAGAAAATGACGGCCCAGTGCACAAGACTTCTATCATTACTAGGTCTATGAGAGTGTTAGATGTATAGTGCTAACTGGCCCAGTGCACAAGACTTCTGTCATTACTAGGTCTATGGTAGTGTTAGATGTATAGTGCTAACTCATATTTTCCTGGTAGGACTCGCGTATAGCTGACACATTGTTAAATGCAGTCGTGCAATCACATGATAACTTTGTAAACCTCCATGCATATAAAAGTCAAACGCAATATCATCATGGACAAATGTATATTTAGGGTAGAAGCATACATAAGATACTAGATCAAAGGGATAATTCTTCCTTAAATGAAAAGTTAATGCTCAAGTTACCTCTGGGTCAGTTTCCTCTGCAATGGATGTAACTTACAAAAAGATATTATGTGGATAAGTTTAGAATAATAAAAATGAATAAAGGAAAAAGACTCAGCACAAAATGTGCATACATCATTTAACAGGAGCCTTCAATGGTGGATGGACAAAAAGTTTCTCTGGTGCATGGGCTGGAGCCTTTACTGGAGCAGGAGCCTTCACTGGGGCATGAGCAGGAGCCTTCACCGTTGGATGGACAAAAGGTTTCTCAGGCAGAACCGGGCCAAAACTGGGCCTGAACCAGGCCGGGCCCAGGCTTTTTTTTGGGAAATGCAGGCCTGGCCCAGGCCCTAAGCCCTAAAAGGCGGGGCCAGCACTATTCATGAACGGGCCGGGCCAGCCTGGGCCAGAAAGGGGGCCAGGTCAGGCCAGCCCGCGGGCCGCCCGGCCCATTTGACACCTCTAGTGAAAGGTTGGGAAATAATAGATTGTTTCGTGTCATAGATGGTTTGGAACGAGAAGCCATTCAGAAAAGGTCGAAGTAAAGGCACCAAAGGCAAAGGTGGTTCCGAAGGGAAAAAAACAAACTCAAAAAGTACGTAAATATGATATCTCTGATGGAGTCTTCATTGGATGAGACGTTGCCATTATTATCTTTAAGAGAGATGATTTGGTTTGACCGGCGACGAGTGATAGCAGAGGTATGGAAGAGTTCAGTAATGTGTTCACTTTGATCAAGCCAATCAATCTTGGCTCTTTGAGCCCAAAATATTTCTGCACATTTCAACAAGAAATCGAACCTACGCTGAAAAAAGTATTCTTGAGGACAACCCTCTTGAGAAATTTGGGACTCTTGTTGGTAGAATAATAGGCTTTGCAAGGCATCAATAATCTGGTCTTTCATATTACTGAAACTAGTCCTGCTCCATTGGCGTAGCACTCGCAACAACACTTGCTTCGTTTGACAAAATTTTTTTTTTGGTTTTCAGTTTTTAAAGAGCAGCTTAAATTTTTTTTTTTATAAAAACAAGTGGGTGTTTGATAACCCCTTTTTTTTTTAGGTTTTTTTTTTTGGTGTTTGGTAACCCTTTTTATTTTGACTTTTTTTTTTGGTGGTTTGCGGTGGCGGTGGTGGGGCGTAGCGGTGGTCGACGGTGGTGGTGGTGGTGGCCGATGGCCGGAGGTGGCTGCCGGCAGTCACCGGCGGCCGGAGGTGGCTGCCGGCAGTCTCCGGCGGTGGTCGCCGGCGGCCGGAGGTGGCTGCCGGCAGTCACCGGCGGTGGTGGCCGGCGGCCGGAGGTAGCTGCCGGCCGTCTCCGGCGGTGGTCGCCGGCGGCCGGAGTCTCCGGCGGTGGCTGCCGGCGGTCGCCGGCGGCCGGAGGTGGTTGTCGGCAGTCTCCGGCGGTGGTCGCCGGCGGCCGGAGGTGGCTGCCGGCGGCCGGCAGTCTCCGGCGGTGGTCGCCTGAGGTGGCTGCCGGCGGTGGTGGTGGTGGTCGGAAAAAAAAAACCAAAAGTGAAAAAAAAAACCAGTTTTTGGAGTTTTTTTTTTACTCTGCAGTTTAAAAACTGGTTTTTTAAATTGAAAAAAAAATGGTTACCAAACGCTCTTTTTTTTTCAGTTTTTAAAACTGAAAAAAAAAAGAGGAAAAAAAATTTTGTCAAACGGGACCTTAAAATGTACTTATTGTTACTTGAAAAAGAGGAGACCCAGCAGTTGGGACCACCCAAACATTACGGATTACAGAGAACTCTTGAGGGGATGAGAACCACATGGTCTCAAAACGACGAGGCAACTGAAACTTGTGAATGGATGATGACCCAACAACTGACGATCTAGAGAGCATGATCGCCTGAAAACATGACCAGAACCTTCCGTGTCTACGTCTTCAGAAAGATGAGGTTAATTTGGGAAGTGTAAAGATTCCAAATTAAATATGTTTTTCAAACATAGCTGAACAATTGGACTAGCTGGACAAACGGCTATGTATGATGTAAAAGTTTATGGAGAAAAAATAAACAAGATTTTTTAGTAATCACCGTGGCAAATAACTCTTTCTAATCTGGAAAATCTATATTTATACCAAGAGTTTGGGACTATTAAGCACGTAATACTTCAAAAGAACAGTGCCAACCCTGAAAGAGTTGAAGAAACTTAGATGTTTAAGCTAAACAATCTTTTTAATTTTATAATTTTGGTATTAAATGTTTCAAAGTTTTTGGTACCATTTTTAAAATTAGAAGACAAACTTACGTGATTCATCACGTATAATTTTTATCACGATAAGATAAAGGTTTCATCTTTTTTAGTTGATAGAATTCTCATTATTTCAATAAATTTCAAACAATACAACCTATGAGATGTATACCACTGACATTAAAAGGGACAGACGCTGGGTCTATAGCATCATGAGCAAGGGATATACCACCCAGAAGCAAAGTAGCTTTCCTTGAGGAGGCCAAGGGTAAAAGGATAGGATGACTAGAAGACAGTGTAAATGAACATACACGCAGATCACAGAGGTCAGAGGGTAAAAAGAGTTGGATTATGTGCCTCGTGTAAACTGCTTGAGACGCAAAAAGGATTTTAAGAAAGGTTTTTTTTTTTCTTTTCAAGAAGCCTCCATACTATTATATTTTTTTCCTTCCAAATTTTCAACTCCTCTTATGTCCTTGAGAATCTGAGATGGCGATTGGAATTGATTGGAAAGTCATTAAACTAGTTTTAAACAATTCAAATGCTTTTTGTGTGGTGTTTGTGGGCGGGGGGGGGGGGGGGGGGGGTGGAACACACCTCCAAAAAAAAATACAAAAAAGTGTTTAAAACCACAAATCTTAGTTTATAATATGTGATTTAAAATTATTATTTTGGCTAATAAAGGTACTAAATTATTCTCTTTTTAAACAAATGAGGATGAAGACCAGTGGCCTTTTTTGAGAGTTTTTTTGGTCATATTTAAAAAAGGACCAATGATTAGGTGGTGAAAGATAATGATGCCCCGTCTAATTCTTAGTCTTATGGTTGGATAACTTAGGTTTACATATTTTTTAATGATAACTACACATTGATTATGTTTTAATGTGTACTTTGAGTGTATTCTTCGTAAATATATATATGTACACTCATGAAGACACATTTGCGAAGTTGGATAGATGGATTAAAGCCAAAGAAGCTTAAAGCTGTAGTGGACATGTTATCGAAGTTTCATCAAGTCCAATGTCAAAGAGTAACAAATAATATATAGGTTAAGTTACTATCGATCATGATTGAACTTTACTATTATATAACTAGTCTTGGATTGATGACTATGGCCTAAAATGACCCTAGGACACCCTGTGCATTGCATGTGAGTTCATAACCTTCCACACGAGTGTGTTTCTTTAAAATGAGTGAATTTTAGAGCTTATTCAGATTTTTTCAAAAATGTTTTTGGTGTTAGACTTTTCGTATTTTGATAAAACTTTTGATTATCTTTCCAACGTAAAAAAAACGGCACCTTAATTCAATTTTTGTAGAGAAAGTTATGCTCAAAATAGGAAATGGGGTTCCGTGAGGCAGTCGATGGGCAGTAGAGTAATACAGTCGACTGCATTAGAATCCAATCGACTGCATTGGTCAAAATTAAGCTCCAACTGCTATTTTTGAGGACAAGACTTCAACGGCTATTTTAGAGGGAATATAGTCGACTGCAATAACAGTTTTGCTCACTTTTTGTCTATAACGGTTATATTTCATATCTTCTCTATATAAATGATTTGAGACTTCATCATATACCATGAAAATCACATTCTAAGCCTTCATTCATTAGAGAAACATTAAGGCTCATAGATTAAACTTTTCTCTCTTCATCTTCATAATTTTACATCATTAAAGAGAGTATCTTTGTGAGCAATTCTTTGATTGAGAGTTAGCATTCTTCAAATCATCAATTCTCTCATCTCTCTATCGTACTAGAGCTTCATTTGTACTTATTTCCTTTCAAGAGAATTTCTTTGTACATAATTGATCTTGTAAAAGGATTGTGATCAAGGTTTGGGTATGTTAAGTCTTGGGTGAGCTTTGTAGATTCAAAGCTCGCGCTTGGTGTGGGGATATCACCAAGTGTTGTAAGGGTTTTGATCTTGACTCGGAAGAAGATTATTGCTAGTGGATTCTAGTGCTCTTGCAAGGGATTTTCTTGAAGAGGTAGATGTAGGCTTGAGGGTAGTTCAAGTCGAACCATTTAAATCTCCTTGTCAAGTATCTCTAATTCAATCTCTTTACTTATTACTCTATAATTGCTTGAGATTGTGTAATTAACATCTTCATTGAAGTATTACTTGGTTTGATTGAGATCCGTGATTATGCTTAGTTTAAAATTTTCATTAATTTTTAAAAATCCTATTTACCCCCCTTTAGCATTATTTCATTGGTTTCACTAATTATTACAAAAATTGTTGCGTTGGGGATGGGGGCAGGGAGGGGCGGAGCTATTTATATACCAACTTTTTGTTCTTTACACTTTCTTTCAAAAATAATTGCTGCTCGGTTTACATTTTTTCAATCATCATTCTTTTCTTCAGAAAACATTTAAGGGGATAAGATTGAAGAAATAACGCATTATATAGTTTGCTCATTTTAAAATTTTTAGTAAAAAATGAAAAAGAGGAATCTTGCATATTCTTTGGTGTCCTTCTGGTTCACTTTTTCACATTAAAACTGTACTTTTTTTTCCAAACGCCTTCCACGATTTTTAGTTAGTGTTTCTGTAACTTTTAGCACACAAAAAGTGATTTGCTAACAACATATATAATTTGTTTCTAAAAATTATTTTTATTTAAATTTAATTACCTTTTTTTTAAAATGGATCCCAAACAGACTCTAAATTAGGAGAGACTAAAAAGAAATTTTCTTGTTTTAATAAATAAGAGAAGCATTTTGTGAAAAAGGTTTAACAAAGCCGTACCCCGACTATTACATATATACTACACACACATAATACAACAGTGACAATTAAAACCCAAATTTAGCCGACGGCTTATCGACTTCATGATTAACCTTCAACGAGGACAAAGGAAATAGGCATAGCCCAAAGAAGTGAAACATGTCACCTCATATATGAATAATCAAGCTGAGATCGACAATGAATGAATCTTGGCAGGAAAGTGGTGCATTCAGAATTATAATGTGGGATGACAGCCAAACCGCCAAAACATGTGGATATCTGGTACGAAGTCTTGATCACATTAAGTTTTGTGTGTTAGTAATTGCTTTCTATTAGCTGTTGATGTGCTAGTGGGGGGATAACCAGGGTTTTACTGATGAGCGGAGTTATTAGACCACTTTACACGTTGACAGGGACAAAAGTGTAAAAAAAAAGGGTTAAAATCCAAACATTGCTTGTACCAAAATAACGGAGTGAATATTAGATTATTTTGGATTATTGGTTTCGATCATTTATGACCGTTGGGAGAGTGGCTTATACGATATAATGATGGTCTAAAGTAATCAACTTGTTATTATAACATATACCTACAAGCCTTATATGGTCAGAGTTATCAAGGGTGTGTATACTAGTACGTTTCTTACCGAGCTATAACCAGCGGCGGAACCAGGAATTTTCTCCAGGGAGTGCAAAAAATATACCGAATTCACTAAAAAATTTTATTAGTAAAATAATAGACAAAAACTGAATGCACTTAGAAAGCATACAATTACTTCATAATCAGACCTAATTAAAATAATCTACGTCACATTCCGACATAATTAGAAATTATTTATGCACCAAATTAGGAATTGAAAAGCAATTGGCCAATTAAGCATGATATGGAAGACTGAATCATCGTTTCCAACTTCCACTAACTCTTTTTGCATGTACATTGATCAGTCGACCATTCTGGTTACTGGTTAAAGTTGTTATCAACTATTTGTTCCTGTAACTATATTACCTATGGAGAAGCTGCCTAAACTTGACACACAATGGAACATTGAAGGGGCGTGGTCCATCAATAGGAAGAGATAGCAGGATCATCAAACTCGATAGCATCAACACATACCAGGAAGAACTTTCCTTGAATCAAAATCCAATTAGTCAAGCCAAAACTGATTTCAGCCCAAAAATATGTAAGAGACATCTGCATGAAATTTAAGCGAGCAACCCAATAATGCTCTTGGGCGGTGAACGTCGGTTATAGCTTCTACATCCTTATCAATTAAAATGGAAAACATAGATCACATTTAACACAAGAGTCTACCAAGCTATTATTATTAGGAACACTCCCGGAACTAGTAAATTTAATAGGAAAGTTAAGTAACCTTAGGGTTCGTTTGACAAATTTTTTTTTTTTGGTTTTCAGTTTTTAAAGAGCAGTTTTTTAAAGAGCAGCTTAATTTTTATTTTTTATAAAAACAAGTGGGTGTTTGATAACCCCTTTTTTTTTTTAGGTTTTTTTTTTGGTGTTTGGTAACCTTTTTTATTTTGACTTTTTTTTTTGTGGTTTGCGGTGGCGGTGGTGGGGCGTAGCGGTGGTCGACGGTGGTGGTGGTGGTGGCCGACGGCCGAAGGTGGCTACTGGCAGTCACCGGCGATGGTGGCCGGCGGCAGGAGGTGGCTGCCGGCAGTCTCCGGCGGTGGTCGCTTGAGGTGGCTGCCGGTGGTGGTCTAAAAAAAAAAACCAAAAGTGAAATAAAAAAAAAAAAACCAGTTTTTGGAGTTTTTTTTTTACTCTTCAGTTTAAAAACTGATTTTTTAAATTGAAAAAAAAATGGTTACCAAACGCTCCTTTTTTTTTCAATTTTTAAAACTGAAAAAAAAGAGGCAAAAAAGTGTGTCAAACCTACCCTTAGACAATAGCCAAAATTGGGGGTTTCTTCAAAATCTCGGTAACAGCTTCGGCGAAAACCATGTCGTCCCCTTCACAAGCATCTCTTGATATCATAACCTCCTTCATTCCCTCCTTAATTTCAATCACAGCTTCAGCAAAAAAATTTCATTTCCTTCAATAGTATCTATTGGAATCATCATAACCTCCTCCACATCCTGATCCCCCTCCTCCTCATTATCGCCCCCGTTATCATCACCATCATCGCCGTCACTACCATCATCATAATACTCATACGTGGACACGACAAGATTAACCTCCCTCATGAAGCAACCAGAAAAGGACAGTCCCAGAATGGGCGCGTACCATACGGTAAACTTTACCATGCTTAGCCTTTTTTCCTTCTTCAACGCCACAACCTCCTTTTTGGTCAAACAAATCCTCCCCTCTTCCTCGGTGAGGTGGGTTTATTGCAGATCATTCCAGATCTGATCTGCTCAGCTAGGGCCGTCACCAACGTGCACAGTCGTCTGGTGGTGGGTGAGTCATAGAAAGAGAGAGAGAGTCAGCTAGAGTCGCAGATTGCAGAGAGATGAGAGGCAGACTTTTTTGGGGTGTGGAAAGGCAAAAGTGAATAAAAAAAATTCTCAAGATGCATTAGCCCCCCCTAGTTCCCACGTGGTTCCGCCACTAGCTATAACCCTCGTCCCGCTGTAACCCTCGTCCTTTTCCGATCAGCTCATGAAGCCAAAGCTCCAACTAAACAATTGTTCTTGGACTCTAAATTCCAATAGTCTGCTTCGATTACATGAGAGTAGCATTACTAGGATGTGGACTCTGCAGATGGCTTCATTTTTCTTTGTTGCCTTAGCCAACAAGGCCAAACATCTAGTACATGGGGAGCGTTCTCTATTCTCTGTCAGTATAGATAAGTGACGCTTCACAGTCTTCTCTTTATGCCTTTACATTTCTCAACCAAAGAAAAACAATCTCTTTTCTTAGAACAGGGAAGGTGAGGGGCTGTACGTTTACGTTTTTCAGTTTTTATTTTTGTAATGATGATGAAAAATATACTTTTTTTCTTGTATGTTTACGTTTTTTTGGTTTCGTTTTCAAATAGTATCAAAAAAGCTGAAAACACCCAAAGGGTGTTTTCACCTTTTTTCTTGAACTATATTCTCCTAATCAGAATACCACCTCTTCTCCCTCATATCTACCGCCCTATTTCAACAAACACTCACCAAACTAGACCACCCATTTCATTGGGTCTTCCTAGAAATGGAAATAGTGGGGTCCATTAATGAATTGATTCAGAAAAAAGTTGGTAAAAACGAAAATAAAAATGATAAACGTACAGAAAAAATTGAAAAACTAGATACGGAAAAAAGTAAAAGTACACAATACGATTTTAGAACTGAATACTAAATTCTGAAAACCAAAAATAGAATATAGAATACAGAAAAAAACCTCGTAAGCGTACGGGCGGCCCTGAGAGATTCAGGGTCTGTTTGGTATGACTTACAGTTTTCAGTTTTTTTTCTAAAAAAAGAGAAGAGTTCTGGTTTTTTTTTTACCAGTTTAAAAAATTGGTGGCTGTTTGACAGAGTTTATTTCAAAAAACAGAAAATAGCAAGCGTTTGACAGGACAATTCTTTTGACTTGCTCTTTTTTTTTAATATACATTTTTACATAATTAATATTATTAAAGGTAATTAAGCAACTATATTATAATGTCTTAAACATAATTTTCCAACATTACAATGATTAACAACCAACATTAGCTCATTTTAATCCTAAACAGGACCACCGGCACCAAGACCACCGGCGGACCACCATCGGTCGGCACTGCCACACTACCACCAAAGCTGCACACACCCACGGATTCGCCCCATCACCACCGGTCTCATCGCCACACCACCGGCACCCAGATCGGGCCACCGTTGTCCGCCGTCAGTGGACATCACAACCGGTGCTACAAACCCAAACTCTCTCCGGTCAAAACTGAAGCCCATCCTTCTTTCTTTCTCTCGCCGGTCAAAAATCGGCGCTACAAACCCATGGCTTTCTCTGATTGGATTTAATTTAGGGCTTTCGGGACGGGGGGAGATAGAGAGAGAGAGAGAGGGGGGCCGAAAAGCGTTGCAAGTCGCAATAACCAGAGGTGGAGTGGTGGAGCCGCCGATGTCCGGTGGAGGCGATGGACGCGGTGGCCGGTGAAGGCGACGGACGCGGTGGCCGGTGAAGGCGACGGACGCGGTGGAACTGTGGAGTCCATGAGAGTTGCGGCCGATCGAGCCCCTATCTGATGAAAGAGATGAAGTCTAACTGGAAGGAGGGTTTTATACCCAGCAAAAAAACCCCAATTTTGTTGCTTGTGAGGCTTGAAGCCTCGACCTCATTAAAGCCTTCCTCAGCCCCGCGTGAAAATTGGGTTAGAAAAGAGCTTCGAGCTCTTTTCGGTTTTGGGTTAGTTTTTAAAGTGTTGGCCCTTTTAAAAAAAAGAAAGCCAACCAAACACCCAAACTTTCATGGGCTTTTGGAAAAAAAGAGAAGATGGCCAAAAAAGAGCAAAAAAAATGGCCGTCAAACGGCCCCTCAGTTCCCATTTGTCATTTTTAAGTATCAAAGAAAAACAATCAAACAATCTCTTTTTTTCAGAACAGGGAAGGTGAAAGATTCCCAGTTTCCCACTTGTCATTTTGAAGTGGACTCTACGACCACCAATCGAGTATCATCGATATTGATAAGCTAGTTTCCTGCAGCAATTATTGAGATCATTTCCTGCAGCAATTATTGAAAGATTCCCAGTTTCCCACTTGTCATTTCTTATGTCCAGGACCATGACATTGGACATCATATCCGCTCTCGTTTGGATTACCATATAAAGATAAATCGCAATATATGCCAAGTAGTTGCACTATTGCTTTCTCCCAATCTATGTGACCACTGAAAAACTAGAGTAATCCAAATTGTTTTCGGGATCCCTCAAATTTAAAGAAAGAAATTGAGAAAAAAAGGACCACCCATAGTAATTCCTATCTGTCTTCGATATGATACCATATATTTCCTTATCAGAACTAAGAAATAAAATCATTCAGTAAGTTTTATGAATATCTCGTGCAGTATGAACGGTGTGATTCTCCATTTTAACAAAAAAATTAAAGATTTAAAGAGATTCCAAATACTAATTTAAACTAGCCGATCCAGCAATCTCCATCATCAAGTGTCAGACAAAATTTGTTTTGGCAACATGTCACATACTTAATGCGACATATTTGGTGTTCAGAAGGAGAGCTAAGTAGCTCAGGTGACGGATTCTGCAGGTTAACGGGGATTTAGTTGTTAATGAGACAAAAAGAATGTCACTTCAGCTCCAAATCAAAGTTGGTTCCTTGAATCCAAGATTATGAACTCCCAAAAAAGAAATGAAGATTGCAAAGTTTGTCAAACTATGGGAAGACCAAGCAACTCATGGGCAAAGGGACTGACACACTCCAACTGCAACAGATTTGCTAGAGCTTTTCTTGTCAAATTGGAGAAAATATGCTTAACACTGTATTGTTATAAACAAAATTGCCAGCAGGTTGGAGGGTTGGCAGGATATGAAGCTCACGAAAGATCAAGGAGGATGCGGGGTGGAACACGATCACGATTGGCAGGTGGAACTCGGTGGCTGTCACTTTTTGGTCCAACCAAAACTGGACAACGGTGGAAAAGTTAATCTGGCTGATTGCCTAATAAACACAGACTGATCATACTCAGTTGCAAACAGTAGAATTAGTAGTATTCCAATGGAGTTTTATAAATAATTCACATATACGACACGACAAATGTTAAACAAATAAAAGATCAGAGAAAGGGACACTAGAGCTCACCTCTTTTTGTGCCAGGGACATAGTATGAACACTACACAGAGTCCTAACAAGTTAAGTCCATAGCCAAGAGAGGAACCATGAGGATCGCAATTAGGTTACTCCATTTTTACAGTAAAAATGTGAACATCTCAATTCTGATCCTCTTCACTATTTGGAGGAATGTGAGTAGATTGAAAAAATATGTATGTGATTAGTCTCACCCATTTAAACTACTGTCGAAGAATAGAAAGGGTTCCATTTTGTACCTAATGAGACTCGGAACCCACGCAGAGGAAATGAGGATGAAAGCTAGTTATGATGTCAGATTTACCTCACTGACACAAGAAAGAAGAAAACCAAACACTACAAATGTTATACTATAAGTCAAGTTTTGAAGTACCAAGGATAGATGCATGGTACTGAACTATATATATTCACGTAACGTAAGATAATTGTATGCATTTAAGACTATATGTCACGAGCCTTTAAAATTGCTGGATATAATGTAAGATGACTATACGCTTCTCTTAAAGAGTTTTTTCTGATCTTGCAGTTCTGTATATTCGGAACTATGTAATGTTTACTCGCATGTGCAGCGTTTCCCGGGTCTTAATGGCCCCAAATCACACCGCGTTCATGCCACTCATTCTGCCCAACGGTTGATATCAGGTTCTTAAACGCCGAACGCGCTTTAAGCACACAGCCAAGAGATACAAATCCCGTGAATAAAGGTACTTAAACCTCATCCTTCTTGAGTACGTTTTGACATGGCCAGCCTTCCTCTGTTGATGGCTAGCAACTGTTACACACTTGTACTTACACTGGCCTTAGCACGTGATCCTTGGCCCATTCTGCCGGATACCGTATACATACAAGCTCAATTCCTGTACTCCTCCTCGCATTGGGACTACCCTTTTGACCACGATGGAGGGGGAAAATTGCTACGGTTGGTTGGCTGGCAGGTAGAACCTCCCCATCTCACTCACACTCACCCACCTCCCCAAGAAATAATCACTCTTTTGCACTGACCCGTGAACCATAACGCGTATTCTGTAAGATTTTTGTCTCGAAACTCTCCACAAAATTAACTCTTACACCAAATGATTATCGCATAATGTATGAAGTATTTATGTAAGTTATTCGACATTTAAACACGAATATGAAATAACGTACACCCGACATATCTTATGAAATATTTTGCTATAAATACTATTTTATAGTGCTTTTTTTCATTTCTTTAACTTTGATAATTTTCCAACTTAAATCATGTGAGTCACATAATATATTATTATACAACAATTTCTAATCTGGGGACTTGGCCGTGTTTCTCGTTTAAGTCAATAAGGCAATGTCCGTTTATTTGTTTGTGGACCCCCCCCCGTTTGCAGGTCGTGGGACGATACTGCAGCGGCTGCAGGCATACCCAAAGTGAGGCATTCGTAGCATTACCTTCCTTTTTCCTGGTAGCACAAAAGAGAAACACAGGCAGTGGAGTTAAAGCCTGAGCACACGTGACCAAAGGTAATAGATGTACAGGGGTAACAGTATCATCGTCAATTATGAGTTGCGTGTCTTTCTTCCTGGCCATAATTATCTCTGCTATGCTGTGTCACTTTTTGTTTTAACGTAATCATTCACAGAACCAGAGAATCTCCACCGTCCCCACTAAGTGCCCCGTTGTTCCACATTCACGCCCTCACTCTATATAACATCAGTGACTCCTCTTGATCCATTATTCCCTCTTCATTATCGGGGGATTGTTGTTGTTATCACAGAAATGGAGAAGTTTAAGATGCTCACAAATGTGGCCATTGTTGTTCTGCTTCTGGATGTTTGCCGCGTGTCAATGGCAACAGTCGGGCAGAAGAAGACTTACATAGTGCACATGGCCAAATCCCAGATGCCGGCGAGCTACGACGACCACACTAACTGGTACGACTCGTCGCTCAAGTCGGTGTCGGACTCGGCCGAGATGCTCTACACCTACAACCTCGTCGCGCACGGGTTCTCCACCAGACTGAGCGCTGAAGAAGCCCGGTCCCTCGAGAGCCGGCCCGGGATCCTCTCCGTCTTGCCGGAGCTGAGATACGAGCTTCACACGACTCGGACGCCCGAGTTCCTCGGGCTCGACAAGAACGCGGATTTGTTCCCCGAGGTAAACTCGGAGAGTGAAGTGATCATTGGAGTGTTGGATACAGGCATCTGGCCGGAGAGCAAGAGCTTCGACGACACCGGACTCGGGCCCGTCCCGAGTTCTTGGAAAGGGGCCTGCGATTCCGGCAACAACTTCACCTGCAACAGGAAGCTAATCGGTGCTAGATACTTCGGCAACGGCTATGAGGCCACATTAGGCCCAATCGACGAATCAAAGGAGTCAAAATCCCCGCGAGACGACGACGGACATGGCACCCACACCGCCACCACGGCAGCCGGCTCCGCCGTTCCCAGCGCAAGCCTGTTGGGCTATGCAGCAGGGACAGCGCGTGGGATGGCCACGCGCGCGAGGGTTGCTGCTTACAAGGTGTGCTGGCTCGGCGGCTGCTTCAGCTCCGACATATTAGCGGCCATGGACAAGGCCATGGACGACGGCGTCAACGTTCTCTCCATGTCATTGGGAGGTGGGATGTCGGATTATTACCGTGACAGTGTGTCAATGGGAGCTTTTGCGGCTATGGAGAAAGGAATTTTGGTCTCCTGTTCAGCGGGTAATGCAGGACCTAGCTCATACAGCTTGTCCAACGTGTCACCGTGGATTACCACCGTCGGTGCCGGAACGTTGGACCGTGACTTTCCGGCGTTCGCTAGCCTTGGCAACGGAATGAATTATTCCGGTGTATCGCTCTTCCGTGGTGAGGCGCTGCCTGGTAAGATGCTTCCATTTGTTTATGCCGGTAATGCGAGTAATGCTACCAATGGGAATTTGTGTATGACGGGGACTTTGATGCCTGATAAAGTTAGTGGTAAAATTGTGCTGTGTGACCGTGGGGTTAGTGCCAGAGTTCAGAAGGGTGCTGTGGTGAAAGCAGCCGGCGGGGCCGGGATGATTTTGGCTAATTCCGCCGCAAACGGGGAGGAGCTGGTTGCTGACGCCCATTTGTTGCCGGCCACGACGGTGGGGCAAAAAGCCGGCGACGCTATTAAGAGTTACTTATTCTCGGATTCCAATCCGACGGCTACGATTCTGTTTGAAGGAACAAAGGTTGGGATTGAACCATCGCCTGTGGTGGCTGCATTTAGCTCCAGAGGGCCCAATTCAATCACGCCGGAGATAATGAAGCCCGACATTCTCGCACCAGGTGTCAACATCTTAGCGGGATGGGCCAGGTCAGTGGGACCCACCGGATTGGCGGAGGATAGCCGGCGCGTGGCGTTCAACATCATATCCGGCACGTCGATGTCGTGTCCTCACGTGAGCGGTCTCGCGGCGCTGCTCAAGGCGGCGCATCCGGAGTGGAGCCCCGCCGCAATCCGATCGGCTCTGATGACCACAGCCTACACTGCATACAAGAATGGCAAAACTATTCAAGACCTGGCAACCGGGAAGCCTTCTACACCGTTCGATCACGGTGCTGGACACGCGGACCCTGTATCGGCCCTCAATCCTGGTCTCGTTTACGACATTGGCGTGGATGATTACCTCGGCTTCCTTTGCGCATTGAATTACACTCCATCACAGATCAATACTCTTGCAAGGAGGAACTTTACATGTGATTCGAGTAAAAAGTACAGTGTTACTGACCTGAATTACCCTTCATTCGCCGTTGCTTTTCAAACAGAGCAAGTGGGTGGCAGCGGTAGCGGTGGAACTAGTGTGGTCAAGTACACGCGAACGCTTACTAATGTAGGCTCAGCTGCAACGTACAAGGCATCTGTGTTGTCAGAGAGCGAATCGGTGAAGATTTCTGTTGAGCCGGAGTCGTTGAGTTTTAGTCAGGTGAATGAGAAGAAGTCTTATACAGTGACTTTTTCAGCTGGTTCAATGCCGTCGAGCACCAATGTGTTTGGTCGGATTGAGTGGTCGGCCGGCAAGCAAACCGTGGGGAGTCCTATTGCCATTAGTTGGACGTAGATAGGGTCTGATTAATTTGTTTAGGTGCTCCGAAGGGAGTGTGGTGTGCTTAATTTTAATCTATAGCTAAATTGGTGTTTGTTAATTCTCCAGCAGTGGAGTTAGTGAAGCTGGATTTAAGCCTTTGATGTTGTGATCTGAGGGAGAAAACATGAAGAATCCAGGAATGTGGGGGGATGTTTTCTTGCTCAGTGTACAGGTTTCTTCACAATTGTATCTCGACAAGATTTGATTTACAAGAGAAGGAAATGAAACAAGTAGTAGTCTTTGCACATGTGATTGAGTGATTTACATTTGCCTACAAAATACATCTAAAATGTAGAAGTACGTTGCAATATAGAGAAACAGAAAGGATAGGAGACCTCTTGAGCAGTAAAATCCCAAACGTAGCCATTTGAAGCGGGTTACGCGAAAAAGGGAGAGCATACGTACCTAGAAGCATTTATGGATCAAGATCCAGGATTAATAGTCGCTTCAAGAGTTTTGTTATTGGGTATATAACGTATGCGTCTAGAAGCATTCAAGATTTAATATTAAAAGTCCCTTTGAAAACTTCTAAGAATTATTTTATCTGATAGGGTCGCTACGGGAATTATTTTCTTCATTAGCAATCATTTCCATTGCTTTCGTTTATGACACATTGTCTCTAAGTTTTCTACTGGAGTACATGATAAGGAAGCTCCGAGTTTGCAGCCTATATTTCAAACGAACCTAGTTCTTAAAGCTACATTCATTTTCACACTGATAACACACGTAACACTAGATTAAGCAAGGACGGCAGAGCGTAGGCATCTAGAAGCATTCAAGACTCAAGATTAAGGGTCGCTTTGAGAATTATCTGTTGGTGAAACTCAGTTTAGCGAGAAATTTGACCGTTATGCCTCATAATCAACCGATGATCTAGCATTGGACACAGCCCAAAGGGGTCATCAAAACCAGCTAAGTTCGGGTGCTAAGCTTACATAATTGACCTTCGAATAGCTAAATGAATACGCAACGATGGGCACTGTCCCCTTCCCAAGATGGCACATGCCGAGAAATGAGGACATCCAGTAGAGAGCCTTGGCCTTTAGTAACATTAATTACAAACAGCTATAAAACTCTTGAAATGTAATTCAACAGCTGATCTGAGAGCTAAAACTTCTGGTTTGAACCCAGAGCAGCAGTCAACGTTCTATTGCACAACAAAGGGTTGAAGAGAGGCTTGCTTGAGATCAGTGAAATCATTGCATTTAGAGTCGTCAGAGCACGAGGCACATGCAAAAATTCGTATGGCACAGCCTGTTCAGTCCACAACAGTAGTAACCCACTATGATGCGATAAGTTCAACTAGGAAATGCAAAAGCTATCAGCATGATCATGTTGAGGATTTGATCGGTTGACCCACAATCCAAGGCAATCTGTTTCTCCTGGCTATGAAGGTTTTTTCACTGTTAGTAATCCAGGCCAGTCCAGCATACAACATAAATTAAATTCGGTGTTTCTCAATTTACTTTTTTATTTGACTCACTTACATAAAGTCTAATCGTGTTGATGACGTAACCTCACATTCTAAAAAATTGAGTAATACTTTGAAATATTAGTCTTGTGTGTCATTAATTTTAAATTGGTTGTTTTTACACGATATCAAAGCAAGTCGGTAAATCCTGAGCAAATTGCAGTTTATCAACATTTTCCCATGGATTCAAAATGGTTGGCTACTACAATCATGGGTGCAAAATATTGCACTAGACCACTTCTGTTCCCATCTCACTGATGACACAATTATGCATGATGTATGTTTGACAGAACGGAAAGAAGTAGTTGCACTCGAGGAAAAAAAATATATATGATCACAATTTATCGGAATGGACATTGTTTAATTTGCTTCGCTCTTCTCCGTTGACCGAATCCATGGCGTTTCAAATAAAGTTTGAAGGACAACCAACACGGCAGTTGAAACTCCATAAATATGTAAAACTAAAACGTCACTCAACAGTTGATCGATCTGCTAGCTAAGAGCTTCAGCTTCGCAATCCGAGTAGCATACAAGCAGTCAATAGTGAGTGCCAGAACAAAGGGTCGAACCCATGTTAGAGAACAGTGGAGATCATAACTTCTGGAATCGTCAAAGCATGCACGAGGTGTATGTTCAGAGATAAGGTATTGCACGGTCTGCTCATAAGAAGGGTAACCAGTGGTTTCAGTTCGCTTTGAGCATAATCTGAAGCTAATCTGCTCGTCCTTCTTCTTTTTTGGACGGAAAGTCTGAAATGGGGCGGGGGTCGCATTCTGTGATGTATGCCAAATGGGTTACCGATTTAACATTGCACTCTATCTGCATTAAAGGCTACCCAATGAACCAAGAGATGAACGTTGGCAACACGTACGAGAAGTCCTTGGCACCATCCACGGCAATGGTGATTGTTTGCAGGAAATTGTAAAATGGAAAATCATGGGAGATGATCCACATGCTTCCGTAGAAGTAAATTATTGGGTACAGCCGTAATGCGTGGGAAGGGATTCCACAAGGCCGCATCAATTCCCATGTTACTCAAGCCAATCATCTCTTCACTTATCCATATTCATGTTGACCAAAATCAAATAATTGCCACTGGGGAAAAATGGTCAGCATCGTGTATTTTGTCATACGAAATCAATGGTGGTTGGAATGTCGTACTCCAAAGTTTTTATAGAGCCAATAGAGCCGGTAAAAATCCATGAATATTTTGAAACTTTAATGATGTAGTCCAGTCAAAGAAGCAATTGTTAGTACTTTATTCTGTACGCCTTTGATTACCTACTAGTCCGGATATTCGTGTCAAGCATGGAATTGTTTTACTACGGGTCGCCTACTATGAAAGTTTTTGAATTGCATAATTAAATTCACTATACAATTTTAAAAAAAATGGTTATTTCATCAAACATAGTCATGTTTAGTTTTAAATCGGGTGAACTTCGTTTTAACTAAATAAATTAACCCGTGAGTTCAAATATGAATAAGTAATGTCCTTATACAGGTAATAAATTCTGATATAGTAACCGTATAGAATAAAAATTAAATTTATTTATTGCATACAAAAGAAAAAAGTGAAAAAAATAGACTCCACGTACAAATATATGCAAAAAATACGTTGAGATCAACTTGTTACATCAGGGGACATTTTATTCTACTTGTACAAGTATCTTTTGAAAGTAATTTGTTCATTTCAATGTCATGTTCATAACGTTGACTCAACGCTAATTTAATTTTGTCACTAAAACTATTATGGTAACAAAAACTCGTCATCATGGACAGCACCTCGTGCTCTTACAACAGGGGATCCAAATGGTACAAGTAGTAATACGCTTTCCGCCATGTTGCCATAGGTACGCTGGTTAAAGATGGAACTATTCAAAACCGATTGATCCGCTGCACATGGACCTTCTCCCCATACTAGTGCAGTGTCTTTGTGTATTGTCCCAACGTACCCCAAAGAATACCATTTCTTCAAAGAAGATAAGAGCAGAAAAAGGCAAAAGACCCATTCCCAAGCCAAAGTACTGGCCAGACACAGTCCCACGTTTGGCCTTGTTTTCCGCTGTAGCTCACACCAGTGTAGATGACTGCCACGTACAAGACTTCGTGTCAGATTTCTAGGAACAACAGAACATGCCTAACCACGTATATATACATGAACAACACGGCCAAGCAAATCACCAACAAAATTGCAGAGTCAACGTGATAGAGATGGAGAAGAGCGGAGAGCAGATGAAGAAAGGTGGAGAGAGTGAAGAAAAGGGCAAGTTACAGGGGCTTCCGCTGGAGAGCAGTCCGTACATGCAGTACAATGACCTGGAGGATTACAAGCGGCAGGGTTATGGCACGGAGGGGCACCTCCAGCCCCAGCCTGGCCGTGGCGCCGGCTCCACCGATGCCCCCACGCTTTCGGGCGGCGGTGCTCCTCCTGATTCTCAGGCCAACCATTCTGCCACTGGTACCATCAACCGCCAAGGCGTCCCTTAGTTGGTTATTACGCGGTGTATGTGTTGCCCATGTAATGGGATTACGTCTAGGGTTTGTTGTAAGGTTTGCTGCTACGTAAATCTCGAATGCGACTGCGCTTTACCACTGAAAGCACAACTGCTCCAAAGCCTCCCTACTAGTTTCCTTTTCATCTAGTTAACGGCACTATAGAGCTAGGGAATTCTTTGTTGGTGGGTAAATTTGTAAAAACAGTCTATGGGCCTTTAGTCACATGAATGGCACCCATCCGCTCTCAGCGTTAACAATTTAAGTCAAGTTAGCACGATCTGATTAAATCATAGATGGATGGATAAGATCTAACTTTTATTTAAGTCTTTCTATCATTCATTATATTACGTTGCGGACAATATAGGAAATAGGAGTCGGAGGGAAGCCCGGACAGAGGGGGAGGCGTTGGAATTGTTAGGGGAGGGGTTGGAATTGTTAAACTTCATCGGCCGCAACATAATCTCATTTTCTTTTATTGATATTAATTTTGGTTTGGAATTTATTTGCTAACGGTTAAAGTTGGCTAAAGAATACATGATCTGGTCTGCCTGTTCACGTTGACGGTGTGACGGTGTGGACAATCAGATATCACTGGTAGCAGTAGAATTTGATCAGCTATCAATCTCAATACATCATTAATGGTGGTCTAACTCTGTTTCTGTGCAATGATATCTTTTGAAAACCTAACAATTCCTCGATGGAACTTGAAAAATTCTGAGTTAGCTACTTCCTACTTTAAGAAGCAGTTGTCCAAGAGATAAGTATTAGGCGTTCGATCAAGGAAAGTGGAATAAGATTGACCGGATGTTGAATGTAGTGCCCGTAAATACTTTCATATAGGGTTAATTGCATATAACTCATTTAAGTAAAAAATGTCTCTAGGATTATAAAATATTTGCAAAGAGACACCTGAGGTATCAAAACCGTTGCACTCGTCAAGCAAATCATTTTCTATAATCGTGTGTGTGGTGAATGCGCTTATGTGTCGGGTAACACAATCACAATCACAATTTATGGGTAACACAATCACAATCACAATTTATGATAACCTATTTATGCCCCTGGAGAGATACAATGGAGCACTGCAAGGCATGGTTAAGAAGAAACCGAAGCTCGAAGCTCAACAAGAAAGAGAAAAAAAAATGTAAAGTTATGGTATGCATTTAGCCCTTAACTATTTGATTTTTTACAATTATTATTCTAATTTTTTTTTGGCTCATCCTTTGATGATATGTCTCTTTAGTAGCAAGGTCAATGTCTTCTTCGAACACAACTGGAGAATCAGAACATGTGTAAAGTTAGAATTTGAATGCTTAACATAAGAATACCAACAAAAAAAAAATTGTTTAAAAGTTTTCTAACATAAAATTAGTAGAATTCAACTCATGTTTTATCCACTATATTGTACAGTATAAAAGCTTTAACTAAAACTTTTAATCAACATGTTTACCAAGCAAGATTCATCTTTGAATGCAGCAATATTATCAATCAAGTTGGAATCTGGCTTAACTATATATAGCTAAATTACTTTTATTTATATATAATTCTAGATTATAGAAATACAAAACATAAGTATACAAAATATAAGTATAGATTATATTGTAGAGTGTTTTTACGAATATATCAATTAAGATTCGTCTTAATTGACATGTTGGTATATTGCTAATGCAGAACTTTAAATACTTGAAATTGAATTAGTGGTCAAATAAGTTCACCAAAAAACAAAGATTGGATTATATGTTATCCGAGTAAATTTTATTCAAGTCTAAAGTGAGAGTTATTTATCACGTCAACGCTGACGCTGACGCTCTTCTTCAATACATGAACAGGCTAAATAGCATCTAGCAGCCTCATTGACGGACTGCCGGTAATGCATGCGACTTGTACAAATGGTTGAATGTAACCAAGCGTTGACGAATGTTGTCAAAGTGAAAATTCAGAACAGTAGCAATGCATAAGATGGCCGCCCTTTATATCCAACTATCATCACTTTGCCTGTACCTGTCTCCTTGAATTCTCATAAAATCTTTCTTGTCGGACTCAATGCGTTAGTCTTTCTAGAATGAACGAAAGTGTGAATATGTCAAAGTTTAAAGAGAATAGGTAAAAGCTTCAGGGTAAACTACGTAAACTATCTATTGCTGTTACAATCTATGGCCTGTGGAAGGAAACGAACACTAGGATTTATGGAAAGTTGCAAGCTGCACCTCAAGGCTGCTGCTATTATGTCATTCAAAAATGGGTGAAATTTCGGGTGAGCAACTGAAATAAAGTGCCACCAACGGTTAGGAACACGCTGCTATGTGATTAATGTGAAGCTTGGGGGATCAGTGACATTGTGTTTAAGGCCTAGACTCAATGCTCTTCCATAAGTTTGTCTTTAACATGTATATAGGTGCATTGTTTGGCTTATAGTTTGAGGATGTAATGTGGCGAGTTCCATATTTTTGAACAGAAATGAAATATAAAGGACCTTGGAGACAAAAAGAAAAGTTTAAAGAGAGTAACTTCTAAAAAAAATAAAATAGACGAGGGCCTCTAAAACATCAAGAGTAAGACGACTAACGGAGTTAAGGTTTTATCTCATACAATTCAAGCTAACTTTTAGGAATGCTCTTCTTCAAGTGTAGTCAATTCAGAAAGGGCGGACTTTTAGGAACTGATGTTCTTAGAATGTAGTCCATTCAAGTGAACTTTTAAAAATGCTCGAAATGAATCTTAAAGTGTGTTGCCACCCGTTTCGGCGTTTAATCATCGATTAGCTAGTTGCTGCGAATGTACGTCGCAACCGGAAGTGCTAAGTTTTGGTGCACTTTAAAAGTTTGGCTTCCAACCTGTAATTCTTACATAGCTTTGGGAAACAAAAATAGCGAAAACAATATTCCACCATATATATATTTTCGAACGCATTGTAATCCTAGGTACTGGAAGTACCTCGCCTACTAACTTTATTTTCTGCTGAGACAGCCACCTGAAGATTTTGAAACACAAGCTTTTCCACATGAATCCACATAAATGCGCAACCGAATAAAAACAACCAAGTAAAAGATCTGCCCTCTAGTCTATTTCTCACTCACAAGCCTTCCATGTCCAACATGCTACAGCATAAATCTACATCAGAAACTCACATGCTTCTCTGGTTATGATCAGACTCACCGTCCCTCTATTTATAGCTCTCTGAATTTTTACACACAAGGAAAACAAACACTTTGGCGCCACTATTAATCTGTCAGCATGTAAAACTTCTGTCATTAAAGAGAAGAAAAAAGTAGAGTTGGATTGTCGTTGGAAGAGGACTATCTTGCTACGCATTTGTTGTCAAAGGCTGTTCAGCAAGAAAAGTGGTCTGACATTTTTGCAAAAGGCAAGAATAACGATAAATTAAATCTTCTTAAGAACTAAAATCGACCACATGTTGAAAATTTTCGAATGGTTATTCCTTCCGGCTTGAGTGAACTACTTCTGATCTCAATTTTGGCTAGAACATTTAAGAGGAGCGAGATTGGGGTTAACATAAAGGCATGAAACTCAACCGAGCTTTTTGCCATGTTATTTCTAATGACATACTTTCTTTTTTCCTATTTGCTAGAAGAGAAATAAAATAAGCGATACAAAGTTAATTGAGTTTCCTTTCGAGAGCAACTCCACACAAATGAGCTGATACTATTCATTCTTCTTGGCATATCTTCAGAAGACATGCATCATTCCATATAGTCTAAGTCATTAAATATTAAATTATCCGGTTAAGCTAGCTCACGTATATATTTGGATGTTAGAGCCTGAGATGTACTTCCTGGAAAATGAAATTGAAACATGTATCATTATTCCTTGCTCTGGTAATCAAGTTTAGGATTCCTAACATATTTAATTCTGTTTTCCTCGAGGAAGACAGTGCTGACCAAAGCTGTCTACGATAGTATTCCACTATGACTTGAGTTCCATTGATTAATCTCGGACACAAGAACAGCATAATGGTATAAAACTAGTCCTGCACTGCAGAGCATGCATAAATATACTGATTGCTCCCCAGTCCCCCCACCCTACCAAAAGCACAAAACCAATCTTAGTCCTCTTAAACAATGAATTGAAACGGGGCCATCAGCTCAGGTATTGGCCGCCTTGGTGGCTACAGTCCTCTTGACTCCCAAACAAGAAAAGTACAATTTGGGTCGCCTGCACTGACTTCTCCAGTTCTATGATCCCTTTCCAGCAGTAACTTTACCTCTTTACATTCCACTTGTTTTTCTTTCTTCCTCTATTTGTGTGACTTCAAATATATGTATCTTATCTTCGTCTTTCTATAAAACTCAACTCCTTTCTTCCCAAGGAGGACAACCCAAAGACAAGTTACTGGAGATGGCAGAAGCTGGTGCTGATGAGAAATGGGTGAGTCCACATTCCGTGCAGAATGGAGTGTTGGAAGATTTGGTAGAAGAAGATGAAGCATTGTCACTGTGTGATATGCCCATTAATGAAGGGAGCCAGCCAAGAAAAGAAGAATTGCCAAGACCCATGGACAAAACCCAGGAAGATTTCGTCTTCAACTCGTGGGGTGGGTCAGTTCTACCCGGATCTGAAATGTGTGCAGCCGAAGAGGTCTTCTTCCAAGGCCAAATTCTCCCATTTCGACGCCACTCTGTAAGTTCAGAGCGTGGCTTAACCGGGTTGCAGAAAGATATCCAAAGCCCGCACCTGCAACTCACAAGGTCCGAGTCAATGGATTATCGTCATTCGAGTGGGTTCACAAGTGCCACCAGTAGAAGCAGCAGCATCAGTAGTCACCACTCGTCAAGCAGCGGCAGCAGTACCACTACCACCAACAAAGGTACAAGGTACAAGCCGAGACAGCGTAATCAGTTTCACTCCCACCCAAGCCCAACACCCCAGCTTCGGTATTCGCGCATTCCGCAGGGAAATGTCGGTCCAGGCAGCCGAAAATCGACAGTGTGGAGTTTATTCAAGGTGGGTCTGGTACGGACGCCAGAAAACAGTGCTGCCGTTCGTACCAACACCAACGCATCGAATAAGAGCTTTGGGAGTCGCAATAGCACCAGCAGTTCTAGTAGTAGCCTTAGCAATGGCAAGAACAACCACAAGGATGCCTTCAACGTCAAGAAGAAGAAAAAGAAGTCGGTCAGGTTCTTCGACGCAGGCGCATTATTCGGCGATTGCAAATGCTCGGCCGCTAATGCGGTCGATTACGTTGTCATCAAGAGAAGCATTAGCGTAAACGAAGAACGAACAAAAGAAGACGAGGTCGCAGACGAAGCAATAACGAAGAATAGGACAAAGCAAGCAATGTCACGTCATCGAACGTTTGAATGGCTAAAGCAGCTTTCTCTTGAAGGTGGTGGTACTGCTCCAGATGTGGCATAAGATTCGAAAACAATATGCGCGCATGCAGCTATGGCATGCTTGTTATTACCTTTAATTAATTAGCATTCTTTTCGAAATTAACTTTTTGTTTTACCCTTTTTGTTCCATTTTAATTTGATTAATCTCAGGCTCTGTATCCCAGAACAGAGTGTGTTCATCTTTAGCGAGATTGAGATAGTTAAGAAGTGACTTTTGGTCGAATTTTGTTGAGTAGAGTAATGATGGAAGGACTGGTGGCCATGAAGGGGGTGGATATGATGAATAGGTTTGGGCCTTGTTGGGGGTTGATGGTGAGTGATTGTCATGATTAAAGTGTGAGGTCTGGTGCTTTATTTTGTGTGAAGTGAAAATGGCGTTTCGTAAAAAGGCAACCTGAAGAAATGTGTTGCAGACGGACGCAGGATGGACGGAAAGGAGATGTTAAGGGGGGAAAGGCATTGGCACGCCAAATGGACCTACAAGGCTCACTCCTGCCTGCAATGGCAGTAGCTAGTGCCTGATAAGTGGACTAATCTTTTGCTCATTTAATTCCCATTTGTGACTTGTAATGGGAAAGCTTGTATAGTCGTCGTTATGCACAGTGTAGATGTGAATGGTGTGGAGACAGGCGACGAGTTCTATGGAGTGGACATCATATTTCTTCGATCTACTTTTCTAAAGTCCAAAGCCGCAAACTTTGGACAACTTTTTGTACAAAAGGTAAAAGACTCAAAAGACTAACAGTCGAGGGTAAAACGAAATGCAGTATACCTAAAATAATCGGAAGATGCGCGGCGATTATAAAAAAAGTTTAGCGTCCATTGTAATGCCTAAAAACACGAACAAAAGGGTCACGTGATATAAACAAAACTCATAATTTTTACAGTACAACCACCGTGCGCCCCCTTCTTCTGCTAGTGTTTATAGATTCTATTGATCACTTGTACAAATGAGTGCCACTACTAATTACGCATGATATTAGGTTTTCCGCTATAGTTATGCATTTGTCTTCGATCTTGAAGGGTAAAAAAGGAAAGCGTGGAGCCTAAAAAACTTTCAAAAGTTGTCTATAATTCCTTTTTTGTTGAACGGTCAGGATATTTTTGAGTAAGTTTTAGCGTCAGTCAACACTAAATCCCCTCTCTGGGCGATCTAAAGTGGCACCCCCAACATCGGCCTAGTGCATAGTAGGGAGTATATTTTTCCTCCATGTGCTGGTCTCAAGGCTTTGAAACGAGGAAATTAAGAAATTGAACAAACCTCCTAAATCACCGGACCGACTCCTTAGAGTTAATTCTCCTATTATTGTACATCGACCAAAACAAGAAGGAAATTTCATTCTCCAATCATTCTCTTATTATTGTGCCCCTCAACCTGATAGTCCCATTCTCCTTTTTCTCTTTAATTACAGGGCATGGGGGCACAAAAGCCTAGCCCAAAGAGGGAAGATTTATCTGATTGTCCACTGTCCGGAAAGTGAAACCTATTTATTCATTTGAGCGTTAAACTGGTAAGCCGGTTCAATCAGAAAGATAGCCTTTTCTAACGCATACCCATCCAATCGGCCTAAAGGTTATAATTAATGCCTAAAACCGACTTGGGCCGCGAAAGCCTCTCATGAGTTCTGGGATTTGGGAGAATAGCAGGCTGCAGCACAAGTTTTGAGCTGGCCTGTGTTGTCCTAACGGGAAAATTCTCGATTGAACCGAGGTTAGGTAACTGCTCTAGCCGCACTTTTTACTATTAAAAATATTTTATCGTTGTTGCTTTTAGCACATCTGATTTATTATCAAAATATATTCAGCGACACTTAGAGCACCTCTGCAATGTGGCCGAGGATCCTGATCGGTACTAATCGGATCCAACGTCCAATTTCTAATGGGCCACTACTCTTGTGGTTTTCCCTTTTCCTTCTTTTATTATCAGACTCAATTGGTTGATTTAGGGGATTTATAGACTTTTGAAGGATTATAACTCGACTCAGGTCAACTTACAAAAGATGTGTGTTGTGTCAATTTTGCCTCTAGTCTTGATGATTTGTGTTCGTCTCACCTATTCAGTTGCAACTTTCTTTAATTAAAGGTATCGAAAAAGTGAGATAGAGAAAGCGTACATTTTGCAGAGAATTTCATTTTTATCCTTAATTTTTAAGAAATTCTCCCTCTGTGCCTACTACGCTTGTCCATACATCATTGCTAAAACGTGTACAATGACGAGATGTTTAATTTTTAGTACCAAAATAAGTGTGAACAAATATATTAACATTTCATATATGCACTCTCCAACTTGTTTTTGTTAGTATCTTGAAATTTTCAAGGATATCTTTCATGCCTACCAAAATTTTACACTCTGCTTTAGAGTCAATTCTTTCAGGATTTAGATTTTAAAACTACAAATTGGATTGGAAAATAAATTTATTTTTTATTGGAGCAAAAAGAAAATTTAAATCACAAAATTCCTATTTTCTATTTGGAAAACAAAGATAATTGAAAAGGTAATAGATAATTATATACTTGGATTACAATGATATGCTCAGCGGCAGCCACGACGTTAGTGGTGCGCAAATAGTCCTAGTGTAAGTGGTGGTGTAGTGACTACAACTGTGGAAGTGGTGGGTCAAGTGATGATAATGATGGTAGTGGTGGCGATGATATTGAGGTTAATTGGTGGTAAGGATGGCGACAATAGTGAGAGTGGTGGCATCGATGACAGTTGTGGTTGTTGTGTGGTGTTAGCAGTGGTGCCGTCTTTTGGCATCAACCGCTGCCAGCAATGACAGTAGTGGTGGTGGTGGTGGTGAGACGGTCTAGTGATGGTGGTAGTGGTGCCAGCATTACCGAGACGTCACTAGTGACAATTTTGGTGACAAAAGTGATGGTAATGGTGACAAAGATGGTGGTGGTGGTGGTGTGGACCAAAGACAATGGTAGCGGGGCAGTCCAGTGACTGCAATGATATTAATGGTGATGGTGGTATCCATGCATCGTTAGTGGTATGCTGATGATTATAGCCGGGGTGGTGAAATCAGAGACAATGGTGATAGTGATAATGACCGTCATGTGTGATTGTGACACGGTTTGATACAGTGATAATGGCAATGACAGTGATGGCAGTGGCAGCATAGATGATTGGGTTGGTGGTGGTGATCACGGTGGTGTGGCATCGACAAATGGCGATCTATTAATGATAATGGTGGTCGGGGTGGTAATGTAACACACTTAACATCGACGGTGATTGTGTTGGTGGTAGTGGTGTATTATACGTTGAGGACGATAGTATGATGGTGGGTATGATAGGAGAATGGTGGTGGTGGTGGCTATTGAGGTCCAGAAGTGGTCGGTAGTGCTGACAATAATTGTACGATGATAGTCATGGCAATAAAAGTGGTGTAGCAGCAATGCCAAAAAAAAACATAGTAAGTTTATTAGTTGTAGAGATTCTAGAAAGGGTAAGACAAGGTAAACAATTGTTTTTAGTTCAAGTAAATTCAAATCCCGCGGTATCCGCCTTTTTTCGTCGGATTTTTCACTATAAAAACAAATCCAATCAAATCCGATGAAATTCGATTTCACTTTGATGAAATTTGCACCAAAATGAACGATGAATGAACTACCTCTTACACACCGAAGGGAAAGTGCAAATTACTCAGCGTTAAATTAGTGTTCCAATACGTTGTCACAAACATTACATTGAACATATTGAGATCCAAATTCCAAAACTCCATCGAAGCCAAATAAACACTTGATCTCCGAAGAAAAAACGTGTCTAGAAAAGCAACTATGTCACAGGGTACTACTCCAAAGTTTTAAGACAAGCAAGTACAACTCCAAGCCAAGTTTAGCGGTCTTCGTAGTATAAGTTGTTCAAAAACAAAAGTGGCCATCTTGAAACAGAATTTCATTCAAAGTATCCATCATAAGTTGTTCAGAAACAAAAGTTAGCTATCTCCAAACAGAATTTCATTCAAAGTTTCTGTCGGAGTATTTTAATAAAAATAGCTATGGTTTTCTTATAAATAATTATTTCTGGAGTTACAACATTTATGTTGGCTATTTTTTACAAATGATTATTATGGAGGTTACAGCAGTTATGTTTGACCAATTAGCCACATTGATTTGCTTGGGCAGTTTTATAGTTATTATTGTCCAAATAAATAATTTTTATAACTATATGTTATATCATCATAACAGAGTAGTGAATGTATTCTTGCACCCTATATACTGGTAGCCGTTTAACTCAAAAAACACTCTCTTTTTGGTCCAAGCAGCTTCCAGTTTCTCTTTTTGGACCTTATGTTCACACACAAAAAGGGTTATTTTCAGCAACACTTTTATTTATCTTAAGTGGTGTGTTGAAGTGTATTTTCATTATGGGTTATGATTTCTGGTAGTGTATGTTTTGGGCAAGAAGGGTGTTGTGTGAAGTTTCGGCTTCTTTAGTGGTGCAAACTAAGAGAAGTAACAACAATATTAAGGTAGGTTGTTGTATCCTGGAGGCGGCGTGTTAAAACCTATTGCATCGGAAACATCTATAGGGGCGCGAACCGTCAAAAAGAGAGCGATCTAATCTGCGCCTCAATCCAATATTATCAAACTTGTCTCTAAGGTGCTCAATAAGGATCCATTGAAGCCTTAATGGTATTATGTTTGGTAAGGACAATGCTATGTTATTGAAGACCAATGAGGTAAATGTAACTTTCGACCCCAAAATTTACAAAGGTAATTGTGCACATGATTTTCTTTAATTATAGTTTTTCGAGAGCTCACTATATATATATATATATATATATATATATATATATATATATATATATATATATATATATATATGTTTAGTTTTGGATACTAATTTCCATCAATTTTAAGACGGTTTTGGCACTTAGTAACATGGACATATTTTCTTATGAGTATGACACTGGAACAAAGGACTTTGGGTGAAAGCTGCACACGGTGGCATGTCATACAAAGAATCACAATATGCGGCTCATGAAAAGCTCCAAATGTCAGTATAGTCAAATACTCACACAAGTTTTTTGTGATATTTTCATATCACTTGGAGGTAAGTTCATCATGTACTTTACATGTATAGTTGGGCATGTAAATAAATGAACTATGTAAATAGTGGGGGTAGAGTAATTCATATTTTAGTGATGTAGGTAAATCTAGAGAAATATGCATATACAGTGATCTAGTAACGTAATTGCAACGGAAAGAATGTTAAATAAATTATGACTTAGAAGAATAAACAAGGAGCCTTTGGATTTAATCTGTCCATCAGCTATAGTTTTATTTGCGTGACTTGAATGTTATAAGAATGGGGTTCTAGGCATTCGGGCTCCTTACTTCATATTTTGAGTAGAATTCAATAATGCGATAATAACTTTTCATATTGCATAACTGTTACTAAATGCCACTGTTTGTTCTATATTGCATGCCGCTAATTTTACCCTTAGTACAAATTAAACGGATATCTTATGTCATTGAGATGCATTCACTCTCAATAATGTGGCACAAATGTCTATGTGAGGTCCAAATGTAGTCTTATATGCATTTTTATATTTGACCTAGTTTGAAATTGTTTTGAGTAGATCTTGTACAAGGATTGAATGTATCTTGATGAAAAAAAAAGAAGAAGAAGAAGAAGAATCAACCAAGATTGAGTAGTTATAAGCTTGAAAATATGCAAAAAATAAATTGATACATGCTTCAGCATCAATTCATTTTATTATGATAATAGTAAATAATATGAATGTTGGAAAAGCAAATTCAATGGGAAGGCTTGCTTAAGATCCAAATGCATTAAAGCAGGTGGTTTTGTTTCTCGGGCATTGATTCTTATTCTAATTTAGTGAAGCATTTAATTACCGCGACAAAATCATCAAAAGAAAATTAGGAAGTAAAAGGTAATTTATTTGCTTGGGAGTTGCAAAAAACTTAAATACCATGAGGGCTTAGCTACAAGTCCTTGTATTGTGGTCATTTATACATGCTTAAGTACAACCATGTGTGTATATGTTTAGATGAGTTCTCATATGTACACCATTTTTTGTGAACAATTGCATGAGTATATTATGTGATCCATTTTTGTACATTTGAACAAAATAAACTTATAATATTATGATGCACCCATGAAGTTATTCTCAAAGAATTAAGTTCTTTATTCATAACTTTTTCTATGCTAAGTAGAGGTGAAATCTGGAATAGCTATTGCATATAGTTGATTGTCCTCTTGGTTGACCTGGACTTATGTTTTAGTTGATCTAAAGTTATTCTTTATGGATATGCATTGTGGTGGCTTGCATTGAGATGATTTTGAGGATCTCCTTCCATTATGGTCCGAAAGATTAGCAAATTAAATTACCTTAAATAATCTTTTCAAATTTGTCAAAGCGATGTGGTCAAATTTTTTTTACAAAGTTGATATTTTGCCAGAAAAAATCGACTTTGTCTTCTTAGAATGTGTTTTGAAATAAAGTTTCTTGAGGGTTTTGAAACTTTAAATTAGGTGTTTGCCTTCACGGAAATATTGGAAAATATAATTCTAGTGATATCTAATTTGTAAAAGTTATTTTTTGGACTTGGCACAAAGTTAATCTATTTTCAAATGATGTGTTGCCTTTTGGATTGATTAGAAAAGCCTTTGGATTGATTGCTTAAGCTTCAGGCATAAACTTATTGAGATTATTGTAGATGAATATACAGTTTAGCTAAAAAGCAAATTGCAAGATTTGTTGAGATGCTGATAGTAGAAAGTAAAATCTTAAAGTACTGAATAGTAGATTTCAAGTTCCTGACGGAGGTGCTGTTAATGATTTTGTAACCTATTGGATTGACTAAAGCATCTTTGTAAAGAAAGCTATTAAGCTAGTACATAAATGTTGAGGTGGTTATATTCTAACAGCATGCGGAGAACTTTATTAGAATCTTTTGTCCACCTTGATGCCACTGTATTCTTTAGTATTTGTGTTGATGTTAAGTTAGTTACTTCTTACGTTAGTCGTGTGTCTAATTGACTCGTACTTATAAATATTGTGACCTGTTTCTGTGTATTATAACAAACTTGTGGTTGAGGAAGGCATGGTAAACGCTACATGCACCAATTTAAGTAGATAGCATCGGTGGAAGTTAAAAGTAATATGTGCGTATATATGGTTGTCGTGGATAGATATTTTTTTGGTCACAAATTATTTGTTAGCCTGATTTTCATCATGTGAAAAAAAAAAACAAGTAATGACCTCACATTCATATGAGATGAGAAGTTCTTGATTGGCAAAGCAAATCAAGAAATTTTATTACTATCATATAATAACCCTGCTAGGAATTAAGTGTCATCGTTTGCTTGACATTAAACTCATTTAAATGCATGCTTATAGACTAGTATTATGTGCCTCCATGGCTCATGGCTGAATAAGTTTAGTGATAATCATCATTGTTTGATGGACCGAAAAAAGGAAGGCTTAAGATGCATATAGCAGATTGCATTCTTAGCATTTTAGTGGCTTGCCATTTTAAGTATTCTACATATATGCATCAACATGATGTTCTTATACTTGAGGTCATAACTTAATCTTAAATAAAAAGAATAAAAAAAGGGAAAAGGAAAAAAAAAATCTTGGCAGTGCATAAGATTACATGCGTGAATTGAAAAACATCAATTTACATTGAATTTGTTTGATTAACCTCTCTACATATCAGTCCATGTGCATGCTATAATATGCTTCTATTGATGGTACTAAAAGTTTAAGTGTAAAACTGAGACATGGTATTGTCCGGCTTGATGCTTATCCGTTTTGTGATTGGATTTCCTATAATTCTAACATACTTCTCAGTTGATAAGTGAAATGTAGAATGTTTGCATTTTCTTTGGAAGCATGAGATTTTGCTACAAGCTGGGGTATGTGCAAAGTTTGTGGAGCAGCACGTTGGTCCTCTTCGTTAAAGGTGACTTGTTGTGTGTGTGTCTATATATATATATATATATATATATATATATATATATATATATATATATAGCTGATCTGTTGAGAGCGCTAACAAAATATGAAATTTTGCTAGCGCGATCTGGCTGTCCATCATTTCGGGATGGACGGTCCAAATCCTTTTTTTTCAGAAGCTGTCAGTCCATCCTTTCGGGATAGACGGCCAGATCGCGATAGTAAAATCTTCTATTTTATTAGCGCTCTCAACGGATCAGTTCATATATATATATGTGTGTGTGTGTGTGTGTGTGTGTGTGCCGCTTGGAGGGAGCTATCAGTGGACAAACTTGTAAAGGAATTCAAATTTTATATACCACAAAAAATTCTGGTCACTTTCTTAGTGACTCAATGACTTGTAACTACAATTCAAACTTATATTTCTTTGTCCTGCCAAACAAGAGGCATGTCTCCTGCAATAAACAGCATTAGAGATTTTGCCTAGCTTCACATGTGTGAACAACATATGTCAGTCCCCTACCAAACAAGCTAGATTGTAATAAATATAATATGAGTTACTTTTCTGGAGTGTAAATGAATTTGAATAAGCGACAAATAGAGGGAAAGAAAAATGAGAAATAAGTATGGTGACGAGCATTGATGATGGTCTGATACTAATGAGGCAGCGACAGCCGATGATAATGGAAATAAAATCCAAATTGATTTTTTAAACGATACTTAGATTTTGGTTCTTTTTTTTATTAATAAGAGAAACATTCGTATTAACAATCAGGAAGAATCAGTTACAAGAGTATGTGAACATATCTTACACCATGAGACTTAACCCACTTTTCAAAACTCTCGTCAAAAATTGACTAAGGGCTTTGAAGCCATCGCACCTAGTAGCTCTAAACTAACTAGCATAAAAGTAACACCGAGACAATTTCGATGAATCTACCCCTTTCTTTGGTTTTTTGGGATTTTGTCTTTAAATTCGTTATAATGTGCCACCTTGTTTTGAACCGAAACTCGATTTGAATTCTAAAGCCTTGTTTGATTAGGTAGAAATAGTTATGACAAATGAAGGAAATGGATAATTTTAGAAACTTTTCAAGAGCTTGGCTAAAAAAATTAGGAAATAAATTTTTTGTGCCAAATAAGTTTTACCCAAAGTAGCCCATTTATTTATTTTTTTACACAAAAGACACATTTCTTTCAGAGGAAAATCAGTGTATTTTGACGGAATGGTTTTAAGAACATTTATTTCATTCTCTCTTTCCTTTCTTTCACTTTACTTTATAGAAATTCAAACTTTCCATACTCAAATGGAGAAAAGTTGCCGTCCTTTCAAGATTTTATAATTGAATCTATTTTTTCACATTGTTGCTTGAATTTAACTTGCTAAATCTTTCACGTCGAAAATTTTTTTTTGTTAATATGCACAAATGTCAAAGCCAACAAAAAAAAAACCATAAAACAAGTGCCGAAAACTAAAGTGAGAGACACAACATGTAGCTTTTCCATTTACTCAACTATAATTTTAAAAGTGTGATTAAATTTCTTTTAAAGCCTTTTGCTTCAAGTTCATATTGCGCGCAGAAAAGATGAATTCTTTTTTGCTGCTATTCGAATTATTAAAAAATAGCTACGATATTTCATGTAACAATAATTAATGATCGCTACATTTCATTATCAATATGATTAGTAATATAAAAATAGCTATAATATAATTAGTAATATTTTTAACGTTATGCGACAATACTTACAATACTTTTTAGGACTAATTACACATATGTCCCTGAGATTTGGAGGAAATTACACGCGAGGACAATAGTTTGCAATAATTACACTTATGTCCGTTGATCAAACGGAATCTTAAAAACCCTAACGGTTTTAGTAAAAATACTTTATTACCCCTAAGTTGAAACTTTATTTTTTTTAATGCCATTACATCATTTAAAAAAAAAAGAAAAAGGAAGATTTTAATGCCATTACTCTTCCCCCTTCACCCACCCCCTACCCCACCTTCTGTCTCTCAAAGTCCTTCGCCGCTCGTCTACCTCCCTTCCCCTTCCCGTGGCCACACCACCCTCCCCCTTCCTCTTTTCGGTCACCGCACCCACCTTCCCCCTTCCCCTTCGTCGTCCACCCTTTCCCTTCCCCTTCCCCATCGCCGTGCCCACCCTCCCCCTTCCCCGTCGCCGCGTTGAGCAGTTTGAACCAGATGGATCATGTTCTGCCTCCAGTGGGTTTGGTGCGATGAGTGTGGTGAGCGGTCGCCACTGCCGGAGGAGGGGGTGGCAGGCGTCGAAGACGGTGTTGCAATTCTGCGGCAATTCTGTCAGCAGCGTGGGGTGAGGGAGTGCCCCAGCAGACACTTGAGACTATCTCGCCGTCGGACTTGTGCCCGAGTTCTTAGGTCAGCTGGAATATCCGACGGCGCAGGTTGCCGGCAGCCGAACCCTCCTGCCGCGGCCCTCCGCCTTCGTGTGACACCAAGAATCATGGAATCACCGGCCAATAGAACGAGATGTGTTTGTGAGAATCATGGAATTACGGGCCAAATTAGGGTTTTTTCAATCAGGGTACTCAAAAGGTTGATTTTTTCCATGATTCCATGAAGAACAGGATATAGGTGTAACTTGAAATCTTAAAAAATTTTAAAATTTTAAGATAGAGAACAAATTAGGATTTTAAAACCCTAATCCTTAAATTAAAGCTTTAAATTTTAATTTAAAATATTTAAAAATATTCTGTATATACAATACAAGGGGTAGTATTGACATTTAGAAAATACGCATGGATGACACCAGCAAAAAAATACACTTTTTGGACGGAACGCTAACCGATGGACACGGCTGATACATTTGAAACACGTTTGGTCACGGAATGTTACATTTTAAAACTTTGTGTCCTTAACTGTAATTACCCATAACCTCAGGGATATAGGTGTAATTAGCCATACTTTTTAAGTTACTGTATAAAATTAATAAAAAATTTTAATAAATTATTAATTATTACTATACAAAAGATTAAAAACATCTTGATGCGATCCGAACAATGACCGGGATAGTTATTGCCAGAAGAAAAATGCATCCCGGTCTCGACTTTGGACTCTGGACTCCGGGACGAAGTGGGGGATATCTTTTTTCCGTCCACGTCAACGCCCCACATCTGAGCTTAACCGCTCACTTTGAAACATTTCCTAGACTGACTGACTGACCGACATTCGTTTTCCCCGTGACCGAAACTTCCAATCCCCCGCACCCCAAGATTCACACACACGCACACGCCACTTTGTCCTAATCCCACTACGCGCAACTCCGCGACTCGGCTCTCCCAATTCCTCCCGATTTTTTAAAAATTCCTTTTTCCCCTTTAAACAATTCCGGCTTTACCAAACAAGCCCCCCCATTCCTCCCATTTTCTTTTCCCCCAAGACTTTCCACTCGCCGGAATCCACCAACAACCTACCAGAGAAACTTTCTCACAGAGAGAGAGAGAGAGTGGTTAAGGTGGCGATGCTGGAGTCGTGTTACAGGCCGCTGGAGCGGTGCTTCGGGGGCGGAGGAGGAGGAGACGGCCTGCTGTGGCATATGGACCTGAAGCCGCACGCGTCCGGAGACTACTCGATAGCCGTCGTGCAGGCGAACTCGTTGCTTGAAGACCAGGGACAGGTGTTTACCTCGCCTTCGGCCACGTATGTTGGCGTGTACGACGGCCACGGTGGTCCTGAAGCTTCTCGGTTCATCACCAGCCACCTCTTCCGTTACATCCATAGTAACTTCTTAAACACCGGATTTTGATTTCCACTTTTTAATCTACTCCCTCCTTTGACTTTTTGTGAATTTTTAAGACAGATTTAGCATCCTGTAAATGTCGAACTGAACTTAGATTGCAAGCATAGATTAATTGAGCAACGTATGATAAGTCAAGCAGGGTAAAAACAGTGAAGTGAAGTGACCATCTACTTGTTAGCAATTTGCAAAAAGGCGGAAGGGTTCAAGGGAACGGAGGTTAATAATTTTCGTTGACTCAGTAATTTTTTTCTTGAATCTTAATCAGGTTTGAGCTTCGGTAGTAATTTCATGTCAGAATGAAAAAGTAAAAGGAGATTAATATTATGATACGTAGCTGCTGTTTGGGCTGATAAGCAAAGAGACGAAAGGCCGAAGTTAATTTTGAAGCTCTTCTTTTGTGAATTATTGGATTTAATGAATGCATAAACAGTGAATTACAATTGGTACTTTTTTCAGCAATCGAAAGTATGAAATGCAACGAATGAACAAAAATATAAATATGAAAATCTATGCTGGCCAACGAACAGAGAACATGATGCTGCCCCCTTTAGATAACCTAATCAAAGAGGATATATAATTTCACTCTACTGTTGGAAACTGAAAGTTTTGCCCGTGTAATCTATACTTTACTTTTACCTCTTGAAGGAAATACGTTTGAAGGAATCACTTATTTGAACTTTTTCCCGTTTCTATTTGCGGCCACATGAGTATTTTAGATTTATCTTTTTTCTGTTTCTTAGAGTTTGCTTTGGAGCAAGGAGGTTTGTCTGAGGAAGTGATAAGGAAGGCATTTGATGCAACGGAAGAGGAATTCTTGCTTTTGGTCAAGCGGTCTTGGCTGGCTCAGCCGGAGATTATTTCAGTTGGTTCTTGTTGTTTAGTTGGGGCAATTACAAAGGATCTTCTCTATGTGGCAAATCTTGGGGACTCAAGGGCTGTGCTCGGTCGTCAAGTTTCTGATGGTCGGATGACTAATGGATCGATGGTGGTTGCAGAACGGTTATCAACGGATCATAATGTTGCTGTAGAGGAAGTGAGGAAAGAGGTCAAGGCACTTCATCCGGATGATTCACACATTGTGGTCTTAACTCGTGGGGTTTGGCGAATTAAGGGCATAATTCAGGTATTGGTTTATTATTTCTGAACCCGTTCTTTTTTTGGAGGATCTGTGGGGTTTACTTATGATTGTTCAAATGCTGGGCATTGCTCTATATTTTTAATTTCGACCATTTGGATCTCAACCCAGACTGGATGGGGTGGTCTTAATGATAGTTTTTGATATTAAAAGTTTCAAGTTGTGTTTGGCATAAATAAATAAATGAGACACTTTATGATTTATATCAGAATGCAAATAATTGGATTAGTTCGTTGAATTCCTCAAATCGGTATTGATGTTTTCAATATCAGTTCTTGCTAAAGACCTCCTCATTGTCGTTAGCTGTCCTGGTGTCCCTGCTTGTGTAGACTACGATGATCTCATCTAACATACTTCATCCACATCCAGTTTTGTCCTCACACGTTGCCAAAAAACGAGAAGGACAAGGAGAAGATGAACCACACACAAAGGATCTGGTTAACAAAAACAGGTCACCAATCACCTAGACACGCACCTTTTATTTCTTTCAAAGCAGCAGATTAAGTTTTGACTCGAATTTTTTGAAAAGTAACATTGGTGGTGACCACAAAAGTTAGTGGAATGGAGTTTTGCTCGAAATATCCTACAAATGGTTTACGTTGTGAGGGAGTTTAGTGATTAGGCAGGCATAATTCAGAGTCATTTTACTGCTCACACGGTGACGCCAATCACAATGACCGTGTTATAGAAAGATTGAACATCCTGTTCTGAGCTCTTTGTTGACCCAAACTCAGGCTCTGTCTTTCTTGGTTTCTTCCCATCAGTCTTTCATACTCTTTTCATAGTGGAAAGCTTTGCACTTTCTGGCTCTTAAAGTGTCCCGAAGCTTGAATCACGGGGCCAGCAAGCCTTTATTAGTTGAAGTATGGATGTAAACAAGGCAGTAAGAGCATCTGTTTCTCATTATCATCTTCTTATTTCGTGTATGGCTGCTCATCCACCTTAGCATGCACCGTTGCTTCTTAATTTAACTCATTTCTGGTGTCGCACTGGTCCTGTAATACCTCTCATGTACTTGATTGCCATTGTACAATCGCACAATGTTCTGATCTGCTTCTCACTCGTCAGTTCCTTATAAATCATTTTTCCAAGCTGTTAAAGATGATCCTTACTAGGTCCCTCTTGTCCATCTATTTGTATCACACCCCCGCTCCTCCTTGCTTTACTGAAGTTGCTCTATATATTGATCTAAGGCCCACAATAACCTGTAACTGGCTCAGTAGTCTGCATGCTTTACTGAAGTTGCTCTATATTTTGGCTTTCTAGCATGCTTGCCCTGCTATCCACACACTCACATTCTCTCACACAGGCACGCGTGCACGGGCGAGCACTTGGCTAATCACATATTTAGCAATCACCAGGAAAATTCTTGGTGAGTGCACTCAACGATTGGTGACATACTAAACCTCAAAAGTTGGAACTTTGGTTTATCTCCTGGAATAACATGTTTTTGGCTGGATATACACTTTATCTTGGTGTGTAATTGTGGACTTTTAGTCGGTCTGAACTCCGAAGGCTGAACTTTGATCATGTCGGTGCTGTGTTCAGACTACAGTTAATGCTGACACGATACTCAAGGAAAATTGTGAAGGGTCGTAGTTAACTGTGTACAAGTGCCAAGTTTGTTCTTCGTTATTTGAAGCTTCTATCCTAACATGATATTTTGGCTTTTGATGCCACAAAGATGTATCTAAGTCTTTTCCCTTATTAGGTGTCTAGATCAATTGGAGATGTCTACCTGAAGAAACCTGAGTTTAACCGAGATCCGATATTTCAGCGGTATGCATCCCCTATTCCTTTAAAAAGAGCAGTCGTGTCAGCCGAGCCCTCAATACTGATTCGCAAATTGAGGCCACGAGACTTGTTCTTGATTTTTGCGTCGGATGGCCTGTGGGAGCAACTCACTGATGAAGCAGCTGTTGACATTGTCCTGAAAAATCCAAGAGCTGTAAGGCCATGCCACCCTCATTATTTATGTATTTGTGTCTTTGTTGTTGTGACTGCTGGCATAAAAGTCGGGGTTAATGTGTTATCGGTCTTACCCTTCTATTGTTTCTCGTAAGAAAGTAGTGTAATCATTGTTTTTCGTCTCTTTTTCCCCTTTGTTCCAGGGAATAGCAAAGCGATTGGTGAGAGCTGCCGTTGAGGAAGCCGCGAGAAAAAGAGAAATGAGATATGATGACATAAGAAGAATTGAAAAGGGAATAAGACGCCATTTTCACGATGATATTACTGTGATTGTGATATATCTTGATCAGCAACAAGGGTCTCCCAGTGGGAGACTTAAAGATCACAGACCTGTTGACTGCACTAGTGCCCCTGTTGATATATTCTCTTTCAATGCAGATGAAGGAGACACTTCTTCTATTCGCATTCTCCCAGAACAGAGCTATTAGGAAAAAGATCTGTGCTCCACTCTGAACATAATAAACTTACTTTGGTGCCTCTGTCACGGTTTAGTGGTTTATTTCAGTGTAATAAACTAGAGAGGCAGGTGGTGTTGTGCATGATTACGTCGCTCGGGGATGATGCATCAAAGGATGATGACATCTGAACTGGGATTTTGGCCTAATTTTTGGTTCCCTTTGTTCTTAGGGAGTGTGTGAGTACATTTTGTAGTCTCCTCCTTTGTGTGATACCATGTGTAATTATCTGAACAAAGTGAGATTTTTCCATTTCATTTTACTTTCTTTTGCAAAAGATCAGTTTTATATACCATATGGAGGCACAAAACACCCCCCCCCCCCCCCCCCCGGGAAACCAATCAAATTGATGATTCACGAGGAAGCTGTTGACCTAATTTCATGTGAACAAACGGACGTGGTATTTTATCTAAGAACTTCAATTTGGCTGAAAATTTTGAAATTATCTTGAATGAAATACACTATTTAATAACTACAAAAGAGAATTTGTAAAATTCTATAACGGATTGAAGGAGTGATTTTAGGGGCCAAAATTTCCGTTTGAAATAACAACTCTAGACTAATTATTTTGTAAAATCTACTTGACAATTACCTTCCACAACTACAGCCTTTTTGGTGCAACATGTATTTCTACTTATCGAACCGTTCATAACACACTATCTCTCTCCTCCTTAATCTCAGCTATCTGTTTTTTTATCTTTTGTTTCATCAATTTAACCATAATTCATTAATTTTATAGCCAATTATTGTTGCACAAAATCTATTTGCAAAAATTGTCAAACATTAAACTTTGCAAATTCTGAGGTTTCAAAATACAAAGATTTTAAAATGAAGGGATTCTAGACTTCTTAATATTTAAAAATTCTTCATCTAAATACACTCAAAATATAGACAGGGCAACAATATTTTACCTTTAATGAGGATATCGTCTGAAAGGGTGGACAAATATAGTATGAATAGAGGCACAAAACAACAACCCAGAAAATCTATCAAATTGATGATTTACAAGAAAGCCGTTGTCCTAATTTCAGGTGAACAAACACGATAAGACAAGGTATATCAACTAAGAATTTCAATTTCGCTGAGGATTTTGAAATTACCTTGAATGAAATTCAGCGTTTGATAACGACAAAAGTAAATATATATGTAAAATTCTAAAAAGAATTTGAAAGAAGAATTTTGGGGGCCAAAATTCTCCGATTTAAATAACTACTCCAGACTAACTTTTATCAAATCCACGTGATAACTATCTTCTACGATTCAAGCATTGTTTTGTGCCACGTCTTTTTTTCTTATCCAGCCGTTCATGACTCTCTCTCCCCTTTTTTCTTAATGTCAAATATCTATTTTTTATCTTTTACTTTACCAATTTATCTATAATTTATTTCCTTTATAACTAGTTATTGTTTTATAATAACTATTTAAAAATTTTTCCAAACATTAGACTTTACAAATTCTAATATTTCAAAATATAAAAAAAATTAAATGAAGGAATTCTAAACTTCTTAATATTTAAAAAATCTTAATATTAACACACTCGAGGAGTACACAGGGCGACAACATTTTAATTATGATATGTCAAAATACAAAGAAATAAATATATGTGAAAATTCTAGAAGGGATTTTGGGAGCCAAAATTCTCTAGTTTAAATTAACCACTTTAGATGAAGGGGGTGTTTGGAATTGATTTTGGAATGGTCAAATCTGATTAATCTATATTAAATCAGGTTTGTAGGTATTTGGTAAAACAGATTAAGAGATTTAATCTGTCTCGAAACTCAAAATTAATTAAATTCATAATCCTGAAAAAGTGAGGATTATGATATAATCAATTTTCTCATAAGCTGGTTTGACCTTCTAATTTACCATACTATCCTCATATTTCTGACAAAAATACATCACATGCCCTTTAACTAATTTGCGAAAGTTATTGTACTATAACACTAATGCTGTATGGTGGGTGTTTTTAATTTAAAGTAAAAAATAAACAACTTTTGTAGGTGGATGAAAATAACTTTTTGATACTTTATTTTTGTAGTATAATTATTTACAAATAGAAGTTATTGAAAAATCAACTTTATAAATGGATATTAAAATTTTATTTATTAAGTGTCATCTACGGTCATTTTGTCATCGTGAAATTGATTTAAGTATTTTTTATCCTAATACTTTTATAATTTTAAGCTAGTTAATAACTATTTCTGCCAAACACTAAGGGTGTGTTTGGATATAAGATTTTGAAATACTGAGTATTTCTAAATACCCTCATTTCAAAATCCTTTGATTTACAAATTCTATCATTTTGAAATATCTTTTTTGGAAGAAAGTAAGCAAAAGGTTGTTAAAAAAGGTGGGAAGCAAGATTCCTATAAAAAAAAGGGAATTAGTTATTGTGGGTTTGTAAATTACTGATTGTGAGTGAATTTGACAAATAAATAGTTCAAATCATTTCGAAATTTCAAAAATTTCCTTTTGAACTATCTAAACAAGATATTTTGTTCAAGTGATTTACAAATACCCTACCAAAGTCAAATCTTCAGTTCAAATCCTATATCCAAACACACCTTAAAGTGATTCTGCCGAATCTGATTTTGAAAACTGATTAAAATTTAAGCATAATTTTATTTTTTAGAATCAATCTCAAATAGGTGCCAACTTCCATGAAACCCATAGGACAACTACCTTCTACGGTTCAAGTATTGTCTGTGCCACATGTCTTTCTACTGATCCAGCCGTTCATCACTCAGCTCTCCTTTTTTCTTAATCTCAACTATCTGTTTTTTTTATTTTATCTTTTTACTAGTTTCTCTATAATTTGTTTATTTTGTAGCTAATCATTGTAATACAATTCTTTTTTACAGAAATTGTCAAACGTTGAAGCTTGTAAATTCTGAGTTTTTAAAATATAAAAGTTTTAAAATGAAGTAATTCTAAACTTCTCAATATTTAAAAATTCTTAATTCAAACACATTCAAGGAGTACACAGGGCAACAACATTTTACCTTTAATGACAATAATGTTTGGAAGGGTGGATAAATGTAGTAGAAAGGTGTATAAATAACCCTAACCCAGGTTACAAACCCTCTAAATTGCCTTTAAAATGGGCTACAGATTACAATATATCTGTTCGATAAATGCATTTGGCTTCATTTTTACAACTGCTCCGGATCACCTGCCTCCTTCTTACGGGAGAAAGCCGGGGTCAGCTTCCTTGGATTTGGAGCTAATTGTCTTCGGAATATGTACCTCGTAAATTCGATAAAAAAAAAACACACCAATAAGCTTTCATAGATACTTAAGTTGCATTTGTTATGATTGTGATGTGAATCTCAAACATTAAACAACATCCTAGACGTTATTGGAGTTTGGTACTTTGGTTAGAGAGCATAAGACTAACTTTGTAATTCTCAATAATGAAATGATCAAACGCAAAAAGGTTTTATAATAAGTTCCATCCCCTTCTTATCATCCTTTTACGTATTATTTTCTTTAACAAAGTTCTTTCTTGTTTACATTCTATTTCTAATTTCTATTATTCAAAAAAAAAAAAATTCAAGCTCAATCCTATCAGGTACTTGTACATAAGTTATTAAAATTCACCACTTTCTTGATGTCATATAAATGTTATTGAAAAATGGTATTCTAAAAAGCATTGAGGTGTTTTTCAATATTATGTATATTTAGTTAGATATCTTTTTGTGAAAAGTATCCTGACAAATTTACACGAATATGTTATTTGATTTGTTCTCATTTTGCTGAAAGGAAGAACAGAATGAGGTCCTCCAAGGAAGAGGCATAGGAAGAGTGAGCCGTTGTTAAACATGCATCTTTACCCTATTTACAAAAACATAAAACTTACAGTAAGGAAAATGATAACTTAAAGGACAAAAAAACCATAGGCTTTTTGATGACCTATCGACCCGTTTATGCAAGTGAGGTTCCGGTCTTGGGCCGAGGTTTTTAAAATAAAATTTCATTTAAAGTCAATTAATTTTTATCATGCATGAATATAAGAAAGCGAGATACCACCACTGTTAACTAAACAATCCTCATTGATAAATTAATGAAGAATATTAAATGACTTGTAAGTTTCAAACAACTCTCAGCGCAACAAAGAAAAAATCAGCGTAAAAATTCTAAATCATCATCAACAAAGCACACTTTTAGTTGGGCGTTGACAATGGATGCTACGTTGTGTCGTGTGTGCCACGTTAACAGCTTACAAGTTACAAACCTTTGCAGGAACCTGGGCGCCATACTCGAGGAACCTGCAGAGCACCGCTTGAACAGCAGATATACTCCTCCCAAACAGAAGACCAAAGACAACCCACTGTAAATTCCCACACTTCACAGTGATGGTAGCAGTAGTAGTACCAAAAACACAGAAGCCCCACTGTAGCATTAGAACTTAGGTGGAGGAGGAAGATGGGACTAGCTGAATAAGCTCACCACGTGCAGGTGCTGGGGGGCGGCGAGAAAACGGTGGTCCTGGGTCACGGGTTCGGCACGGACCAGTCGGTGTGGAAGCACCTGGTGCCACACCTCGTCGACGATTACCGGGTCATACTTTACGACAACATGGGCGCCGGCACGACGAACCCGGAGTACTTCGACTTTGAAAGGTATGCTACTCTCGAAGGCTATGCGTACGACGTACTGGCCATTCTGGAGGAGCTCCATGTGAGCTCGTGCGTGTTTGTTGGGCATTCGTTGTCGTCCATGGTGGGTGAGACGTTTTCAATTCTTTTTTGTTTTTTTATAAAGTCGAGAATAACATTGATAATAAAATATTTTTGCAGCGATTACAAGTTGTCATGTGGCTGATAAAGGTCACGACATTCCCGTGACTCGTTATCAATGACCACAGGGGTCGATATTAATAAAAAAACCTAATAAACTTAAACATATTATAATTGAATCAGAACAGAGCATATCCTAAACTATAACTCAACTTAAAGTAACATGCAAATATTACAGGTGTAGGAATACAGAAGAATGAAAGAAAAAATAAGAACAAAACACAAAGTGATAACAATATAGCAGACAACCGGGGACAGCACGACACCCAAGGGTGAGCACATCATTGAAACAAGTCGCTGTACACCACCAAGATCTTCAACACCGTAATTTTATCCTTCTACTATCCTTAATCAAATCCGAACCTAATATCACGAGACAGGGCGGAGAAACCACTACTCACCCACAATAGACCAAGGTATACACATGGGGTGCTCAATCACCAAAAGGAGCCCTAACCACCCCCTCTCTTAACCCCGAACAGATTGCCCCGAACCCCAGATAGATCCCTCCCCCCCCCCAACCCACCCCCTCCCCCGGGCCTCGAATTTAGAGATGTCAATGGGCCGGGGCTGCAAACCAGGCCGGGTCCGAAGAAGGGAAAATCTGGGCCCAGTACAAGCCCTAGCCCTAGGCCTAATATCTAGGGTCGGGCTTGGGCCGGGCCCGGGCCCTATATATATTGCATTTTCTTGTTATTCAAAGTAAAGGCTTGAATTACGGTAATTTCTTGTTATTATTTAAACAAATTATAATGTAGTACTATGACTAGAATTCTTATTATTATGTAAGCAAATTGCTCTCTCTCATTTACATCTCTCAATTTTAAATTTTTTCTTTCATATACTCTAGGCATGTCCAATATTTACAATTTAACGAACCTAATCTTAATCCTTTTATTTCATTATAAGTCATATACATATATATATATATATATATATATGGGAGCTGATCCATTGCTCGCGCTAGCAAATGGAGTTAAGTTGCAAGCGCGATCTGACCTTCCATCCTGAAAGATGGACGGCCCAGATTGCGCCTTTTTCGAAAACTGTCAGTCGTCCGCGACATAGTGTCGCGGACGGACTTTTTTACCTTTTTGCCCCTCCACCCGTCCGCTACACTGTATCGCGGACGGTCCAAATCTTTTTTTTTTATGTTTTTTTAAGTTCGTCCGCTACATAATGTAGCGGACGTTTTTTTGACAAAAATACCCTCATGTTCCATCCGCTACATTATGTAGCGGACGAGTAGGCAGGCACTATTTTTTTTCTGTCCTTTCTCTCATTAAAATTCTGACATGGTTCTCTCTCTCATTTCTCTCGTCAATTTCTGACACACTCTCTTTCTCTCTCTCTCTCTATCTCTCATCAATTTATGACACTTTCTCTCTCCTTTCTCTCTTTTTTCTCTCACCATGATTTCTTTTATGGGTTCTGGATGTAGCACAAAATTTCATAGCATGGATCTTGTTCAACTGCGAAGAAGAGAGGTCGAAGAGCAGCGCCGGAGCATTCAGGCTCAAAGAAAAGGCATTCAAGTAACAGTGCTACTGCCTCACGGCAGTGTCCCTTTGTTCATTTCTCCCTCACACACGCACACATGCACTCTCACGCAAGGCAACAACCTGATGCTACTCCCCTCTCCTTCTTTTTTCACACACAGGTGCACTAATCCCCTCGCCCTCACCTCCTCACGGCAGCCATGGCTGCTTACCCACGAACCCATCACTGTATCTCATTAGAGCCCGTTTAACCCTCTCTTTCTTACTTTGTTTCTGCAAACTTTTATCATTTAGGTAACCATACAAACAAAAAACATTATCTGAAGAAAAAATGTTTCCAAAAGGCCAAATTCACAAAGACAATGCAGAACATGAGAGAAAGGACAGAACAAATGTTTCCCAGAACTTTTATCCCATCTGTGCACTACCGAGACAAAGCAGAACATGAGAGAAAGGACAGAACAAATGTTTTCCAGAACTTTTATCCCATCTGTGCACTACTGTGACAAAGCAGAACACAACAAACATAAAAATTATAATTCATGACTCACCACAACAGAACAAATTTCGAGGAAGAGGCCCGCGCAGGTAACAACTCTAATGAGAAAGGACAGTGAGAGAAACGAGAGAGAGAGAGATGTCAGAAGGACAATGAGAGAAAGGACAGAGAAAGAGAAAGAAAAAAAATAGTGTCTGTCAACCCGTCCGCTACATAATGTAGCGGATGGAACATGAGGGTATTATTGTCAAAAAAACGTCCGCTACATTATGTAGCGGACGAACTTAAAAAAAAGATTTGGACCGTCCGCGATACAGTGTAGCGGACGGGTGGAGGGGCAAAAAGGTAAAAAAGTTCATCCGCGACATAGTGTCGTGGACGACTGACAGTTTTAGAAAAAGGCGCGATCTAGACCGTCCATCTTTCAGGATGGACGGTCAGATCGCGTTTGTAACTTAACTCCATTTGCTAGCGCGAGAAATGGATCAGCTCCCTATATATATATGTATGTATGTATATACATATTTATTTGTCTCTCATTTTATTTTTTATTATATGTTAAACCTTTTTATACTCTTCTTGGTGAGTTTTATTAATAAAATCTTAACACATAACAATTATTACTATTTGAAATAAATTATTTCTACTATTTGATATTTTACTTCTTCTTTTGTTGCTGAAAGAATAACAATTATTTTTTAAAGTGATTGAAAACTCATAAAAGATGAAAATAATATTATTATTTTACTATCTATTTTGTTATTATTATTTAATAATATAAATATTAGCTTTTTATATGTATTTTAACAGTTATTTTTTTACGCACAGTGCCAATACTAATTTATATGTAAGAGGATAGAATTAGTCGGTTTGGTATTTATTGACAAATAAGTTCGGCCCATCCAAGACGGCCAAGGCCTCTTCAAGGAGGCTTGTGATTTCTCACGGTTCAATTATAATCTTTGTAATCTAATTCTTATTTTACGTTAAACATATATTTGATTATTGTACCAAGGAAGAACGATCATCATAATTCATGTTCAGATTCATTGCTCATTCGATCATTATTGGACACGCACACTTATATATAATAATGTGTGTACACAATAATACTGGGCCAAAAGAGGGCCTATGTATAGGGCCAAAAAGGGGGCTAGTTTTCTGGCCAAAAGAGAGCCGGGTCGGGCCAAACCCGTGCCATTTTAGGGCCGGGCCAAAAACGGGCCATTTTAGGGCCGGGCCGGGCCTATTTCTCAAATAATTCTGCCTGGCTCTAGCCCTGGCCCAAAACCTAAGGGTTAGGGCCAGTCCGGGCCCAAAAATGGGCCAGCCCGGGCTCAAATCCCCCCTTTCTCCCAACAGAACGCCCCCACCCTACCCTCACCTTCGAGACCCTTTCCCCCCTACCCCAACCCTCCAAGACCCTTTCCCCCTACCCCAACCCTCAAAGATCCCCAGGTTCCACATAACAAACAGATAACAAAGGCTCAGCCCCCTCAAAATCAAGCCCTCCCTTAACTACCAAAGAAATCACAACTGCAAACCCATTCTCCACCATTAGTACTATACATCACGGAACAAGTAAGAATGAAAGGCAGAAAAACTGAAGAACCTTTTAGAAGTGTCGGCGCAATTCCGATTACAGGCGGTAAGTTCCGGTCACCGCCGATGAAATTCCAGTCACCTCCAGTGGAAGGTAGAAATTAAAAATGACAAACGGGAAGATCTGTTTGGATCTACCAAGATCGACCCAGATCGAAGACTTACCAAAAGGTTGCCGTCTCTGATCAGATATTGTGAGGCGACACGCTGCCGACCGCCCATCACTTGCGCCACTGGCCACCCATTGAACAAGCCTCAAGGCTATCACCACACAAGACGGAAGAACGGAAACTATAGACAGGAGTGGCTACCGCCCCACGTGCGCAGAAGCACGGTGGGGCGGCCATGGGAACTGTCCGTTGAAACCTTGTTAGAGAGAAGGCAGAGAGTGTCTTTTTAGAGAGAGAAAGTGTGCTTTTTTCAAAAAAAATTTTAAGTGTTTCATAACTAGCTCTTTCAGTTAGTGCATGTATACAAGTTTTTGTGAGTTACCTTGCTGAGACTTATCTATTAGGTTTCTGAACACTGATGACTACTTTGGAGGATTCGAACAAGAAGATATCGATCAACTATGCGGAGCAATGGAATCGAATTACCAGGCTTGGTGCTCCGGCTTCGCACCATTGGTGGTGGGAGGTGACATGGACTCTGTTGCAGTCCAAGAGTTGAGCAGGACCTTATTCAGCATGAGACCTGACATAGCATTAAGCGTTTTCCGGATACTTCAGGCATTTACTCTCACGTGACATTGCCTTGCCATATAATTCAGAGCTCGAAGGACTTGGCCGTGCCGGTGTTCATCTCGGAGTATCTCCACCGCATCCTAGGTGGCAAGTCCGTGGTAGAGATCATCGTTGTGGAAGGCCACCTGCCACAGCTGAGCTCCCCTGAGGTCACGGTCCCTGTGTTGCTTCGACACATTCGGTGTTAAAAAATAAACATGATTTGCGACACATTTGGTGTGGAAAAATAAACATGATTAGTTTTACTTTAGTAAGATAATGAATTAGAGTTCCCTTAGTTGGGTTTTAATTTTGTGTTAGTGGTACATGTGTTACTGGTCTACTAAAGTTATGTGCTACTTGAAGTGATGGATAAGTAATTGCATCGAACGTAGATTAAATATTTGAGTAATATATTGTATTTTTTTCATTCTAACCTTAGAGAAGAGAGGAATAAAGTGGGTCAAGAAAGAGAAAATTGGGATAATGGAGTGTTAAGTGTGGAGAGAGAAATGATTAAAAAAGTATAAGAAAGTAGGTCAGGTGAGAGAAAATGAGTTGATGGATATTTAAATGTGAAGAGACAAATAGAATAAAAAAGTGTAAAAGGAGTAACTATGTAAAAGTACCTACAGATTCTTTCTTAATTTAAAAATGAGCAATTTTTGTATAACGGTTAAAAAAGAAAAGTTGATCAAATTATTTAGAATAAAGGAATAATAACTAAGAGTTACCTTAGTAGTACCATATAAGCCACGTACTTTAAAAGTCTAGGAAGGTTTCGAGGGTTTAATAAGGTGTATGGCTCAAGCACAAGAGGCAGAGAGATGAAATTTTTAAGGGTTATTGTGCTTCACTTCAAGATTTATTGTATGAGTTTGAGTAATTATTTTTAAATTTTGAGGGAGAGGGAACATTGCGTTTGTGAAACTCCTTTTTGGGCGTCAACGTCATGGATTCGATCTTCTATAATACAATGATTCACAGATTTTGCCCATTAATCTTTGAGATATGCCCGTCTTTTGAAATTTTAAGCATTCTAAACTTCGTTTTCAACCGAACATGCCTGACATCGCCTTTTTCGGGCTGATAACAAGAACTCGGAATAAAATGTTGTTGGCCCGGGAAATGAGTGCAATGGCCAAGGATTTGACCCATCCCACTACCATCAAGATAACTATAATTTTTATATCACTACAATTAATAGTCGTTAAAAAATTTTAGTGACTTTTCTGCTGATACATTCAGTAACAATTCGTAGAAGCACTTTTTTGGCATTATTAAATAAAAGTAACTGAAAATATATAATAACTATTAATTTTTGCTATATGAAATATTATAGTTATCTTTTTATAATCTGGATAGCAACAAAAAAATTTCCGTTGGTAAATCCGGTGAGTGTGCCTTAAGCTTGGGTCCGGCCTGTATGTTGACAAGTAGCCCAAGACGGAGTTTAGTTTGTGACTGAGGTGCTAGACTTTTAGCCCCTTAATTGACTTTAAATATGACGGAGTGATAATATGGGTCAAGTGATTCACTGCTAATTGAAACATATAAACCCAAAATACATGTGGTCCAATCCAGTTACTTTTTTTTTTTTTTTGAGTATCTAAACCGAGATTTACGTGTTTCTTTAACTGAAAATTGGATTTGGAATTAGATTGCCATGATATGCGTATTGTTTTCTCAAAATTTAATGACAACCTGTTCCAAAAATAAAAAATAAAAATTTGTTAATAGCTTTAATATTCTTATTTTTATAATTTTTCAGATGTTCTAATGTCTTATAAGTTGAGCTGATTTCACTATATTTCTGAGTATCCCTTCACTCGTAATTAATTTATTTCTATTCTAACTTTTCTAAGCAAGCCCAAGGCGGGACGCAGTTCTTGATCGTCAATGATAAGTTCTCTTTCGAAATCAACTATTTGGCCCCTTTTTCTTATGTCAATATTAACCTCTATTGTTGGAATTATGATTATATTCATAGCAATAATTACTCATGATCAAGGATGTTTTACATTTTTTTTGGTTATATGATTTGTCTCCGTAGTTCTAATCTGAGCAAGATTTATACGTAAGCCTGTTTTTGCCCTAAAAATGGTGTTTTACATATCCAGTCCCTGAAAAAAGAGTCTCTTGACTTTCGCGACGAATCCCAAGCTAATTTTGGCCAAAATCTTTGCAACCAATCCTAATTTCTTAAAATTTAAATCAAGGGTTTATGAAAAGAAGTCAAATAAACTTTTTCCTTAAGTAGGGCCGGCCCAAACCATATTCATGAGTTGGGCTACCAATAAGCTATAACTTCGCTTATGAATCCATATGGGATGTTCCTTTCCCAAGCCATATGCTCGAGTTGAGCTACGAATTTTGTAAAATGCTGTACAAAAAAAACAATATAACAAGGGTGGAGCTAAGCTAGATTCACACTTTTGTCACTGAAAACATATTAGTGACAAATTTTTAGTGACAATAAGGTTTAAATTCAGTCTGTAATATTAACCTCACCCTATTATAAAAAAACAAAATTAATATGCTGCATCTACATATCAAAGGAAAATATAGCACTTGGTTATTTTTTCTTTCAATTAGTGCCCATCGGTATCGAAAAAAACCTTTTTCAGTTGAAGATTTATCTTGGGCCGATGCAGAGTGCAACTTGTAAAACAAGTCATCTGTAAAAATTTTCCAGTGTCTTATCCTAAGAATGAGATTGGGTTCATTGTCAGATCAGCAATTAAATTTTTTTCAAAATAATGCATAGAAGCTATGCAATCAGGTAAAATTAGTATTGCTGTAATAAAAGTCATTATAACAAAGTTACCTCAGATATAAATAAACGGGTCTAGAAGGACAGAACTTAGGATGCGGCTGTGGTTGCTCTGACTTTTTGGTCTGGACCACTTGCTGCGTGCCACAATCATTCCAATAAAATCCATCTACCCAACAGTAACCTGTAATGTCTCTCAGCGCTTTAATTGGGAATCATTTGCGTAGTCGAAAAGAAAACCATATGAGAAGGTTTGCCAATTGTAGCAGAATCCAAAGGAGAGAACACTTGAGTGACTGGCAAAAAGTTACAAGTTGATCCACTGGGTCACACGGCCAACTTCAACTCTACGCCCTCGTGACAGGCCCATGCCGTCCAGTGGATTACTTTGGAAGTTGGAAGGTATTATTTTGCTTAGCTTATTCTTCTTTTTCTTTAATGTATTAATGGCGTTGTTTGATCACAACAATACTGTCCTTCGTGAGAGCAAAAGAGCTCCTCCTTCTCTCTACTTTCTCTCTCTAGAAAAATTGACACAACTGCTCTGATGCCGCCGAGGGAGGGGGTTGAGATGCTCTTCCTCCCCTCTTCCCCCCACCACCCCTCTCTCCATCTCAATTTCTAGTCTCCCCGTTTTCTTCTCAAGCCTAGCCGACAACCGTCTCGTAGCCCTGCCAATCACCTACCACCATCATAGTTGCTGTCGTATCATTGCTTCTCACGCCCCGCCATAAACGACGTCGCTGCCAAGCCACTTCATTGCCACCATGGCCTTGAAGATCAAGCTCTAGATTACTCTCACCATGGCCTCCAGATCTCAGTTACATCTAAATCCCAGTGGAGGTGTAGCTTGATCTGAGATGGATTTTGTTGTTATTTGTTTTCATCTCTCTGTTCCTGTTCTTGTTTAATTTTGTTCTTGTTTCTCCCTTCTTGCTTATGTTCTTCCGGGTTTGGGGGTTGGGGGATGGGGAGCGAGGGGAACAGGGTTTTTTGGGTGTTGAATTTGTTTGTTTTAGGCTTCGTTTGACAAATTTTTTTTTTATTTTCAGTTTTTAAAGAGTAGCTTAATTTTTATTTTTTTACAAAAACAAGTGGGTGTTTGATAACCCTTTTTTTAATTTTTTTTTTTTTTGTGTTTGGTAACCCTTTTATTTTGACTTTTTTTTGGGTGGTTTGCGGTGGCAGTGGTGGGGCGTAGCGGTGGTCGACGATGGTGATGGCCGGTGGTGGTCGCCTGTAGGCGGCAGATGGTTTGTCGCGGCAGTCGCCGGCAGTGGCTGCCGGCGGTGGTGGCCGGAGATGGCTATCGCCCGGTGGTGGCTGCCGACGGTGGGCGGTGGCTGCCAGCCGGCGATGGTGACCGGAGCAGGCTGCCTCCCTGTGGTGGTTGTCGGCGGCCAGAAGTGGCTGTCGGGCGACTGTGGGCGGTGGTGGTCGGAGGTGGCCACCGCCCACCGCCTCCCAGTGGTGGCTGCCAGGCGGCGGTGGGCGGTGGGTGCGTTGTGGTGGAGGTCTCAAAAAAATTTAAGTGAAAAAAGGGCTTTTTTTTTTTACTCTACAATTTAAAAGTGGTTTTTTTAATTGAAAAAAAAAATGGTTACCAAACGTACTTTTTTACCCAATTTTCAAAACTGAAAAAGAAAAAAAAAGAACGTCAAACATGGCCTTAGTTTGCTCTTTTTAGTCTTTTAGTGAAATGTGGGGAGGTCGGGTGAGGGTAAGAGGTTGAGGTAGAGGGTGGAGCAAGTTGGGCTAAGGGGTTTGGATCCTTTGGATTGTGAAGAAATTGTGGCTTTGATGGTGCTTTTTTCAGATTTTGATGGATTTGCAATGGTGATTTTACAGCAGTGGTGCTTCTTAGAAAGGGCAAGATGTGACTTTTGTCCCACTCATCATCAATGGGGTCTAAAGTCTTGGTTATTGGGCAGAGGAGCTAGTTACATTTTGACTTTTGAGAGAGGTTTAGAAAATATTTAATTTAATTTATTATTTGTAAATAAAAAAAAGTTGTAGTGTTTTTTGATCCATCAAGGTTAGTTTCTTGATTTTACTTGTATTGCTTTAGAGTATATTTATCTGGTCTTCTTGAAAAATAGCTTAGCTACTCTTGTAACTAAGAAGATGTAGCGCTCCAAGATAGTAATTTGGCTACTCTTGTAACTTGGTTCGTATAGTAATATCATTATTCTCCTAATTAACCTAAAAAAAAATATTGTCCTTCCCCTAACCTAAAAAAAAATATTGTCCTTCCCTGATTATCTAACCCCCAAAAGGCTTGAATTTATAACCTTATACAAGTAAGATAGAAACTTTACATTTAAGCTATCACATTGGTTTTACGGACACGTTTTCTCGTTATAGACATGTTCATCAAACCAATGTGTTAATGCAATGGGTTAACACATGCAAATATACAAGAGTCGGTGAACAAGCTTATTTCTATAAAAAAAAAAAAGGCGTCTATACGTGCTTACACCGTTAACAAATAAGTTATCGGTAACTTTCACTCTTTCTAAAATGGTAACTTATACTCTTCCTTTCATGTTTTACATGCATCACATCACATGTGTCTTAAAAGCTCATAACAACTAGCAGGATGGTGATGTCCCTTTTTTTTATGCCATAAGATTCTCGAGTAGTCTGTTATAAATCATCCCAACGATTTTTACTCTTGCTTCCATCCTAGCATCTTTTGTATTTGACTATGAAAAATATCATGCATCATGTTGTTGACTACAAGTAAGCACATACAAGAAAACGGTAGCTTCATCGGCACTCCTATGAAGGCTATGACACCTCCTGCATTGCTATGCAGAATTGTACTTCGCATTATGTGTTTAAAGTAGTTGGAGTGCAACGAGAGCCAATAAGCATCGGGGGTGGGGGGGTGGGGGTGGAGGATATAAGGAATATTAATTCAAATTAAGCATAAGAGATACAAAATGATACTCTATAACATTTTTCCTTTAACAAAGATCATCATAAAATTATGATAACACAAGGGCAAATAACAAGAGTCAGAGCAAGCGACAATAAACAGTAAAAATGCTGCCTTTAGAAGAAGGGAAACATAGGTGCTCTTAAATTACCCAAGATTACGAAAGAAGTGTCTTGTTGGGTTACATGTAGTCTCCTTATTATCCTATCTATCTACACATAAAAAGAGAGACTTAACTACAGTTGTTAAGAGATAGCTTAAGTAAGATTCGAGTATATGACTTATGTTTATTAATTTTGAAAAAAAAAGTGATAACGAAAACAAAGTTCCACCCTATAGTTAATTTTTATTTTCCACTAATTTATAGTGCACTTAATAAAACAAAAAAGAGAAATGATATCTATATGTCAACTCCAATTGCGTTGGATCAGGTCTCACCAGAAAAACCATGGCACGTGTCTAATAATTGGGCAGTTGATAAGTAGGAGAATCTGCACTTTGCCCCCGTCTACTTCCATCAAATTGTGATATGTCACTCTCTGCTTTTTGCTAAACCTACATTTACTTTTAGAAAATGTGCACATTAGACAATTTCTTTCCAACTTAACATGCTTCTTAGCACAAATGGCTTGGCGCCCAAAATAATATTTTAGAGACAAAAATATCCTTTTAAACTCATATAATATCAAATTGGCCGTTACTTTATACAAATACCCTTTCAAGTGGCATAAAAATACATTTTTGAAGGGCAATATTATCTTTTCATCCCAAAAATAACTAACCACAATATCTTCTACCTCTTGCTCCTCTCTTCCCCCTTCCCCCTAAAATGATGCCACAGTCACCGCTATAAGTACTGCTGTAAATAAACCGAGTTGTTCACGAATAGCTCAGAGTTTGTTCCCTTTAGAACTCGTTCATCTTCATTTGTATAATATATAAACTGAACACTATTTTAAAGCTCGTCTATTAAACGAGCCAAGCATGAGCACTTTAAAATGTTAATGAATGTGTTCGTGAACGACTCGTATATATAATAAATTTTTATTTTTAAAGGATGAAAAATATGCACATATATATATATATATATATATATATAGAGAGAGAGAGATAGATAGAGAAAGCTGATTCGTTGAGAACGCTAGTAACATAAGAGATTTTGCCAGCGTTAGATCGAGAAAGCTGTCAGTTGTTGCTACAATATGTAGCAGACAGACCTTTTTACCATATTACCCCTCCTCCCCCATCCGTTATAATGTAAGGTAGACAACTTTTTTGGCTTGACATGTGACAGTCAAAAAGTCGTCCGCTATACAGTATAGCGGACGACTTTTCGCCTGACAGTGGTCAAGTCATCCACAATCCCCCTGACAGTTGTCACAACAGTCCTGGGGCGACAGGACTATTGCTTTGTCTTTATCCCATCGTCTGCGATACTGTGTAGTGGACAACTTTTGTTTGGCAGACGGTTTTTACTGTCCACTATACTATGTAGCGGACTTAACCCGTATACAAACCTATTTCGAAACTCTTATTCATTCTTTCTTCTCACAATTTTTCTAGCAGCGTTGGCAAGTAGATCTGCATAATTTCTTCCAAAGAAATCATTTAATTGTCTCATCAATCACGTAAGTTCACAAACTAATCCTTTATTTATTCATAATCTAGAGTTATTATGAGTATTGCAGCTTGTGCATGATTTTGAATATATATGCGCTGGATTGTGCTAACGTTTGTCAATATATGTGTATTGCATATTATTTGTTCATGTGATTTCACTTACAAAATTCGATTCCATGTCTGTTTGTATGTATGTACATACACATATACAACATGTGAACTTATGTGAGCACATGCTAGCGTTGTATGTTTGAGAATGTTTACACTTCCAACCTTGCCGTTTTTTCATAATTTCAGTTGCAAAAAATGAATTTTAACCCTGGACCAGAAAATCCCTCCGTATTATATGACCAAGCAAACCATATCAATATACTCATATGGGATGGTGGAGTAAGATAATTATTTTATCAACTTTTTTATTCTTGCGAACGTTGTATACCGTTTGTTTTGCTTAAATTGTATTTATTAATTTGTAGGAAAGAGCACTCTCAATACGGTAGAAGTATTCGATAATTTCAAAGCCTGAAAATTGAACAAATACCAAAAAGATTACTGCGTGGGATTGGGTTTGGGATTTTCACACATGGGCAGATCTTTCAACGCCTTGACCGGCACTTAATAGGTGCCCTTGTTGAAAGGTGCAGAAGTGAAATGAATACGTTTCACTTCCCTCTCGGAGAGATGACAGTTACCCTAGAAGATGTAGGGTTCATCTTAGGGTTACCGATGACGGGGCGGCCGGTAATAGCTTCTCTGTCGGAAGCAACTAATAAGAGAATCGCTAGGGACTTCTTTACTTCGATATCCCAAGATCAATTTAGCACTGGTGGTATCAAGTTGAAATGGTTGGTAGATACCTAAAGGTTCTGCAGGATAACTACAAGGATCAGATGCTTGTGCTGTACACACAAGCTTTCCTCTTGTGGGTGATGGGGGAAATTCTGTTCCCAACAACGTCGAAGAATACAGTCAGCGTCAAATATTTACCATTGTTGGGTAACCTGCTGGAGGTTGGGGATTATGCCTGGGGTGCAACAACTCTTGCGTACCTGTACCGAGCATTGCACAAGGCAACGAGGCCTGACTCCAAAGCTATATGTGCATGTCTCTCGCTATTACAGGTATATCATACAAATCTTGATTACGTGCTCAATTTCTTTTTTGTTGAATCGGCAATAAATTTTGATGGGATACTTTATTTAATTTGTCTTTGCTCTCAGGTGTGGTCTTATGAACACCTTGCTGCTGGCGCACCAGACGTAGGGATGGAACCGATAATGTATGGCATCGGTTGTGCTCCTAGGAGTACAGCCAGAAGGCCAGCCACTACCCGAGGAGAGACGATCCCCATCATAACATTACGTACTATCGGGGGGAGCTCGACTCGCTATCTCCAGGCCAGATGCGATGGGCACCGTACAAATGTTTGGCTCGACGGGTATGAGAGTTGTTCGTCTTCACGCTTTTCGGGTTACAACACACACCCCTGATCCACTTTAAGGCCGCAGAGTGGCAACTATCAGATTCCGCTATGCACCATTTTGACTGCCCACAGGGGTTGCCAGCCGATGCGCTGGATATGAGGCTTAATAGGAACCCACCGAGTGTCAGACAGTTTGGCAAGGCAAATGCATAAGACTTGTGCGTACGAGAAATTAAGGTTTGGAATTCCTGGCAAGACACGCTGGCGGCCATTGTTTCAGAGCCTGACCCCGTGATCAGCATCAAATAGTATAATGAGTGGTACTACCGCATCACTCGGAAGAGAGTAGCCCCAGTAAGGTTTGAACGCGGGGAGAAGTACCACCCTAGGGGTCAGATCGATGAGCAGATGGCATACAATCTGGTAAATTACCCAACCAGTGCTTTTAATTGAACTTGATGATTCTAAGTGTGTGTATGAAGTTACTTATTTATTGTCTCTTTGTAGGTTAATGCCTCGTTCGCCTTCTTCAAGAAGTTGAGCGAGCGGAAGGATCTGGTGGATGCAATGGGCGATGAGCTTCACCACAGGCTGAAGCGTTGGCATTTGGCTGTGGGAATTTTTCGTGCCAAGCATCGGGACAGCCTTCGGGCGTCAGCCAGGGAATGGGTTATCCGGGGTGGCAGCCCTTTATGTGAGCGAGGGATACGGTGATCCTTCGGGACAGACTTCGGGGGTGAGCCAGGGATACGGTGGTCCCTCTGTACCAGGAATGGGTGGTGATTGAGAACCGCCAAGCACCATGGGCTAGGCTCAAGCGTCGTGGGAAAAGTATAGTGCGCCCTCCTTCTCTTTGCTTTTGGACTCGAAACCCCAACCCCTCTCTCAAAGTCATGTCACGTAAGACTGGGGTTTTGAAAACATCAGTCTATCTGAGACACTGCTCATTGTCCCATGGGCGGGACCATATGTTGCCAAAGGAGGGCAATATCCCCCGATCGACCCCCAAAGGCAATATCGCAAAGGGCATCCATTGAAGTCCCTAAAGCCGCATAAATGCCAAATAATCAGAGAGCGTTATTCTAGCGGGCCCTCCCAAGACAAAGCATCGTATAGTGTGGATCACCTAGAGGGCATGGATTACTGTTGCTTGTGGGGAGAAATGTCCTCCCTGACTTCGGGGAGTTGGTTAGACAACAGTGTCATCTCTACCTACGTGGAGATTCTGAAGGAAAGGGGTCAGGAACGGCTGAACGAGTATTCGGGCATTTTTTTGTGGATGTCTTTTTTCATAGCCTCCTAGTGTCTGAATGGTATGAGTGGGTCGAACAAAGGGGGAAGAAAAAGTTGAGCCAGTGGAGACCGTCCGCTAAACTACAAGCGTATCTTAATAGGGATAGTCCAGTGAGCGCAAGGGTTGCCCATGTGTTTCTAATCTCATTTTTAAGGGAAAGCCACTGGTACTTGGTTTGCTATGAACCAACAGAAAAAGTCGTATCGGTGATCAACAGTCTCCACGACGATACCATCCACATGCCTGTGTTGCGGATGTACAAAGCCCAATTGGACTCTATGGTAATCTTACGATTGTTGTTTAATGCTTATTGTAACTTGCCAATTGTAAATGTTAACTCGTGTCTTACGTAGTTTTTTGTTTCTCACAGAATCTATTTTGTGCCATGGTCCATGCTATCCGTGGTGTACATGTACTGGCGCGGCCAAAGCTTCATTTCTGATTGAAGAAGATGAGGCCCAAGCAACATAATACTTTGGACAGCGGCGTCTTCCTTTGCATGTACATGGATTACATTTGTCTATCTGAGAACCTCAGGGTGGCCGCCTTGAGTTAAGAATGCGTAGAAGGCTTTAGATATAGGATAACTTGGCAAATTATGAAAGGCCGGCCTAGAGCGGTTAGGTTTATTGAAAATCCGTCTAAGGACGAGAATCCGGCTCAACATGAGGACCCCAGTTGACATTGTACCATTAGAATAATTTTTTTTATAAATCATGATTATTTAAAAAACTGTCATTGGTATGATTTGATTTGTGTTGAGATCAGTTGATTTGTGTTGAATATGACTGATTGATTTGACTGATTTGTGTTGAAATCAGTTGACATTTGATTTGATTTAAGTTGATTTGATTAGATTTTGATTTAAGTTGGTTTTTTTGCTCTCATTGAGAATGATTGAACGGTGGGAAACAAAATGGGAAAATTTTTTCTAAGTATTGAAGTTGAGATGTTCTAATGCGCTGTCCGCTACACAGTCTAGCGGACATCCAAAGACCGAAAAAATTTCTAAGTGTTGAAGTTGAGAGTTTCTGTTGTGCCGTCCACTACATAGTGTAGCGGACTTCCAAAGATAGGAAAATTTTCGAAGTGTTGAAGTTGGGAGTTTCTGCTGCTCCGTCCGCTACACAGTGTAGTGGACGGCCAGAGGAAAATTTTCCAAGTGTTGAAGTTGAGAGTTTCTGCTGCGCCGTCCGCTATACAGTGTAGCGGATGGCCAAAGACAAGAAAATCTTCTAAGTGTTGAAGTTGAGAGTTTCTGCTGCACCGTCCGCTACACAATGTAGCGAGCGTCCAAAGACCGAATTTTTTTTTAAATGTTGAAGTTAAGAGTTTTTGTTGCGTCGTTCGCTCCATAGTGTAGCTGACGACCAAAGACAAGAAAATTTTCTAAGTGTTGAAGTTGAGAGTTTCTGCTGCGCCGTCCGCTGCACAGTGTAGTGGACGACCAAAGACAGGAAAATTTTCTAAGTGTTGAAGTTGAGAGTTTCTATTGTGCTGTCCGCTACACAGTGTAGTGGACGTCCAAAGACAGGAAAAATTTCTAAGTGTTAAAGTTTAGAGTTTTTAATGCGCCGTCCGCTCCATAGTGTAGCAGACTGCCAAAGATAAGAAAATTTTCTAAGTATTGAAGTTGAGAGTTGTGCTGCGCCGTCCGCTACACAGTGTAGCGGACGGCTAAGCTCAATTTTTTCTAACTGTTGAATATGAGAGTTTCTGTTGCGCCGTCCGCTATACAATGTAGCGAACGACCAAGCCCAATATTTTCCAGTAAAGCGGGCATTTAGCGACCGATTTTTTGTCGCCAATTATGTTTTACGTATTTCAATATTTTTTATGAAATTAGTGACTGAAAAAAATGTTTTAGCGTTAGAACCAACAATCTCAATATCTCAAATTCGCGATTAACAATAAAAAATCATCAATTGACAACCTAACCTAAAATCATCGATCAATAATCACAATTCTCATATGCACAATCAAGAAGCTGATAACACAAATTCAAATAACACAAAATTGTTCAAAATGTGATTAATTTTATTCAGGGTTTAACAGAAAAATTGTTCAACATTGGGGAAAAACTTTTTCACAAGTGCTTTGATAAAAAACCATCATTTGAAAACGCATATGCCCCTTGTGTTCAAAGATTACAAAGTTCCCTTCATTGAGGTCATGCTGCTGCACGAAGTTGTTCCAACCCTCTTCGAAATAAATTTCCTCTTGGCCGCACTTCTTCTTGATTTATAACAAGCCATGACCCCTTACGGCTGGTTAAAGTTATTTCATTTGATCTCGTTGTGGTAAGCAATCTGCAAAAGGCTACCGGTATGGCCTAATATATTCATAATACAATATGACAGATAAGTTTTCAACCAAAGATAAAACTTTTAACACACACGAAAACACAGAGAAAGAGGGATGGCCTACAAGTTCTGTATGAAAACTAGGCATCATGACCTTGAAGAAGTGTCTGCCAAGACTGAAACGTCCCTGTTCACCAAAGCAGAAGCCATCAGGATGGATCTGTCGCCGGAGGGAGGATGGGGATGTTGCTGGAGGCACCGTGGCGTTGAGGGGAGGACAGGGCTGTCACCAGAGGTGGCGCGTCGTCAGGGGAGAACGTTGGTGTCACTGGAGATGTGGGTTGCCGTAGAGGGGGTCGCGGGTGGGTGAGATATTTGAGACATATAGATAAACGGGAGAAAGAAGAATGACCGATCTGATTAATATTTAAAAGCACTTTGACGTCCGCTACATTGAGTAGCAGACACAAAGAATACCAAGAGTTTTTTTAATGAGGCTCCGTCCGTTACATTGTCTAGAGGACTACATTGATAGGGGCAATTTGCTGCGCCATCCACTTGATTGTGTAGCGGACATAAAGAACTCCAAAAAATTTCTAAGTGTTGGGGTTTTAAGAGGCGATGTCCTCTAGATTGTGTAGCGGACATAAAGCAGTCCAAAAAATTTCTAAGTGTTGGAGTTTGAAGACTCTGCAACACCGTCCGCTAGATTGGTAACGGACATTAATGAAGACGTAAAAATTTGTGAGCCATCCGCTACACCATGTAGCGGACGGGGCAAATAAAAAAACCTAAAGTTAGATTTGATGGCGACTCTAATAGGTCCATCATAAATAACCTTCCGGTCTTCACTCGAAAGATAATCTCATCAAAAAAATATTACGTATTATTACAAATGTCAAACAGACTTGATGGCTTATACAAAAAACTAAAGGTCCGCTGCAGCTACTTCTTCTTCATCTTCGGCATCATCTTCTTCCTCGTCTTACAAACCCCCTGGACTTATCCCCAGTACCTTGTAATGGTTCCGCTTGTCATGGTCGGTCATTTTGTTGCACAATGCACACCTTCTCAGCTTTTTAGGTTGAGTTGCCTGTTCAATAGAGCTCTTCATCCGCGTAGATCTCTTGCGGCCTTTCGTTTGCGATATAATTGGTTCCAAAGGCCAGATATCATTGTCGTCTTCCTCCCCTGGCTTGTCATCTTCTGATCCCGTTGTAGGCTCAGTGTCAACCGCATTGCTGACTGAAGCTGCTTCCAACTGATCGACGATGGGCTCTTGCTGCTGAGCTATCTCGAGGAGATGTTTATATCCGGCCATTATAGCAGCACCTTTTACGGACAAACGGGTGAACATTATCACCAGATGATTATACCGCAACGTTTCTGATTCTTCAAAGTCAGTATACAGGTGCTCCGAAAAGGCAATGGTACTGTGTAACCCGTTTGCACCTTTCGTCCACCGTGGCAGGACATATTTATCAGGGATTGTCCTGATATTCTTCTGGGTGAAAAACCGCAGAATGTGTCTACATGAGATGCCATGGAACTCAAACTTCTTGCAAACACATGTCACCGAATCTGTCAATATGTCATGGCTCACCATATAAATTCTGCGCAGCTTCTCAAGGACGAGGTCATTCACGACCGAATAAACCTTGTACTCACGCATAGACATTTCTGCCACCTTCTTTATACTGTATTGTCCCGATTTTTACAGCTCTACTTGGTACAGCAAGAAGATCTCCTTTGTATAGACTTTGGCACCGTTCAGCTCCAGCGGGGTCTCAAGCAACCTTCTCATTTGTTTGTATGTTGTTACAAAGTCTGCAGCCCTTTCTTTTATGAATAACGAAGCAACCGCTTTTTGTGCGGATGTGACGAAACTCTTTAAATTGGTAGTTGTACCCACATAACTATTGAACGTGGCATTCACAGATTCACTCCTGCCCATCGTTTTCATGCCCGCTGAAAAATACCTTTTCGTGTAAACGCCAATCCATTGCTCTTTGCCCTCGTACAAGTTGAAGCCACTCGTTGTCTTGTAATGAGTAATCCTGAACAAGATTTTCCCACCTCTCCTCGAATTCCTCAATCGTTAACGACTTGTCAAAATCCTGTTTAAAGTCTGGATACTTTGCGTACACGTGATGTAGACAATCAGGGTATTTGTTGCTTACGTGCCAAGTGCATAAGTTGAGTCGAGTGTTTGGGAAGAAGGTAGCAATAGCCTTCTTCATTGCCAAATCTTGATCAGTGATGATCACTTTGGGTGCTTTGAAGTTCATTATTTCCAGCCACATCCTAAACAACCATACAAAAAAAGGCGAACCTGAATAGGATGGAGTGATAATAATGATTGACGCCAGCGAAAGGAGGGAACGAACAAATTATACCTTTTTTATGAACATCATGTCTAGAACATCATGAAAATCTAGAGTGACATCATGTGTAGAACATCATAAATTGATGAATAGAGTGACAAATTTGTAGAACATCACAAAAAATCTATTCTTTTTTGTACAAACAAATAAATTATACTTTACCAGTCAATCCATAAAGAAAACTTCACAATTCACAAACTTACCTTACTTGAGTGAAGCTTGGAGCAAGTGTTACTTGATGCTTGAAGGGAGCTGAAAATGCAAGCAAGTCTGAAGGAGAAAAAAATTATGCTGAAAGAGTTGAGAAGAAGGATAATAGGTAATAATGTCTGCAATACTGTGCAGCGGACAGCATTGGCTACAACATTGACGTGTGCAGAAATAAAGGTACAGACATTAATGGAATTGTGTCGGGCAAAAAGTCGCCCGCTACACTGTATAGCGGACGACTTTTTGACTGTCACATCTCAGGCCAAAAAAGTTGTCTGCCTTACAGTATAGCGGATGAGGGAGGAGGGGTAATGTGGTAAAAAGGTCTGTCCGCTAATAGTGTAGCGGACGACTGACAGCTTTTGAAAAAAAAAGATCTGAGGATGAACGGCCAGATCGCGCTAGCAAAATATCCTATTTTTCTAGCGCTCTCAACGGATCAGCTCTCATATATATATATATATATAACCAAGCCCAATAACATACCCATACAATTCCTAAATGCAGGCCAAACCATTACAACTAGAAAGCCCAAAATCTTAGCTTAACTCGTCTTCCTACCCATCTTGAAAACCCTAACATAAATGTTAATTCCTCTCCCAGCCGCACATCTTTTGTTCCCACCCATCTCTCTCTTTTTCTTCACACAGTTCTTCTCTCCCTCCCCTCTCTTAATCTCTTTCTCTCTTATACAGATGCAGAGTCTCCGGCATATACTGAATGGAAGATCGAAGAAACACGTACAAGAATCCGCCCTCTCTTTCTCACTCTCAGGCACGTGCATCTCTCCCTATCCAGATCTGAGATCTTCTGCGGCTCTGAATCTTCAATCTTGTGAAGCTCCAGAAAAATCGATCAACTTCTTCTCATTCGCCGATCCGGCCGTTGATTTAGTTTGCTATTTTTTAGACAAACGAGCCGAGCCCAGCCCAAGTTTTACGTTGACAAACTTGAGTCGAGTTAAAACATCCATGTCAGCCTCATAAAAGAACACGAGCCAAGCTCAAACATCCCAGAAATTATGCGAACCAAGTTCGAACACACTCATGTTCGACTCGAACTCGGTTCTAATACAGGCCCTAGCTGCAAGCTGCCATCGTCACCACTACAAGTTATTGGCACCGCCATTACACCATAGTCCTTATCTTTATTATTTTTTCCCTTTTCTCTCTACCACGCCACCATCATGACTGCTTTCCCTTGTTCCTTATCTTCCCTTATTAACCATACACACCGAATTGCCACCACCACTGGATCACCACCAACATCACAATTGTCCCCACCAACCCAACCACACGCCCACAACTAATATAACCACCACCCTTGAATTGTCGGCACCATCGAATCACCACCAACACCACAATTGCTATCACTAACCCAACATAGGCACCCCTTACATCTCAGCCATCACTTATATCACCATTACGATGACCATTCACACCACAAAATGATTACCACCAGTTTCACCAAACCTACCACTACGAAATTCGCTGCTGCTACCAGTTTCACCAAACCCACCACCATTTCACCAACACATAGATAAATGGTGACGGGGGTGAGTGGCGACTAAGTGGTGGTGGGATGGGATGGGATGGGATGATGAGCTGGATCGGGGTGGGTGCAGAAAAATATGATTGCTTTGGTGATGATAATGGTAGTGGTAGGACGTGAAAGAAGAGATAGAGATCGAGAATGGTCATGGTTGATCTGGCGGTTAGTGTTTGGGATTTACAAACCTAGTGGCTTTGTAGTGCATGGTGGAAATCTATACGTCTAGGAGGCTATGGTGGTGGGTGGGGTGAATTGTGGGGACTGTTGTGGTGGGTTGATTGTGCGGGGTTGTGGTGGTGGGTGAGAGCAAATGATTTTGGTTGATGACTTGATGTGCAAAATTCTCAGAAGTAGAGGTAGGTTTAGCACACACTTTTAAAGTAGAGGGTGCCGTATCGGAATTCACTTAAAGCCCAGGTGGCATAAATAGAATTTCTCCTGATGCTCAAAAAATCTTATCAAACAAAATATTATATTATCAGAAAAAAGACATGTGTGGCTGTCGTCACTTCTCGTCCAACATGCCCGCTCGTCTCGTTCACACCACAGAAACCAAAACACCAGACGCAAATCTAAGACCAAAGTAAACTCAGAATCAAACCAAAACGGAAAATGGGCATTGTCGAAGAAGCTCACAACGTGAAGGTGCTGGGCTCCGGGGAGCAGACCATCGTCCTGGCCCATGGGTTTGGCACCGACCAGTCGGTGTGGAAGCACCTGGTGCCGCACCTCGTCGACGACAACCGGGTCATACTTTACGACAACATGGGCGCCGGCACCACCAACCCCGACTACTTTGACTTTGACCGGTACGCTACTCTGGAAGGCTACGCCTATGACGTGATCGCCATTTTGGAGGAGCTTCAGGTCCAGTCCTGCGTCTTCGTCGGACACTCCGTCTCCGCCGTCATTGGTGCTATTGCTTCCATCTCTCGGCCTGATCTGTTCGAGAAAATCGTCATGATCTCTGCTTCCCCCAGGTTAGTTTTCGTTAATATAGGACAGTTTTCTCCTTCCCTTTAGTTTGGAATATTTTTGCCCTCGTTTGTCGCCAAGTCCAACGCTTAGAGACAAGAAAAAGTGAGATAAGTAAGAGGGCGAAGGAATAGAACATCAGTCAAAATTTTCGAGGAAGAAGCAAAAAATTGAGTAACTAGTGGAAATTAAGCATGAATAGTGATTTAACATCTATGATCTTGTAAATCGCTTTCATGTGTTATTAATAACGGCTATGATCTTGCACTCAACTCAATGCCATTATGGTGATCTCTTCTTGTGATTTTTATCAGATATACATACACTAGATATGCCGTAGATTTATGGCATATAATATGACAAATTTATGCGCGCGATTGGATAATGTCGAAGAGACATTTCAGATAGTGTTTGCAGTATATATTTTGACTGTGATCACTTCAACAGATGAGTTTGAATCAACTTGCATAGCGTTGTGAAAATGGATTCAAATTTTGAACTTGCATAGCATAGTATGTATACGTGGGCTGATTCAATGACTGTTATCCCTGCAAATAATGAACTGGAATCAGTATACCAACTTTCAAATCAGTTTTTCATCTCTAACGTGAATTTTGAACTACCTATAACCTGTAACAGATAACCTAATAAACCCTTGATAAATAATCCGTCAAATCTTTTTCAATTGCTACTTTTCAGTTCGATAATAGCACCTTTGATGCTTTGACTTAATCCTGTATTTGCGTATGCAAAACACGAAAGTGTGTCATACGAGGCTGCCATTCACTAAGTTCGGTATGGAGCAGAAATTTTATTGAAGAAGCGCTGTGTAAGAAGATATAATCAGCTAAGCTATTGAGATTAAACGTCTAAAACGTACTCACGTTATCATCACTGCATTTACTTTAAACTTGTATTCACAACGTTCTCAAAAGTAGAGTTACAATTTCACGAATCGGGTCAAACTTGATTTAGCATGGTATCAACCATCAGCTTACTGTGCAACTGGGGGGTCAAACTTGATTTAGCATGGTATCACTGGGGGACTGCAACATCGGCAATGTTTCTAGTTATTACGAAATCACTCTAGATAAATATGTATTGAACACGATAACCAAACAAGACAACACGATACAAGCAGTGATCTTCCCCTTAAACATAATACAAGACACCTTACTTATACTTGGAGAAAACAATGATCTTCTCTCTCCGAGCAATGTGGGATAAGATGTCTTATATACTAAGGGCCAAGTTACAACCTTCTTTGAGTAGTCGATGTGGGACATAAAAATACAAGACATATATCAACACTAGTGCACTACCTGAAGTGAAGCATTCGATTTGACATCTTCGTGCACAAAAGAACTTCCAGTAATGTGTTCTTGAAATCTGAAACTTCAAAATGCTTTGACCATTTGAAAGGGATTTTTATGTTACATCGTCACATAAGAGACTTGTTCTTCTACTGCTTATGTGTTGGAAATATAGCCATGAAGTAGGAAAGGGTATAATTAATTGAGTTCAGTTTGATTTTCTTTGTAGGTATCTGAATGATGCAGATTACTACGGAGGGTTTGAACAGGAGGAACTAGATCAGTTATTCCAGGCAATGCAATCAAACTACAAGGCGTGGTGCTCTGGGTTCGCGCCTTTGGCTGTTGGAGGTGACATGGAATCGGTGGCGGTCCAAGAATTTAGCAGAACCTTGTTCAACATGAGACCGGATATAGCGTTGAGTGTTGCCCAAACCATATTCCAGAGTGACCTGAGACATCTACTTTGCCATGTGGTGGTGCCTTGCCACATCATTCAAAGCATGAAGGACTTGGCTGTGCCCGTGGTGGTTGCCGAGTTCCTCCACCAAAACCTTGGCGGGGAGTCAATTGTCGAGGTCATGTCAACGGATGGTCATCTTCCGCAGTTGAGCTCACCAGACGTCGTGATTCCGGTGCTTCTTAGGCACATTCGTTATAATATTTCCGTGTGATTTGTTGCCTGCTCTCGTCACTCCGTATCAAAAAGCGACCTTAGCTATTTCATTTGTTGTATCTATTTTCATGCTACCAACCTAATAATCAATATTGACCGGTCCATTTGACTCACTTGTATATAACTTGGATAACTTATTTAGAGTGTCTGTGATACTGCAAATTTATGCAGTGTTTAGACAAGGATCAGTATCCAACAGAGGGGTTGCCAACATCTTGTACAAATGTTCTTAAAGGCATTAAGTAGCCTCAGCCATGATGATCCATGCCTTTAAGGTCCTCTTCTCTCGTTAATTTTTTTCTTTTTCTGCCTGAATGTATTCTAAGGTTCGTTCATTAACGGAGACAAATGTCGGGAAACAACCGTCCTTTTACTCGCTCGTCCACCTTTGCAAGGCCAAACACGAACATCTATTTTATTCTCTGGTGAGGCACACTGAGAGAAGTGTAGAATGTAGTCAGAGAAAATGTAGGTATCTTGCATCAATAAAAATCATTTACTTCGAAAATACCTGATCAGCATCGATTACCACAAGTCATGTCTTTCGAAACTCAAGATGCTCTGCCCTTAGTTTATATTTGTCCATGTTGAACTGTTTTATGGTGATTATGTAGTCCGTACTCAACAGGGACACAGCTGTTGCTTTACTCTATAAAAGCAGTAGTCCCAGTGACATTTCTGCTAAAGAATTGAAGGGACGAGACTTGAATGTTACTTCTTGTTGCTAAAAATATGGTTCGGGATCTTAGCCAGAAACGATAATCTGCAAGATAGTTTCCAGTAGAGAACTATCCGATACTTAAGTCAGAGTACAGCTACACGATAAAAACTTTAAAAAAAAACATGAAAGACTAGTGTTTGTGAAGTTCTTTTTGTACCTGAAGGAATCCCCTTTATATAGGTGTGGGTGTGAGAACCCTAATGGACGAACCAAGATAATACTCAGTTGTAAAGCAGAAGTGTTGTACAGTGTTTAGCGTCAAAATATTGTTACTGAAAATGTTTTGTCGTTATTATTGAAACTTATAATGATAATTTTTTGTCGGTAAAAAATATTAGTAGCATTTTTTTTGGTGCAATAGAGGATCCGCAAATTTGGCAATATGATGACTGACCTTTGAGGATCACGTCAGAATCCTGAGAATTCCATTAGGACCTTTCAGAATCCTAATTCCTAATAAGATAATTACCGATCTCGTACTTGACCAAGTTTGACCACGAGTCATAAACGGCATGTGCGTATTTTGATTGGTGGTGTACTTTTAGCTATATCCCACCTATTCAAACTTGGTTGTAAAATTTAGATTTCTAGGGACTACAAGTTAGGCTATCAGTAAAAGTAACTGAACTTAATCAAGAAAAGTCACAAAAAAAGAAGAGCATGGTTATCGTCATTTTTCGTCAGCCAAAATGGACCAAAGTAAACTCAAGATCAAACAAGAGAAGGAACAGAAAGAACAACGTGTAGGTGCTGGAAGGCGTCGAGAAAAACGTGGTCCTAACGGGTTCAGCACGGACAAGTCAGTGTGGAAGCACCCGGTGCCGCACCAATTCGACGATTGCCGGGTCATTGTTTACGACAACGTAACATGGGCGCCGTAAGGCTATGCCGACAACGTGCTTTTCATTTTAGAGGAGCTTCATGCGCATTCTTGCATTTTTTTTTTTCTGTCATTCCGCTTGTGCGGCTATTACCGCTGTTGCTTCCATCTCTGGCCTGCTTTATTGGACAAACTCGTTTCGATCTCCGCTCTATTCGTCGAGTGTTCGTTGCTTATTCAGAATTTTCACTCTAATGCACTTTAACGACAGAAAATAGTGGAAGTAACTTACACTACTTGGAACCAACTCTTTCACGAATTGAATTTTAAAATGTTAAATTGCATTTGAAATTTGATTTATTTTTATTTGATTGAGACAAAAGGAAATTAAAATCACATAATTTATATTTTGCATAGAGAAAGTGAAAAGGTAAAATTTTAAACAATTATGTCCTCAAGATACGATGAAACACGGTTATGGTAAATCGCTTCAAATGTATGGTGGCAGCACGTGATGGCCGTTTTGTGTGAGTTGTAGTCGCAGTATAAGTGATGACACGTGTGGCGAAAGTGGTGACTGTGATGTTGCATTACGAAGGGTGGCGGGTGGTCCATATTGGTGGTAATGGTGATAGTGGTGGTTGTGTTATTTGAGCGTCACTAGTGGCAGTGATTGTGGTGGCCACAACGGTGGTAGTGGTTTTGTGGTATCTGTGCCAGTAGCAGCGGTGATGGTGGAGCAGTCTAGTGATGGTAGTGGTGATAGCGTGGTTGTGTTATTAAGATGTCACCAATGGTGGCGTTTGTGATAATAATGATGGTGACAACAACAAAGATAGTTGCGGTGGTGATGGGGTTGCATCAACGATAGTGATGGCGGCAGTCGGTCAGTCCAGTGATCATAATAGAGGCAGTAGTAGTGGCAGTGGTCAGTCTAGTGATGGTAACAGAAGTAGTGATAGTGGTGATATTACAACGTCACTAGTGGTAGTGTCAATGATAGCAGTGGTGGTGATAACAATGGTATGGAGGCAATGACAACAATAGCGATTTGGTAACACAAGTGATAGTAGTGGTGGGAACAACGTGGTGGAGGTGGTAGTTCGGTGATGATAGTAGTGTGGCGATGGTGGGTACAGCGGTCTAATGATAAGTGTGATGGTAATAATAGTGGTGGCAATAGGGCAATGGTAGTGGTGGTAGCAAAAGTAATATGGCAGCAATGTAGACAGTTGTAATGGTGCTAGTCAGTTTATCGCTCACTAAGATTAATGAAGGTGTAAAATAGGATATAATTATATCTGGTTCAAGTAAGTCCAAATTTCATAATCTGACTATTTTTTTATTGACTTTCTCATTATAGAAACAAATTTAGTTAAATCCTACGAAATTCAATTCAAAATTCCTTTTCTTGATATTTCAAAGAATAAAAAATGAATATTTGAAAATAAAATTTCATCAATTCTATAGTTTCAAGAACATTATATCTTTCTCGATCATCAAAGGCATTAACTTTTGTTGCCAAAAGTCTCTTTGCCGAGACTTCTGAAGAGCACCGTGTGCCGTAACCGGGAGAGATTTGAATTAATGGAAAGAGGCTCATCCGTTCTATTTGGGCAATGATGAAAATAAATTGCTTTTCAAATTTTCAATCATCTCAACTTATTCAAAGAATATTATCTCAAAAGTGAATATATCATTAATATTAAATAAGATCAAAATTTTCTACTTACAGAGTATCTCTGTTGTAATAAAAAATATCAATAAATATATTTTAGTGCAATAAAATTGTCAACATATATATATATATATATATATATATATATATATATATATAACAATAACGAGAAGTACATTAGAGGATCTTTATCGTACTATATTGAACAAGTTTTACATTGGTGAAGTCATTTAGCAATGCACTCCCGTGTAATACTTTATGGCACTTGATACCAAAAAACATATGAAAAATATGCCTAATTTTCAATGTTAAATTTGAGAAGGAATATTACTTTAATGGTAAGCTAATGCAATTTCCAATTGCATTTGAGTGGCCAGCAAAATAACTGAAGTTTTACGAGTTAATAGGTTTTGTATGCTACAGCATTGGGTAAAGGTAAGCCATGAATGAGAAAAGGATGTAGTTTGATTTTCAAATTTTTATTAGATATTTGAACGATGTAGATTAACAAAAATGAGACTAACCATACGTAAAATAATTATAAAGATTGAAGTTGTCTAAATCACGAGCATGCAAGTTTAAAACAGGCTAAGTTAAAGACGTATCTGCAAATACGTGGAAAGAGTTAAGAAAATGGAAAGATCTTCTAATCTCTCTTCTACGTTATATTGGCGAGTCGACTAGGGACACACAATATCCGTTGGGATCATACGTATAAGGGTGTATCTAACTCAATAATTCAAACTGATCATAACCATTAGATAGGGCTACAAGTATACTCTCATATGTTAAGCATTCTACCAACTCATTTTTTCACGAATGACAAATAATGAATTGTGCTACGCGCACAGAATAATTCTCATATTTTCCTACTGGGGCTGCAAAGATGATTATCTAATCTAATATCTTAAGCACAAAATCATTCTCTCGATTAAGACACGTGGCCACTTAAGAATGCAGAAGTGCAACACCTTAAACCAACTCTTTCAGTTCAATGAATCATAAGCACCCAACCAAGCAACTCGTTGCATCATAAGTTGTCATAGGACTAAGGCTAACCCAAACTCATTTATCCACCCACACCCACCCATTTAAAAGACACCCAAATCCATCCATTTAGTAATTGGGTCTAATGGGTCAACTATTTTTCAAACCCAACAAACCATGGGTTTAAATGGTTTATAAGTGGGTACCCATTAAACCATCTAATTTAATCCTTATTCCTCAGAAAATAGAAAACTCTCAGCCACACCATCCCGACCGGCCGCCATTACCGCATGCCAAAGCCGAGAACACTTCATCATCGTCATCCTGTTCCCACTGTCCCCGCCATAAGAAACAACACCCCCACGCACAACCAAACAATACCCTCACTTCAGAAGACCTCGAGCGGTTTAGAGGTCATCGTCTCTGAAAAATTCGGTGAAGACCTCAAGCTGGATCCTCAAATTGGAGTCATCTTGGCTCAGATCTATAATAGATCTAGGTTTTGCGGGTAAGGTTGATCTCAAACAACTTATGGGGGCTCAAGTGGAGGCAGGTGCGGTGGTGTTCACAGCGGTTGTGGTGGTTGTTGAAGGGATGGTGGTAACAGTGTGGCTGGGCTGTGGTGGTGGATGTGGATATTTTTGTATGGGGAGGACATGTAGTGGCGTTCAAAGTGGTATATAGGTGGTGGTTGTCATTGTGATGCAATTATGGTGGTGCGATATTTTGTTTTGGCAAGGGGCTGTGGTTGCGTCTGCAATGGTGGGTTTGTCGACGGGATGGTGGTAGTAGTGCTACGGGACTGTTGCCGTTGACTGATGTGGTGGTTGTCGGTGACTCGGTGGCAGTGGCGGTGGTTATCGGTGTGATGGCCGTTGCTGGTGGCGGTGATGATGAAGACGAAGAACAGAGACTCAAGAATATTAGACTTGGCAAAATCTTACGCGGACCCGTGGGTCGATTCGTACCCGCTTTAAAAAATCAGGTACGGGTACATATATTTGAGACCCGCTGAAATTAGACTCGTACCCAGACTGACCCGTAATTTTCGGTTCGGTTCGGTTCGGGTACTGGTTACCCGGGTGTACCCGTGAATTTCACCTATATATACACGTACCTTGACATTTTCCTTATTTAGCCCAGCCATTTTTTTAGGGTTTGGTTTGGGTGTTTGGCTGCCGCCTCTCCCTCTCCCTCTCTTTTTTCCTCTTCCTCCCTCTCTCACAGTAGTTGATAGTTTCAGTTCACGCACCATAGACTCGTCTCTTTATCACAGTCATAGATCTACAGAAGGCCGTTGCATTCCGCTCAGATTCACTCTCTTATATCCACAGGCCCACAGTCTGGCCGATCGTATCAATAGATCTGGCTGATCGTATTAACAGATCTGGCCGATCTCTCACTTTCTCTCTCTCACTCTCACACTCAGATCCACTACGGCCACAGATCTGCTGATGGTAAGTGTTTTTCCATCAGTCGCTCTTTCACTCAATCATAGATCCATTTTCGATGGACATGGGAACTACCACATTTTAGCCAACGGCAACTTTCCACGGATCCGTGGCAAACAACTCCACAGGACCACATATCTGTTGAGCTACTGCACAGATCTATCGCCAATCTTCCAGTCACCGCCGACTGAGGACATGTGATTTGTATCTAAGTGAAAATTCAATTGTGTTGTATTTTGGATTGTTGGTAATGGTTGGAAATGTGATTGTTCTATTTTAGATTTGTTTAACATGTTACTTGAGATAATTTTTAGTTTGTAATTTCTGTTTGTGAAATTGGAAATAATGCTAACAACTATTGAAAGGAGAAACATGTTAGCTGACAGAAGTAAAAGAAGAGAAAAATGCATAACCGGAGAGAAATGTTTTTATTAAAAAAATTAAAAAATTTAATCATTTACCTGTTTAATACCCTACCCGCAAGGGTAGGGTACGAGCATTGAAAAAGAGTACCCGAAAAATCCAGGTAAATTTTACCCGGCCTGTTTTTACCCGGACTCGACCAGGTATTACCCGTATCCGGCGATTTTACCCATTTGCCAGGTCTAAAGAATATTAACCTGTAAATTAGGTATCGGTCATTTTTTGGTTAATGGGTGAAACCAACCCATTAGAGGCATGACCCATTTGACCCACAAATAAATGGGTTGACATGGGTTACTAACCCATTTACACCCAAACCATTTAATTCACGCCCAAACCCAACCCACCCGCCCAATTTGCCACCTCTGATAGGACCATACATAATTAAAGTACCTGCAATATTTCCGGCCCACGATAAAATTGTATGGACGTGTGAATATGGAAATTATATGCCAACCCTGATCATTTGTGCTTTTTTTTTTCATATTAGTCTTTTCGTCCAACAATGAACAAAACATTTTAAGACCACCATACCTTTCTTCTCAAGAAAATCTACAATCATCGGTTAGAAAAACTATACTATATGAGAGTGAGAACGCCCTGCTTAAACCGTAACAACTTTGAGTTTCTATTGTCGCTCTACTGAGAACTTGCCATAACAAAAATAATATGCGCGCACGCAATAGAATGACAGTATCATATTGCGCCCCAAATGCAAGCACGCATGCAAACCTGCCAACAACATAATGCACGCAATGTAATTTAAGTGGCATAGCACTCTTTTATCGCAAAGAGCAAATAAACTCGTCTGCATTAAAAACCTTTGCAAGGTAACACTGTTTTCTATCAGAGAAAGCATGGATAGTTCCCATCGATCAAACATATAAATGTAAAATATTAGTACCATGTAGGTCATATAAATGAAAGTGGGTAAACAAACACGCCTTCTAATCAGTATAAGTTTTCTATAGATCAAATCATTTTTTCAACCTTCTCATTTGCAAATTATATCTTTTATGATTCATATTCTTCTAGAGCTAGTTATGAACGAAATAAATTAATGCAATGCATACTAGCTTGGGAACGCCCAAAAACTGATATTCATAAACTCATGGATAACAATCAGAAATACTTAGTGCCTACCTAGCACCTCTATCGCATCCTTATCTACCAAAACCTGGGCTCGAATCCATGTTTATACCTGGACAGTTCTGCACTCACGTGATTGATCAACGCCAGATGATCTAAGTGAAACATATTGAGGAAAAAAAATATACTCCATGTCATTCTGGAGAATACATATAACTTTTCACAAAACATGCGTTAAAATATATGCCTAGTAAACTAGCTAATAAAAGCTACAAAATATAAGAATTAGAAAAGGGAGTTGATCCATTGATAGCGTTAGAAAAATGAGATAAGCTGCAAACGTGATCTGGCCGTCCACAGGCAATCTGTGAACGGTCCAGATATATTTTTTTTTTTGCATTTTTTAAGTCCATCCGCTATATTATGTAGCGGACAATTTTTTGACAAAAATACCCTATATTTTGAGACAGTGCTCATCCACTACATAATGTAGTGGTTAGTTGAAGCACTACTTTTTTGACTTTTTTTCTCTTTTTCTCTGTCCTTTCTTTCTTTAATGTTCTAACACACTCTCTCTCTCTCCCATCAATTTTCTGACTATCTCTCAACTTGAGAGGCACATTATGGTACAATGCATCCGTTAAAGTCAACATGCAAGCTTTGAGAAACCAGGCTGAATAGTATAAAAGAACCTAGAGATGTCAAATGGGCCGGGCGGCTCGCGGGCTGGCCCGACCTGGCCCGAAAAAAGCCCGGGCTGGCCCTGTCATGAACAGTGTAGGCCCGCAGATAAAGGGCCTTGGACCAGGCCAAGGTTTCACCAAAAATGGCCCGGCCCTAAAAAAGCCTGAAAAAGCTCGAAATTGGGCCCTTTTCTGGCCCTAATTTGGCTCCCTGTTTGGGCAGTTTGGGCCAAACTGTTTGGCTTTTCATTTCTCTTCTATGTTTCTTGTTTTCTTTTTGGATCTCTTGGTTCTTTTTTTTCCTTTTTTTTTCCCCTTCATTATCTTCCACCCAAGACATCCATTATCCACATATCCCATATTTTAACATTTAACTAGCTTAGTCATTGTAACAAGGAGGAGGTGGCAAGACAATAAAACATGGTTTTTAAATTATTTTTTATAAAATTACACAAATGTCCCTAAACTTTACGTATTTATAAAAACACCCCAAACTTTGAGAGTCATGGTAATATTATTGAGAAACGTCTCTATAAGAATATTTTTGCTTCGCACTTCGGATAATTATCAATCATTTTTCTGTAGACTTTCGGACGAAGAAACGTAATCTTGAGACATATTTTGAGATCAAGATTTGTGTATTATTCGAATTATACTTACAAGATTTTCTTTGATTGCACGATTTTGACAAATCTCATATTCACATCTCTTACTAAAACAATAAGAATTGACACACAAAAAGAAAATATTTTTTTGCTGCCCGCTTTTGCTCTAGTTCCTTTTTAGCATTGAGGAATGATAATGGTAAAATGCAAGAGTGCATCAACAATAAAGTTTTTCGAGCTTCAACCCATTATTAAAAGTAAAAGTAGCCTACAACATTTTGCTCTATATAACGATCACTGTCGCTAAATGTTATTAGAGTCATTTTGCATAATTCTTTTAACAATTGTGTTAGCCCTATGGTTGGATAACCTAGGCTTACATCTTGTTTTGATGATAACTACACATTGATTATGTTCTAATGTGTGTTTTGAGTGGATTCTTAGTAGATATATACATGACACTCATGAAGACACATTTGTGAAGTTGGATAGATGGATTAAAGCCAAAGAAGCTTAAAGTTATAGTGGACATGCTATAGAAGCTTCATCAAGTCCAATGTCGAAGAGCAACAAAGGACGCATCGGCTAAGTTACTATCGATTATAATTGATCTTTACTATTATGTAACTAGTCTTGGTTTGATGCTTGGATTGATGACTATGACCTAAAAAGACCTTAGGACACCTTGTGCATTGCATGCGAGTTCATAACCTTTCACACAAGTGTGGTTCTCGAAAATGAGTGAACTTTGGAGCTCACTCAGATTTTCTCAAAAACTATTTTGGTGCTAATCTTTTCATATTTTGATAAAACTTTTCATTAGCTTTCCAACGCAAAAAACGGCACCTCAATCCGATTTTTCTAGAGAAAGTTATGCCCAAAATAGGAAAGGGGGTTCCGTGAGGCAGCTGATTGGCAGTAGGGTATTACAGTCGACTGTATTTGAATCCAGTCGACTGCATTCCAATGCAGTCGACTGCATTGGTCAAAATTCAGTTCCAACGGCTATTTTCGAGGACAAAACTCCAACGGCTATTTTAGAGGGATTACAGTCGACTGCATTGGGAATACAGTCGACTGCAATGGCAGTTTTGCCCATATTTTGCCTCTAACGGCTATATTTCATTTGCCTTCTATATAAATGATTTGGGGCTTCATCATACACCATGAAAACCACATTCTAAGCCTCCATTCATTAGAGAAACATCAAGGCTCATAGATTAAACTTTTCTCTCTTCATCTTCATGATTTTACATCATTAAAGAGAGCATCTTTGTGAGCAATTCTTTGATTGAGAGTGAGCATTCTTCAAGTCATCAATTCTCTCATCTCTCTATTGTACTAGAGCTTCATTTGTACTCATTTCCTTTCAAGAAGGTTTCTTTGTACACAATTGATCTTTGTAAAAGGATTGTGATCAAGGCTTGGGTTTGTCAAGTCTTGGGTGAGCTTTGTGGATTCAAGGCTTGTGCTTGGTGTGGGAATATCACCAAGTGTTGTAAGGGTTTTGATCTTGACCCGGAAGAAGATTGTTGCTAGTGGATTCTAGTGCTCTTGCAAGGGACTTCCTTGAAGAGGTGGATGTAGGCTTGAGGGTATATCAAGCCGAACCATTTAAATCTCCTTGTCAAGTATCTCTAACTCAATCTCTTTACTTATTGCTCTTTAATTGTTTGAGATTGTTTAGTTAGCATCTTCATTGAATTATTACTTGGTTGTTTGCTTATTTAAGTTATTGAGATTGAGGTTTGTTGTTTGTTAATTTTTAAAGTAGTCTCAAAAACCCTATTCACCCCCCTCTAGGGTTGTTTTATTGGTTTCAAGTGGTATCAGAGTCTCGGCTCTTGTTATATTGGGTAACGCCAAGAGAGTTAATCGATCATGGCTTACGTTGGGGGTATGGAGGGTAGTTCTACCACTAGGCCTCCATTGTTTAATGGGACCAATTATAGTGTGTGGAAAGTTAAGATGAAAATCTACTTAGAGTCTCAAGACTACGAGATGTGGGATATTGTTGAGAATGGCCCATACGTTCCGATAAAGGTGGTTGACAAGGTTGAAGAGCCAAAATCCAAATCGGAGTATAGTGATCATGATAGAAGTATGCTTTGCATGAATTCTAGAGCTAAGAATTGCCTTGTTTGTGCTCTAAACACAAATGAACTCAATCGAGTTATTATGTGTGATTCGGCTAAAAGTATGTGGGATACACTTCAAGTCACTCATGAAGGGACTTCTCTCCTAAGAGATTCAAAGATGAATTTATGGCATAGAGAATATGAATTGTTTCAAATGTTTTCTGATGAATCTATTATGGAAATGAATTTTCGTTTCACTAAAATTGTTAATACTTTGAAACAATTAGGAAAAGATTTCTCTAACGGTGATCTTGTGAGAAAGGTGATTAGGTCATTACCTAGAGAATGGAATGCAAAAATCACCGCACTTCAAGAATCAAAGGATCTCAATACCTTCCCGTTGGATGAATTAATTTGCTCCTTGATGACCTATGAAATGCAACTCGAATCATCCGGGCAAAAAGTTCCAGAAGAAGAAGAAGAAGTGCATCGCTCTTAAAGCTTCATCAATGATTGATCAATCTTCAAGTGAAGAGGAAGAAGACTTGAATAACAAGGAGATGGACATACTTGCAAAGGAATTCAATGAGTTTCTCAAAAGTAAGAAAGTTGGAAACTCACACAAGAGCAAGAATGATTCAAGTGTAGATATTACTTCATGGGAGAATAAGAAGAAGAAAGGGTCAAGAAAGAAGCACTCCATGAAGACATCAATCGAAGCCATCGTTTGTAGTGATGATGATTCAAATGGAGATGAACGTGGTCATTTCGATGAGGGAGATGCAAATTTATGCTTCATGGCTCGAAAAGATGATGAGGTAAATTCTTCATATAGTGACAGTGATAGCAATTGCTCCAATGATGATATTCATGATGCTTATGCTCTTTTATATGAAGAATCCATGAAATTAGCCAAGAGAAATTGTGCTTTGAGAAAACAAGTGCATGCGATTTCAAAAGAATTAGATGACTTAAAAAGTGATTATTGTGAGTTGCATGCCAAGAATGAATGCATATCTAGCCATTTATATGTAGAGCATGTGAATAATGATTTGGTTGAATTGATTGTGAACATTCCTAACACAAAACAAATCTCTTGTGATGCTTCGATTTTAGAAAAACAAAATGAAATTTTAAATCTTGAGATTTGTGATTTGAAAAAATGCCTTGAAAAATTTGTTGATGGTAAAAACAACTTGGATGTCATGCTTGGACACCAAAGAGTTGGCCTAAACAAAGGTGGTCTTGGATTAGATCCCTTGGCCTTACCTCCTAAAATCTTTCAACAACAAGTTAGGTTGAATACTCATTCAAAACAACCAAAGAACTATTGCACACCATTTACACATTGTGGTTGGTGCAACAAGAAAGGGCATACGACTAATTATTGTCCTTGTAGAATTGTCTATGTTAGAGGTAGAAAGAAGATGTGGGTTGTGAAAGGTCAAGATTACAAATGCAAGACTAACACCCATGGACCCAAGAAAATGTGGGTACCAAAAGTTAGACCTAAATTGTGATTGTAGGTTATTCAAATCAAAGGCAAATAGCAACAAGGAGAAGGCTCCAAGAAAATTTTGAGAAGGAGGAGCAACAACTTAAATCTTAAGGGGGAGTAAGCATTCCAAGATTGGATATGCTACTTAAAATGAGGAGAGCCTCAAAGCTTGTCAAGAAAATGGACTTCAAGAATGATCACTCATGAGCTCAATTCCTTGGTAATTCATCAAGAGGGTAAAACTTGTCTATATTCAACATTGTGCTATACACTAAACTTATATGTCATGAAGCATGCTTAAATTGTCATACTTATTTCTCATGATATAAATAGCTTGCTTGTTGAGAATTAATGTGAACCTTGCTGATGAATGGTCCTCTTGCACTTATATTGGTAATATTGATTGTTGATGACCATCATTTGCTTTGTGGAAATTTCATGTTGAAATTATGTCATCTCTATGCTTCACATTGTCATTCCTACACACACGCACCTTTTGGTAATGCCAAAAGGAGAGCATGACTCGGTTAGACATTTAGTTGTGTTTGTTGGATATTGTTGGCATTGATTGAGGGGGAGCATACGTTAGGATGTAATATGCATATGGTAACTTGATAGGGAAGCTTACATGCTTGAATCACATACTATCTTGTTACTCTTGAAAAATGCATGAAGTAAATGAGATTATTGAGCTACATTGCCTATCTTTCTTTGGATCATGAAGGAACTCTTGATGTCATCCTATAAGTTCATGAGTTATATGCACTTCACGCTATTATCTTGCTTATAACTATCTCTCACACATGCATACCCTTGTCTCTTTGTTGATGACAAAGGGGGAGAAATAATCTTGATTCTATATGCTATGTGATTGTGTGTTTTGAGAGAACATTAGAGGAAGAGCATATCTTGTTTTAGCTAGGGAAGCTAGCTACAAGCTTAATCGCTAAATGAGATAGATTGACATGTCTTGAGTATACTAGAGATGATTGAATGTTCTAAGTGAGATTGTTGTGCTTAATTGACTATCATATGATACATCTTACCTTATATAGAATCAATGTTTGTCATCATCAAAAAGGGGGAGATTGTTAGCCCTATGGTTGGATAACCTAGGCTTACATCTTGTTTTGATGATAACTACACATTGATTATGTTCTAATGTGTGCTTTGAGTGGATTCTTAGTAGATATATACATGACACTCATGAAGACACATTTGAGAAGTTGGATAGATGGATTAAAGCCAAAGAAGCTTAAAGTTATAGTGGACATGCTATAGAAGCTTCATCAAGTCCAATGTCGAAGAGCAACAAAGAATGCATCGGCTAAGTTACTATCGATTATAATTGATCTTTACTATTATGTAACTAGTCTTGGTTTGATGCTTGGATTGATGACTATGACCTAAAAAGACCTTAGGACACCTTGTGCATTGCATGTGAGTTCATAACCTTTCACACAAGTGTGGTTCTTGAAAATGAGTGAACTTTGGAGCTCACTCAGATTTTCTCAAAAACTATTTTGGTGCTAATCTTTTCATATCTTGATAAAACTTTTCATTAGCTTTCCAACGCAAAAAACGGCACCTCAATCCGATTTTTCTAGAGAAAGTTATGCCCAAAATAGGAAAGGGGGTTCCGTGAGGCAGCTGATTGGCAGTAGGGTATTACAGTCGACTGTATTTGAATCCAGTCGACTGCATTCCAATGCAGTCGACTGCATTGGTCAAAATTCAGTTCCAACGGCTATTTTCGAGGACAAAACTCCAACGGCTATTTTAGAGGGATTACAGTCGACTGCATTGGGAATACAGTCGACTGCAATGGCAGTTTTGCCCATATTTTGCCTCTAACGGCTATATTTCATTTGCTCTCTATATAAATGATTTGGGGCTTCATCATACACCATGGAAACCACATTCTAAGCCTCCATTCATTAGAGAAACATCAAGGCTCATAGATTAAACTTTTCTCTCTTCATCTTCATGATTTTACATCATTAAAGAGAGCATCTTTGTGAGCAATTCTTTGATTGAGAGTGAGCATTCTTCAAGTCATCAATTCTCTCATCTCTCTATTGTACTAGAGCTTCATTTGTACTCATTTCCTTTCAAGAATTTCCTTTGATCTTTGTAAAAGGATTTCAAGGCTTGGGTTTGTCAAGTCTTGGGTGAGCTTTGTGGATTCAATTGTGGGTGGGTTCACCAAGTGTTGTAAGGGTTTTGATCTTGACCCGGAAGAAGATTGTTGCTAGTGGATTCTAGTGCTCTTGCAAGGGACTTCCTTGAAGAGGTGAAGATAGTTTTAGTATTCAAGCCGAACCATTTAAATCTCCTTGTCAAGTATCTCTAACTCAATCTCTTTACTTATTGCTCTTTAATTGTTTGAGATTGTTTAGTTAGCATCTTCATTGAATTATTACTTGGTTGTTTGCTTATTGAAGTTATTGAGATTTGGTTTGTTGTTTGTTAATTTTTAAAGTAGTCTCAAAAACCCTATTCACCCCCCTCTAGGGTTGTTTTATTGGTTTCAAATTGTTTTAGCATTACAATCGTTTTGCATACGTTCTTTTAAGAATTGTTTTAGAGTTACAAAATAAAAGTTACTAGACATATTTAAAAGGAAATACCCATGTAGTAACCAATTCTTTTTTCCCAATTCAAGATAAATTCACGAGGAAGTGGTATCTCTAATAAAACAACATTATGAGTAAAGAGGGATAATTATAGCCAATAAAAGAAAAAAAATTACACAAAAATTTTTTTTGGGCCCGGGCCCAGCCCAAGCCCGGCCCTAAATGTTGGGCCTAGGGCCTGGGCCCAGATATCCCCAGAATCTGACCCGGCCCGTTTTGCTGAAGGCCAGATGGGCTTGGGCTGGGCCGGCCCAAGCCCGGCCCATTTGACACCTTTAAAAGAACCAGGTGAACAGGGTGGGCGATATTTAGGATGAAGAACGACGAGCAAGCGCGGTCCCTGCTTGGAATTTCTCTCACGGAAAGACCCAGATGGCAGTAGTTCCTCATTTTATCTTCTGGCTTCTTCTTTGGCTATCTCGTTAATGGTATCTGCGAGGCACTTTCTCTGGAATTCACCTTTTAGAATTTTTCCATGCCCTGCACTACTCAGAAAACCAAAGAAAACTTTGGAAAAACAGAGGATCAAGAGAGTTTCTTCCTCTCTATTTTTGGTAATTGAATTGGATTTTTAGAACACGAAACAGGACTTTGCGATTGAATTTTTGTATGGTTTGATTTTTTTGTAATTGCCGTTTTGGTGAGTCTGTTTTGGTGTTTGGCAGTTTTTCGTTGTCCTATTCGGTGAACTGAAGATAACGAATTTGCTAGAGACTTTCAGTGTCCAGGTTCAGAAGAAAGCTCTGAGTCATCAACTGCATCACTGGCCACACGAGCAAGAAGAAGACCCAACTTGTGCAGTATTAAAATGTAATCCAGGATATTTCTCCAGCCTGGAAGGATGAAGTTAGCATACCTATTTGCAATAGTGAAGACTGTTATAGTTGCCATCTTGGCTTTCATGTCATCACCAAAAGCTAGAACAGGTTCCTCAACAGCACTGCTGCCGGTGACCCCATCTGGGTTCACAAGCAAGGGATGACTGTCCACGTTCAATGCTTTCTCTCTCCATTCTACTCAAATCAGATAAGAGTTTGAATTTTTAGAGGGTGGTGAACCGGTGGTCATAGAGAGGAAGAGTAATGTACAAAATAGTCATGATGGACAAAATGACAGAGTTTGGGAAGCGAGATGGAAAGACACCTGATGCCTTGGATTCCGTTCTTTTCGAGTTTGTCTTTTCCCTGCTCTATAAAAAAGTTATCTTTTTTACTCGTCCGCTACATTATGTAGTGGACTGAGTTAAGGGGTACTTTTATCAAAAAACGTCTGCTACATAATGTAGTGGACGGACTTGAAAAAGTGCACAAAAAAAACTGGACCTTCTACAGAGAGAGAGTTAGAGAATTGATAGGAGACAGAGAGAGTGTGTCAGAACATTAAAGAAAGAAAGGATAGAGAAAAAGAGAAAAAAAGTCAGAATTATGCAGCAGATGGGCACTGCCTCAAACTAGAGGGTATTTTTGTCAAAAAATTGTCTGCTACATAATGTAGCGGACGGACTTAAAAAAACGCAAAAAAAAATATCCGAACCGTCTACAGATCGCCCATGGATGGCTAGATCGCGTTTACAACTTATCCTATTTTGCTAGCGCTATCAACAGATCAGCTCCCATTAGAAAATTGCTATATCACGAGGGACATAAGTGTACATCTCAAGAAAAATAAAGCCACTAAAATATCTACCACCTTTACCAAAATGCGGGTTTGGATAAATAGACATGTAGGTTACTTATAGCATATGTATATTAAAAGCTTTAAATCTCACGAGGTTTATGAATTTAAGAGGAACTTACAAAGAGATTATGTTGGAGTATTTTAATAAAAATAAAAAATATTGATTTAAGTGCCTCATTATAATATGTTATGATGAGCCATAACACCTCATTATAATGTTTTTAATAGTATGTTTTTATTATATTTTAGTGGCTTTAAATTAATCCTTATAACTTTTTGTAACCTACATTTTAATGTAAACTTAATGGTCATGAGTTACATTTTAAAGCTACTATATATATGTATATTGTATAGTGGATGGTTTTTGGTGAGTGACAATTATACTTTCACCATACAAGTTTGTGTCACCACATTGTTCAAGAACCCTCCTTTTTCTTTGGCTTTTCCTTCATGGGTTACGAACAACACCTCTCTTTAGCGGTATCATCTTGATGACTAGCTTATCATCTTATGTGATGTGTTGAAAGGAAGTGTTTCATTACCACTATATATATACACTTGAGTTTCGTTTATTTTGAAAAATAATTTGGGCAAAGAAGGGTGTTGAGTGAAGCTTCTGCTTCATTCGATAGTGCAGAAAATGCGAATGAAGCTACAGTTATAAGTTGGGCTGTTGTATCCTGGAGGCGACGCGTCGAAACCTTGCTGCACCGGTAATTATCCGAAGGGGCGCGAATCGTCTTAAAGAGAGCGACCTAGTCCGCGCCTCATCCTAGCTGTTAACTTATTACCTATCATCTGAGGTACTCGAGATTAAGGATACTTCGTTTGGTAAGTTTTATGTTCCAAAAAGGCAATCGAGGTAAATGGACAATTTCTTTCATACAAGTAATTAAAGGTAATTGTTTACTTGTATTGTCTTTTTTCATTTCAAGTACTTGCTTAACAAAAAGATTTTATTTTAATGGATTATTTCCAACAATTTTAAGACGAATTCGAATCCTCTAATTTGCTTTCTCTCTTTGCCATTTTGCATGAGACTTAATTTATTTGGAACAACCAAACAACTGTGGGGTTGGAACAGCTTTTGTTGCAGCAGATTGCATGTACGCTAACAGGATACATATGCAAAATGAAGGCATACATATGATGCGACAGTCATTAAGAAAAAAGGACGAAAGCCTTGGGGGTGAAACAAGTAAGTAACCTATTTTCATGGGTCCTTATAACGTAGTAGTGGAAATCCAAAGTGATGCATCAGGTTAGTTCACAACCTGGCTTTCGTTATAAACTTGTTAAGTACTTAAGTACTAGAACCAAATAGTGGGGGCTTCTTATTTGGTTTTGCACCTTGTCTTTCTGTTGGTGCATGTTTGGTCAAATAATTATATCATGTGGAGCTTTGGTAAAGGGCAAATGTCAAACTTACTAGGGAGTCCCATGGCTATATACAAAATGATAGCTGTTGGAGGACATGCATGGTCATTTTTCTTGCATTATTACTTGGGCATGAAAGTAGTTAATACTAGATTACATATGCATGCCAGATTTTGGTGGAAATCCACTGTGATTTGCGTGAATTTGTTAACTTTTAAATTTATGCAATTAAAGTCAATTAGAGGTTGTGTACGTAGTGGCCGTTAGGTTGAATATGGGGAGACTCTTATGTGAATGCCTGATTGGGTTGTATTTGCTTGATATATATTAAATCCTGATATAACAGTTTCATTTGACGAAATTAACGCTAAGCAAATATGGGATTGTTTGTAACTCATCAAGCTGAAATATGAATGTTTTCATAACGTGTAAGTGTAGGATATATATATATATATATATATATATATATATATATATATATATATCCTTTACACACCTGCAAGACGAGAGTTTTGAAGAAATCAAAGTTTTAAGGAAATATTTGCTTGTGTTCCCAGTTGGGCTTGATGGGAATTTTAGTAGCTAATAAAGCTCTTAATTTCACCAGATTCTGAGTGATTGAAGATAGAGCATTTTGAGAACTTTTATGGAGACTTATTTTAATCTTGAACATGCGAAACCTATAATGGTTTGACCGGCCGTAAGTCGAAATAACACTTGAAAAGAATAATAGAAGTTAACAAATGTCAAAGACTCAAATTTGCATGTTAAGGCGGTAAAACATGAAAATGTACTTTGTAGATTATAACTTTGGATATTGGGCTGAAGATGAAAGATGTCTGGGCATGAGAAGCAGTTACAACACTAGAACATGTATAACAAGTTTAGAGTTCTAGATGTTTGGTGTGATCTCTGTTGATGTGCTGTTTGGTCGTGTATATATAATGATATAGCCCCATCACAATTTTTTTAAAGAAAATATGTTACTGAAATATAGCTTGGCACTTTTGTGCTTATATGTGCTACTTTGGCTGGCACATACTTTAGAAAGAAATAAAATGGAATTAATTTGATCTAATCTGATTCACTCCTAGAGTTTTTAGTAGTTACTATTTACGTTGAGTGAGTATTCAGATAAAAAGGGGCTTTGCTTCATGAGATACATGTAGATTCTCGCTTTAAAAAACTACACCAAATACTGAATAATGAGATTACCTTGAGTACGTAACCCACGAAGCTAAAGTTATAGAAGCAGCAAAAATTATGAAAAAAATGTGAAAGTATTAGTTGCTTCTCTTGATCCAGTTATTGGATCATGATCATAAGATCACACACATATATCTATATGCAAGCTGGGAAGGCCAAATTATCTTTTAATATATTGTCATTAGTTTCTAAGGGTTCAATTTTCTTTTTTAAACAAAAAAGAGAGGACCTATAAAAGATTACACACACAAACACATCCCTTTTGAGCTGCGGGTGGTGTCATGTGATTACTGCAATGTCATTGAAAATGTTATGCACAATCACATCACTAGGTTCAGTTATTGTCCCAAATCGTTGATGGCCAAGCTATCATGTTTACGTTGCTTCTATGATTGTTATTAAGCAACTCTTGATGCGTGTCTTAAGGTATATTAGTTTGCTGCTTTTTGTGATTACTAGTTTGATAACAATTATCTTAGCACATGTATTATTGGCTTCATGTGCATGGTAAGTATGACTAGTTCTGTTGGTCTAGCCAATAATATTTAATCTACTTGTCATTGATGATATGCACGTTTTTTATAAGCTTATGCCCGATGTGCATAAAGTATGAGATAGTCAGCTTGACATTATCTTTAATGAACTAGTGGTAATCATCAATGTTTGATGGACCATGAATGAAAGCTTTTAAGCAATGCATATAGCATGTTTTCTAAGTGAATGAAGAAATCTAGACATTCGAGGTTATAGCAAAATAAAGAGCATTTTTGGATGAGTATAAAATTAGACACATGCACGATTTGAGGCAAAACTTTTGGACCACTGTATAAGTACAAGATTGACGATTAAGTAAGTTGATCCAAGTGTATGATAGAGTATGCTTATGTTTATAAGATTTTTAAGGATATTCTTACGTGATATCTTCCTTAATAGTCATCATATCGTGATTGTCATGAAGTCGTATGGCTGGATCCTTTAGTTAATGAGGTTACCAAAGCAATAAGCTCTTATAAGTTGGTGTATGTTTTGTGCTGATAACTAATTTGAAAATGGATGGATTTCTTTAGCAACATAATCTTTTATTATATGCTGGGTATGTGCAACATTCAGTCCTATGGAAAGGTTTTTCAAGGTTCGAAAACCTAGTAATTTTCAAAAAAATCTCTGGTTGAGTTTCTTAAAATTGACTATCTCTTCCACGAGTTTCTACAAGGAGATGAGCCTTGCAAAGCTTCTAAGATCATGCATAGTAGCATATTGAAAGGAAAGAAGGATAGAGATCCTTAAAATTAGAATTTTTCAAGGCTGTGCGAAAGTATTTTGAGACGTGGTCATTCTTAGAGTTAATTTATAAAATATAATTTTCTTCAAAATATTATGAGATTTTTGAAGGAAAATGTCAATCATAGTGGTTTTACTCTTTAAAAAAAGGAGGAAACCAATCTGAGTGATTTGATTGCATGATCACCACTTTTAAGTAATAATTTTTACAAGTTGAAATGTTGTAAGGTCTTGTGCAATCAAAAGATGGAGGCATCTTTGGTAAGTAATAGGCCAATGGCCACAAAAGGTAAAGTAGCTCCTAGTAGTAGGCTACTGGTCACATGTTTGTGATTCCTAGTAACAAGACTACTGACTACTAGCATGATTTTTGGAAAAGACCATCTCTTTGGGAAGGAATTGATGAACCCTTGTCTTCTCACGAAGAAATACTTGTTGCCTCGAGATATGTCCCAAAATTAAAAATGTCATGGTGTTACATGGGACGTACATAAAGTGTTGCCTCGAGAAACTTGGCTTTCTAACCAGATGGTATAATATGGTCGAGGTAAGGCAGGCGTTGCCTCGGGAATGGAAAAGCAGGTTGGTTATTGTGATTTTAAGGAAGTTCACGTATACCACCTGTTAATCAGATCTTTGTTAAAAGAAAAATTATGTGAAAATTATGAAACTCTAGCTAGAGGCAAAGGTCTGATATACATCGAGGGGGATGAGACTTAAGCCCAAAATTGTATAAGTCACCTATAAGGATACAACCTCCTAGGGACTGGAGATCCTAAGAACTAGGCAAGGAGACCAACGAATTATAGAGTGACTTGTGATTATACATGTACTATTCTTGTCTCATGACATATTGTCCCTCCCTATGGTGTAAGTACATGTTCTCGTAACGATATTGGAGGTTGAGATTATTTATAATCTCTTAATGAGTTCTATAGCCCATACGGGTGGGATGTATTAGTTACGAGAGCATCCTTGATAGACTCACCTATATGAGTGTGGAAGTGAGGCCGCTTCCTATGAGAATTGGGCTGATTCTCTAGAGCACTCATGAAAGCTGGGATAAAGCACATGGCCATAACGTGCTGGCTTGAGAAGCTTGGTCGAGAACACCTGGAATGTCATGCGTGTGACACAATTCTACGTGCCCTCAAGTAGTCATCGTTTCAAGGCTGAGCCACTTTGACTCTAGCACGGAATTGCTGAAACACTAAGTGAAGGTTTCAAGGCAGTGCCACTTTCATGATGCATGATATTCTATCTTTGCCCAAATAAGGTTATGTCTATTTTTATTAAAATAAGTGGGGGATTGTTGGAGTATTTTAATAAAAATAAAAAATATTGGTTTAAGTGCCTCATTATAATATATTATGATGAGCCATAACACCTCATTATAATGTTTTTAATAGTATGTTTTTATTACATTTTAGTGGCTTTAAATTAATCCTTATAACTTTTTGTAACCTACATTTTAATGAAAACTTAATGGTCATGAGTTACATTTTAAAGCTACTATATATATGTATATTGTATAGTGGATGGTTTTTGGTGAGTGACAATTATACTTTCACCATACAAGTTTGTGTCACCACATTGTTCAAGAAAACCCTCCTTTTCCTTTGGCTTTTCCTTCATGGGTTCCGAACAACACCTCTCTTTAACGGTATCATCTTGATGACTAGCTTATCATCTTATGTGATGTGTTGAAAGGAAGTGTTTCATTGCCACTATATATATACACTTGAGTTTCGTTTATTTTGAAAAATAATTTGGGCAAAGAAGGGTGTTGAGTGAAGCTTCTGCTTCATTCGATAGTGTAGAAAATGCGAATGAAGCTACAGTTATAAGTTGGGCTGTTGTATCCTGGAGGTGACGCGTTGAAACCTTGCTGCACCGGTAATTATCCGAAGGGGCGCGAATCGTCTTAAAGAGAGCGACCTAGTCCGCACCTCATCCTAGCTGTTAACTTATTACCTATCATCTGAGGTACTCGAGATTAAGGATACTTCGTTTGGTAAGTTTTATGTTCCAAAAAGGCAATCGAGGTAAATGGACAATTTCTTTCATACAAGTAATTAAAGGTAATTGTTTACTTGTATTGTCTTTTTTTATTTCAAGTACTTGCTTAACAAAAAGATTTTATTTTAATGGATTATTTCCAACAGATTATACATCACACGATTAGCTTTTCTTACAATAAGGTCAATTTTAATCCGTACTCCCACTGAAGATTTGGATTTACAGTTTCGGTGATAATCAATTAATTAATACTCATAATAGACATAAGCCATGTTAAGCTTATTATTGTTCAGTTTGAAAACTTCACTGTTTATATACAAGCTGCCTTAAAACGTTGCAATTCAAAATAACTATATTTCTTTAAGAAATAAAGCTTAAAAATATTAGAGATTAAAATTTACAAAACACCATGGACCAAAGATAAGGCAGTGTCACCCTTAAAGGTAAGTTATTACCATGAAAACATGGGAGGATCTTTATGGGAACTCAAACAATTTTAGTTGTATACCTATAAGTCGGCATAGTTAGTCCTAAAATTGCTATGGAAGTAGGAGTGCAACTTGGGCGGGTTGGATGGGCCCAAGAGTTAGACCATGACCAGCTCGCTCTTAAAAAATCGTGCTCATCCAGCCCATCTACGGGCCAAATAGTATGTGTCAACGCCAAGTCCATCAAAATTTTGGTGGACATGGGCTGTCCACGGGTAGTCAATTGTTACAAAAAAAATTTCAAACGATTTTGAAACATATTATTAACCATCCAACTCTAATATTTATTCATGATAATGAAAAAATGTACATTAAAATCTCAAAATGAACTTAAATATAAGCATAAAAAAATATTTGGACATGAGAGAGAAAAAGACAAGAGTCTCTAATCTTATAAAAAGAAATAAAGTAGGAAAAGTAAAGTTTTTGAAGAGCTCAAAACATGAACGAAAAGTGAGAACCGTCGCTCAACCTGATTCAGAAAAACAAGACAAGAATATGAGCATATCTTTGGCTTTGAAGCTTTGACTTTGTCAAAGTGAGGGCTAAGAATTCAGAGAGTAGAAAAAAGAAATTGTATTCTATATTAGATTAGGAGTTTAACGGTCGAAATTGTATAGACTTATGTGATCCACGGTTTTTAATGACTAAAGAAAGCAAAATAAATATATTGTAACATGAGCACACACACACACACACACACATATATATATAAGCTTGTTGAAACTTTTGTCTATGTCCAGCCCATATTTTTAACGGGTTCAAAATTTTGATTCCACGTCTACCATGGTCACTACAAAAGTAAGTCAATATTCATATTTTTGCGGGCTGACATGGGTTGTCTATAGGTTACACAGCCCAAGTTGCATCCTTATATGGAAGTAAAACATAGCTTGTTGATTCTCAAAACCAGAGTTGGCAACAAGTGATATTTTTCAAAATATATCCAACGTGTCATACATAGTATCACTTTACAAAATTAAGATATCTCGCTTATGGTGTGAACTTTTAAAATGAATTTAAGAATACGACAGACTAAAAAATTCCTCTGAAAGTAAATTATTTATTTCAAAGGGTTGTATAGTAGAAATTTACCTCGATATAATTTCTATAGAATCTTTTACGAAAATTATTTCTCATGTCTAGATTGCTTAAGAAACATTCATAGTAGATGTATAGGACACAACAAAAATTCTACGATAAATCAACTAGAAATAGTATCTTAAGAATTCCTTTATACTAGCGTAGTGAGAACTGCTACAAGTTTACACTCATCTAAATTCTGCATGACTGTGATGTCATACTTACGAATAATGTAAAATCTCCTATTAATAACTTACTCCCAATAGTAGTCAATATTCCAAATATTGATGCAACATATCCCAAGATTCTAAATGTGTTGCAACAAAACAGTCACCTAATTCAACTTCTTAATATCAAGGATATATCAGGCATCAACTATCAAAACGAAAATCTCAAAATATAAAAATACGATTGTAGCATAAACTCTCGCACATACTCATTAATTTTTCATAACAATTTTTTTACTAAGTAAATAACCAAAATACCATTCGTCTGCAACTTCAATCTAATTAACATGAAAGTTTTAATTAGATTTTCTCCAGGCTGTCTTAGTGTCCAGATATAAGTCATAACCCGGCGAGACTCTGAGTACATAATTGTAATAACATCTTTAGCCAGAGAGTCACAACATGTTATAGGTCCTCTCCCCAAATGATAAAGCTACATGTACGGACAACACAAATCTTTGAAAAAGTTCATCACTTTTAGGCAGAAAATTTTTCCTAAACTGTATTACCGTTACACCTACTTTGCACATTTTGAGTTTCACGAAGTGATAACCCCATTTAGGTCGATCGCCACTCGTATGAATCACTAATTCCATGATAATTTGTACCAAAATTTTGTTTTGTTTAGTTGAAAACATTGTCTCAATGGTAATATAAGTTCATAATAATGAAGGCCCAACTTTGATTGTGTGATGTGACAATTTGAGTATGATTGTCTAACAAAAGCATCACAAAATGTCACTTGAAAATTATAACAAACAAGCATAAAAAATTGGAGATAATATTATCATGCAAATAACACCTTGTATAGAACTTCAATGCTTATACCATAAACATCTGCAAAACATAATAGTCTACAATCGAGTAATCAACAATTTTCATAATTTTAGAATGCTACCAAGAATTAGATCACAATCAATATTGCATATACATGATTGCATTAAAAGATAAAACTAAGTGTGCATCGCTCATACTTCTAAGTTACTCATATGAAAACAACTTTTAAATAATATCAACAATAGTGATAAAGTGGTGTACACTATTCTCCTCCGATGCGGGATACCATACTTCCCACATCCGATATGTGATATCACAATCTTCTTTTGATTTCTCACATCAGATATGGTGGGGCTGTGGACTGAGTCGTTAACGATGGTATTAGAGTTGACTCTCGAAAGCCCGAGTCGGGCTATTTAGTTAGGTTACCGATGGTTGGGAGAAACGAAGGCAACCCAGATTATATCCTACATTAAGAAGATTTCTAGGGTAACGAAAGGTGAGCCTGTTATATCTCACATTGGCTAGAGAGGGAGATTTTGATTATGTATGAACCTTAGCGAGGATGCAAAGGCATAAAGAGGAAAAAAAATGTGATATTCCATATTGGATGCACGAAAATATAGATTGTCCTTGTAAGACTTGTGTATAATCTTACAAGTACTTACTTGGTTAGCCTTTTTAAAGGAGACATTGTCCCATGGTGGAGCTGTGGACCAGGTTGTACAATGAATAACTTTTGAAATCTATATATAGTAAGATAAATATTAATATAAACCAAATTAAAAAAAAAATCAATCTTGATCTTGAATGATGTATTGTTATTTGAAATTGCATCTCATCGTCTACATCTTCACCGATAAATCGTGACATTGAAGGTTGATTTGAGTTCAATGGGGATAGTGGTGGTCGTTGCTAGGATGGGGATCCACAAGAGTGACAACAAAACATGGATACATGGCAGGTTTAGGGTAAATGCAGGGAAATTGATATTAGAACTACAAATTCAAACCAACTCACTCCAATATGTCTTGCATGAGTAATGTCAAGAGTTAGTTAGAGTAGGGAGCGAGATAGTTATTTCCCTAATGGAGGTACAAATGTGAAATGGTTGTGGTAGTGGGAGATAGCAACGAGGGATTATGAAATGGGGATGGTGATGAACAAATAGGGGACAACGAGAAGACTTTAGGTTTTATATGTTTATTTTGATAAAAAAATGAAAAAAACTTAATTAAAGTTGTTAAAGTTCATCACGTAATAACTTTGCGATAGTATCATCGATAGAAAACTTGATTGTAACGCCAGTGTTGGTAAAACGATTGACCTTGCCAAATCGTTATCAAAAACTTAAATTAAATACCTCCGATGTTGGAAAGCGATCTACTAAAGGAAAATAATGGCCAAGTCTTAAAGAAGCACAAAAAAAAAAAAGAGAAACTAAGGGTTCGTTTGACAAATTTTTTTTTTTGGTTTTCAGTTTTTAAAGAGCAGCTTAATTTTTTTTTTTTTATAAAAACAAGTGGGTGTTTGATAATCCCTTTTTTTTTTAGGTTTTTTTTTTGGTGTTTGGTAACCCTTTTTATTTTGACTTTTTTTTTTGTGGTTTGCAGTGGCGGTGGTGGGGCGTAGCGGTGGTCGACGGTGGTGGTGGCCGACGGCCGAAGGTGGCTGCCGGCAGTCACCGGCGGCCGGTAGTCTTCGGCTGTGGTCGCCTGAGGTGGCTGCCGGTGTTGGGAGGGTGGTAGTGGTGGTCTAAAAAAAAAACCAAAAAGTGAAAAAAAAAAACCAGTTTTTGGAGTTTTTTTTTTTACTCTTCAGTTTAAAAACTGATTTTTTATATTGAAAAAAAAATGGTTACCAAACGCTCCTTTTTTTTTTAATTTTTAAAACTGAAAAAAAAAGAGGCAAAAAAAGAGTGTCAAACCTACCCTAAGTTTTGGGCAGGCAGATTTCTTTGCTTGCAATGCGAGAAAGTACCCATTGGCACTGGCCTTTGAAACGATAAAGTTATCATGTTACTTTTTTATATAATAATAATAATAAAAATAAGGGTTGTGTACCATTTTAATTCCTTCCTTCGTGGGATTCTCATAATCTCTTTAAACAAAAATAAAATGTTAGCCCCAAATGCCAATTTTTGCGTCGTTAAAATATAGCGGCTTTTCATTGGACAATGTAAGGTGATGTCAATTGTCAAGTCTAGGTGACATTGACTGCCATACCTACCGGAGAGCAATTAGCGACGAAAACTATCCGGTCCCATAACACCCTCTTACGAAAAACCAAAAAAAAAAACAGTAAATATTACGCCAGCCATCGATTCCTCCACTTCTTACCCGTTTCTCTCTCTCTCGACCTTTTTTGCCCCATCTCGCTCGCTCTCTCTCTAAACTCAACTGAGAAACAAAGAAGATCAGGACCTCAGGACCACGCTTCCATGGCGTCAACAGTCTCGGAGCGAGTCGAACTCGCCAAACTCTGCAGCTCCAAGGACTGGTCGAAGGCCATTCGCCTTCTCGACTCGCTCCTCTCCCAGTCCCCAGCCATCCAAGACATTTGGTTGGTTCACTATCTCCCATTTCCTCACCAGATGTTATGAAGTGCAATTAGATTTGTTTGTTGGGGTTTGGTCTTGAACTATTCATTAATTTGATCTGTTATGCAGCAATCGAGCGTTTTGCTATAGTCAATTGGAGCTTCACAGGCACGTTATCAAGGACTGTGACAAGGCGCTCCATCTCGACCCCGCGCTTCTCCAAGCCTACGTACTCAAAGGTCATCTTTTCTTGTTCTACAGCATTGCATGAAAATTTTATATCTTTATTGGCGTGAACTGTTGTTGTGTCTAGAGTCACGATATTAGTAGTTAGTTGTAACCTAGATGTTCACGGCATAAGTGCTTCTATTAATTCCACGAAAGTCCTCACATTATGACATATTTATTTGAGACAAAAGCAGGTCCTCGGACGGCCTGATGGGTTTGGTTAAGCTTCAAAAACGTAATTTATCTCTCAGTGTTGATGATAACCATAATATGACCCTAAGTTTGGATTGAATCTTGGGTTTTCTTCTCAGTGCTGTCCAAATTACCTGTTCATTGAGCCAGAACTGGGATGCCGCCAAGCATCACTTTTAGGAACTGAATCCTGATAGCCTACATAATAAGTATACTTTGATGGATGGGAAGGGCTATCTCCACCCCCCAAATGTAGTAGTTCACCCCCTAATGAATGATTATAATTGTGAATTACCTTCTGAAATGTATACTGGAATTAGTTCCCATGTTTGTCTTCTTTATAATCACACAATTTACAAAGAATAGATGGATTATATGTCACCCCCTAGGTGGCAAGACGTTCCCGATGTCTTGGTTGTTTTCATACTAATAACCATATCCAACAGTTTTCACATCACAAGGATTAGATTCATACTCCATTTATCTTCCCGTATGTGTAAAACTTATTAATATTGCAGGAAGAATAAAGGGATTGCTGTAATTTAAATTTGTTTTGTTGCAATTGACTCTGGCTATAAGTATATTAAAAACATTTTAAAAACCTCAGGAGTTCCATAGATGGAAACCCCCTTTCACCTCATCAACTCTCTCCTTTATTGAGCCATCGAAAACTTCAAGTTGATCTCACGTGTGGTAACCTCACTAATGGAGATAAATTCCGACATGCGTTGGCAGTAGTGTTACTAGTAAAGGACAAAAATTCAGTTGAGGAATGTTGATTGTTGTTCGTAATATGTTGCCAAAACTAGTGGCGGTCGACAGTTGTTGCTGGTAATGGTGGTGGCGGCTGGGATGAGTGCAGAAGGAGAAGTCAGGGGTTAAAAAGGGTCATTTGGTCCAAAGATAATAGGATTCATTTTGGGGGTGGATTAGTATACTATGGTGGGAATAGCCTATCTTTTATCAAAATTTAGTAAGTAGACGATAATTGAGACATGGTTTTTGAGGGAGGCTCTTTCATTAGGTTGACTTCAAGAGTTGTTGGGTGGGTGGAAGCAGGTGATAATCCTCTAGCCTATTAATGAAGTCAAAAGAAATTGATTAGTAGGTAACAATTTCAGATAGAAGAGGTCCTATATGTTTGCTTGTCTGAAGGACTTTTTTTGATGGTAGCTTTTCATTTTCTTGGATAAGTAACGTTAGCCTCTTCAGTACGTCATGGTTATAGTGAGTTTAGAGACAATATGCAATTGATCCACCCATAATAAGACGAGTGACCATAAATGAATGCCAAGTAGGCATGTAATATATTGCATAAAGTTTTCTCCATATGTGGTTCAACCCAAGTTTTTGCCCAAAATACTTGGGGTTGGCATACAGTTGCATCTAGCCATAGTGATTTTCTCTTTAATATGATATAACACCAGTTGTATATCCTCATAATTCAACAGAGAACATGAGAATTGGAAGAAGATGATTCATGTGGGCAGTTGCATCCCACCTGCTTTTGGACTAAGGGTTTAGTTAGATTCAGTAGAGACTACCCTAGGACTAAGGGTTTGTTGGATTCAGTAGAGACTACCCTACCTGGATATCCACAAAGCTTAAGCAAGATGTCTGCGTTGAGTCCACGGGTGAATAATATGGGTTGGTAATTATACTACCATGTTCATGGGTGCTCTAGGGGTTTGATGTTTAAACATGAGGAGAGCAACTGTTTGAAGAGGAGGGACCAGAGCAAGAGACAGATTGTCATAACATTACTACGTCTCGTCTTTCCACGTTTTGGGTATTGGAGAGATACAGTGCGAGTGTAGGTGGTCCGGTAATTAGTGGGTGCTTGTGGCAGTAACTTACATGTTGAAAGAAGCAACAAGCCACACTTTTTTTGTGGTATCACATGAGCAACCTGGGGAGCCGGCAAAGGAAACTAGACGCCACCATCCATGCGCTGCTTGCCCAAAGGGCCATGGTATAAGCTAGCTTGTGGTAGTGATGATGAAGGTCCCCCTATGAGTGCTTCTGTGTCTTCACGATCCAATAGTTCTAACTGTACCGACTTGACCCATTTTGATGATATAAAGTTGATTTTTGTGCAACTACGGGTATGATAAGTAAAATGATCTGATAATACAAAGAAATAAAAAGCTTCTACTTCTAATTAACAACAAAAGCAATTCGAAATGTAAAGCACATATTTAGTACAATAACTATCTGGTAAATGTAAAATCAGGTGATCCTGTGTCTTGTTAGGTTCGATTAACCATTTCCTGGTTTAATATTGGGTTTCGTCGAGGACATTGAATCCACGTAGAATTTGATACGTCGAGTCTCTCTTGATCTTTAACCAGCCCACTCTGCCATCTGAGATTCGACATCCTGTCCTGCTATGTAACTGATGAAAATTTCATGTTGATAATCAAGTTTGGAATCGTTCATATGATCAGTTGCAATTTCTTACATAATATGTTCATTTGCCGCGTTTGATTTGATGGCTAGGGCCTAGGGCTATGCATTCTCTTACAAACTTATTCTTTTAGAATGCTACAGGTCATGCATTTTCTGCAATGGGAAGGAAAGATGATGCTGTCATGGTGTGGGAGCAGGGTTATGAGTATGCTGTTCGTCAGTCTGCAGATTTGAAGCAACTGTTAGAGCTGGAAGAGCTATTAACATTTGCAAAACAGAACCGAAATACTTCTTGCAAAACTCATGCCTTGGAGCTTTCTGGATTGGCTGCATCTGAATCTTGGCGTAGCAAATTAAGTGAAACCTGTGAAAATCAGGATAAGACGAGTTTTAAGTTTGAACAACTCAGTGAATTAAGAGAGACATTGGAAATTGGCAGTAAGCGAGATAGTTCTCATGTTCACGGTCACTTAGAAGATACAATGAATGGATATAGAATGTTTGATGGGACACCAAATAAGACTTATGAGGGTGAACTAAATGGAAGCCATGATATTCACACCAAGTTGGGTGATAGTTCTGAATCATATAGCAATATGAGTGATACATCTGAATCATTCAATAAATCTTCTCCAATTGCGGTCTGCAGCAAATTAAGTGATATATCTGATGTACGCAATAGTCAAGTGAGAGAAGTGACGGAGCTAAGAAGGATAAAAAATTCAGTGTTAGTAGGATTTCAAAGGCCAAGTCAATAAACGTTGATTTCCGATTATCACGTGGAATTGCACAGGTATATAAACAGTCATCTCCTTGCTATATTTCACTTGCTATCTTACATTGGCGGCAGTATGTATCTTTGCTTGGCCCTTATATCTGGCTAGGCCAAAAATTGAGTCTGTCGACTCCTCCTTCTCCCGCCTCTAGCACTGTATTCTTCTGGTTAACTCGACATAAATATCCTCTCTCTCTCTCTCTCGCTCGGTTAATTTATGTACTGTTATGGTTCTTACTGCATCGCTTTTTTTTTATAGGTAAACGAAGGGAAATATGCTCATGCCATATCCATCTTTGACCAGGTACCTTTTGTCCAGTCTTAATGATCAATTCTAAACTTGAGATGCATCTTCATGTTCCCGTGTTACTTGTTTCGGATTTGCTGATTTGTTCTTTTCTTGCCCTTTTTCTTGCCCTCTTAAAACAATTTTGAATATCTTCACCTGCAATTTTAAGAGGAGTGAGGGGAGATCGCTGGGCTAGGGATTAGAGCGCTGTAGCTGTATTATTGCTTACCAGTTTAACTTTGTGTTTTTCCTATAAATAATATATAGATACTACAAGAGGATCCTACTTATCCTGAGGCGCTTATAGGAAGAGGAACAGCATATGCATTCCAGCGAGAACTTGTTGCTGCTATTGCTGATTTTACCAAGGTATTTAAAACTGAAAGTCCAGTTAATATGCTATGAATTTCTTGTTGTAAGTAGTTTCTGTTGTATTTATTCTAGGCTTTAGAAGCAAACCCATCAGCTGGCGAGGCGTGGAAGAGGAGAGGGCAAGCCCGAGCAGCACTTGGGGAATCTGTCGAGGTCAGAGCCTTTTGACTATTGTATATTACTTAACATGGACGATTGGGTTGTGGATATGACATAGATTATCTATCGGGCAAAGACATATCGTTCTCGTGATCCAAACATATTTATCGATAAGAATCCTCAAATTTATTAAGAGATAGTGGCTGTTATTGTTTCAGTCTTAACTTTAAGCAGTTGATAGTGATATTAAGGAGGTGAGAGGAGTTAGTAAAAACCTATAAGTAGTGACACTTGTAGTGCCCTGCAGTGGTTGTGGTGGCGTCTATGTTTGCCCAACATAGGGACAGAGTAGAGCCATGGCCCCTCATCTCTATATGGCATTGATATTCTTACTACCACACTACTACACTAGGACTAAGTTAAAGATTTAGGAGCGGATTCGTCCATTGTTATGTGGAGTCATGTTTCCAGGAGAAATATCCAACACTTGGAAGAGAATTCCAAGGGAAAGCCTCTTGAGTAACTTTATGCTTCTTTGCGGACGTGGGGAGGATAGGGTGTTTTGTGTGAGATTTAAAGGGTACGAAAAGGTTTTGGCCAGGACCGATGGTTCTGACTTCACGTGATTAGGCAATTTGGACTTCATTTAATAGAGGAATATGGTCATATATGGATCCTATGATTCTTTTGCAAATTCATTTCCTGTAACCATTGTTATCAAAGGCGCGCCTAAGCGCAAGCCGTAGTCCCTGGGTCTCGCTTGGGGCTAGGCGCGGCCCCTTCAAAAAGGCGCGCTCGTTTCGCGCCTAGGCGCCCAGGCCAAGGTGCAAGGCGGTGGTGGAGGCGCAAAAAAAATCCCAAAAATTCTAATTTTTGATTTTTGCATTGTGAAATCAGCTCAACCGTTCATTATTTTTTATTCTTTATTTCGTAACATAATAGATCAATATCTAAATCACAGATAACCTAAAACCCCAAATCCCTAATCAATTGATTTCCGTATTGTTTTCATTGTGCTAGCGCCTTGTCTCCAGTTGTTACTCTATTTTAAGTAAATCTATTCCTTCACTTCATATTGTAGACAAAGAAGATGAAATTGAGGAAGAATCTCTGTCAGACTTGGAGCCTATGATTCCTTTTTGAGGGAAAATTGTCGCCTTAGCCCTCACTAATGATGAGGATGACGTTTTCATATTCACTAGGATTAACTACTTCTCATTGGATTTAAAACTTTTTCTTGTGTTCGAAGTTTGTTAGATTGCCATGTTCTGAATTTTTTTACGTGATTTTATTGGTTTAATGCACTAATATCTATTTATTTTTAATTTGCGCCTCACTTCTAAAAGGCGAGCGCCTGTGTCTTGCGCCTAGGCTCCAAGGACCCTTTGCTCCTGAGGCGCACTTAAGGCGCAAAGGGTCCTTGGAATAAATATGTCTGTAATATAAGAATATGGTCATATACAGATCCTAAGAGTCTTTTGCTCATTCATTGCCATAGATGGAGAAGACTTGCAATTGATCATCATGCAACATAGAAACATTATAGACTTTGTTTATAGTTTATAGTTCATGAAATTCTGGTCTCTGCCCCCCACCCGCCCCACCATAGGAAAACATTGTTGTGGAGTAATTTATTGATTAGCAAAACATTGCTAGACATTTCCTAAATACTCCATGACTTAACTGAATTAGAGGGGTGAAAGAACGAAGTTTTTTCTCTCATAGTTTGCTAAAGAAAGTCCGCGTTTGTGAGGCTTTTAGATTTGTCTAGCAATTTAAAAAGTCAATTGAGACATGGATCTCATGCTCTAAGTGACAGTGCTATTGTGGTCTGAATATTATGGATTACTTGAAACTGTTTAAAGAGCAGATCATAATCGACTACCTTTTTTGGGATCGTAGTTTATGCTTGCCTGCAAACATTAATGCTTCTCTTGCAAAATAGCATTTTTTGCTTTCCTTTGAAATATTTAACTATTTCCCTCTTGCTTCCAGGCAATTGCAGACTTGACTAAGGCGTTAGAGTTTGAACCAAACTCAGCAGATATTTTGCATGAGAGGGGTAAGTTTCAGATTTCTTTGTTACCTCTGGACATGACGTCTTGGTTGGATTTTCTTTCAATTATTTATGGATGCAAGCAATGTTGTACAACTGAAGTATGAGTGATAAGAATCAACTCCTGGACATTTGATGTGATTCGGAGGATTGCCCCTGGTGTATATGCTTAAAGAAATTGTACGTCTATCACATTTAGTGTGTCGAGTATGAGATCTATAAACAACTCTTAAGAGTGAAAGGATAACAATTTGATGCCACCCTAGAGTGCTTGGCCATTCCATGATACCGGTGACTGCTAAAATTGAAATAAATGCAGGAATCGTGAATTTCAAGTCTAAGGATTTCAATGCTGCTGTTGAGGACCTTTCTGCATGTGTAAAGCTTGATAAGGATAACAAATCTGCGTACACATACTTGGTGAGTGCAAGAATCAAAAAATATACCGTTCTTTACAGCGAGTTTGGTCACCAACGGTTCATGACTTCCTGGCGAGCCTGGTAGATCAGATTTGGAAGTTTACAAACACTGTATTTTGGAAAATTATTTGTATGATGGTTGTTGGATCATTTTTACTCTTTACAGGGTTTGGCATTATCTTCGATTGGCGAGTTTAAAAGGGCAGAGGATGCGCATATGAAATCAATTCAACTTGACCGTAATTTTCTTGAGGCATGGGCTCATCTAACACAGGTATTTAGGATTATATAATCAGTTTGCCTTGTTTAATCTTGTTATGCCTTCTATAATCAGTTAATGCAACTTCATACAACGTAGTATTTCATTTTGTATATTATTGTTTAACTTTCATCTAGTTAAAATTTTTTTGTGGTGCAATAACTTTTTTGGTCTTTAATTTTAACATACAAACTACATGTGCTTTTGTGGCGCGTTGACTATCGCGTATGGTTGCCAACTTCTGTTCATTCATTTCAAGAAAAAAATAACGGTGCATAATCTGCATCCCTTTGTGATCCAATGCCAATGCCGTTTTGTGGTAAATATTGGTGGCAAATTTCTCGCTTCCAGCCCAAGCCTGTGCCTTCTCTTCTCATTTTTTTCCTTTCTCTTTTCCATTCTTTTTTCCTTTTTTTTAGAGGAGGATCCTGTTTGCATACTTTTTTGGTTTTAGGTCCCTGTAGGCCACGTCTGTGAATAGTTATGTGCGATTTTTTGCCCCTTCAGAGATATTTCATATGTATTCTTTGCTTTCGTTCTCCTTCATCCTAGCACATTGGACATGTACTCTGATAATTCCTGGCAGTCAAGTCTTTTCTCACTACTTTATTAAGCATTGCTCTGATAATGCTGCAGATTATTGTTTACAATTTTCTTTGAAGCCAATCAATTTAATAAGATCCATCATCATCAAATTGTGTAATAGCTATAATAAAATGATTTTTTCGGCACAAAGTCTTTGCTGGAAAAGGAACATTATAACTTCTAGGGCGTCGAGCTACAAATGTGTGAAATGAGTACAAGTTCACTGGACTCTTGAGTCTCTTCTCTACTCTCTGGCATCTTTCTTATATTTATATTTATATTTATTTAAGATGGACTTGATCAGGGAGATACTTTTATAGCCCTTATGTATGGCCCATTTGCGGGGGTTCTCCGCTATCCTATGCATATTTGGTTGATTCTACATTATATACTTTTAGTTGGTAAGATTGAGTTGTTAGCTAAGATGGATGGTAGTTATCTTTTCGATGAGCTTCAATCTCTTCTGCCACTCATTGTTTCTTTTGATCCCTTGCTTCTTGCAAGGCCCACAGGGGCCTATGTCTCCTAATGGCTTATCTATCACTTGTGGAACTACTTGGCTAGTTTTTGAAAACCTTATCTTCAGCATCGCTTTAGACGTGTCTTCTATTATCACTAATAAGTTTAAGTGACAAGTATTGCTAATAAGTTTTATCGTGGTGAATATTGCTCACAGTTTTATCAAGATTTAGCAAACTCAGAAAAGGCTTTGGAATGCCTTCACCAACTTCTGCAAATAGATGGGAGGTACATAATCCATATTATTTTCGGTTTTTTCCTGATTCACAGAGATATTTTGCTGCTTCATTTGTAAAGGTGATGCTCATTCACGCTAAAACATGTATTTGCATCTTCATAGGTTTACTAAAGCATATCACTTGCGTGGGCTCCTCCTTCATGGCATGGGAGAACACAGGTACCGCTATCCTTTCTCCAACTGTGGCTTGAGAAAAACTATTTCTTATGGGGGGGACCAGCTGTAATATGGACGTTAATATCATCCTAGAAGCTATCCATTCATGCTACTAGCTGCATGAAAGTAAGGATCAGCATTTTAATTAGCAGCCTTAGATAATATGCCTTTGAGCACCTTGATTAGAATCTCGAGGATAAGTCAGTCTCTCAAGATTGATAACTTGACTTCGGCCCACAATTTCAAACATTTTCCTTTTCAAAATCTTCTTCTTTTAAGATTGGGAAATGCTTTTCCTTGATGGCGTAGGAAAATGGCTGTTGTTTGTCTAACCAATGTCGGCAACTTTGATCTGAAAAAAGCGCCAATGTACTGTAGCACCTGAAGTACTCTAGAAAAAGTTTGGTAAAACTCGTACGGTGCACCCAAAACAAAATACCAAGGTTAAATGTTGCGTCAAATGATGTGCGTACATTAAGTAGTTGAGATTAATGTATGCTTTTCTTGATTCGAAGTGATGTAGGTGTAAGCACAATGCTAGATCTTTGCACTAGTCTTTAACCATAACATACAACAATTGCACTGTATATCGTTTTTGATAAGTAATTGACATATTGCTTTTTACCTGCAAATATTGAGCCCCTTATTTGACCTGGTAAGACGAGGTATGGGTAGAAAGAGAGAACATTGGCAAGTAGTGAGAAATGACTTAAGTGCTAGGAATCGGAGAACACATGGTTGGATTGGGGATGTAGCAGGATTCAGCTAGTTTGGGATAGAAGCTTAGATGCTGCTGATGATGATGATTTTAGTCCGGCGGCTAGTGCATCTCTATAGGTGAAATTGACCTTAGTTGCTTCTCATTTCCTTCTTCAAAGTGTACCATGACCCTATGCCTTTACAGTTTTTTCTCCATCTTTAGGTTTACTTTGGACACCCCTGTGCGCGTTAGAAACCACCGGGCCACCCATTAATAGGATGTAACTTTTTGCAAAATGTTCTCCCGTGATATCTTCTATTTATGCTGGTGGTTTACTTCAAATTACCTGTCTCAGGAATGCTATCAAGGACTTATCACTGGGACTTACTCTTGAGAGCTCAAACATTGAGTGTCTGTACTTGCGGGCTTCTTGTTACCATGCTATTGGAGAATATAAAGAAGCAGTATGCGGAACTCTTCCTCTATTTCATTCTAAATTTTTTGCTTTTTTAAAATGTTCATCCCTCTTTTGACTGGTTATCTGTTCTGTGTAAAGGTGAAGGATTACGATGCTGCTTTGGATTTGGAACTAGACTCGATGGACAAATTTGTTCTTCAATGCCTGGCCTTCTATCAGGTTTGTCTCAATACCAGTGATTTGGAACTAAGTAATTTTAGGCACAATCGTCAAAGGGCTTGCGAGTTGAGATATTTAGTTAAACCTTGAAATACTGGGTGCACGAAATTGCCCTTAAAATTGATATCTAACTTCTCTTTTTGTAGAATATCAAGCCAGTACTATTGCACATACTGTTTGGCTGGAATTGTAATCGTTACTAAAATGTCAGTGTCACCTGTAACTATAGCTACGAGAGATAATACCGGTGACAGTTTAGTTGTTAAAGAACTCCAAAAAAGCAAGCTACCTATGTACGCAAAGCATAGAGACCAGAATCGTTAGAGATCTAGCCAAAATTACTACGATCTGCCCTGTATGCATGAAATGTCTACCCCCGTTGTATCACCTATTCAGCGGCAGTTTTTCTCTTTCAAAATATTCTCTAGTTTCTCTCCAGCCATGTAAAGTTATATTTTTTGGCATACGAAGTGACAACTTCCTTCCTGTTCAAACCTTGGACACCATCGAGGAAACAAAACCCACTCCTATTTCCTCGAGGAATGTTCTCTAGAACTCCATCCCATCCACCATAGGGCACCTCTCAAGAGATATTAGGAATCAGACTTCAGAGGAGCAAATAAATTCTCATTATCACTATATGGGGTAACGAGTTGCCGTCCCAGGGGTTATATGTCTTCTATGTTGACGAATATAATAGGAACAGATAAGCCCTTCCACGTCTTACAATTATGGCCACAAAAAGGTTTATTCTGAGGTTGATGTTTGAGTGTTTTAAGATTGTTATTTTGCTTATTTTGCAGAAAGAAATTGCGTTATACACTGCTTCAAAGATCAACAGTGAGTTCTCTTGGTTTGATATCGATGGAGATATCAATCCCCTCTTCAAGGTAGGGAGCCTATACTTTCTAATGCTGTTAGTTTTAGTTAATCTCTTTGACTTCAGTATTTTTATGAGTTGTTGCTTTAGTCTTTCGAGAAGTTAGATTTGCACAATCCAAGTGCGAACTTGTATTTTGCGGATCTGGATTTGAATCGGACTAATACCATATCCTTGCTTGCCAGTCTAGAAGTTGTCTAGAGGGGATGGCGCGGGTTTAGCTCATTTCAGTGTAAATCCGGCTTCGTGGCCAAGTTTATAATAGTTAGTAGTTGAGCAGTTCATAAATAGCTTGCACTTGGCATTTGCAATGTAAAAGGAGGAGTAAGCGGCTTGCACACTAAATTGTATGGAGGAAAGTATTTTTTGTTGCATTTGTTTTATTAAATAGTGCAAAGTGAAGTACTGTAAACTCTCTATTATTGAAAAGACTAAGGTACCCCATTGTGTAAAGTGTGGTACAAGGCTTGGTAAAAGTACAGTGCAACCTGCAGAAAGTCTATGGTTTATATGGTGGCCTAAACGTTAAACGTAAAAATAGCAGCAGAACCTGCAGAGATAGATTTTGTTTCACCCAAATGTCTGATTAGCACGGTTGAATTTTTGCTTCTACATGGGTTCGATCTGTAATTACCTCGATTTGATACTTTTTCGTATGAAGTCTTTGTAAGATGTGATATGCTCAGTAGAAAATTGGCTCCTTGTTGCTCTCATCTTCTTCCCCGTTAATCTCTCTCCTTTCTCCCCCAACTGTTGTCGATGTTTTTTCTTATCATTCTTAGTTTTTTTAGGAGTACTGGTGCAAAAGGTTGCATCCAAAAAATGTTTGTGAGAAGGTTTACAGGCAACCTCCCCTGCGTGATTCACTGAAGAAGGGCAAGCTAAAAAAACAAGATTTTACTGTCACAAAGCAGAAGGCTGCTCTTTTAGAGGCTGCAGATTCTATTGGCAAGAAAATCCAGTATACTTGCCCCGGCTTCTTGCCCAATAGGCGCCAGGTGATTACTATGATGAACTATTGCATTGTCTGCAAAAAAATAGTGGACTGCATCTTGTAGTAGTAGTCACTTGTTGTTTCTTTTTCTGTTTAGATTGAAATTATTGTATTATGATTCTGTTATGTCTGGGCTGTCAATTTTCTTCTCTCTCTCTCTCTCTCACACACACACACACACACGTTTTTAAATTATCTGTGTGTATGTAAAATTTTATTTACATTTACATGCAAAATTCATATTCTCAAATCATATCTTAACTTAATCTTGTGACCAGCATACAAACAGTACAACACATATACACACACCATACCCTTTTAACCTCCAAACCCGTACTGATAGATCATCTGCAAGACTGCTGCTGTCTCCCTAGTAGAGTTAACAAAACTTTAAAATTTATGGTGTGTTTGAAACCGTTATGGTTTTTGTTTGTAGTTTTCAAAAAAAGGAAGATCAAAACCTGTTTTTGTTTTCAGTTTTTATGAAAAGAGAGGCAAGTGTTTGACTGCGAATTTTTTGTTTTCTAATTTTCTCCTTCTCATATTTCTTTATGCACCTAAAGTCTTCAAAACACCACCACCCTAAATTGTCAAACTCACAACACCACCGCCCATTGCCACCACCAACTGATTCATCGCGGGCGACGAGGACCCGACCTTCACTGTCACTGCCCACGACATGGCCTTCACTGTAGCCGACAACTACTTCGCCTCCGCGGCCAGATCTAACGTTATGGACCCTTACTATGGAAGAGAGGTGCATGCTGTGGTGGTGGGGGGTGCTTGCGGGGATGCAAGCGACGTCAGCAAGTCGGCGCCGTGGTGATTGGTGGTCGTGGGTGGGCGATCCATTGGCAGATCGTTGGAGGCTGGTGGCGTGGACTGGCAATTGGTGGCCGTTGGTGGTCATGGGTGTGTGCGGTTGGCGATTCAGTCTAGAGGCTGTGGTGGGGGGTTGCAATTTGTGGCCGGTGGTGCTGGGTCATGGTGTTGGCGGCAGTAGTGGGACGTTGGCAGTGGTTATGGTTGTCAAGATGCTGTGGCTGGCGGTGGTTGGTGGTGATAGTGAAAATGGCAGTGGTGGTGGGTCATGGTGATGGCGGCAGATTGATGGTAATTTGTGGAGGTGTACTTGGCAATAGCAGCGGCGGCAAACGGGAGGAATTGATGGTGGCCATGGTGGGGACAGTGGTGGGAAGGGGGGAGGATGACTGCTGGCCGTGGTGGCAGTGTGATGCCAAGTCTGGTGGTCGTGGTGGTGTTCTGTGTGGTGATGGGGGTTTTGTTAAAATGATGCTCTTTTTTTTTACTTCTAACAAAGCTTGAAGGTTGGATCTCAATACAAAACCCAAAACTCCATAATGGAGTTTTAAATAACAGTCCCGTTTGAGAAACTGGTTTTCAAACTGAAGGGGGGGAAAAACCGAAAACTGTCTGTCAAAAGTGTTTTTTTTTTGTCCAGTTTACAAAACTGGAGAAAAAACTGAAAGCAAAAACTCTGTCAAACACTACCTTAGCCATAGTATCAGGTGTTGTTATAGCAGAAGGATTACAGTTGTAAGTCCTTTTTTGCCAGCAGCCCAGAGATCTGCTTACTACCAGAGGCCTTGAGCTTCATTTAGAAGAGAAGAAGCTTGGTAAACCGACGCGAGTCATTGGCTGGAGAATATGAACTTTTGGTATAAATCAACTAAAGCTGGACTGCTGTAAGAAACTTAGTCCGCCTACCAAAATTTATGCAAGTTTGAGTTATGAAGTGCATGTAACTGGGATTACTCTATGTTGTGGACGTAATTGTTTGGCGCAAAAGAAGGGTTCTCTGGGGGCTGAGACTTGGTAAATTTGTTTGGTTCCTTGGGGTGGATTTTATATCCTTGATATGGCTACCGCACTAAAACTAAGCCAAACATGGGGAGTAGATTATCACTACAATAGCTAAAGCTGAAAAAGGCTTTGAGCTCTGCAGCTCCACGTCATAAATGCTCTATATTTGGTTGCTTTAACAAGTGTGTGCCTGCTTTGATGGCGCTTACTCATTTGATGTTTGGAAGATTATGATCAAGTGTTGGAAAATCCAAATAAATATACGTTCAGAAAAAAATTTAACACCAATACGTGCTCCACGATCACCTTTATGGTATTTTATGAACACGATAACATATAAAACGGGAGTGAAAAGAAACTCACCAACTACTTGGTTGATCTTGCAGGATTCGACTACCATCGTTTAAGCCTCTGCTTAGATCTTCCATCCTACGCCCCTGTAGTATCTTGGAGAGTGGAGTCTAAGCTTGCCCCCAAAAACTTGATTAGGCGTGGTCTTTATAATACTGGGTCTAATCTTTCTCTCTCTTAGTTTGCTCAGAATTAAGGCTAGGAGGGGTCCATAAGGGTTTCCCTCATTACCTTATCTAGAACTTATTAATTACAGTTAACACCACTTTAGAACTGTAATTGGACTCTAGTCCAAGAAATTTGGTTTAAGCCCTTACGACTAATTATCTGCAAAATTTCCTTCTACAAGATATTCTTAAAAGTCACAAATCAAGCTACTGTAGTTTTGAAACATTTGCATTTAATTCTTAAGTGCCTATATAGCCTTGATCATCTATTGGTGTAATTAAATCATCCTTCTAGTAATACAACTTACTAAAAACTTGGCAGAGTTTCATGATTGACAATGAATTAAACTCAAGGAAAATATCGTATTCTCAAGATAGAATGTAGAATTTCATGACAATCGATAATGTTCTCAACATCCCAATTTTCAAAGTATTAGTCATTACAAACTACTGCATTCCCTGGAGTATCAAAGCAATGTATATTGTGAACTGAGTTCATCACTATCTCAGAATTACGGATTTTCACATACTAGTACCATTGTGAAAATGTTTTACAAGACGGTAACACAAAAAAATGTTATTCACATTGATCCGTTTGAATGCATTATACTAATGCACTAGTACATGACTTGCAGTCTCCAGGTCAACATAAACCATCTCATTAAGCAAAACCTACGAGATGATTTCTCTAAATTCATCTAAGGTTTTGAACATTATGTATTACATGATTTATGTCTTCCGTGTATAAACATCTTTATACACACAAATCCAGCATACATGACCAATTAAAGAGAAGTGCTGTATCATTAGATCCAGCATTAACGTCAATTAAATAACACTGTTTTAGGTCAAAACCCAACATTAAGAACTACCATTTTTTGATTTCCAAAGATATCGTGGTGGGGGTTAGAGTTCATGCCTACATGTCACGTTGGGCCTCTGTGACATGCTGTCTGCCTCTTGACTTAACATGCGGGGTAGCAAAAGGAAATGATAATAACAGTAGAGATGTATACATGCTTTTTTGTTTCTTGTATTTACTTTACTGCGTGCCTACTGAGGTTTAGCTAGCCCGAGCTTTCTCTCTTTGTACATTTGGCGAAGTATATATGAGGGTATGTCGTTCTATGTTTAAGTGTTACTTTCTTCAGAACTGAAAGATCATCTTTTTTCCGTTTGAGAATGAATGTCACAAACAACTGTTATTATCACTGTTGCCAAATTCCAGTTCCTGTGTTACTTTATAGTTGCAAGTGACGATTCTCTCGTCTACTGATCATATTTCAATTAAACATTTTTCTAGCATCGTATGGCTGGATTAGCAGCCATTGAGATTGCACAAAAGGTCTCAAAGGCTTGGCGGTCGCTGCAAGCAGAATGGAAGCATTCTAATAAGAGCACAGCAAAACATGGGAAGAGAGCACGGAGAAAGGAAAAAATTACAATTCCAAGCCAAAACAGAGGTGGTGCTGGTTGTAGTACTAGCAGTTCTTTGGAAACATCGACTTCATATGGATTTACGGAAGATAAGTCATCAAGCCGTTCTATGATGTCATGGCATCATGTTTATTCTGTGGCTGTCAAATGGCGGCAGATATCCGAACCTTGTGACCCTGCTGTATGGGTTAACAGATTAAGGTAATCCATCTTTTTATTGGTGTGAAATCAGCATAGAGAGTACATAAATGTAGTAATTTATTTATTGTAGTTTATATTTTTTTATATTCTTCGTACATCCTCTTTCCTTACATCGTTGGTTTATCTATTTTTCTGTCAGAGAAAAATAGACACATTTGCGGAACCTCAAACATGGTTCTATTCTGTCATTGCCTCCTCGCAATGAGTCTTTAACTTTTGTTGTCTAATCGGTGTTTGGAACACACTTTTCTATTGGTATATGTAGCTTATGCTATCTATTATGTGTTTTGTTGAAGTTTTGCATTTTGTTGTGGTTCAACTTGCCTTGTTAAATTTCTCAAGCCATTAGATTTCCCTTTCACGTTTTTTTAGCAGATTCACAAAGGAGTATATAACATCTTATATAAATGGCTCCAATTATTTTCTCGTAAACTGTGATACTATTCTATCATCCTGCTTGTCAATGTCTTGCAAAAAATTTAGCTTTTCATGTTGGATATGCTCCTTGTACTAGGAGTTTGCATGTGCATAATTTGCTATTTTAGATTTTATAATCTTCAGATATGTTCCATGCCTTATGATTAACCCCCCTCTCTTGCAAAATGTATAAAGATTACAGAGCACACACATGTATGTTTATGTAGTCGCCTTAGTTTTTTTTGTCAATTTGACTTTTAAGACGAATGTTTGCCGCTGTGCTATTTAGTGAGGAGTTCAATTCTGGATTTGGGTCTCACACGCCGCTTATTGTTGGGCAAGCCAAAGTTGTTCGTTACTACCCGAATTTTCAGAGGTAATTGCATCGGCCCTCCTCCACCCCACCCTCCCCCCTTCTCTCTTGCACACTCACACTAACACCAAGGCAGAACCACTCAAATGAAACTTAAGTTTTTGTTGATGCTGCAGAACAATAAATGCTGCAAAGGCGGTCATAAAGGAAAAGAAGTGCGTGTACAGTAAGGGAGACAACATCATTAATTTATCAGAAGATGAAAAAATGCAAGAAGTGAGTTTACCTTGTTAGACAACCAGATAATCTTTTACACTTCTCATTTGTTATCGGGTTTTGCACTTCCGACACTCGTCACTGCAGTTTCTCCACGGAACTTCCATTTAAAAAATAAAGAAGTGTTGTCATTTGTCAGCGAAGTTATTCTTATACTCCGTTCTTTTCGGCCTTTGTGTGTCATAAATTGTTTCTTTTGATGCTCGTTGGTCATGTCCTTTAATAGAGGAACAGGATTGCATCTTAAATAGTAACTGTAATGGAGGATGTTCCTGATTAAATTGATGTTGGAGAAGTGACGCATTGGAACTTTATGCATGGGCTATTTGGGTTGGGTCTTGTTTTGATGCCAAATTGTTTGTTGATGGAAGTGGAGGATTTGGATGGTTTATACATGGGGGTTCATTTTCTGGTGGTTGTTATCTTGACATTTGGAATAGTTTTGCATTATAACTCCTTTATGAGTAGCTCGACTGCCAACTGGGAAAATAGGACACGTTTGCGCACGTAAGAGATGCGTGCTTGAGACTTGCCGAGACACTGTTCACAAGCAAAGAAGGGTACCTAAAGTTGGTTGCCTGTCAAAATTTTGGTTTTGGACATAGAATCTTATGAAGTTTGTGAGCTGTTTTTGTTTGTTGGGCAGCTACTTATGGACATGCAGTCTAATTTGCTGATTTCCTGGAGGCACTTCAGCAGTTTATCTGAACTAACATTGAAGTACAACTTGCAGATAATGCATGCAGAATCCTGTGATGATCTTTATAAAGTTGTAGACGAGGACTTCTGGTTGGCTACCTGGTGCACTAGCACAGCATTTGAGGGGTAATTATGCTAAGGGTTTGATTGCTGTAAATGAGCTTGAAATTTTGACAGATGTATTCTTTGGCATATGCATTCCTGTGACATAGAATCCTATCTATCTGTTCAGGAAGCGCCTTGAAGGAACTAGGATCACCCTACTCAAAACGTAATGACTTTTGCTCAACAGTTGTTTTTTTCTCTTTTTGCATTTCCCTGAACTAGGTTGTGCAATATGCATTTAAAAATAATTTTGTAAATTTTTTCAGGGGAGAACATGGAATTGACTTTGCAATCAGAACCCCTTGTACACCTGCTAGGTGGGATGACTTCGACGCAGAAATGGCAATGGCGTGGGAAGTATGTTGCTTTTGTGCTGAAACTTGTCTAAACTTTCTTAATAAGGCCAAAATTCAAAAATTCGAAGTACGAGATTGATTTCCCCTATTCAAGTTGTGACCACCCTGGGGGAAAAAAGTATGACCTGAGATGGATTTGGAAGTACCAGTCAAGTCATACACGAGAAGCACCTTCTTAGAATTTACTGCTAGCACAAGAACTAAGTTTATATTGGTATATTTATTTGCAACTATCTCTGCGGACAAATAAGTGACATCAATTCTATTGACCCGGGACCTTAATACACATTGCTAAGTGAAGGTGGAAGGTCATACCACGTATTACATATGAAAAAAAGACTCATATCACGTCATGAAATATGTGCAAAAAGGACCAGAAGATTCGTTTCGCATTTTCCCCCTATTCTAGGTTTTAAACCATCAACAGACTACGATGCTGTTAGAACCTCCAAAATGGGTTTAGCTGTTTACCTATGTTTATGCTCTCACCTCATTAATTTCCTGACAGACGCTTTTGCTGATTTCAGATAATACAGTTAGAATGCTCGCTAATTTTTGGACGTGCCCAACACTTAATTTGCAGGCTCTTTGCAATACATATTGTGGTGAAACTTACGGGTCTACCGATTTCAGTATGCTTGAAAATACAAGAGATGCTATCTCAAGGATGACATACTACTGGTAAAGCATAGAGTTCTCAAGGGTATTCAAATGATTTGTTATGTAAACATATTTGACACTGAATTTCTATGCAGGTACAACTTCATGCCACTTTCTAGAGGCACTGCTGCTACTGGGTTTATAGTTTTGCTAGGACTATTTCTGGCTGCTAATATGGAGTTCACTGGGAGCATTCCACAAGGTCTGCAGGTGGATTGGGAAGCCATTCTTAACTTTGATCCCAATTCCTTTGTGGACTCTATTAAGAGTTGGCTGTATCCATCTCTCAAGATTACGACGTCCTGGAAAGATTATCCAGATGTAGCATCTACTTTCGAGACAACTGGATCTGTAGTTGCTGCCCTCAGCTCCTATTCTGACTGAGCAGTGTATATAGGAGGTAAGCTGTAACACAATACCTTGTCTTTCACTTAGACACATCTCCAACACCCGCTGTATTTGTTTAGAACAAAATTCTAATCTCAGACTCACATATAACTGCTGTAGGTCCGGCCCCAACAGACCTTGTCTGACACATAATGGGAGTATTTATATGTTAAAAAGCAACACTCTTAAGTAGGTGGCCTAGCGATTCTTCTTACCAACCTGACTAACAATTCTCAAGTATAGTCTCTATGTTCCTTTAGCAAGGAACAAACAATAATCTTTCTCAAATAAATCCTCGACGAATACCGTAAAGCTTTGTTTAGTACATTTTCATATTTTATTTATGGAACATACTTTCAATATGCATTGATGGAGTGGCCTTTTATGACTTGATATCTGGTACTAGCCTTTGATGGTGGTTACGATTCGTACAAAAACAGGCATTCTTTTCCTCAAACTTCAGATTCTGCCTATGGCTTATTGTAAATCTGTCATCGTGTCACTGTTATGTTTCAGTCTTGAACACATGGCTGACACGGGGGATATTCGCAATATAACCAGGAAAGCATGAATGCTGCATTTCATGCTTCAAGATTATATTCTTTTACTGTGCAATTAACATTATTCTATTCTGTTTGATGAATCTCATGAGTATGCAATATGTCATAATGAATTTAATACTCGACCAAAAAATCATTCTTTTAGAATAAAACTATGCATGCAAAGAGAGAACACAATGGTATGAACTCATTATTGGGGACAATGAGGTAGTAGTCATAATATACACTTCTTCCCTAAAGTTGTCATTTCCACAGGAGTGAAAGCAAAGCGGCATGGTCGTTATTGGTTTCCAGACGTGAATGACACTGAAAGAATTCTCTGGATTATTTTGCGTGCAACTACGCAGTCTCCAATTACTTTTTGGACTAGGGAATAACTCACTTCTTCATAAGAAGAGTCTCTTTCTCCAAAGCAAACCACTTTTTACGGACAATTTGATCTTCAAAATGTTTATCCCTTCGTTGATGTAACCATATGGATACCAGCATTGCGGAATTATGATAACTATTGGAGAGCATGACGACATTAATACAGCCCTTCTGCATTCTTTGAAGTGAGTGCATCTCCAAACTTGCCATAATTCATGTCTCTTGGATAGTGTACAGTGAAACTTGCCAGCGTTAATGAAGCGGGTGGAAGCACACTTTTTCTACTGGTGATAGCGAAATATGCCAAAAACAGAATTGAATCTGTTTGTCTGACATTTCAAATATTCAAAGAGTGTTCTGTTCGGATAATGTTCTGTTCGGACATGGTTCTGCTTGTTCGGATTTTTTTTTGCTCGGACCATGTTCTGCTCGGACTATGGGCCTGTTCGGATTTTTCTGCTCGGACTATGGGCCTGAGCTGAAAAGGCCTCATTTTTTCTTCTGTTCGGTCAGCGGGCTCGGACGTGGATCTGCTCGGATTATGGCCCGAGCTGAGAAGCCCCAACATTTTTCCCTGCTCAGTCGTTGGGCTCGGACCATGATCTGCTCGGACCTGCTGTGCGGGCTTGCTGCGCGGACGCGGGCCTGATGGTGGAGAGGCCCAATCTAATGAACCCTTTGTTGAAAAAGTAAAGAACTCCTTATTGCTCATGTGTTTGAGCAGATTCGGACCCTTGACCTCGCGCGCGGAATGAGAACAAATCGCCACTGAGCTGGTCAGCCTCGTATATCAAGTCCGAGCTGAAAATATAGTTGTACTATCACTTGAGAACTTGAAAAGTTCATAACTTTTTGCTCGGATATCCGTTTGAGGTGCATTTTTTTTTATTTCGGATAGTTTTCCGAGCTCTATCCATAGAAAACCTCCTTTTCTCCAAAAGAGTTCAGTTGAAATCTCTACCTAAGAAAACTCCATTGACCTCCACTCAATTTTTTCTCTAGTCAAACTCTTTAGAGTTTTACCCATGGGCTTTTGAGAGCACAAAGAAAACAGAGTTAGGATGTCTGCACGGGCGACGAGTTCGGACATGGTTCTGCTCGACCGCTGTCACTCTGCTCAGGCAAAGTGTTTGGACAAGATTCTGTTCGGACAGAATTCTGCTCAGCTGTTGTCACTCAGCTCGGGCAGAGTGTTCAGACGGGATTCTGCTCGGACAGAGTCTTATTTCCTTCCACGTGTCTTATTCTCCATTAATGCCTTTGAGCGGAAATTTTCTAGTTTACAAACTTCTCCTCTATTAGCTTATGACACGTAACGGTAGATGAACCGTTGGGTATCCCAAGAAACGGTTATTCGAATTTTTTTTTATAAAAGGAGATCTCCACTTCACTTTTACCCTACTCGAATCATTTGCTCCCAAGAAGACGAGTTATTCATCCTGACCACTCTCCGCAGATTGTAGAGAAGGTGCCCGTCGAAGAGGATCTCATCTTTCGTCCCAGATGGACTCTTCGTTCTGATGATGTTGGGATGCCTGATAGTCAGAGTTCAGAGCAACACCTTGTTCACGGAGTTCTTCCTTTGGACAAATAAATGTTCTAGAACCAAACTCACGAGACCTTTGCCTGTTCTTTTGCTCAGGCTGTGTACACAGTGAGTTTCTTTCTTTTAATCTTCCCTTTGTATTTACTTTCGGACTCTGTTTCGCTGATTGTTCGAATCTTCATTCCAGATGTATGTGAGCGGGTCTGAAATGTTGTCTCGTTTTGAGATGGCGAGGCAAGTGGCAGCTTGCACAGATTGTGACTTTGGAGAAGGGGCTGGAACGGGCAAAATGGAGAGCAGCAGAAGAGGTGAAGAAGGCTCGTGATCAAGGCATCCGCGACTTTCTAGATGGGAATGCTGGGGATGGATGGCTAAAGAAGCATGCGGATGACGGCCTTGAGATTTATGAGCTTGGTTTCGCGAAGGCCAAGGAGATGTTCGCCGAGCGCTTTCCTGATATCCCCTTGGATAACTTCGTTCTGCCTGCGGTGATATCTCCTTTGGAGAGACTGTTCTACCATCAGAGGCAGGTGATGCTGCAGCTTCTCACCCTCCAGGGAATGGTCCTTCTGGCGATGCCCCCGAGCCTTAGATGTTAGACTTTGGTTTGTTCAGACAAAGAATTTTGATGCCCTTTCAAGGGCTTATTGTAAAACTCTTTATCTTTTATTTCATGCTATGATGCTTTACTATGTGTTTCTCATGGTTTGTGTTTACCATTCACACAGTATTACTGATTTTTACTTTGACTCAAACCCTTTATTCGTCACTTAAAGAGTTGGCAAAGAAGTTGAGCACCCTCGCTCGGCCTAAATTTCTAAGAAGTAAAAGCTTTGGTGGAGTGACGGTGCCCCCATTAACTTTTGTTCTTCACGGACTTAGATCTGTAGCTAATCCGTTTGGCCTTCTCTCGTATTTTTATAAAACCCAAGAGTTATACACTCTGCTTTGGCAGAGTGTTCGGCCATCACTCTGTTCGGACATAATGTTTTGTCTAAATTGATCACTTTGTTCGGGCACAGTGTTTCAGTCATCACTCTGTTTGGGCAGAGTGTTCAGCCATCACTCTGTTCGGTCAGAGTGTTCGGCCATCACTCTGCTCGGGCAGAATGTTTAAGTTTACATTATAATAATGCTGAGAAAAATAACTTTATTGCTCGAGCAAAAGATAAAGTTTACATTGGATTGCTTAGCAACTCATTTATTTGAAATTATCTTTCTAAAGATAATTTTTTAAAAGATTGGGGTTTTGATAAGGTCTGGGCCCTTATCCCCTTAAAAAAGAAGGGTCTTGCCTTGAGGCAAGATGCTACTGGTAATATTTTTGCAAATTCTCAGCATTCCAAGTACGAGGGATTGGTTTTCTGGAAAGTGTTCCCAGTGTATAGGCTTCGGTTTGAGCACCTTTATAACACGATAGGGTCCTTCCCAGCTTGGAGATAACTTTCCCGTCGCTGCCTTTGGATCGGAAACTCCTAACTTGCGCAGGACCAAATCTCTTTAGGTTCACCAGCTCGAGCTTGGTGTCTTCCTTAAGATTTGAACCAATTCGAACCCTTTTGTTTTCTTTTCAGGATGTACTTTGATGCTTACAAGATTTTTAACTGGTTCTCCCCTTTGCATCTTTATATCTTCCCTGAGGTCTTCGATAATGAGTGCTTCCTTGTTCTTTGATCGGCATGAAGTCACGTAGCACTGACGAGCTGTAGTCTGGTCTCCTTTCGCCTCTCCAATCCCGTGTTCTGTGGGGAACTTCATCTTGAGGTGATAAGTTGACACTATAGCTTTTGACACTATAGCTTGTAACTGATTGAGTGCTGGTCCCCCCAATATGGCGTTGTATGCTGAGGGGACCTTTACCACCACAAAATCAAGCATGAAGTTGGCTTGTGTCGGAGGTGTGCCAATCGCAACTGGGAGTGCGATAATACCTTCGGCTGCAACTGGATGATTGGAGAATCCATACAACGGTGTATCCATCTTTTGTAGACGGTCCGTTGGAATGTTCATCTTCTTGAATGCATCGTAAAATAAGATTTCTGCAAAACTTCCGTTATCAATCAAGACACGCTTTACATCAAAGTTCCCAGCTCTAACTGTGATAACTAATGGATCATCATGAGGAGTTTTTATATCCTTTGAATCTTCATCAGAAAAGGTGATCGCTGCTACGGGTACCGTCTTCGATTTCTTATTCGGGGGCTGACTCGTTATGCAGACTTCTCTGGCGTATGCTTTTCGAGCCCGTCCTGATGAACCTCCTGCGGCTAATCCCCCAGATATAGTGTTGATTGTACCCGCATTTTCTTCCTGATCTTCTCTTTCTTTCATGGTCGGAGGTGTCTGTTGTCTTCCTTCTCTAGGAGCTACAAACTTTCTCAACTGGCCACGCTTGATAAGGGCCTCAATTGCTCGTTTAAGCGACCCACAATCGTCAGTTGTGTGGCCATGATCGTTGTGAAAGTAACACCATAAGTCTTTGTTCCTTTTATTTGGTCGAGATTTCATTTTGTCTGGCCACTAGAGAGCTTTGTTGTCTTTGATCTCGTGAAGAATCTGTGACGGTTTTGCATTGAGGGTTGTCAGCTTTTCCCAAGCGAACGGGTCTTTTGGACGCCGTTCGTCATGCTTAGAACGTTTTGCTGACTTTCCTTCTGGAGGAGTTATCTCTCGAGATCGTTTCTTCTGTTCTTCCTTTCCTTCTCCACGTCGTCCTCTGTGTGTCTCCCGGTATTCTTCTACTTGAATATATTTGTTAGCCTTCTCAAGAAGGGATTTCATATTACCTGGAGGACTTTTGTTCATAGAGAATGCGAACTTGGATGTGGGTTGAAGGCCTCGGAGGAATGCAGTATACTTCACGGATTCATCCAAATTATCGATTTCCAAAGTGGCTACGTTGAATCGTCTGAGAAAGCATGCCAAAGACTCGTTTTTCTCTTGCACAATGTTCAGCAGACTCACCGAGTTCTTCCTTCGGGAGCGACTGCTTATGAAGTGCTTTTGAAAGAGATCCGATAATTGGCCAAATGAGTAGATGGATCTTGGTTGTAGAGATTTGAACTATGCATGCGCAGCCTTCCTCAGAATGGTAGGGAAGGCTCTGCACATGACATCATCTGAGACCTGGATGAGGAGCATGTTTGTTTCAAACTGGTAGACATGTTCTCTCGGATCTCTGGTTCCGTCGTAGAGATCACATTGAGGCATCCAAAAATTAGGAGGTAGTTTTGCTTTCTCAATGGCTTCTGACAACAGATATCCAGATTCATCCCTTGGGGGAGATCGTTCTGGAGAATGATATCTAGGGACCACCTTCCAGGAGTCCCGTTCTCGGGAACGAGACTCAGGCACCCTCTTCCTGTGGATGGATCTTCGAGGGGTCTCAGCTCTGGCGACCTGTTCGGGAGAGGAGTTGGTACTGTCTTCGACTGATGGATCACGTTGATAACAAGATCCACTCCTGGTTATGTGATCTCCGCTCTTCTCTTTGGGATTGTAAGTTGGATCGGCCGTTGATCAGTATTTGCGGCCGTAACATTATCTGGAGGTGAGACGAAGACGAAGGTCACTGGGGTCAAGATGAGAATGGTGAGTGGACGGCGGAGCCACTGCCATGTCGAGCTTTTGTTGAAGAGTATTCATGACGTTTCCAGTTCGTGGATTTCTTTTGTAAGGTCGGCATGGGGTGTTTTGAATAGCTGACGGTTTAGGCGGTGACGAAGATCACCATTTTTCAGAGTAGACGTTGGAGATTGATTTCTCCTAGGTCTAGTCTTTGATTCGGGAGTAGCAGACGTCACATTAACGTATAAATCTTCAGAAGAACTGCCGCGACGGTGGCGCGAAGGGGTCGAGTGTTGGTCATGAGAACGACCAAGTTGATGAGAGCCGCTAGTTCGTGCGTGACGGTTCTTGGAATGACCGTGTGAAGAGTCATCGGAAGAAGAGTGATTGGCCATGTTCCCTGTAGGGGTCCCACGGATGGCGCCAATCTGTTGCAGCTAAAAACTGGATCGGGAACCACACCAGAAATCAGGCCTGCATAAGAGAACACGGAGTGACCGCCGGGTGAGGTTTCGGCGGGAGAACGCTCCGATGCTTAAGTCAGAGATGGCTAACAATGTAGAACTCTGAGAAGCAATAAAGACACAATGTATATGTGTGTGAGCTTGTCCTTACCTGAGGGATTTGATCCCTTTATATAGTGGTAGAAGGAGGAGTCTTAGTAGGACTGAGTTTTGACCAACTCTAATCAGAATCTAATTAGGATCCTAGAGGATCTCATGTCAATCTGAACTGATAGAGTCAGAGCCTCTTTAGGATTCTGCCCGGTGATTGATACGGTAAATGCCATATCAGTAATGAGCCAGTATGGGTTACGTGTCATAACTGTCACGTGTCGTCCGTAGATTAGAGGGATATTTTTAACTATATCAGAATAACAGTTTACCAGTACGAACGGGTAACAAGACCAAGTGACTAATTGGCAATGATATATGGGACCGTGCTCCAAATATGACCTCCACTTCTTGTGCATTGCACAAGCATTCAGCATCTACGAGGCTTGATTCCAAAAGCTGGTGTGATACTCACGGGCTCCAATCTAATTATGTTGGTTGCTTGAGACATATGCTGATGTACCATCTACGGATGCCAGAGGCCCAGATGTTGAGCTGCAGCCGAATGGTAAAGCAGGATGGATAAAGTTGGTTTTGGATTCTTTATGAAGCGAACTTGAGCTGTAGAGCTTCTTCGTTCTTCTTTTTCCGCTCTAAATTGAAAGAGCTTTGCAAAATCAATGGTACTAACAAACAGGCGTCAGTAAAAAAAATTGAACTTAGGCATTCGAACCCTTTAAATTCAGAAATTTGAGCTAGCATAAGTGTGCTGATTTTTTCCCGTTTTTTCAGTTTTAAAAACTGTGAAAAAAAATAAATTTGTCCACCTACCTTTTTTTGTATTCTTGTGCCCATAAAAAAAAAACTCCAAATTGAGAGTAATTGCAATTTATGGGTACTTAGTTTTTTTAGACCACCACCCAGTCTCCCACCGCCGGCAGCCACCTCAGGCTCCCAAGACCGCCGGCAGCCACCTCCGGCCGCCGGCGTTACTGCCGACAACCACCTCCGGCCGTCGGCGACCACCGGCAGCCACCGCCGGAGACTGTCGGCAGCCATCTCCGGCCGGCCCACCCAAGACTGCCGGCAGCCACCTCCGGGGCCGGGACCACCGCCGGAGACTGCCGGCAGCCACCTCCGGCCGCCGCGACCACCGCCGGAGACCGCCGGCAGCTACCTCCGGCCGCCGGCCACCACCGCCGGTGACTGCCGGCAGCCACCTCCGGGCCGGGACTGCCGGCAGCTACCTCCGGCCGCCGGCCACCACCGCCGGTGACTGCCGGCAGCCACCTCCGGCCGTCGGCCACCACCACCACCACCGTCGACCACCGCTACGCCCCACCACCGCCACCGCAAACCACATAAAAAAAAAAGTCAAAATAAAAGGGTTACCAAACACCAAAAAAAAAACCTTATAAAAAAAAGGGGTTATCAAACACCCACTTGTTTTTATAAAAAAAAAAAATTAAGCTGCTCTTAAAAACTGCTTTAAAAACTGAAAAAAAAAAAAATTTTGTCAAACGAAGCCTAAGTGTGCTGATTTTTTTCCGTTCACACGAGGGTGCTCGTGACATGAAATAAATGTGTCCACCTACCTTTTTTTGTATTCTTGTGCCCATAAAATTTGAAGAAGACCAAATTGAGAGTAATTGCAATTTATGGGTACTTAGTAAGTTTTGACAATCCAGTCTAAAAATGGGGCCGGGCCAGGCTCCCAAAAAGAAAAATGGCCTGTCGTCCGGCTTACTGATATGTTATCACAACGTTTGCGTCTTTTGTTTCCATGGAATAACATTTTTCTTTCGACCGACAGAATAAGGAAATGGCTTGCAAGACAGGAAATTAATGGTCTTTCCGGTCGGACCCACACTGGCGGTGCAGTGCCCAGTCCAGCTAAAGTTAGCCAACCCCCCTCGGCCTCCAGTATCCTAAACGCGCAATTGTAGCTGCACAAGCGTACGTGTAGTGATCCCATTCGACTGTCATCTTGCGGGCCCTGCTCAAGGCATTTCCAGCTGTGAGAAGCGCCCCTAAGCGAATAAACCAAATGAATCAGTCTGCCGGTCAAAGGAATTTTACTTTTTTTTTTTTTACTTTTTCGATCCAAATCTATATTCCACACTCAAGTAACATATTCTTTCAAATTACCAGATTAAATGTGGGATGTACATTTTTAAGATTGTCTGGAAACAATTTATTATCAATTAACGTAAAAACTTATCTGAAAAAACTTCAGCTCAAAGGAAAAAAAAGAAACCTAACCTTAACGAAAAAAAATGAAAGCCACACAGAATCGTACTGTACCCTCACGCGTAATACAGGCGCTTTGACGTGGCGAGACTTTAAAAAGTTTTAAACCTAATACGAACAATCACATGGACTCGGGGCCCCACCCCCAATAGAATACAGACTGTTAATTGCCACCATTGCTTTTGCTAATATGTGTCCGTTAATGCATGGGCCCACACAAATGTCGAGCGTTCTTTATCCCTCATGCATCTCATCTACACGTTAACACCCCTTACTTATACTCCCCCTTCCTTAATCGTCTCACTCACTCATTATTGCACTCTCAGGTCTCAGACACCATACTTTACTCTCTAGCAAAGCCATGGATCGGCAGAGCGCGTTAGGCCTTGCATTTGTGTGCATTGTAGTGGCCTGCGTCGGCGGTCAGTCTCCGGCAGGAGCTCCGACCACAGCGCCACCGGCCACGGTGGCGACTCCTCCTACTGCAACGCCTCCAATCGCCACGGCTCCCACAAAACCTAAATCTCCGGCTCCGGTCGTCGCTCCGGAATCTGCGCCGCCTACGGCGGTTTCGGTTGCTCCCGCAGCGGCTCCCGTGTCGGCTCCGCCGAAAGCGGTGGTTGTGGCGCCTGTATCGGCACCCGTGAGCTCGCCGCCTGCTGCGGTGCCGGTGAGCTCTCCGCCTGCTGCGGTGCCGGTGAGCTCTCCGCCATTGCCGACGCCTGCGAAGTCCCCTCCTGTTCCGGCACCGGAGGCTCCGGTCGCTTCTCCTACTGCTCCGGTTTCTGCGCCGCCTGCTGCGGCTCCGGCTCCTGCTCCTAGCAAGAAGAAGGGCAAGGGGAAGAAGCATAATGCACCATCACCGGCGCCGTCGCCGGCGTTGCTAGGCCCGCCCGCCCCTCCCGGTGAAGCTCCCGGACCTAGTCTAGAATCAGTCTCACCTGGTCCGGCAGTTGCAGATGATGCGGTACGTCTAGCTCCTGCTTTACTCTGGTTTATAACTTGTTTATGTCTCACTTGCACCTGATCGCCAATGTGCTTGCAGATCTGGTTCCGCCTTTAGTTATTTCTTTGTTTAAACTGTTTTTCGAATTTGTTTAGCTAAATACATAAAATTTGACCCCCGTAAACAAAAATGTCATATATTCGATAATAAAAAAGATCTCTAGATACATTTTAACAATAGAATTATTGATATAAGTTTTAATTAATTTTTTTTATCATTAAAGCTGTTAGAGCATAGAACAGATAATATAAACATTTCTAGCAACATTATAGTGTCAAAAGAAGTGAAGACCCCAGATATCGTTATCCGGATTCCGGGGTAGTATTCTAGAACAATATTGTCGTCCAAATATTTGTAAGAAATTTTGCTGGAGGATCCAACTCGTAGTTTTGTTGAATAACAAACTAGCTCTAATTCGGACAAGACCCGAGGTTCAGGTCTCGAGGGAACACAGCACTCGAGTCAATTAAATCATGATGATGTAAACACGTGATATAGTGATATCAGACCTGTCGTATAGTATATTGTTTCGTACCTTGTCAATTGTTGATCTTTCAATGTAGGAGGTTACTGTTTACCACATGTGGGAGTTATTTGTATAAATATCCCTGAACGAGAAACGACCTTGATTGACAAGGCAATAAGAAAGAAGGCATTGTGTTTGGCTTCTTGGAGGAGTTTCTATTTAGCTGAATCTGCACTAAAACTGTTGATAACAAAATTTCGAATCAACCAGGTTGCAATTAGCAAGATAAGACTGCCAATACAACGAGAAAACTTTAATGTAATACAGTGCCAAAAAATGAGATGAGAAAATATTAAAATCTTGAGTGGTTCCCACATGCCCTCTATTTATAATCATATGTTAGCCTCTACTTACGGTCTGAATTGCATATATAACTGCAGAGCGGGGCACAGAAGTTGGAGTCGGTGCAGAAGGTGGTAGGAAGCTTGGTGTTGGGATGGGCTGTCTTCGGTTGGCTCCTCTAGAGATGTTGTTCTATTCAATTCAATCTTTTTGTCCCCATGACCACAGCATGTGATATTAGCGTCCGTTTCTGCTGTTACTATATATCTAGCTTTCTTGATTTGGGGATCTGCTACACTGGGCTTGAATTCTTTAGTAGAGTTTCATGGAGATACTTCCAAGTTTGTAGTTTTGTCTTCTGTATTGACTGGTTTTTTTCTTCTTCGACTATGGCCACTGAGACTACTTCTATTCTACTGTTTATTATTTTCTGTGTTATGCTGCACTGTTATATTGGCAAATCCCAATGCCAAAAGCAGGTTTAGCTTCTTTCAAAGCAATATGGTTGCATAATTATGAGGTACAACCACTCAAGAGCAAGTATTGCTTTGATAACAGGGCCAGTCTTGTTTCTACTCCACCAAAGATATTCATATGGACATATGGATTAGTTTACAATACCATACAACAGATAAAATCAAAGCGAATACACTAGTGAAAATTTGTAGAATTATATCTAACTGTTTTGGCATTATAGTAGTCTAGTAGCTATGGATAAGGGAGTGTTGTAATTTCACAAATCTTTGCAAGGAGGGGCAAGGCTTCTGACCTCGCTTCATCCGTTCCTCTCGTGGATAAAGTCTCTCTAGAGAGCCACTGATTGCATTAAGGTTGACATTCTTAAGGCGTATGAGACCGTAACTTGGCAGTTCTTTGATCTTCAAGAAATTCTGAACTTTCCTATGGAGATGATTGGCCGGATAAAAGAGTGTCTCAACCGCCCCGTTTTCTGTCTGGCTTAGTGGCAACTTGGAAGGGCCGTAGCCCCTGTGCTTGAGGCTTAAGACGGGGTGACCCCATCTCGCCCTATTTGTTCCTCCTTGTCATGAAGGCCGTCCTTGATCAGTATACCAGCTAGAGATCATACGTTTGGCTTTCATCCTAGGTGCCAAGCTTTGGGCGTTAATCATCTTGCATTTGCAGATGATTACTTCATCTTAGCTAGAGCAGATATTCCCTCCCTACAAGTTATCAAGAACTGCTTGGACGATCTGGGTACTGTGACTGGTTTTAGAGCTTACAAAAAGTTCTCTATTTCTAGTTGGGATTGATCTCTCCTTCAAATTCTCTCGTTAGTAGTCTTGGTATGTCTTTGGGATCCACTCCTGTTAGATATCTTGGAGTTCCTATGATTTCCACCAGGCTGAAAGCAAGTGATTACTAAGAATTACGAGCTGGACCACCAAATCTTTGTCACATGCTGGAACAATGCAGTTAGTCATCTCAATTCTTTTTAGCATCCAAATCTATGGGAGCAACATATTTCTACTCCCTAAGCAAGTGGTAAAAGAGGTGGGTGGAATCAGCTCTCAAGGCCTTTCTTCGGCCTGGTTCTGAGACGAATGTGCTCACAAGGCCAAGGTTGCGTCGTTTGATCTATGTCTACCAAAGCAAGGAGGGTTGGGCTTAAAGGAACCATTTGAAGCAAGACAAGTGTGGGCTGTGGTAATGATAAAGGACACATGGTGGGCGGTTTGGTGCCATATGCATATGATTAATGCTACGGGATTTAGGGAGATTCATATTTCTTAATGTTGAAACGATTACAACAATTATTGCGCTACCACGTAACACGTAGTGGATTCAAAAACATACCGTATGAAGTCTCCGAATATTCCGACGTAGGATCCTTCTTGTTACGAGCCTCCAACACGCTTGATCTTTTTCGTAGGTACGAAAACGGCTACTAGAGTCGAGTTCTTCGTCCACGAACCAAATCCTAGAGCTTGGTGATTGCTCTAGAGAGAGTGCTATAGAGAGAGGGTTATTACCATTGACTTATGATTTATTGGGATATCTCTAACCTTTATATAGAGATACAATTAGAGACTGACTTTACCTCCTACTCTTAGGAGATAAAGATTGTATTTATCTCAAACACTTAAGAGATAAATATTCTCTAAATAACTGTATTTATCCAAACTAACAAATACATTAGTGGGCGGATAATGGGTCCACTGACCCAATTTATTAACAGCTCCCACTCGCCCACAGACAGGGCAAATAAATCGTACAGTCCCTCTTTATCTCTCGTCCACTCATCTCCTCATACAGGAAATGGAACGTGCGACCTACGAGAAAAGATGTCCAGTTGAGGAGTATTGTATTAAGTTATCACCAAACTAACACAATACATCACTCTAAAAAAATCTCGTATGTACCCCAGATAGTTCAACTACACCAGATTAAACACTCTCAAATCCCTCATAGTGAGCAGTGTTAAACCTCTCATATGTTATGTATTCATGACTCATATCGAAACGAAAATCGACAAAGTCGCCCGGGCTATGAATCACACAACATGATGTAATATTGAACTTTCTTCCCAAAGCCCTCATGTCATTCCAATTAGACCCAACCGCTTTCCTAGACATGCCCCGCGAGACCGCATCATCCATGATCCAAGGGTACATGCTAAAGTAGCGACATTGAGTATCCTCTTCATGACATAGTCTAAGGTGAAAAGGGTACCATATAGGATCAAAAATTTCGATCCAAGTGGCTCACACAGTGACGAAGCAGGGATTCATTCGTCACTCCCACTGTCGGTCTGCATTTAGCACATGCAGTATGATTTGCATGCTATGGCGTAACCCGCAAGGGCGTGTCACATAAATGTATAATAAAATACGCCATACGAATCTAAGTCTAGTCGCTGTACAAGCGCCTAACCTGAGTTTTTCAGCCCAGTCACTCTCATAGTGCCTGCCTGAAATCTCACATTCGGCTGTAAGCAGGCTACATAGAGTTGTGGAGATACTCTATGATCGACCTAACTTTATAGGTCTCATCTTAGCTCCAACTAAGGCGACATGTTTGCTTTACAAGCTGTATCATCTTATTCGCCCTCTTGGCGCCTAAGACAATTATGTCTCATCTTGCTCGCTATCTTAGCGCCAAGGTGAATTACCCGTGTGAGTGGGTCAATTCGAGCCTGGTGACACTCTCAATAAGGATGTATATGTAATCACAAAGATTATCCATTCATTCCAAATAAACTCAAATCAAGGAACAAAAATTTAATGTAATAAATAATGTCAAGTACATAAGATGCCATAAACATATCAAAACCTACGTAGTCCCATACTCCTAATGTGAGAAAGGAAAACATCTCTAGCTTGGTCAAAGGATCAGCCACCATTCTGCCAGTAGGTATATGCTTCATGGTCACCTCTCCTTGCGCAACTAAAGTTCTAATGAAGTGATAACGAAAGCCTATGTGTTTGGCCTTCCCATGATATTTGGGGTCCTTTACAAAATCTAGGGCAGTTGTATTGTCACAGTGAACAGTGACAGACTCGTCTGCATGAGCTGTAACCCCTAGAGCCTGTAAGAATGACCTCAACCAAACAGTTTCCTGGACTGCTGCTGAACAAGCAACATACTCCGACTCTATCGTGGATAGGGCGATGCAAAACTTTTTCTTGCTGTACCAAGAGATAGCTCCACCTGAAGTGGATATGCGCTCATCTCTATCAGCGCCCCAATCAGCATCGATGTATCCTCTCAATCTCAAGTCTCCACCATGATAGCACATGACGAGATCAGCGGTTCCACGTAAGTATCGAAGAATCCTCTTCACTGCATTCCAATGAGCGGGTCCAGGATTACTCTGATAACGACTCACCATTCCAACGGCAAAGCAGATGTCTGGACGCGTACACAACATAGCGTACATCAGACTTCCTACTGCAGCCGCGTAAGGCACTTTGGACATCCGATTCTTTTCCTCATCATTCTTTGGGCATTGGTCTGTTGTTAAAGTACACGCCTTGTCCATTGGAGTGTCTATGGGTTTTGAGTTATGCATACGGAATCGTTCAATGACTTTCTTGATGTATGTCTCTTGAGACAAACTGAGAAGTCTCTTTGGACGATCACGTATGATTTTAATCCCGAGCACATAATTAGCTTCTCCCATGTCCTTCATCTCAAAAGTTGAGGACAGCCACTGCTTAGTGGCGACAATGGAACTCATGTCATTCCCAGCTAAAAGAATGTCATCCACATACAAAGAAAGGATCATAATATTTTTCTTGGATCGTTTTACGTAAACGCAATGGTCTTGTTCAATCATTTCAAAACCTATAGAGGTAATGGCATGATGAAACCTAAAGTACCACTGCCTAGACGATTGTTTGAGACCATATATAGAACGTTTGAGCCGACAAACTTTGCGCTCATGTCCCTTGACTTCAAAACCCTCAAGTTGAGTCATATAAATCTCTTCGTCTAGTTCTCCATTGAGAAACGCAGTCTTGACATCCATATGAAAATGTTCTAAATCCTGCTGGGCGACAATTGCTAGGATCGGGCGACAATTGAAATAAATCTCACCACTGGGGAGAATGTGTCTTCATAGTCCACACCCCGCAGTTGGGTATAGCCTTTCGCCACAAGACGTGCCTTATACTTGTCAATTGACCCGTCTGCCTTGCGCTTGACTTTTAAAACCCATTTGTTTCCAACAGTCTTGCGCCCTAGCGGAAGGTCAACCAACTCCCAGACCTGATTCTTTTCCATTGAGATCAACTCATCTTTCATTGTAGCCATCCACTCATTACTAGCAGGTGAAGATAAGGCTTCTTCCACAGAAGTGGGCTCATCTTCATCAGTTAGAGTGCACATAAGAATTTTCACTGTTAATCTCAAAACGACGACGTGGAACTCTTCCTCGTGCACCTCTACGCAGTTGAGAATCTTGTTGACCTGATGGTCCTGATGGTGTGCTCCCACTGTCTAGTGTGCTCCCACTAGGTTGAAGATCACTTATACTATCTTCAGTGACAACAGGATGAGGAACTGATCCCCCACCTTCGCTTGGAGATGGTAAAGTGGCTTCAACCTTCTCTAACTCATAGAGGTCAAGATTCTTACTCGCGTCTCCAATGCTAGGAAAATCATTCTATATGAAATCGATATCATGAGACTCTATTTTAGTCTTTCCACCATTTGGATGTTCACCATACATCACATAGCCTTTAGAGTTTTCAGAATACCTCAAGAAGATACTATTTTTAGCTCTAGGCCCTAGTTTCCCATACTTATAAGAAGTACTGTGAACATAACCTGCTGAGCCCCATGGGCAGAAGTTATCCAAATTGGGCTTTTGGCTAGTCCAAAGCTCATATGGGGTGGATTTGACTGATTGTGAAGGCACTCGATTAAGTATATAAACTGCAGTCAAAAGAGCATCCCCCCAAAAAGATATTGGGAGGTTTGCTTACGCCATCATAGACCTAACCATGTCTAACAATGTTCTATTCCTTCTTTTCGCAACGTCATATTGTTGTGGAGTATTAGGAATAGTAAGTTGCCTGCGTATCCCTTTTTTTCTCACAAAACTTCTTAAAGTGATTTGACAAATATTCGCGTTCTCGGTCAGTGTGGAGAGTTTTTAAATTCTTCTCTTTCTGATTCTCAACCTCAACTACAAAGCGTTTGAAACAGTCCAAAGCTTTATAGCGGTGAGATATCAGAAAACCATATCGCGTATAATCGTCTATCAGTGTAAGGAAATAAGAGGCGCCATGGCGTGCCTTTACACTCATAGGTGAACTAGCTCAAGTGGTTGAGTTGTTCTCACAGCCTTTCCAAAAGGTTTCCTGCATGCTTTACCGGCCAAACAAGCCTCACATGTTTGTAGATTGACTCTTGCGAGTGGGTCCAAAAGGCCTTTTCTAGCCAAACGAGTCATTCTATCTTGGCCTATGTGGCCCAGTCTTGCATGCTAGGTGGTAGAATCATTCACAATATTATCATTCACAACATAAGAATAAGAGGACTGCGAATCATTTAAATCCAATTGAAAAAGACTATCCATGCAAAAATCATGTCCGAACAAAACATTATCCAAAAAGATGTCCAACTTATTACCCTTAAAAGGAAAAACCATTGTCTAATAAAGCAGTAACTGAAAGTAGATTAAGCCGAATAGTGGGTGCATATCGCACTTCCTCAAGAATCAATGTGCGCCCAGTCCCGCAACTTGAGCTGGTAAGAACCAACCCGTAGCACCTCTTCGGAGCTATTGTTTCCCATGAAGATATGTTTGCTACCAGCTGGAATCCGGTGATAATCTACGAACCCTTCTCGATCACGTGCTACATGTTTTGTTGCACCTGTATCCACATACCACACAGGTTGGGAATGAGCAACCATCACATGTGAGGAAACATATAACTGAGAGAGATTCTGAAAGTACCTTTTTCGGCTCAGTGCAATCACGAGCGAAGTGTCCTTTCTGTTGACAGTTGAAGCATTTGACTTTAGACAAATCCTTTTTCTCACCACGTTTTCCTCTCTTGCGCTTCTTCATTTTTCCTTCCTTTGGCGCAGAAGTGCTAGCCTCGCCTTTCTTGCCTTTCTTACTTTGTCTTCCGCGCTTGCCATTTGCATTGTGCGATCCCTCTTGGGCAACATAAGTAAGGGTCTTGTCAGCATCTCGAGTCTCAACCTCAAGGATGACATGCTGTGAAACATCAGAAAAATTCTTGATGTTTTCACTGTGGGTCAATATCTGTTTCATATTGGCCCATGAGGCGGGAAGGGATCTTATGACAGCTCTGACTTACTGCTCATCTGTGAGCGCATGTCCAGCATCCCTCAGCTTACCAATCATATTGGACATCATCCTTAGATGTTCACTCATGGTATGTTTAGGGTCTTTTGTGTACTCCTCAAACTTAATCACAAGGCTACGAAGCCGCGTAGTTGAGGTTCCACCAAAAGAGAACTTGAGCTACTCCCATAAAGCTTTGCAAGTTGGAAGTTCATCATACTGCCCGATTAGATCATTTTGCAAGCTGCTTAACAAGGTGTAGCGCGCACTACGATCTTTCTGATTCCATTTCTGGTAGGCAGTGTGGTCTATTAGGGGTTGCGCCTTAGTTGGCGCGACCATCTCCTTGGTCAAGTGCTCCTCGAGCTCTTGTTCATTCAACATGAATTTTATCTTTTTGTGCCAAACGTCATAATTATCTCCGTTAAGTTTCTCACCCTTACCGAGATCAGCTATGACATTCTTGGTGGCCATTATATTCACTACATTAGATTGCGCAAGGAAAATACATTAATTATACATCATTCTATTTATTTCAAAAAATTCAAATAAAAAACATAATCCTTTCTCACATCATGAAATCAAAAATTTGCTAAGCTCGTAATCATCTCCCATGTATGTGAGTTGGGAAAAATATTTTTCAAGTAATTTTTCGCAATAAATTTCATTGTTATATAAGCCACAATATAATAAATCATCCACGTGATAATTTAAAATAATATAAAAATTATACCATGCAATAAAGTGTGTAAGGACTCCATTGAGCCCCATTGACATTCTAATAATTTATGTTAAGAAAATTCTGACTTGAATAATGTGCGTGCGAAATTACATCCCCGTACAAGGCTTTTTGGAAATATACAGAGAAATAGTAGAATACAACATATTTGAGAATCCTACTACAAACTACTCTAATAAAACAAATGGAGATGCCGCACAGTACATTATTCTCAAAAGAATTTTCTTAAAACAAGAGTAAACACATAAACATAAGTTTCTTTAGAATGCCAATCTAGTATCTATCCATTTAACCTAAAATCAGCATGCTCAAATAACTAGTTAAAAGGTAATTTAAATGGATGAATATGTCACATTCTCTTTCCAAGAAAAAACGGGCGTAAATGCCTTGAAATTGAGTTTAAAGAGGTGTGGGCTTACCAAAAGCCCAACAAATATATAAAAAAAATATATTTAAACCATAACACTAATCAAGACAAATAAATAAAACATAATTCATTTATGTCATATAGCTCTCCATAATATTTATTTCTGCTCACAAAGTGCAAAAATTAATATTTGCGCATTATTCGTATTTTTGGGACCACAAAAGTACCACAAAAAATATTTTCAAATGACCAAAAAATGAGAGATAAATTCTTAAAATTTGACAAACAGTAAATTTATCCCTAATATACCCTCTGCAATTAAAGAAAAAATTTTGTGTATAAAATAAAATTTTAAAGCTAATTACTTTAGAAAAAGTTATTTAAAAAATTAAACAGAACACACACAGAGAGTATAAAGGTAATTAAACACCACATAAAAAATCCAAAAGCCAAGAAAACACTCCACTCGCCGGCGGTGGGGTCAAAATCTTCTGAGAACAACCTTCACGCGCCTCCACGCGCCACCTTGCGCGTGGGGCTGCGTCTGGGTTTTTTTTTTTGAACAGGCGCGTGAGATACACGCGCGCGCATGGAATTAGCTTGGCTTGGGCGCGTACGGCGCGTGTCGCGCGTGGTAGCAGCCACGGCTGGTGCGTGGCAGCGCGGCTTGGCGCGCGTGTGTCATGCCCAGCTGCCTTCGCCCGTGGCGCGCGTCCTTGGCGAATGGGCGAGGCTGTGGCTCGGCTTTAGCACGTGACGCACGTGGCGTGCACTGTTCATCTTCTTCTTTAAAAATCTTAATTCTCCAGCCGCCGCCATGCCACGATGCCAACTTCTGAATGTCATATCTCTCTCGTTTTTAAGCCAAATAATGCGTGCAATATATCGTTGGAAAGCTTATTCAACATAGATTAATTATGTATGAATCAATTATGATAAAACTGAATATCATGCTCCGAATTTGAGTCCCAAAACTCGAAAAAATCACAGTTTTCTTGAAAAATAAAATTATGATTTCTCACAAACCATGCATCCAAAAATCACGAAATTTTACGAAATTCATCCTCAACCATAGGAGAACAAAACTATATAATTATTTTTCAGAAAAACATGCTCAAAAAATTTTGAATTTTAATAATGGGTCTTATTCATGTATTCGAAAAAAATCGCAACATGCACATAATTTAATCTAGCATGTTAAAGGCAAATCAACAAGTAATCATGCTCTGATACCAATGTTGAAACGATTACAACAATTATTGTGCTACCACGTAACACATAGTGGGTTCGGAAACATACCGTATGAAGTCTCCGAATATTCCGACGTAGGATCTTTGTTGTTACGAGCCTCCAACACGCTTGATCTTTTTCGCAGGTACGAAAACGGCTACTAGAGTCGAGTTCTTCGTCCACGAACCAAATCCTAGAGCTTGGTGATTGCTCTAGAGAGAGTGCTATAGAGAGAGGGTTATTACTATTAACTTATGATTTATTGAGATATCTCTAGCCTTTATATAGAAATACAATTAGAGACTGACTTTACCTCCAACTCTTAGGAGATAAAGATTATATTTATCTCAAACACTTAAGAGATAAATATTCTCTAAATAACTGTATTTATCCAAATTAACAAATATACATTATCTGTTAGTGGACGGATAATGGGTCCATTGACCCAATTTATTAACACTTAAGATACAGTTTGGCATTGGGGGAAACTGGAAAGTACTCAAACTTAAGAGGAGTGGCTCGACAATCAATTGTTCACACTATTGGGGATGGTAATGATTTATGCTTTTGGTATGACAAATGGTATCCTTAGTCCTCTTGCGCATATATTTGGTGCCTAAGCAATTAATGATGCCGAAAGCAACCCAATTGCCAAAGTGGAATGCATTATAGGCAACAACAACTCGAAAGGGTCCGACGAATCTCTCGAATAACGAAGCAAATTGTCAACATCGCTATCGTACATCCCAATTCTCAAGTGCCTGATCGTATAAAACGGCAGCTCACACTTGAGAATCTATACTTTTGATTCTGTTTGGGAGTTTCTGGGGAAACATGCTCCAAAGGTAGCCTGGTGCTAGATTGAAAGTCACAGGCGGATTCACGTCTCTTACAACCGACACAGTCTTCTATTCTTGGACCAGAAGCGATTTGTCTAGCTTTACATCTGTCCCAAGGTATCATTTCTAATACATCGCTCGGGCAGGCTCGGACATATTGAGTACATCCTATATATGTATCATAAATCTTTATTGAATGTAACATTGGATCTATACATTTTTTAACATCAGAAATTTTCAATCTAGTAAACCTATGTCTCATGATCAAAAGGATATTTGAGATTTTTTGCTTATATGAGTTTTTTCGGTACTTCTATGTTGGGATTAGTTACTAGTTTTAATTTAATACAAATTTATATTTTTTGGGAATTGATTGGAATGTGTTCATATCTATTAATAGGGTTTTGGTTCACACGGCCCGTTGCGGGGATCTTGAACTAAGAAATAGACTCTAGAAGCTAAAAAAGGGTATCTGAGCAATTGCAATAATCGGGTTCATTGATATTCCTAGTATAGTAGATGCTATTACACATACAATCATACTCAATTCGATGGAATTGTTTGATCTGGCGTAAGTCATCGGTTCAAATCCGATAAGGGGCTTTAGCCTTTTTCAGACAACTCCGATTGTAGTTTTCATATTTGAGGGGAAAGTAGAGGTATTTTAAATAGTAATAAAAGAAAGTAACCATCTGTATAATAATACGTTATCATCGTACTAATATTCCTAGATGTTCTTTGGATTTGTGGCTGGCTTGCAAAAATCGTTTTAAGTAGTAGTGATAAACTGAAAATCTGGGATGTCATAGCTCAATAAAGATGATAAACTTGTTGTTATGTGTGGAGAACAAAAGAAACTCTCCACCACCTATACTTTGACAGTGCTTATGCAAACAAGTGGGGAAGCAATGCTTGCGGCAAAATCTTCTTAATCCCCAAATCATTCGTTGGGAGCAATCACCAGAACTCATTAATGGCGTCAAAACGCTCTCCTTCAAACATACTAAGGCCCCGTTTGACAAAATTTTTTTCCCTCTTTTTTTTTCAGTTTTAAAAACTGAAAAAAAAGAGCGTTTGGTAACCATTTTTTTTTCAATTTAAAAAACCAGTTTTTAAACTGCAGAGTAAAAAAAAAACTCCAAAAACTGGTTTTTTTTTTCACTTTTGGTTTTTTTTTTTCGACCACCACCACCACCCTCCCACCGCCGGCAGCCACCTCAGGCGACCACCGCCGGAGACTGCCGGCCGCCGGCAGCCACCTCCGGCCGCCGGCAGCCACCGCCGGAGACTGTCGGCAGCCATCTCCGGCCGCCGGCGACCACCGCCGGAGACTGCCGGCAGCCACCTCCGGCCGCCGGCGACCACCGCCGGAGACGGCCGGCAGCTACCTCCGGCCGCCGGCCACCACCGCCGGTGAAGCCGCCGGCGACCACCGCCGGAGACTGCCGGCAGCTACCTCCGGCCGCCGGCCACCACCGCCGGTGACTGCCGGCAGCCACCTCCGGCCGTCGGCCACCACCACCGTCGACCACCGCTACGCCCCACCACCGCCACCGCAAACCACCAAAAAAAAAAAGTCAAAATAAAAAGGGTTACCAAACACCAAAAAAAAAAGGGGTTATCAAACACCCACTTGTTTTTATAAAAAAAAAAATTAAGCTGCTCTTTAAAAACTGAAAACCAAAAAAAAAATTTTGTCAAACGAAGCCTAAATATCTTGATGTATGGCTCTTGCTTTTGTCTTTTAATTTATTACCATTACCTGAAACGAGAATGAGACTGCATTACAAGTTTTAATTGTTTTGCTCTCTCATTTTCTCCTTCAAAAAATGCTCATGTTGATTTATAAATAGGGCAAAATTTTAATTGATTAAATACGCTTAAAACTTTTTATCACTCAACATTTAGGCCTGTTTATCCCCCTTCACCTAATTCTCCAAAAATTAACCTTGATATCAATAAACATCTAGCGGTTGATCAACATCACTAGTGCACGTCTAGACCAAAAAGCTGAAACTAAAATTTGTTACCCATCAAAAGGACATGCATTCACATTGTACAATAACTTTTTAAAGTGTGCGCGAGACTATTGAGTAAGGTACTACTAAATTTAGAAAGAAAAAGATGAGAAGGCTTGAACTCGGCCTGAAGCCCATCTTAGAAGTTGGGACTATTATAAAAGAAAAAAATTTGACTACTATTTGAATCGTAGGAAAATAGCTGCAACTCCTTGTATGACAAAAATTAATAGTAGTTATAAATGTTTACCGGCTTTTTTTACTAATACTTTCAACGGCAATCGTTATTAACATTTTTTTAGCTTACCAAATAAAAGTCATTAATATATTCAGAATGATAATTAATCGACGCTATATGGACTGTTTTAGATATCTTCTTACAATCCAGATAGCCGACAAAATTTTTTGTTATAAAAAAAGTATCCATAATTAAGGGTTGGGCCTGGGGCACCTCAGGGTTATAAAAAACGTACCCGTAATTAAGGGTTGGGCCTGGGGCACCTCAGGCTTGCCATGCCTAGCACAGCTGATAAGCTATCATATTGGATGGCCCAATAAGTGTAAACATCTATAAGTTTTTTAAGTGAAAGCAGATCAGGCTAAACTAAAAACTTATTATTGAAAAAGGATTGGCAGAGTTTGAAAAAGGGAGACCACAATGCAGTACGACTTGGGCTTTGGCACATCAGGCTTATACCCACTTCCAGCCTTACTGATCAAACCTATCAAACTCCAAGATCAATCCAACTGACTTCGACTTCTCTCACATAAATACTACTCATCTATTCTTTAAAGTGGGATACGTTTGGTTGCAACCCACGTAGGATGAATTTTAGCTGCAACTCACTTTATATGCTACACAACTTTCTGTATCGTGACAAAATCTTTATGATTAGTGATAGTTTTTTAAAAATTTTAGTGACAAATCTCAACAACACTTTTTAGTGCCACTAATTCGATGCCATTAACCACATTTGGTAGCCCTGAAATCGTTGCTATAGAAGAGAGTTGTAACTTCTTTCTACAACTTTGGTTGCTGTCTGTGGGAAAAAATACACCACCACCCCGCCCTTTAGCAAGTCACACGTGTCCTCGTCAATGGACTCTTATCCATGCCACCTTTCTCATAGAAGTAGGGGACAACACTCTTCCACTCTCCCATTGAGAGTGATAACTCCCGACTCTCCCACAAAAAATGGCAACGAGGGAGAGGGAGATCGGTAGGTACACAACACTTAATATACTCGTACATTCTCTCAACTCTTCACTCCCTCTATGCTTTCTCTATTTATCATAATCATATTTCTAATTTAAGCATCAAAGATTCCGCGTCGAAGCCCCCTCTGGAGGTCCCGACGCGCCACCATTTGCTCGTGGTGTATTTTGCAAGTCTGCTCGCGTGCTCGTTTGGTTTTACCCGACGCTCATTCGGTCTTGGTTAATTTTTGGCACAATACTGTCAATTTTTTTCCCCACAGTGATTAAGTTCAATTTTTGATATGGATAATAAATGATTATTCCATATGGTGGCTGATTAATGATTATCAAGAACGACTTGTCTGACTTTAATCGATTAGTCTTTTTGATAATAACTCGTGGGGGCTCTGATATTTGAATACCTAATACCCCATATTAAAGAGGATTAATTATCATTCAAGACACACTAATACAGTTGACGCCATTGAAGATAGTAAGCAACTTGCGGCATACTGCTAATACCTTGTCATCACCTCTACTGATGAAAGCTTAAAAATGTCATATCTATGTGGGTACCCAGATAAGACATCTTTAGAAACTTTCAACCATTTATTTAGGTTACGTGTGGAGAATTGGTTTTCCGTTTCTTTGAAACTTTGAACCACGATAAGAAGAAGAAACATAAAAAATAAAAAAACATGCCACACGAGTTGGAGAATTATTGCAAAACCAAAACATCTATCCCACAAAGTCATAATCGTTTATGTTAAAGTTATATGGGTGTTTATAAGAGAAAGTTCACAGTACATGAGAAGCTATCTTAATTTTTATGCATGATCCGAGTGAGATTTTAACGATCCCTCATACATAATATTAAGTATGATCGGAGTGATCTCAAGACTCAAGCTAAGTAAAGATGACTGTAGATTCGAAAGTAGCGACGATGTATCAACCCGAAGACCATAGCGCACGAGCATGACTTGGCTCTAATACCATGTTGAAGTCTGAATCGTCCAATGTCAAAACATGTTCAAAAAAACTGATCTAAATCCTCCTATATATTAGTAAGAGATAATTTCATTTTAGTCCCTTATACTTTATTCTTTTTTTATTTAAATTCCTACAGTTTAAAATCCTTGAAATCGATCTATATACTATGCTCCGTCATTAATTAAGTCCTTATGTTAACATTTTTCGTCTAAAATGATCACGTGATTGGCACATGATCACTTTTTTGGGGGTATTTTTGTCCACTCGTTCCAAATGCCCCAGACATTTTCCTAATCCAAGTCTAGTACAGACCAACATCCACCATCTGCCGAGCACCGCCGCTACCAAGCACCTCCATTCTTTGACCACCACCAATTCACGTTCTCGAAATACTCGCCGGATTTTGGTTTCCGCTTCAATTGACTCATGGTCGACAAAGGAAGAGAAATATCCTAAAACTTTCATACGAAAGCCGCAGATCTGAACCGAGGGGGAGAGGGATGGTGGAATCGGGTGTTGGTGGTACTGAATGATACCATGTTGCACTAGTAGTGTTTCCGGCAAATCCGTTGGTTACGACTTTCATGGTGGTGGGGAAATTGGATGAGATTTTAGGGTTTTGATGGTGGTGGTTTAATTTGCGGCGGTGACGGTAACGGCATCGGTGGTGCTGTTGGGTCTAATAGTAGCAGTGTGGCAGTGGTGGCATGTATTGGTGATATTGGATGCTGCCTTGCTACACTAGCAGTGTTTTCCGGCAACTCTGTTGGAAAAGGCATTGATGGTGGTGGGGAGATTGGATGAGGTTTTAGGGTTTTGATGGTGGTGCTTGGCAGCAGCGGCGACGGTAGTAACGACAGTGGTGGCGCTATTGAGTTTTTGGGCACAAATTAATTTCCTTGAATGGGTGTGATGGCAGTTACCTTTGTTTTTAGGCACAAATTAGGGTGGTCAGATCATAGTGGTTGGCGGTACTCTCAGTTTTGATGGTGGTGGCCGGCGCGGGTTTGTCACGGTGGTGTTTATTCTATTCCCGTAAACAGTTTTCTAATCATTATGAATGGCTTGACAGAACTGTCCAAAAAAAAATAGATCACGTGTCTTGTCACCATGATCATTTTGGACAGGAGAAGCTAACATAAAAACTTATTTAATTACGACAAATAATACAAGGACTAGTTTTAAAGATTTTAAACTATATGGACTAAATGAAAAAAAAATGTATAAAATATAAGAGATTAAAATGAAATTATTCCTAATAGTAAACATGAGACTTTAAGGGGAAAAAAAGCTTTTCGGACGGACAGTGAGTCACATTTACATGAAATTTAATAAGTAAGAAAAAAAAATGTGATTTTTTTACATTCATACTGTAGCTAAGAAAAATATGACTGCAGTAGTCATGACATGTCATGGTATAACCAATTTATGAAATTATTATAAAAGGACGTATTCTTGACCCTCGATCGTCCAGAAATATTTCCACCTCATAAACGCTCACTCGTCTGTTTCACTACGCCGAGCGTTCGTATAAAAAATTGTTTAATTCCATTGATGCAGACAGCGCAGGCAGCCGACAGATGGGGATGCTCACGCTCTTATCCCCATTGTTTCCCGGGGCGAAAAAGTCCAAACTACATGGACCTGCCAACTCTAAATAACATCACATGGCATAGACATGGATTGGAACGAAGGAAGCCCACCCGTGTCCCATTTAAGAACGCGGGACCCGACCCCACGACTGTCGCCGTCGGCCGTGACCCCCCACACTTTTAAACAAATTATTATGAATATCCGTACAAGTTGATACGTGCACTCATGTTTACAATTTGAAGGACTTATCCCTGCTTCCTTTTAGACTCGCTTATTACAGTAGTACATTGGCTTTCACTCTCCGTACACTGTCTCTGGTCCTCTCTGGCTTTCAATGTCCATCAGAGCTCCAAGTGAAGAATAACAGCCATGTCTTGTACTGGAATCTCCAGCCTAATAGCCGGGTATCTGTATATCCAGTCTCCTTCTATCCCTGACCCTTTGCTCTTTTCTCTTTGCTTATTATGTTACATCACATTTCCTTGAACTGCATATATTAGTTTCTTGTTTGTAGTTTAAAGTTGTTAATTATATGTTCTCTAAGCTGTCAAATTAGGAGGACGATTATGGTGCTCTGTGTTTTTTCTCTGTTCTTGTTTTTCCTTCATTGCTTTCTTTTCTTCGTGGGCGGAAAGTGTTAGGTTTGTGTGGGTATTCGCGGGGGCGGGGGCGGGGGCGGTTGAGGAGAGTGCCCTGAAAAAGTTAAGTGCGGGCAGCTGCGTGAAGTATCATTGTCTAAGTGACGAGTTTTAAAGGGGCAAATATGGGTCCTGAAGTGGCTAATTACTTGAAATGGCAATTCATGAAACGGGTTGTGGTTAACAAGCTATATGGCGCAAGTGTTTATTGGACTTTACCAAGTTTTTCAGACATGATCAGTGTATAAAGTATTTGCAGTTCTGTATTGCCCAAGATGATGATTCTGGTGAAGATTCATATCTTGGGAATTTTAGCAATATTGCTTTCACCCTACAAATGTTTCATCGTAGAGTGCTAATTTGATTTCTGGCAACATTTATGAACCAAGATAAAAGGGTTCTTCTTGTCTAATTGATTGAGAATACTTTAATCTAAGAGTGACCGGTAGACCACACATTGTGTCTTGCATCTCAGAGGCTATAATCTCCCTCGATAAATAAACGCAAAAACAGACAGGAAATTTTTGACTTAAAATAAAGGGTTTTGCTAGATATTGCTCTTCATTGTTATTACAACTGACGGATAGATGAAGAAATTGAAGCGAAGGATAGCCAAAGCATTAAAAGTTGGGTGGGGGACCTTAATGTATATGAGCATATCTAACAAGCAATGCTAAGGGGCTCAAATTTATTGTTAGACGAAACTTACAAGAGAAGATATACCCTTTATGTGAAAGAGTGAAGTCAATATATCCAATTAAAGGTCCTATTGGCAGCCCAAAAAAAAGAAAAAAAAAAACGAAAGCTATACCAACCAAGACTATAGCCCTTCAATACTTCGGTGGTTAATCGTTTAGAGTTAGTTTACAGTTGAGAATGGAGATATTGACCACGTTATATGAGTTTTCTCTTCTTTCTGGGAATGTGGCTGGTTTAGTTTTCTCAAATAGTTTGCTGCTGGTAAAGCATATTTGTTATACTTATTTATTGGGGGAGGATTGGTTTTGCTGAATAAGTGATTGTACCTTTTCCTTTTAACAGTTTACAGAACTGATATCAATTCTACTACTGTTGTTTTGCTTATGTATTTTTGCCTTGGGTACTAGGTATCTCGATTCCTGCAAGAAGCATAAGGTGCTACCCAACTCCGCAATATTATCGTGGTTCTCTAAGGTCATGCTCAATTGAGATTTCATGTAATTTGACATTATTGCCAGTCCATTGTGAATTTGGAAAGTATTATATGTTCTTTGATAGATACAAGGATTAAGTAGGACATATCTTAAAAGATCTATCAGGATAACAAAATCAGAATTTCAGGGCCTACATTTGAACACCTGATGCCATTATTTTCGAACTTTTGTTGGTAATAACTTACAAACCTTCAGAGCTACTAGCTGATGTCTCGACTGTGACTAGAAATGTCTAAACGGACCACCTTACTCTTATATGACAACTCCAGGATGACTTCCTCCTAGCTGCAAGAGCCTATACTTCTGTCTGATTTTTTGGTGGAAGCTCTGTGCAGAATTTACATTCTTTACTGCTGATATCTTAAGTGATCAATCTTCAAAGCCATTGAGTACTTTCTTTTTTGTTCTGAAAATCCTCCAACTTGTTGTTTATGCATTTTTATGTTGCATTGTTCTACCTTCAATATGTTTATGCTGATGGCTTACTTTTTTCTTTTATTACCAGGCCAAGGTCCAGAAAACCATTTACCAGAAATGTGTCATAGCGATCTTCTTAGACGAACTACAGGATGCTGATTTCTTTCCTCTTGTAGATGTTTTCCTCGCCAACAACTCTTCTGAGGTTGAGGTTGACATACTCCATGAATCGCCCTGTGTTTTGAATCAGGATTGTCTTGTGTCATTGATGCGCGCAATCAGTGTAAGGCTTCGTGTTGTTGATCTCCCAGATGTGGCATTTACAGAGGATGCCTTAAGGTCTGTATTAGTGCTTTCTCATCATTATCATGCCGATATCATTTCAACCGCAATTACATGTCGAACTCCCCCCCCCCCCCCCCCCCCCCAAATAAATTACATAAACATGTCTAACACATCGATAGCTATTAGAACGGGCAGTTGGCAGATGCTTGCAGGATCAGGATTCTCTCCCTTTGTTTTCTGCTCAATGTAGTCATGGATTACGTCTGTGTGGCAGCTTACCATTTGTGGAGAGGATCCTAGGTCCCTTTATACCACAAGCTAACGATAGTCAAGGAAAACTGCTTTTCATAATGGATAATACTAGCTAATGGATTCGTGCAAATACATGGGATAGGTTTAGCAAATTGTCTTCCTACTAATTTTAAAAGGTAAAATAAACACGCATTAAATCATACTATTGAATTTCTAATAAACATGTAAAAAGCTGTCTCTCGCAGCCTATATTGTTCATGCATGTTATATACGTAAAAAACTGTACTCAACAATCCTAACTTCTTTGACAAAGCAGGAAGATGCATGAGAATATTAAAGAGATTTCAAAGCACCAAAGCAAGGTGTTGAAAATATTGGTTAAAACACATTAATTATTGATACATTACAACTCTTGTTAATTGCCGGCAAATATATAAATTAAAATATAAGATCACATCTTGAAAAAACCTTTTTGAAAAGTTTTGATGCATACTTTTACTTACAAATTGAACGTGAATGTTACAATAAAAATAATTTTGGTATAATCTTAGAATACTTTTTCATAAGCAATACTTTTGACATTTATATAATTATTACAAATTATGAGCGACAATCGTACTAATATATCGGAGTGAATTTATACCTTTTAACTTAATAGTCAAACATCAATGTTTTAATCACATGGTTAAAGCAATCGTGAAGGAAGAAAATTATCATTCATATGCTTATTTTTTAATTCTATTTGTTTTTATTAACAGAATCTAGTAAAGAGTTACAATTTTTCCTGTATATGAAGCTCAACTTTCTTATAAGCATAAATGCTAATTGAGTCATCTGATATTTTTCTTGATACAAAGCACTTCGCATATTTTTTATTCGATGCATAGTGAAAAGGAAATATAGCACTCAAAGTACGTTCTATGTATATGTTCGAATTATCAAAGATTAATCGAGTCATCACTATGTTTTTTTTTTGGGCTGTCCAATCCAGATTTCGAGTATAACTCATGCATCACTATTACGTTGATACTACGTTGAAACACCTTAGTGCTATCACTGTAAATAAGCATATTTAGAACTACCACTATACCCACGTCATCACTTGCCCAAGGCACATTAGAGCATAACTTGTCAACCACCATTATATAAATGCTACCTCTAATCAGCTTAGAATTATCACTTACTATCTGTTATCACTACCATCACCTCAGCCATCACTATAGTCATACTGCTAAGATTACCACCACCACCACAACCATCTCAAAAACTACATGTACCGTTGCAACCATGGCTTGTCAGAACTATTACAAATCTCAATCTCATTAACAGTGCTACAACTACGACCAAAAGAATTACCACTATCACATTCGTAATCATTGTCACCTTTTCAGTTCTCACTACTGCCATACTGTGACATCTACCGCTGAAATCTCCTTAGTACCATTACCTTAGCTATCATAGTTGGCCATTATTATCAATTAATGGAAAATTTTTCTTTTAACTCATGTATCCTTACAATTATTTTCTTCCAAATACATATATGTTCTTAGTTAAAGTTGAATGTAACACATTAGACTTTAATGGTATAACTTATAAAAAATTAAATTCCTTTCAAACTTACCTTTAGCGATCTCAAAGAATAAATAATTCTCTTAGAACTTCTAATGTAATTGCTGATTAAGAGTTTTAAAAATCTTATTTGTCAAAAAATATAAGAGCTCAACAAATTTTACGTGTCACAAATGTTAGGTGTCGTAACCAATAATACTTATGAATTCTTTAATAATAAAATCATAATAAAGAGTTAGTAAGTAGAAATTTTTTTGTATTTTATATTTTTGAGATTTTATATTGTTATTTTAAAGTATTTTTGACGTGTTAATAATCAAAACTAAGGCCTAATATATAAGTATAATGATTAGGTACAGTTTTATGAGATGTATGATTGGTTTCTTAGTTTTATAAAGTTTACAAATGCGGGGCAAATTATACCTACGAATTTTCTAATAATAAATCATAGGAAAGAGTTAAATAAGATAGAAAAAGAAAAGAACTCCAAAACAAATAGGATTCTTAAAATCTTATATATCCAATAGTTGAGAAACTACCACATGCAAAGTTGAAACTTACGTGTTAGAAGGAGAAGACTTCTTAAAAATCCTACGTGGAGCAAAGATAGAGTTTTCAAAATCATGTTATTTTAAAGTGCTTTTGATGTATTAATAATCAAAATTAGGGCCTAATGTCTAAGTGTAGTGATTAGGTAGAGTTTTATAATGTGTATGATTGGCTTTTTAGTTTTATAAAGTTTACAAATATAGGGTAAATTATACTTACGAGTTTTTAATAATAAATGATATGAGAGTTATATAATAAGGTAAGAAAAGAAAGAACATCAAAACAAAGGTAGAAAAGAAAAGAACACCAAAATAAAAAGGATTCTGAATCCTATAAGGTGTTAATAATCAAAATTAGGGTCTAATATATAATTATAATGATTAAGTAGAGTTTTATAAGGTGTATGATTAGCTTATTAATTTTATAAAGTTTACAAATATGGGGTAAATTATACGTATGAATTTTGTAATAATAAATCATATGAAAGAGTTAAATAGGATAAAAAAGAAAAAGGACACCAATAAAATTGGATTCTTGAATTGTATATATCCAATATAAAAAAGTTAGACTCTAAATGAAGAGACCAATTAAGTTGGGGAATTACGACATGCAAAGCTGAAACTTACGTATCAAAATGAGAAGATTTCAAAACAAATCTTATGTGGCGCAAAGATAGAGTCCTAATTTTTTTTTAAGTGTTAATAATCAAAATTAGGACCTAATATATAAGTATAGTGATTAGGTATAGTTTTATAAGGTGTATGATTGGCTTCTTAGTTTCAGAAAGTTTACAAATATAGGCTAAATTATACCTAGGATTTTTCTAATAATAAATAATAGGAAAGCCTCAAATAATAAGGTACGAAAAGAAAAGAACACAAAAATAAAAGTGGACAAAAAATACCAAATAAATAGGATTCTTGAATCTTGTAAAGTGTTAATAATCAAAATTAGGGCCTAATATATAGGTATAGTAATTAGGTAGAGTTTTATAATGTATATGATTGGCTTCTTAATTTTATTAAGTTTACAAATATAGGGTAAATTAAACCTACGAATTTTCTAATAATAAATCATCAGAAAGAGTTAAATAATAAGGTAGGAAAGGAAAAAAATACCAAAACTAAGGTGGAAAAGAACACCAAAACAAATAGGATTCTTGAATTATATAAGGTATTAATAATCAATATTAGGGCCTAATATATAAGTATAGTGATTATGTAAAGTTTTATGAGGTGTATGATTGACTTATTAATTTTATAACGTTTACAAATATAGGGTAAATTACACCTACGAATTTTGTAATAGTAAATCATATGAAAGAGGTAAATAATAAGGTAGGAAAAGAAAAGAACACCAAAACAAAGGTGGGAAAGGAAAAGAACACCAAAAAAAATAAAATTCTTGAATCATATAAAGTATTAATAATCAAATTTAGGACCTAATATATAAGTATAATGATTAAGTGGAGTTTTATAAGGTTTATGATTGGTTTCTTAATTTTTTTAAATTTACAAATATAGGGTAAATTATATCTACGAATTTTCTAATAATAAATCATAGGAAAGAGTTTAATAGGGTAGAAAAGAAAAAGGACACCAAAACAAATAGAATTCTTGAATTATATATATCAATTTAAAAAAGTTGGACTTTAAATGAAGAGACCAATTAACTTAGAGAACTATCACATGCAAAGTTGAAGCTTATGTGACAGAAGGAGAATGTTCCTAAAAATCTTACGTGTCGCAAAGATAGAGTCTTAAAAATCCTACGTGTCGCAATTTTAAGCAAAGGTTTCAGCTTTATATATATATATAGATTATTGCTTTTCTGCTCGACTCAGAAATGTTCTTCTCTTTCCAGGGATCTATTCCAGATTGGTTTGGATTGTCAAGTTTTCAACCTAAGATCCACTGAGATTCGAAATCTCAACATGGTTGGAAGATTTATGCATATACACACCATTAATCTGGATTTTTGTACTTCACTGACTAGCTTGCAAAAGGATTGTTTTACTTGCATGCCAAATCTGATGCGTCTCTCAATGTGTGAGACAAGAGTTGCTAATCTGTGGACAACAGCAGCCGCCTTATCTAAACTGCCTTCTTTGGCAGAGCTCCGGTTTCAAAATTGCATGTGTTGCAAAGACACTGGGCCATGTCCTGCTACTTTCAGTGAGATTGCAAGTAGCCGTGTTTATGATGGAACTGTCTCAGGTGGTTCGACCAAATACTTTCGCACCGAGCTACCAACCGTTGCTGGTAGGGATACATTTAATATGTCTCGTAAAAATGAGGTGACCAGAAACTTGGATCGGAGTGATGATTCACTTACAAATTTTGACATGCAAAGGGTAACCGAGGAAGTAGAAGATACAAGCCACTGTCAAAAAATAGGTTCCTTGGAACTCTCATCCAATGCCCTTCCAGTGTTGCACCAGCAGGCCAATTTGCAAATTGAGGTCAGAACAAAATCTTGCCTCCGGTACTGGGTGAAGGTTGAAACAAAAACTTCTAAGTTTTCCTTGTCAATTCTTGATCACAATTTAATTTGTGTACCAGGTTGCATTTGGTGAATTGCATGTTCAAGGAAATTATGAAGCTCGTGAGAGCACAATTAAGTGGAATTCTGCAGATGCCTTGATTACTTCGAAACAGTACATATCACACCATCCTTCACCAATCTGCTTTGAGAAACACTACAGGGAATTTATGATAGCTTTATTGCCTCGTTTAGAAGTGTTAGATAATATGCCCATAGGAAATCTTGACAGGGAAACAGCCTTGACTGTCTTCTCAAGACATTACGAGTTCTTACCATATAAGCGTCAATACAAAGAGAGTGTTGTTAGTGTCTTGCAAATGCGTGAAACAGGAATGAGTACCATGCATCGCCAAAAGTCTTCCAGACTAAAACAGCCATCTTCTCATGGAAAAAGTCAATACATCTACTCCAGGTCCCTTTGTGCTGCCAAATTTGGGTCTACTGCATGGCCTCTTTTAAATCCCATCTCTGATGTCGGCCATATTTCCAAAGAACGAGGCCAAAGCCTTAGGCCAAGGCAATTTGAGTATCACCCCGGTAATTCTTGTCTAATGGCTTACGGAACTCTGGATGGGGAAGTTGTTGTTATCAACCATGAGAAAGGGAACATTGTTGGTTATATCCCATCCTCTGGAGCACATAACAGTATTTTGGGACTCTGTTGGCTTAAGAGATATCCATCCAAGGTATGCCATTGTCTCTTCAAGAAATTGTATGCTTTGGGTTCATCAACTTTGAAATTGTATGCTTACATGTGAAACGCTTGCCATAAGCAAATATGCTCCCAAATAGAGTGGATATATTCATGGGGTTTTTGTTTGTCTAGTTCGCCATCATAAGCTACAAAGTTCATATGGATTAGCTATGCTATTAAGGGTGCATCCTTAAAATCTCTCCTAATCAAGAGTACATACATTGTTGTCTGTCCTAAACAAGTTCTATGTACGAATGAGTTAAGATACTATGACAGCCTCATGAAGATGAAAAGTTAGTTCACCGAAATATTCTATTAGCGTAGTTTGTGAGATGCATTAGTGTCTCTCCCTCTCTCTCTAAGATAAATAGACTATTCATGTGCTTTATTTGTACGATATCTTTGGATAGAGAGAGTCTGCAATACTTGTCTGTTCCTTATTTTGAGCATTCAGAACATATGTTTTCCTTTTTATGTGACTATTGCTGATAATCATTACCTTTTTGAAAATCCAGCTCCTCGCTGGTTCTGATAATGGTTCCTTGCGGTTGTACGACATAAACCATGCGCTGCCAAGAGGGGGAAACAACAGTTGTCACAGTTCCAGTACTGTTACGTTTGATGACTTTGAGCACTTGACCTCAGTTCATGTCAATTCAGCAGATGATCAGATTCTTACGAGTGGTTATTCAAAGAAAGTTGCTGTGTACGATATTTGCAGTGGCAAACGCTTGCAGTTGTTCACTGACATGCACCGAGAACCCATTAATGTAGCTAAATTCTCCAATCATTCCCCCTCCATACTTGTGACTTCATCATTCGATCATAATGTCAAGATGTGGGACTTGAGACAAAAACCAGTGCAGCCTTGTTATTCAGCTTCAAGTTCGAGAGGAAACGTGATGGTTTGCTTCTCTCCTGATGACCTTTATCTGCTAGTGTCGGCTGTGGACAATGAGGTACTGTGGAATATAGTCTTTTGGTATAGAAATTTACGTTAAGGCAGATTTAGGTAACAAGACTTATGTGGGATAGCACTCGAGTTCTTAATCTAGTTGGATCATATATCAAAATAAATTGAATGATTTAATTTAGTCAAAATATCGCCTAGGGCAGCTTAGAAAGTTTTTTCTCAACCTCTTGGGAATGTGTTATAACCCCTTGACATCTTCAGCTTAGGGACAAGTAAAAACTGACATTGTTTGATGGGTTGCAATCTTGATGCTATCTGCTGCGTATGCCAGGTAAAGCAACTTTTGGCTGTAGACGGCAGGCTTCAAACAGATTTTGAAATAGCATCAACAGGAAGTGCTCACAATTATACTCGTTCGTATTATATAAATGGGAGAGACTATATAATAAGTGGGAGTTGTGATGAACCTGTAATTCGCATTTGCTGTGCCCAAACTGGAAGGCGGCTTAAGGATGTTTATTTGGAGGTACACGATTTGAGGAGCTTCTGTCTGTTCTATCATATATTTGAACTTGCCTAATAGCAACTTTTAGTAGACTGCAATTTTCGGTTCATCTTTACTTTGCAGGGTAAAGACTCGAGAGGCTTAATGTATGTGCAATCCTTAAGGGGTGATCCTTTTAGAGTAAGCTCTCTTTTGCTGAATATATGATGCATTATCATGTCATCCATCAAGTTTGGAACTGTTTTAAGAATCTGAATTCAGTTTCATCCTGCTCCAAAGTGTTTATACATACATAATTCATAGTTTCATGACGATCAAGTCCCCAAATTACTGAATGCATGTGTATCTTGCTTTCCTTTTCAAGGGAGCGTCCTATTTAGTTACGCAAACAATGTTAATCTCTTCGTAACTGTGGTCCAACATACATACTGTATTTCTTATAACAGGATTTCCACATGGCCGTATTAGCTGCCAATTCTCGCCCGAGCCCGAAGTGGGAGATAATAAAGGTATATTCCATTGTCTGCTCATTCTTCATGTTGTTGTTGTACGATAGCTCAGATGGGTGAACTAATACCAACACGGTTTTCTATTCAGATTAATTTGCTTGCATCAAGCCACTATGATCAAGAATATCCTACAGGCAGACGTGTCTGCGCTGCCTATCTGTGAGGTTGACGTGTCTTGCGTGAGTTCATGTCATGCATATAAATCTTTCCCTCCTGGTTTGAACATTGACCAATTCATTTATGTTCTTCTCCTCATACTTGGAATACATAGAAGCAATGCAAAGTTCATGTTCTCATTCACCTCCTCTTCAATTTCCTCAACAAAAGTATCTTATCAGGCAGTCCTATGAGTCGGTGAATTTGTGCTTTGATATGGATTCAGTAGGAGTGAGATCAATGCATCATGTGGCATTGTAAGATCTGAATGTAAAAATCACGAGTTTAATGTGATAAATAAAAGAGAGGAGTACACAAGATCATTGATTAGGGTAATGGCTTCCAACTGTTTTACTAGCTTGGTGTAGCTATCACTAATGTGTCGAGATGAGCTGAGCTCAAAATTTGGTCACGGGCTTCTTTCAAGCAGCTCAGATGCGCCTGAGCTTGGAGTAGTCAACTTATTATACCGGTGGCTGCTTTTATCCCGACGAGTCACCCTATTTTGAAATCTTGGTTCATTCATATTCGAGTACTGTGGTCTGTGTACAGCCTGTATGTACAGCCCAAATTGCATCATGGTTAAGCTTTCGGTGATTCTACACAGCCTGTATTCTTCTGAAAATGTGATAGCCCAAACCATAATCTATAGAATAGATAACACCTGCTCTCCTAGAACCAGAATAGAGCAGAGCAAAGCATAGCACTAGAAATTGTATTGTGCTGTGTTGGAAAAACGTATGAACGAGAAGCTGCTGGTAAACTTCTATGCAGCTAAGTCCCTGTTCATGCAAGTTAAAAAAAGGAGTCAACGAAGGCTACACAAACTGTACAATGCTGCACGCGTCTCTTTGAATATTGTTCACATTGACATCCTCCTACGCTATCTACATAACCACGTACACATCCGGTGGTTCAGACCACGTGCTGCCCATTGCAAGTCCGGCAATTAATTAGAGAAGACCATGTAATTGATAATTGCGACCCGCTGATGGTTGCAAGCAATAGATCCAACCCCTCTCCTAGATAGCACCGCATTGTGACTGATGGGGTACCAGTCACCACCACCACCACCACCCCCCCGAGTCAACTCATACTGAACTAGTATAAATATCCACATAAAGTCTCCTACGAGAACCACTTCACCGCATAGCCTCTATTCTCCCTTGTGGTTTAGCCCTAAAAGAAGTTCTTGAATTTTCTACAATTTGCTCTTTCAGTGAAGCCCAAGAAGAGATGAAGCTTGCTTACATAACTTTACTCATTGTTGCAATGGTCCTGAGCTCCTCTCTCCTTCAACCAACCATGGCTGGCCCAAGTAAGATCCCTCTTATCAAAAGATGTCGTTAACAATGTCTCTTCATTAGTTGTGCGTTTGTGCATTACTTGCTGACACCTTATAAAAAGATGTCAGCATATGATACGCATTACATGCATACAGACTTAGTACATACATACGAGTAGTTTTAAATAGCTGATCTCTTGTGTTAGATGATTTATTGTGTTAATAAATTAGGTCAATGGACCCATTATCCGCCCACTAACAGATAATGTGTATTTGTTAGTTTGGATAAATACAGTTATTTAGAGAATATTTATCTCTTAAGTGTTTGAGATAAATACAATCTTTATCTCCTAAGAGTTTGAGGTAAAATCAGTCTCTAATTGTATCTCTATATAAAAGTTAGAGATATCTCAATAAGTAAGAAGTCATAGTAATAACCCTCTCTCTGTTGCACTCTCTCTAGAGCAATCACCAAGCTCTAGGATTTGGTTCGTGGACGAAGAACTCGACTCTAGTAGCCGTTTTCGTACCTGCGAAAAAGATCAAGCGTGTTGGAGGCTCGTAACAACAAGGATCCTACGTCGAAATTTTTCGGAGACTTCGTACGGTATGTTTTCGAACCATTACGTGTTACGTGGTAGCACATTAATTGTAATTTCAACATTGGTATCAGAGCATGATTACTTGTTGATTCGCCTTTAACATGCTAGTATAATTATGTGCATGTTGCGATTTTTTCTGAATACATGATCGAGACCCATTACAAAAGTTCAAAATTTATTGAGCATGTTTTCTGAAAAATAATTATAAGCTTTTGTTCTCCTATGGTTGAGGATGAATTCCATAAAATTTCGTGATTATTGGATGCATGATTTGTGAGAAATCACGATTTTATTTTTTAAGAAAATTATGATTTTTTCGAGTTTTGGGACTCAAATTCGGAGCATGATATTCAGTTTTTATCATGATCGGTTGGTACATAATTAATCTATGTCGCATAAGCTTTCCAACGATATATCATATTATTTGGCTTAAAAACGAGAGAGATATGGCCTTCGAACATTGGCATCGCGACATGGCGGCGCTGAAAAAATAATTAGGGTTTAATAAAGAATATGAACAGTGAATTCACACGCGCCACGCGCCAAAGGGTTGCGCACGCGCCGCCATGCGCTCAAGAGGAGCTGCCATGCTCATACACGCGCGCCACGCGCGCAGATTGCTGGAACGAGCGTTCCACGCGCACACGCGCCGGACTTTTCCCACGCTCCACCACTCCCGCGTGTATGCCACGTGCCAGCCCAACCAACAAGCTGCCCCACATGCACGGTGGCGCATGGGGGCGCGTGCAGGCTATTTTTTGGCTGGTGTTTGTCACCGCCGGCGAGTGGAGCTCCAGCTTGGCTTTAGAATTTTTTTATGGTGTTAAATTTACCTCAATACCCTCTCTATGTGTTCTGTTTAATTTTTAAATAATTTTTTCTAGAGAAATTAGCTTTAAAAATTTGTTTTGATGCACTCAGAATTTTTTATTTAATTTCAGAGGGTATATTAGGGTTAAATTTACTGTTTGTCATCTTATTAATTTTATCTCTCATTTTTGGACCATTTTGAGTATTTTTTTGTAGTCCCAAATATACGAATAATGCGTAAATATTAATTTTTTGCACTTCGTGGGCAAAAATAAATATTTTTGTAGAGCTATATGACATGGATAAATTATGTTTTATTTATTTGCCTCGATTAAAATTATGGTTTAAATATTTTTGTTAAAATATATTTGTTGGGCTTTTGGTAAGCCCACATTTTTTTAAACATAATTTCAAGGCCTTCACGCATGTTTTCCTTGGAAGGAGAATGTGGCCTATTCATCCATTTTATTACCCTTTAACTTGTTATTTGAGCATGCTAGTTTTAGGTTAAATGGATGGATATTAGATTGACATTCTAGAAACTTATGTTTAATGTGTTTACTCTTGTTTTAAGAAAATTCTTTTGAGAATAATGTATTGTGCGACATCTCCATTTGTTTTATTGGAGTAGTTTGTAGTAGGATTCTCAAAAATGTTGTATTCTACTATTTCCCTGTATATTTCCAGAAAGCCTTGTACGGGGATGTAATTTCGCACGCACATTATTCAAAGCCAGAATTTTCTTAGCATAAGTTATTAGAATACCAATAGGGCTCAATGGAGTCCTTGCACATTTTATTGTATGGTGCAATTATATTGTTCTAAATTATCATGTGGATGATTTATTATATTGTGGCTTATATAATGATGAAATTTATTGCGAAAAATTACTTGAAGAATATTTTTCCCAACTCACATACATGGGAGATGATTACGAGCTTAGCAAATTTTCGATTTCATGATGTGAGGAAAGATTATGTTTTTCATTTGAATTTTTTGAAATAAATAGAATGATGTATAATTAATGTCTTTTCTTTGCGCAAACTAATGTAGTGAATAGAATGACCTCCAAGAATGTCATAGCTGATCTCGTTAAGGGTGAGAAACTTAACGGAGATAATTATGACGTTTGGCACAAAAAGATGAAATTCATGCTAAACGAACAAGAGCTCGAGGAGCACTTGACCAAAGAGATGGTCGCGCCCACTGAGGGGCAACCCCTAAAAGACCACACTGCCTACCAGAAATGGAATCAGAAAGATCGTAGTGCGCGCTACACCTTGTTGAGCAGCTTGCAAAATGATCTAATCGGGCAGTATGATGAACTTCCAACTTGCAAAGCTTTATGGGATCAACTCAAGTTCTCTTTTGGTGGAACCTCAACTACGCGGCTTCGTAGCCTTGTGATTAAGTTTGAGGAGTACACAAAAGACCCTAAACATACCATGAGTGAACATCTAAGGATGATGTCCAATATGATTGGTAAGCTAAGGGATGCTGGCCATGCGCTCACAGATGAGCAGCAAGTCAGAGCTGTCATAAGGTCCCTTCCTGCCTCATGGGCCAATATGAAACAGATATTGACCCACAGTGAAAACATCAAGAACTTTTCTGATGTTTCACAGCATGTCATCCTTGAGGACGAGACTCGAGATGCTGACAAGACCCTTACTTATGTCGCCCAAGGGGGATCGCGCAATGCAAATGGCAAGCGCGGAAGACAAAGTAAGAAAGACGAGGCTAGCACTTCTGCGCCAAAGGAAGGAAAAATGAAGAAACGCAAGAGAGGAAAACGTGGTGGGAAAAAGGATTTGTCTAAAGTCAAATGCTTCAACTGTCAACAGAAAGGACACTTCGCTCGTGATTGCACTGAGCCGAAGAAGGTACTTTCAGAATCTCTCTCTCAGTTATATGTTTCCTCACATGTGATGGTTGCTCATTCCCAACCTGTGTGGTTTGTGGATACAGGTGCAACAAAACATGTAGCACGTGATCGAGAGGGGTTCGTAGATTATCACCGGATTCCAGCGGGTAGCAAACATATCTTCATGGGAAACAATAGCTCCGAAGAGGTGCTAGGGGTTGGTTCTTACCAGCTCAAGTTGCGCACTGGACGCACATTGATTCTTGAGGATGTGCGATATGCACCCACTGTTCGGCTTAATCTACTTTCAGTTACTGCTTTATTAGACAGTGGTTTTTCCTTTATTTTTAAGGGTAATAAGTTGAACATCTTTTTGGATGATGTTTTGTTCGGACATGGTTTTCGCATGGATAGTCTTTTTCAATTGTTTTAATTGATTCTCAGTCCTCTTATTCTTATATGGTGAATGATAATATTGTGAATGATTCTACCACCTTGCATGCAAGACTGGGCCACATAGGCCAAGATAGAATGACTCGTTTGGCTAGATAAGGCCTTTTGGGCCCACTCGCAAGAGTCAATCTACAAACATGTGAGGCTTGTTTGGCCGGTAAAGCATGCAGGAAGCCTTTTGGAAAGGCTGTGAGAGCAACTCAGCCACTTGAGCTAGTTCACTCTGACATATGTGGACCTATGAGTGTAAAGGCACGCCATGGCGCCTCTTATTTCCTTACACTGATAGACAATTATACGCGATATAGTTATGTGTATCTGATATCTCACCGCTATGAAGCTTTGGACTGTTTCAAACGCTTTGTAGCTGAGGTTGAGAATCAGAAAGAGAAGAATTTAAAAACTCTTCGCACTGACCGGGGACGCGAATATTTGTCAGATCACTTCAAGAAGTTTTGTGAGGAAAAAGGGATACGCAGGCAACTTACTATTCCTAATACTCCACAACAAAATGGTGTTGCGGAAAGAAGGAATAGAACATTGTTAGACATGGTTAGGTCTATGATGGCGCAAGCAAACCTCCCAATATCTTTCTGGGGGGATGCTATTTTGACTGCAGCCTATATACTTAATCGAGTGCCTTCACAATCAGTCAAATCCACCCCATATGAGCTTTGGAATGGCCAAAAGCCAAATTTGGATAACTTGCGCCCATGGGGCTTAGCAGGTTATGTTCACAGTACTTCTCATAAGTATGGGAAACTAGGGCCTAGAGCAAAGAAGAGTATCTTTTTAAGGTATTCTGAAAACTCTAAAGGCTATGTGATGTATGGTGAACATCCAAATAGTGGAAGGACTGAAATAGAGTCTCGTGATGTCGATTTCATAGAGAATGATTTTCCTAGCATTGGAGACGCGAGTAAGAATCTTGACCTCTATGAGTTAGAGGAGGTTGAAGCCACTTTACCATCTCCAAGCGAAGGTGGGGAATTAGTTCCTCATCCGGTTGTCGCTGAAGATAGTGTAAGTGACCTTCAACCTAGTGGGAGTATCCCAGACAGTAGGAGCACACCACAAGGACCATTAGGTCAACAAGATTCTCAACTGCGTAGAGGTGCACAAGGAAGAGTTCCACGTCGTCGTTTTGAGATTGACGGAGAAATTCTTATGTGCACTCCAAATGATGAAGACCAGCCTACTTATGTGGAAGAAGCCTTATCTTCGTCTGCTAGTAATGAGTGGATGGCTGCAATGAAGGATGAGTTGAGCTCAATGGAAAAGAATCAGGTTTGGGAGTTGATTGACCTTCCGCCAGGGCGCAAGACTGTTGGAAACAAGTGGGTTTTAAAAGTCAAGCGCAAGGCAGATGGGTCAATTGACAAGTATAAGGCACGTCTTGTGGCGAAAGGCTATACCCAACAGCGGGGTGTGGACTATGAAGACACTTTCTCCCCAGTGGTGAGATTTGCTTCAATTTGCCTGATCCTAGTTATTGTCGCCCAGCAGGATTTAGAACTTTTTCATATGGATGTTAAGACTGCATTTCTCAATGGAGAACTAGACGAAGAGATTTATATGGCTCAACCTGAGGGTTTTGAAGTCAATAGACATGAGCGCAAAGTTTGTCAGCTCAAACGTTCTATATATGGTCTCAAACAATCGTCTAGGCAGTGGTACTTTAGGTTTCATCATGCCATTACCTCTATAGGTTTTGAAATGATTGAACAAGACCATTGCGTTTACGTAAAATGATCCAAGAAAAATATTCTGATCCTTTCTTTGTATGTGGATGACATTCTTTTAGCTGGGAATGACATGAGTTCCATTGTCGCCACTAAGCAGTGGTTGTCCTCAACTTTTGAGATGAAGGACATGGAAGAAGCTAATTATGTGCTCGGGGTTAAAATCATACGTGATCGTCCAAAGAGACTTCTTGGTTTGTCTCAAGAGACATATATCAAGAAGATCATTGAACGATTTCGTATGCATAACTCAAAACCCATAGACACTCTAATGGACAAGGCGTGTACTTTAAGCACAGACCAATGCCCAAAGAATGATGAGGAAAAGAATCGGATGTCCAAAGTGCCTTACGCGGCTGCAGTTGGGAGTCTGATGTACGCTATGTTGTGTACGCGTCCAGACATCTGCTTTGCCGTTGGAATGGTGAGTCGTTATCAGAGTAATCCTGGACCCGCTCATTGGAATGCGGTGAAGAGGATTCTTCGATACCTACGTGGAACCGCTGATCTCGTCCTGTGTTATCATGGTGGAGACTTGAGATTGAGAGGATACAGCGATGCTGATTGGGGCGCTGATAGAGATGAGCGCATATCCACTTCAGGTGGAGCTATCTCTTGGTACAGCAAGAAAAAGTCTTGCATCGCCCTATCCACGATGGAGTCGGAGTATGTTGCTTGTTCAGCAGCAGTCCAGGAAGCTGTTTGGTTGAGGTCATTCTTACAGGCTCTAGGGGTTACAGCTCATGCAGACGAGTCTGTCACTGTTCACTGTGACAATACAGCTACCCTAGATTTTGTAAAGGACCCCAAATATCATGGGAAAGCCAAACACATAGGCCTTCGTTATCACTTCATTAGAACTTTAGTTGCGCAAGGAGAGGTGACCATAAAGCATATACCTACTGGCAGAATGGTGGCTGATCCTTTGACCAAGCCTATTGCTAGAGATGTTTTCCTTTCTCACATTGGGACTACGTAGGTTTTGATATGTTTATGGCATCTTATGTACTTGACATTATTTATTACATTAAATTTTTCATTCCTTGATTTGAGTTTATTTTGGAATGAATGGATAATCTTTGTGATTACATATACATCCTTATTGAGAGTGTCACCAGGCTCGAATTGACCCACTCACACGGGTAATTCACCTTGGCGCTAAGATAGCGAGCAAGATGAGACATAATTGTCTTAAGCGCCAAGTGGGCGAATAAGATGATACAGCTTATAAAGCAAACATGTCGCCTTAGTTGGAGCTAAGATGAGACCTATAAAGTTAGGTCGATCATAGAGCTACAACTCTATGTAGCCTGTCAGCCGAATGTGAGATTTCAGGCAGGCACTATGAGAGTGACTGGGCTGAAAAACTCAGGTTAGGCGCTTGTACAGCGACTAGACTCAGATTCGTATGGCGTATTTTATTATACATTTATGTGACACGCCCTTACGAGTTACGCCATAGCATGCAAATCATACTGCATGTGCTAAATGCAGACCGACAGTGGGAGTGACGAATGAATCCCTGCTTCGTCACTGTGTGAGCCACTTGGATCAAAATATTTTGATCCTATATAGTACCCTTTTCACCTTAGACTATGTCATGAAGAGGATACTCAATGTCGCTACTTTAGCATGTACCCTTGGATCATGGATGATGCGGTCTCGCGGGGCATGTCTAGGAAAGCGGTTGGGTCTAATTGGAATGACATGAGGGCTTTGGGAAGAAAGTTCAATATTACATCATGTTGTGTGATTCATAGCCCGGGCGACTTTGTCGATTTTCGTTTCGATATGAGTCATGAATACATAACATATGAGAGGTTTAACACTGCTCATTATGAGGGATTTGAGAGTGTTTAATCTGGTGTAGTTGAACTATCTGGGGTACATACGAGATTTTTTGGGAGTGATGTATTGTGTTAGTTTGGTGATAACTTAATACAATACTCCTCAACTGGACATCCTTTCTCGTAGGTCGCACGTTCCATTTCCTGTATGAGGAGATGAGTGGACGAGAGATAAAGAGGGACTGTACGATTTATTTGCCCTGTGTGTGGGCGAGTGGGAGCTGTTAATAAATTGGGTCAATGGACCCATTATCCGCCCACTAACAGATAATGTGTATTTGTTAGTTTGGATAAATACAGTTATTTAGAGAATATTTATCTCTTAAGTGTTTGAGATAAATACAATCTTTATCTCCTAAGAGTTTGAGGTAAAGGCAGTCTCTAATTGTATCTCTATATAAAGGCTAGAGATATCCCAATAAGTCAGAAGTCATAGCAATAACCCTCTCTCTGTTGCACTCTCTCTAGAGCAATCACCAAGCTCTAGGATTTGGTTCGTGGACGAAGAACTCGACTCTAGTAGCCGTTTTCGTACCTGAAAAAAGATCAAGCGTGTTGGAATCTCGTAACAACAAGGATCTTATGCTGGAATTTTTTTAAGACTCCGTACGGTATGTTTCCGAATCCATTTCGTTATGTGGTAAGCGCATTAATTGTAATTTCAACATGGTTGGAAGCTTTCTGCCGCACAAAATGCGCAAAGAGGTGTTCGAATGCAGGTTACCTAAAACGTTGTTTGATCTACTGCTGGATTTGCTGCAACTGTTAGAATTGTTGCAAGAAACAGACAAGAACAACTCCAAAAAAACATAACGTAAAACAGCTGACTGAGGCGCAGATTAGGTCACTTTCTTAAGACGATTCGCGCCTCTTTGGAGAATTACCACCAGTGCAGCAAGGTTATCGACGCGTCGCCTCCGGGATACAACAGCCCAGCTTTCACTGTTGCTTCACTCGTAATTCTGCACGAACGAATGAAGCAGAAGCTTCACTTGATACCTTACCAAAATGCCCATAGGCCTTAGTGTATAGAAATCAGAAAATAGAGCTAAAAAGAAAGCTTGAGTTGTGTGTTGAAAAAGTGAGGAAGAGGTCTCCTTTTATAGGTGAAGAAAAAGAGCTATTGGAAATCTGTTACAAAGAAATAAATTCAAAATTTATTTCAGAAATAAAATGATGCAATAAAAATATGACTATTGTGTAATAAAAATGTGACTGTTGCCCAAAAGCCACAGTGCATTCGTAAATTTCAGAAACTCGCATCTCCCCCACCTATCCTCTTCCTCCCATGCATGTGCGAGTCCTAGACTCAAGCACAACTTACAAAAAGGCCAAGGAGTGTCATCTTATATACTCCTTAAAATTCTTTACAATGGCCAATGTGGGACAAGTACTTTCCAAAAGTTTAGGTATGTAAGAAAACTTTTCCTTACCATATTCAAGTAATGTGGGACTAAATCACTTTATGGTTTTACTCAAAACTAATTTTGTAAACAAAAGAGAATTTTTTGTTAAAATACTCCAACAATCCCCCACTTATTTTAAAAAAAATACACAACTTAGAAAATGTGGGCAAGGGGTGAGAGTCTCATGCATTGTGAAAGTGGCTCTGCCTTGAAACCTTTACTTAGTGTTTCAGTCTTCCCGTATTAGAGCCAAAGTGGACTCAGCCTTGAAACGATGGCTACTTGAGGATACGTAGAAGACATCACACACGAGACTCAAGGTATCCTAGACCAAGCTTCATAAGCCAGCACGTTACGGCCAATTGCTTTATCCCAGATTTCATAAGTGCTCTAGAGAATTAGCCTGATTCTCATAGGAAGCGGCCTCACCTCCACACTCATATAGGTGAGTCTATCAAGGATGCTCTTGTAACTATTACATCCCACCCGTATGGGCTATAGAACTCATTACAAGATCACAATGAATCTCAACCTCTATTATCGTTACGTGAAACATGTACTTACACCATAGGGAGGGACATTGTCATAAGAAAAAAATAGTACATGTATAAAACCAGTCACTCTATAATTTGTTGGTCTCCTTACCTAGTTCTTGGGATCTCCAGTCCCTAGGAGGTTGTATAACTATTGCGTAGCCTTTGTGAGGATTTTTTACCCAAAAAATTCCCAAATTGGGAATTAGAGCATCACGTTGTGTTTTTGTGGGTTATGCTCTTAATAGTAAAGCCTATAGGTGTCTTGATCTTGAGAATAATGTTGTGGTTGAATCTATGGATGTCATTTTTCATGAAGATAAGTTTCCTTACAAATCCAAAGATAGTGGGGGTGAGGAAACCGTAGCTATAGAATCATCCCATCCTAGTCAAGAGGGAAGTTCTTCACAACCTCTTAGTATAAGAAGCGAAGAACATAGAAGAAGCAAACGTGCAAGAGTAGAGAAAGATTTTTGGCCCTGACTACCTTGTATATAATATAGAAGAAAGTGATATTACCCTCACAGAAGCCTTATCCTCACCAGACTTTGACATTTGGAGAGAAGCTATAAATGATGAAATAGAGTCTCTAATGGCTAATAGAACATGGAAGTTAGTTGAGTTACCACCAGGTTGTGAGATCATACCTTAGCAAAGGTGCGATCAATATCGATTATGTAAGATCAGGCGATAATCTCGCTGATCCACTTACAAAAGCTCTAGCTAGAGTAAAGATCTGGTGTACATTGAGGGGACTGCTACTTGCTTGATTTGAAAGTCTTTGTCTGGTGTATTTTCCATTAAATGCTTAAGCTCATGCACTTCATCGAGGTCAATATTTGCATAGATCTTTGTTGCACTGGTGGAAGATAAGTGCACTTGGCCTAGCAAGAAAAATTAAAATACGGTTGGAACAATGCTTTTAAAATTTTGCAGAGATATGTAGGTTTACCTCGATATGTCTTTATAATTCCGCCACAGACGATAAGCACCACGGTTGGTGACGTTTGCAGAGATATGTAGGCATAACAACATGTATTTACCTATTATCCAGGTCTACGTCTTCTTTCTCAAACACAACCACCCTTCCGTTATCTGACCGTTTATAAACTAGATAACCATTTTCGTCGACATAGGTTTCAGGGTTAAATTGCTTCGGAAAAATGTTTCGTACACAATCCATCCTTCATGCATGTGTTGCTTGGTCTTGCATCGCCACAAGGACCGTGGATCATGAATTGAGAGACCAAATTATAAGTTATGGGATCCTCCTCTGGATCTGGTATCTCAGCTGAAATAAATCGATCCACATCTGTAGGAATGGAAAGCTTGTCTGATTGTGAAAGCCAAACCAAGATATGTGCATGTGGGAGACCTCTTTTTTGGAATTCAATTGTGTAAACAGCTGTAAAAAGAATGAGAATTAGAAAGTTCAATATGGACTAATTTCATTTGCGTGTTCTATTAAATACTCATTAGAAAGCTATATACAAAATTATATGTAAGAAGGTATTTTTAACATACCTGAAAGAACCTTGCCGAAAACTCATCCTTGTCTTAAATCTGCCATAAGTTCATCCAATTTAATTTGGAAAACACGGGCTACAATGTCTGGACGGTCTTCTGGCTTTTGTCTGGGAATAAGGTTTAAAAAGCTTTGTATCTCTGGCCACTTTGCGTTATATGTAAACGTAATGAAAAAATCTGGATGGTCGTACCGTCGACAGATTGCAAAAGCATCCTGGTAGTTTTGTTGCATAAACCTTGGGCCACCGTGAAAGAGGCTGGCAACACTACACGCTTACCTACAGTTGTCGGGCATGTGTCACCTCTAACTACGGCATCTCGAATGTTGTTATATAGGTCAGCCCTCAGTTTCTTTTGGTTCGAACGAATCCAACACAATCTGCCATGCTCAATACACGTATATGCATCAACCACAAATTGCTGGAATAACTTGCCACCTTGCAGTAATGTATGACCTTCACCATGTCTGTGTTGCAGTCTATAAGCATAGTACTCTCGCATCATGAGATAGATTCTCTTTGTTGCTTCAGCATCACTTACAGCTCTGTGCAAAATACCTTTCATATATCCATCTTCTCCATGGGGAAACAATATAGGGTACTGCATGGGCATGAAACTTGGGTGCAATGTGCTAAGTCGTTTTAATCCTTCAGCTCTGTGGTCAATTATAACATCTCGAGGGTAATGCATATCATCTCCTGGCACTAAAGCGGCAACCTCAGAAGCAACTGGCATGTTGCATACTCGACCATCAGTTGTACGGCTACCAATCAATCGTAAACAAATGGGAATATATGCATCTTCAGCAAATCATTCTCTAGCTGGCCGAAACATCTTTACAATCTCATTATTTATATCAAACACGTGCACTAACTTTCTAACAATTTCATAATCGAGGTTGTTGTAACCATCGTCTGTGGTGAATGCAGCCATTCTATTCGTTACTTGGTCATGGCTATCATACATGTATAGCTGGGAAAATTTAGGTGGCATACCTATAGGTGGTAATAAAGACCCGATCCTATGGTGATTTTGGCGGCCTAACCGAAAGACATACGGTCCTTTGCCATCATTTATCATAGTGTCAATCCTTCCACCAATGGATGTGAATGCAAACATAGAGTTATAATCCCTTATTGATTCCCTGAATTTTGAAGTTGATTCACTGGCATTATAATCTAAAAGTTCTTGCAACTCTTGTGGTGGCTGTTTCAATAATGGTAACTCGACTTTTCCTTGCCCACAGCATATAGAAAATTTTGTTGCAGTAGTTTTCTTGGATTTGACAGCACGTTCCTCATACCAGACCACTGCATGATAGTGCTCGCATTTTCTATCTGGTTCTCCATAGTTGGATGGCTTATCTGCATGATGGATACAGCTATTGGATTAGACACTTAGAAATTTGATAAGATGTTTAAGGATTCAGCGAGTATAAAATGCAAACCCAAAGATGAGCTCTTCTTCTGGATATACTTCAGACGCTTTCCTCTTCTAAGTACTTGCTCACCTGTGCATCAAAAAGTAGTTTTAGTTCCTAATATATATACTAAATGAAGCAAAAATCCTACAATATTCCAAATGTAGTTCAACCTTTCCACTTCTTTTTTATGATTGTCAGTAGGTGCATCCTTGCTCTTGACACCTTTGTACCTCTCTTAAGTTGAGCACCTACCAAAGTAATATGGGTAGAGTGTTCTTTAACCATCAACTTAGGTAACTAATTAGTGTTACTGGTAAAAATAATAGCAAGTGGTCAGATGTAAGCTCGCATACCTAAAAATGAACTTTTTTCTTGTAGACACTTTAAAGGTCCTTGTCTTCTTTGTTGTTTGCCTCCAGCATGAATAACAATAACTTCCATGATACATAACATGTATTCATTGGAAGAAATAAGTACGTACGTCTTTGGATGAATTGTACCTGTTGCTTTCTTTAATTTGAGAACATTGCAGCAATGAAACCTTGCTCTTGACACCTTGTACCGTCTTAAGTTGAGCATCTACCAAAGTAATAGTGGTAGATGTTATTTAGCAAATTGAGACGTAGGTAGATAATTACTGTTACTGGGAAAGTAATAGCATGTGGCCGAATGTAAGCTTGCATACCTAAAAACAACTGTTTTTCTTGTACACGCTTTAAAGGTGCTTGTCTTCTTTGTGATTCGCGTTCTGCAAACATAACAGTAACTTCATTGATACATAACATGTATTCATTGCAAGATATAATTAGTTATGTCTTGTGACGAAGTGCACCTGTTGTTCTTTTCTTTTTAAGGACATTGCGGCGGTGAAACCTTGCCATTGACGCTTGCATATTCGATGAAGTTAAATCATTCATCAGAGATCAAGGAAAAGAATTTGCAGTTTAGGAGCAGAATAATAGCTATTTCCACAAAAATTAAATATAATGCCTGATTGAATGTGGATATGTTCAGTGCACTGTCCTGTTCTTCTGGCTTTCTTTACTTGCCCTAGTTAAGGGTCCATTGAGGTATAAAAGTTAGGCTATGTTCGCTACATTAAAAAACTCAGGAGAAGACAAAGCTTTTGTTTCATGGCATGCGAAATACTACATGTTTCAGCCTTGTTATCTACATCTTGATGTCCTTTTCTTTTCAGTGCTCTTATTTGCCCTAGCATAGTTTTTCCGCCAAAATTAGACAAAGGTTGCAAGAACAACTTTATGCCAAGCAAATAACTATTAAAGCAATACTTGATCTAGCTTTGCTATTGACAGCGGCAGGTTTATTTCTTTCAGCCCTTTTTTTATGCCCTAACATGATAAGGCCCTAAAACAATTAGACTGTAGTTAATACATTGAAACTAACAGTAGTGAATTTGGCATACCTGATGCAAGGGCATCCAACGTCAATTGCGGAAGATATAGTACTCTATATGTTCTTTCTGGAAAGATGATGTTGTTAATTACATATGAGCAATAACTTAATTAGACATGCATACAAAAACTCCCCACATCATTGACGTAGGCCGTAAAAGTTATAACAAAGAAGGCACGTACCAGAGACTATAAATTGATCTTGGAAGACATAGCCCAAGGTTGATGGTCCATGTATCTTATTCTCAAGTGCTTTCCTCTGCTGTGATCTAGGATTTCTGAGCCGGGGTGCTGATGTAGGTGTTACGTATCTTTTAATGTTGAGAATCTTTTTCCTTCGTGCCCTAGCTTTTCTATATTGTTCAAGTCTGATTGATGAAAGGAACCGTGCCATTGCAAATAGAAGGGTGACCTAACAAAGGTTCGATAAATCTATGAGCATTCTCTGTTAAATACACATAATTTCAAGACATGTTAGTAATTTGTAAGATTATTATGGGTATGGCCCATGCCTAAACTATGTTTGAAGAAACATAGTTCAAGCATCAAAGCTGCAGTACATTTGCTCAGGCTGCAAATGGACTTCACCTTCAACTGCTAATATGAATCAACTAATATTATAGCTAAGATGTTGACATAGCAGATGGTGGCACTGTAGTAGAGTTACAATTTGAGACACTTACTAAGAATCAAGTAATTTACATCACAACAAATACCGAAAAGCTTGAAAAGATCATGATAGAGCAAGCAAAACATTTGGTTGCATCCAAAAATCTCATTTTTTGTCAATCAACCATATACAATATTGAAATCTCTGAAAATTGTGGCTACTGCACCAGCCCAGTGCAATATAATCACATGTTGTCTAAGATAATCACTATGAATCAACTAATATTATAATCAATATGATGCTAACATAGCAGTGCAAAATAATCACTACGAATCAACTAATCACATGCCCAGTGCAATATAATCACATGCTGACTATCTGTTGGGTGATGTGCAAATCAGCTTGAGCAATATAATCACATGCTTGAAAAGATCATAATAGAGCAAGCAAAACATTTGGTTGCATCCAAAAATCTCATTTTTGTCAATTAACCATATACAATATTGAAAATCTCTGACAATTGTGTCTAGTGCACCAGCCCAGTGCGATATAATAAGAAAGAAAATGTTGAGAGTTTTTGTTTTTGAAACAGACTTTCCCAACGCTTAGACCAACCAAACTTTTCATGAAAACCTTGTTCTAAATGAACACTTCAACCTTTTTAAATGAACACCTCAATCAGTCCCTTATTTCTTTAGTTTTATTTTTTTATTTTTCTCCAAAAATCCTTTTTTTCCATGACATTCTTGACAAATGAACGGAGACGAATGGTATCCCAGCTTAGGCATGATATTGCATTGACTAATGTTTGATATGTAATAATAATTGCAGGATTATAGAGTCAAAGTGATGCGTAATCGCAACGTGCTTTTGGTGGATGTTGTGAAGGAAGATATGGGCAGGGTCCTAAAACTGGACTCAATTAAGAGTGGCAAGCACTGGGAGGGAATTGACATGCTCATCTTCAATACATGGCATTGGTGGAATCGCAGAGGACTTTCACAATCGTTAGTATGCACCAAAACTTTATACGCTTATTTCTTCCTTCCTTTTAAGTGAAATCATCCAAAATTAAGTGATTGACCCATAGCATTGTTGTAAAGAATGCATTGGGCAGAGGAGAAGGAGAATGTATCTGAGGAAGAACAGATTGACGGATTGTTTGCCCGATCTTTAATGCAGTGCTAGGTCGTAGTAACATGAGTTTACCAACAGAACCCAAGTATAATCATGATGAGTCTTGAGCACTTTTACTTCATTGAAATGTTTGATTCTTTTCGTACTTAATATAGTGCTTGTGTTCATTTCTAAGTTCTTCCTTATTTGAGAAATAAGACGCCATTTACATCCTTGTTTCAAGCCTTTTGGGATGATGGTTCGAGCAAGAAGCAACATGTTTACATGTTTTTCAGGGCCAACATTGCTCGGACAACTTCTCATCAGGCCAGAACCAGACTGTAATCTCTTAAGGAAGATCTCTCCAAACCAGTTGGGTTAGCAAGTAGAGATATTGGCAAAACAGAAGCCGTAAGGAATGATTGAAATTGATTCAAACTAAAATCTGGGAGCCTTCTCAAGAGCTCTATGGGTGCTCTGTTTATGGGTTTCACAAAACACAGGAAATGGAAACCCAGAAGAACACATGCAATTGATTAAAGAAGAGGGGTTACCTGTTAGAGCCTTCTCTCTTTGATTAAAATATAATTCAAACCACAATTTGGGAGCCTTCTCTATTAAATAAGACCCTCTTCTCTTTGATCGAAATTGCTTCAAACCAATGTCTGGGAGAATTTGGGCATCCCGAGACGGAAATTTGAGGAAGAGCAAGACTCTAAGCAGGGAGCTCAAGAGTTCTGGGTTTCTGGGTTTCATAGAGTAGAGAGTACTCTGTGAAAGCTAGAGTGAAGGAGTTTTCTCCGAGAAGGAGACTCTAGGAATAGGAATGAAAGTTGCAAAAATCTGTGAAGTAGTTTTCTGTGAGAAGGAGACTTTAGGAATGAAAGTTGAATCCTATTTGGCAAGCAATAATGAGTTCTAAAAATCTCATATGGAGAGCTTAAAAAATCCTACGTGTTGCAAATTAAAGCGCAGGCTTCAGCTTTATATATATATAGATAACCTGATACCAAGTTCTTCCTAATATCTGGAGTATGTAGCACGTCCTTAAGGATCAAAATTCTGCCTGAGGTAAACTTGATAACAACATCTCCCATGCCTAAGACTTTTGTGGAATGAGAATCACCAAGCAAAACTTTCTTGTCTTTTTCTATCGGGACATAGTTTTGAAACCAATTTTTATCATGACAAACATGTCTTGATGCCCCGGAGTTGGCCCACCATCCTTCTTCACTTCCAACCAGATTTATTTCCAAAATCATAGCAACAAGCGGTTCCTCGGTAACATTAGCTTGTGAAGTTGAACTGAACTTTCTATGACGACAATTTCTAGCTTGGTGCCCTTGTTTTCCACAAATAAGACATGCACCATTTGCAAAACATTCATTTGCAAAATTGTTATTGCTAGAATTGTTATTTGAGTTTTTATGTTTCTTGTTGCTATTTCCACGGTTGGAAGACTGGCCTTGATTCCACTTCTTCAAGGCAAAGGAAGAATGTTGATTTTTAAAACCTTTGTTTTTCATATGCTTGCCTCTAGCATTCAAAAAATTATTTTGCCTTTGAAAATTATTTTGACCCTTAGGACCGCTATCACTTGATGTTAGGAAGTTTACCTTAGCACCATTACCGTTGACATTACTGTTACCTTGGTGGTTGTTGGCATGGTTGGTATGTGTGTTGTTGGCAAACGCTTCATTCTTCTTGTCTTGCTTCCTCCTCAATCTGAAGTCGTGCCATAAGGTTGACAATTGACAGTTCCGATTGCTTGTGACGGAAGCCTTTTTAAAACTCGTTCCACGAATTCCTACAACTTGTCTATGATGGCAGCCACTTGCATTTGTTCATCTACTTTGATTCCTTTGGAGATGATTTCGTGCACAATCATTTGAAGGTCGTGCGTCTGAGCTACAACCAACACATTCTCCGACATCTTGTAGTTGAAAAAGTGGCTACAAGCATACTTCTTTTTTCCGGCTTCCTCGGTGTCGTATTTTTGCTGCAACGCTTTCCACATTCTCTTGGCAGAATTATTAGTATGAGAATAATAATTATAAAGCTCATCGGAAAGACAATTGAGCAAATAATTACGACAATCTTCTTCGTCGTTTTTCCACTTTACTGCATATTTTTCATGCTCCGCCATTTCCTCCTCACTCATATTTTTTGTGTCTACCTTCTTTGGATTTTTGGCAGTTAAAATCCACACTACCTACAGTACCTTGCTAGCCCACCTTTTGAAGTTTTGTCCACCAAATCAAAATGGCTTATTCAAGTCATTCGAGTTGGTAGTAGCAGAAGACATGGTGGAATTCGCCATCGATTTTCGTCTTAAAATGTTGGAATTGTTGCAAGAAACAGGCAAGAACAACTCCAAAAAATATAACGTAAAACAGCTGGCTGAGGCGCAGACTAGTTCGCTCTCTTTAGACGATTCGTGCCCTTTAAGAAAATTACCACTGGTGCAACAAAGTTATCGATGCGTCGCCTCCGGGATACAACAGTCTAGCTTTCATTGTTACTTCACTCGTAATTCTGCACGAACGAATGAAGCAGAAGCTTCACTCGATACCTTGCAAAAACGCCCACAAGCTTAAGTGCCTAAGTGTATAGAAATCAGAAAAGAAAGATAAAAATAAAGCTTGAGTTGTGTGTTGAAAAAGTGAGAAAGATGTCTCCTTTTGTAGGTGAAGAAAAAGAGCTGTTGAAAATCTGTTACAAAGAAATAAATCGGAAATTCATTTCAGAAATAAAATGCTACAATAAAAAATGACTGTTGTGTAATAATAGAAAATGTGACTGTTAGAAAGTAATGAATAATATGACTGTTGTTCAACAACTAAATTTTACAGTATAAATAGTCACGCTATAGTCCCATATGAGTCGTATCTCCCCCACTTATTCTTCCCCCCATGCGCGTGCGAGTCTTAGACTCAAGCACAACTTACAAAAAGGCCAAGAAGTGCCACCTTATATACTTCTTAAAATTCTTTACAATGGTCAATGTGGGACAAGTACTTTCCAAAAGTTGAAGTATATAAGAAAATATTTCCTTACCATTTTCAAGCAGTGTGGGACTAAAAAACTTTATGATTTTACTCAAAACTTCAATGTTTTCTCAAAACTTCAATGTTTTCTCAAAACTAATCTTGTAAACAAAAGAGAATTTTTTGTTAAAATACTCCAACCATAAGTGCGAATGTGTTCCTTCAGGGCATACGGAAACAAGTCGGAATGCGCCTGCTACAGAGACATGCTGAACTCCAAGGCAAGTCCAAATGCCCTTGAAATGATCGGAGCTCATTCGTTTTTTCCCACTATCAGGAATTGTATCCAAGAACATGTAAGAGTCGGCAGCTATGCTTGGCTTTCGTATGATTGTGGGGATGAATCATGAATGTATTTTCTTACTGCACAATTGTTGTTAATCCATGATGTACTCCGTATAATGATTTGTTTGAGCAATAAAATTTTCAAAACTTTCTACCCGAAAAAGAAATATTTTTGTTGGTAGCTTGTTTGCAGCTCAAAGTTCGGAAAGAGGTGTGCAATGCAAGTGATGGAAACAAGTAGGAGCGCCTCGCTACAGAGACATGCTGAACTCCATATTCGTCTGCAATATTCTTTTTCCACCCAGAGTTGGTGGGTACTTTAGTTAATTAGGAAAAAAATTGTTTTCTATTGCAAGAACAACTCTAAAACATAAAGTAAAGATTAGCTGGTTGAGGCGCGGACTAAATCGCACTGGTGGAACAAAGTTATTGACACATCGCCTTCGTGATATAACAGTCCACATCTAACTGTTGCTTCAGTCGTATTTCTGCAAAAGGGAATGAAGAAGAAACTTCATCCTATACCTTACCAAAATGTCCATAATTTTAAGTGTACAGAAAATCATAACGTTAGAGAGAAAAAGCTTCAGTTGGTTTATGTAGAAAAACTATGAGAAAAAGACTCATTTTATATGTGAGCTAGGGTCTAAGGTTTAATGGAAAATAGTAGTTGGAAATCTGTTAGAAAGATCAATTCTAAAATTCAATTCAGAATAAAATGCTACAACAAAACATAAATATTATTGTTGTTTATGAAAACTAGAAATTAGTGAGTTTAAAACATGAGTAGCCAAACAACTATACTTTATGGTATAAAAAACATGCGCACAAATTCCAAAAACCTAGAGGTCTAAGGTTTAACTGAAAAATAGCTGTTGAAATCTATTATGAAAGACTAATAAAAACTGGGATTATGATTGTTCATAATAAAAACCGGAACCACGGAGAATATAAGTGTGCATCAATATGAGTACATTAACACCTAAATTTTAGAATCTCGTACTTCTCCTACTAGTCCTTCCTCTTTACACGTGCAAATGCGAGTTCAAGATTCAAGCACATGTTATTAAGAGGAAAAGAAGTATTTTCTTATATAATATACGGTACTTAAAGATTATTTAGAGGGCCGATGTGAGAAAGGTGTTTTTCGAAAGTTTAAGTATATAAAAAAACTAATCTTTTCACTTACAAACAATGTGGGACTGAAGCATCTAGAAATCCTACATGTTTTGTTCAGCTAAAAATCTGGACTTCAGACTTTTCTAACTCGCTCATACTATATGATTTAATCAAATCTAAAGCCTAAATTGTGTACTTTCCAAGAGTCACAACTTTATACAAGAAACCAAATTCCCTTCGGTTTTAATATGCCAAATCCCCTTCTTCGGTTTTTAACACGAGATTGATCTTTACATTAGAAGTAGCCAGATAATTCGGCCAACATGTAAGGGCATGTACGCTTACGAGATTTTTTTCTGTATTCTATATTCTGTTTTTGGTTTCCAGAATTTAGTATTCAGTTCTAAAATCGTATTGTGTACTTTTACTTTTTTCCGTATCTACTTTTTCAATTTTTTTTGTACGTTTATCATTTTCATTTTCGTTTTCACCAACTTTTTTCTGAACTAATTCATTAATGGACCCCACTATTTTCATTTCTAGGAAGACCCAGTGAAATGGGTGGTCTAGTTTGGTGAGTGTTTGTTGAAATAGGGTGGTAGATATGAAGGAGAAGAGAGGTAGTATTCTGACTAGGATAATACAGTTCAAGGAAAAAGGTGAAAACACCCTTTGGGTGTTTTCAGCTTTTTTGATAATATTTGGAAATTTTATCCAAAACGGAACCGAAAAAACGTAAACATACACGAAAAAAGCATATTTTTCATCATCATTACAAAAATGAAAACTGAAAAACGTAAACGTACAGCCCCTAAGTCTTTTTACTTTTCTCTTAGCTAAATTGGGTTACATCCCTTTCACGCGATCAAATTTTGGTCTGCTAAACGACCGATCACTACATTTAAAAGAAGGTAATAGAGATAATTTTCTATCATTCAACTAGAAGAGTTGACTACAATCACATTTTCAAAACCAAATACCAAGATTTAGGCTTCGTTTGACAAAAAAAAAATTTTGGTTTTCAGTTTTTAAAGAGCAGTTTTTTAAAGAGCAGCTTAATTTTATTTTTTTTATAAAAACAAGTGGGTGTTTGATAACCCTTTTTTTTTTTAGGTTTTTTTTTTTGGTGTTTGGTAACCCTTTTTATTTTGACTTTTTTTTTGGTGGTTTGCGGTGGCGGTGGTGGGGCGTAGCGGTGGTGGTGGTGGTGGCCGACAGCCGGAGGTGGCTGCCGGCAGTCACCGGCGGTGGTGGCCGGCGGCCGGAGGTAGCTGCCGGCAGTCTCCGGTGGTGGCCGGCGGCCGGAGGTGGCTGCCGGCAGTCACTGGCGGTGGTGGCCGGCGGCCGGAGGTAGCTGCCGGCCGTCTCCGGCGGTGGTCGCCGGCGGCCGGAGGTGGCTGCCGGCAGTCTCCGGCGGTGGTCGCCGGCGGCCGGAGGTGGCTGCCGGCAGTCTCCGGCGGTGGTCGCCGGCGGCTGGAGATGGCTGCCGACAGTCTCCGGCGGTGGTCGCCGGCGGCCGGAGATGGCTGCCGACAGTCTCCGGCGGTGGCTGCCGGCGGCCGGCAGTCTCCGGCGGTGGTCGCCTGAGGTGGCTGCCGGCGGTGGGAGGGTGGTGGTGGTGGTCGAAAAAAAAAAACCAAAAGTGAAAAAAAAAACCAGTTTTTGGAGTTTTTTTTTTACTCTGCAGTTTAAAAACTGGTTTTTTAAATTGAAAAAAAAATGGTTACCAAACGCTCCTTTTTTTTCAGTTTTTAAAACTGAAAAAAAAAAGAGGGAAAAAAAGAGTGTCAAACGGGGCCTTAGGTTGCCTCTTCTAGAGTCAATATTACAGGGGGTTGATATCAATTTGTCCGATTGGGTACGTATGTCACTCAACTCCATTATCAAGTTCAAACTAGAATTCAAATTTAGCTTACAATTTGTTCTTATTTTGTTGTGTTCGGATAAAAATCATGAAAAAATCACATAAAAACCAGTAGAGACCATTTTAGGGTATGATGATTTTTTTTTTTTTTTTGGTCAAAATGGGAGTATGATGAGGTGCCTAACACCTTTTCATCATATAAGTTAGTTCATGAATTCGAATCTCAAGTTCCGTAGATTAGACTGCTTTTATTTATATTTAGAGTCAATTTAAAAAAATTTTATTTTCTCCGCCAATTATTTTGAACTAACCTTCAAAATAAGACGGTGACTCGAAAAATTAGTCTCTTTTAAGTCAGTCGTCACACCAACACATACTTTAGGCGATATGTATGCAGTATATACAGTAAATAAATTTCAAGTCCTAATTTTCAAATCAGTGTTTGTCTTTCCCTTTCTCCATTTCCTCACTTGACAGCAGCCATCGCTAACCACCACTGTTTCACACCTCACACATAGAGGGAGGACGATGGTGTGCGAGGATGATGGTTGACGGTGGATTGTGTTAATAGGGTGGTAACCACAGTCACCATCACCTACAGTGGGGTAGTTTGGTTTTGGAGGTGGTGGAGGCAAAAAGAGGTAAAGGAAGGACGGTGGCGTTGGCAGTGATGGTGAAGGGGGTTGGGCTGGTGGTGACTGATGACGGTGGTGGCTGCGACCATGTTTCTGGCATAAGAGCTCCATTGACAATAAAACCTATACGCACACACATATCTGGTACAGCACACTTACACACATCTAACTAGTTCCAATCCGTGTCTGTCATAGATCTTCAATTGAACTTCAAGGTTTTGTGTCGTTCCAATCTGGGTTTAGATCTTTTTGTGGGTATTGTCTAGATTTGATGAGATCTCATTTTTTCTGGTAATCCTAATGGTTCAAGAAGTTTTCTTGGATAAGCTCTGTAGATTGAGGTACGTTGGGGAATTTTATGGAATGATGAGAGCATCTTTGTTTTTATCTTCAATCCACTATGTATTTGGATTTCCTATCTGGTCAAAGGATATCACTTATACTTGTCCAAATTAAAGGGTACTCATGTAATTTCATGCTAACCTTAGGGGAATATGGCTGTTATTAACCCTTTTTATATTTGAGTCCACCTATTAATTACCATAACTAACCACAATTATGCCAACTTGGCCCTTCTCCTTACCTCTTTCGTTGTGTCCACGTGGGGTCAAGGGTGTTGTTTTTCGATTTTAGCATGTAATAATATTGTCATACTTTATGGTGATCCAGGTCTCGTTTGATGCAATGCACCGGGATGATGTTGGAGAATGGAGATGGTAGGGTGTGCCGGCTATGGTCAAGGGCACTAAATCTATAGCTTCTTGGTTCGATTGCATCAATGGCGCCAGGACGACTCCAATCCCTTGTTGAATGTTGTTTATTTGGGTATCGGAAGTTCTTCGGGGGTGGGATGTTCCGATGAAGGCGGTGTTCCGTGGCTCGCTGTGACTTAGTCGCCACTCAGTGGCCCCGTCGTGACTCAACCGTGACTCAATTGCACTTTTGTTGGGTTTCCACCTCTTAGTGGAAAGCTGGTCATCCCATGGCGCTTGAAATGACTATTTTTGGTAGGAGTAGGTAGAGTACCTTTTCAATGCAAGTACTAGTTAAGATCCTGCGATAGAAGCAGTTTCTTATTTGAAGCTCGTGCAATTGTTAGGAAAGCTTATCATCTGGTGGCGCATGAAATGGTTGTAATTGAGTTAGGAGTAGGCAGTGTCTTTTCGGTGCAATTTATCCTGCAACGCAGTTTGTAGGCGTCATCATTGCACATCCAACCATTCTCGTGTTTTTGCAACAAGAGTGTAATCTTTTCGTCTATTATTTGCTCATGCTCATTGCGAAGAGCTTTGTGATTCATGGCTGTTTGCTCAATTGTAGAGCCTATGATACACCCTATTGCTTGTGCACCACCCATATCATTGAAAAAATTGCTTTTTTTCAAAAAAGTGCCATGTATATAAATGCCAACTTCCGGGCATCAACATGTAACGTAACTCTAAAGCTGGAAATGTTGGATTGTGGAGTGGTGATGATAAGAATGGTGCCGAAAAACTGAGGATGAATGCTGTGCCATTGACACGGAGCATAGGGGATGGCACGACGCATGGGCACAGGGGTTAGATGCGGCTCTGAGGGCACGGTGTATGGGGATGGCGCGGCCTATTGATATGACAGACAAATGCAGTGCCTAGGGCTCTGCGCATGAGGAAGGCTGGCAACACGGGCATGGGTATAAGGGTGTGGCAACGCGTTAGCACGACAGCGCCCATCATAGATAATTAGGCGTGTGAAGGACTTTGGACTTTGCAGCATTTTTATGTACATTGTGTTCTAACTGCATGAGCTGCATATCGCCCAAGGAAAGAGGAAGTGTTAACCCCCTCTTCAGCCTTGGCTTCATAGAAAGTGTTGACCCTCTCTTCAGCCTTGGCTTCTTTTACTGTTCGATCCAATCGTAAAGAGTTCAACAGGTGTGTGCAATTCATCCTGCGGTTCTCTTTCTTGATTTGGGTTTTGGCCAAGATGATGTCCTTGCGGTGTTTCGCTGATAGAAATCTTTTGTAATCTATTGTTATTTATGTTCTTTTGTGTGTTCCTTCACCTTCAGGGATGAGGTTGTCATCCCCTTTTGAGTTGTTACCCCCTTTTGTAAATTCTGATCTTCATTCTGGTATATTTTTTTAGATCTCTCCAGAAAAAAGAAATAAAAAAAAAGATCATTACGTGTCCAAGTAACTCCAGTATCCTAAGCCATAGATGGTGAAAGGCTGATATACAAATGAGGAAGGCACCCACGGAGGAGGGAGTGCCTCCGGTATAACCACCAACGGGATGACACCTCTGGTCAAAAGTGCTTCTTCTTCTTTTTTTTTGGTTAAGAGGAGAAAAGTATCATATATAAAGGAGTTTTACAAACCGTTCCGGCTAGATCAGCTATTTCACAAACAGAAAAGATAACAACACAAGTTACCCTTAACACTACCGACTAACAACTAACCTATCAACTCTAAGCAAATTATAATTTGACTGAAACAAAGCATATCCTACACTTCAGCCTAATTTTTCCGTAACTTGCTAGCTTGCATGACAAAATTTTAACACTAAAAACTTCAAATACGAACATACAACACAATGACAAAAAGAAATATAACAGGAACCAGACGAGAAATCGAAGGCGGAAACAACACCCAAAAGGAGTGCAAAGAACAGAGCCATTCAACCTTGCTAGGTCACAAAATTCCACCGGCATTTCAATCCTAAAACCCGGCAAGCGTAAAACCGAACAGCAACCCAATAATCCTTAACGGGCAAAGCCAGACTAAAAAACTTCCCCACCCCCCCCCCCCCCCACCCCCCAACGCACCCCTAGAGCAGATTTACCCCAATACCCAATTCCCCCTCCCCAAGGGCCTCCTACCCCCCCCCCCCCAAAAGGCCCCTTGTCTCCCCCCACCCCAAGGACTTACCCTAGACACAGTACCCTGTAACAAAACGGACAATCCCTTAGCTAGCTTTTAAACACTCCAGATCACTGCAGAAGCTCCGACCGCCGCCAGTAGAATTCCGGTTGCCGCTGGCAAAAATCCAACCACCACCGGCGATGACAATTCTAACCCTCACAAAGAAAAGCTCCATCAATCAAGCCCAAAAACTCATCAACCATCGGCCATCCCAACGAGCTAGATCTATCAGATCTAGTAGATCAAGAAAAGACTAGGGATCTACAATGATCTGAATAATTCGATGCAACGGAGCGAGGCATTGCCATCCCTGATCGAGTTGGGGGAGATGGCGCCTGCCACCGCACCATCTTTGCCGACCATCGTCCACCTTGAACAACCACCGGCCACTAAAAATATCAATCCTCACAGAACCTAGACACACGAACAAAAGATGGAAATTAAAGAGAAAAGGCTAGAATCAGGCTAACGCCCCTCGTGCGCCAAGCAAGGTGGGGCGGCCACAATGGTTTTCCCGTTGAAGGTTTTTGCTCTAGAGAGAAGTCAAAAAAATTATTGTAGAGAGAGAGTTTTTGCTTTTCCAAAAGTGCCTCTTTTGATGTGTGCTTAGTGCCTCGGGCATTTTCATGTTTCATTTATGTGGCACGTGAGGCTGAAAGCACGCTCCAATTTCCAGTTTTAATTTTCTATTTTCAAAAAAACAAAAATCAAAATCAGTTAAATTATTTTTTTTTTTACAAAAACAAATGAATGTTTTATTACCCAGTTTTTATTTTGAGTGTTTAATTACCCAGTTTTTATTTTGATTTTTTCTTTACTGGTGGTATACGGTGGCACTGGTGGGCCGTGGAGGTGGCTGCCGACAGTTGCCGATTGTGACCCGCCGGTGGCAGGCGGTGACTGTGGCAGTGGTGGTCTCAAAATAAAACCAAAACTAAAAATCCAAAACTCCTAAATAGGAGTTTTTAAAAAGCCCTATTTTAAAAACTGGTTTTCAAAACAAAAACTTTGTGCCAAACGGGTTTTTTTTCTCCAGATAAAACTGGAGACTAGAGAAAAAATTGAAAACGAAAAGGAAATCAAACATAGCCTAAATCGGGTTGACTTGATTGCAGATTTGAGTGGTGGACCTGTACAAGGCAATGTGTACGTACTCAAAATGGGATAGCAACATTGGATTATAACAAACCAAGGACATTCAACAAACTTTTCAACATTGCAGAATTTTTTCTTCCACAAATATGCAGAATCAATAAAAACGATAGAAGACAAATAGGTTTAGCACGCAATGCGAAATATCATTCGCAACCATACCCCCAGTACCCATCTTTTTGACAGGTTAAGCTCCTCCATTGAGCTTGAGCTTTTTCTCTCGACCAACACCTCATATTACAAAGGGGCATCTAAAGCATGAGCTTTTTGCCAAGATGTTCATTGTTCCTCTAGAAATTTTACTCAATTTATGCACTGAATTAGTTTCACTCTCCAGCTCAAGGAACCCGGTAACCCGATTCCAAAAACAATATTATAGCATTGGCTAATGAGTGAAGGCTTTTGCCCAAAAGAACAGTGGCCCATCTAACGAAGTTGATTCATCAAGGACACTTCCGCATTTGATTGGGTAACCTAACATGCGAGCTTATCACCCCGTAAGGAGGAGGGGGAGGGGGGGAATAGAGCTAAGCAAGCGTTCAGTAACTAGAAGAGAAATAAATAAACTTTTTTCAAGAAGAAATATTCATCTGCCAGCCCAGATTCGCATTATAAGGTAGCAAAACTAAACTTACAGGTATACGACTTAATCCCACATTCACAGACAGTTATTCACGAGAGGACTTAATGAACCCTCCATAACAAGAGGATTCAATAAACCTTCCATAAATCAGGTTTTTTTTTTCTCTTTTTCTTATCAAAAATCAAGAAACCTTCAATAATTACGACCTTCATTTGCAATATCGAATTTACACAGAATATATAATTTTACCTCAAAACCTTGGATGACATCCAAAAGTAACTTCATTTGGGTCAGCCTCTCCCAGCATTACCATGTCGTTGGTTTCTAAAATAGCTAAGAAGTGCCTGCGCCTGCAAGGAGACAAAAAGTTCATAACATTAGATCTCAACCAACAGACCCTGTCAATATCTTAACGTCGGATAAAGGGAACCCAAGGCAGTACACCTTCTCTTTGGCTCTTGGGGTGCCAGACTGTGACAATGCCACTAAAGGTGGAACAGCTCCTTCCTGGAGCACCGTATTGCAGAATCTACTGCTGTTAGTACAGAGCTGTAGAAGAGCAGCAGCTGCATTCTCCTTACCTCTTGCAGAACCCAACTCAACAACCTCCACAAGAACAGGAATCCCTCCTTGGCCAATCGCTGCCCTCCCCTCAGGAATAGTAGCAAGATTTGACAAAACAGCAACAGCCTTATCAACCATCCCAGCTGCAGGGTCCATCAATTCCACAAGGTACTTCACAGCACCAGCTTGGACAATGCGGGCCTTGTTTTCATGAAAAATCGACAAGTTGAACAAGGCCGTGGCTGCATCTTTTTTTCCCCTGGGAGTTCCATTTCCCAACAAGTCAACCAAAGGTTTAATTGCCCCCGACCGACCAATCCTCACTTTGTTTTCCTCGATCACTGAGAGGCTAAAAAGAGTGGCAGCAGAATTTTCCTTAGCCTCAGGGCTCCCTGTTTCCAGAACATGAATCAGAGGTTCAATCGCCTCGGCATTCGCTATGGCGGCCTTGTTGTTATCGTTTATCGATAAGTTCAGAAGTGCAGTGACTGCATTTTCCTGTATTTTTATGTCCGTTGAACGTAGTAATTTAACCAACAAAGCGATGGCGCCACAGTTAGCAATTACAATTCGATTATCCATGTTATGCTTGGCAAGAAACCGGAGCCCACCCGAGGCATCTCTTTGTGCATCAAGTGAAGTTCCGTTCAAGTCCTCAACCAGCTTCTTAACTTGTGTTTCAACTCCAGAAAGATCAGCCCTTGTTTCAATGGGAGGAGAGGAAACTATCCTTGACGCAAACCTCTCAGATGGCCTGCGCCAGATTGTTTGGCTTCGCAATCTTGTCTCAAATCGGGGTGAAAACTCAGGCTCTCTCTGTGAGGCAGCCAAGGTAGCAGCAGGCTGTGGCTCCGCTGTGACCTCCCCTGAAACATCAGTATTGTAGGTTGTTACCTGTGACGAAACTTCATTTGCATCACCAGGTATACCTCTTGAAAAACTTGCATTAGAAAGTGTACTGGAGGCTGAGGTAGTTCTATGATGGCCCTGAGATGAATGTTCAACAGTCCCAGCAGCACTAGAAACTTCTTTTCTTGATGGAGACATGGAAAGCTGGTCATCTGAATCCATACTTCTCTCTCCTGAGTTGCCTAACCTATCTTCAGAACTACTTCTCTCGATCTCTAAACCATGCCCATTGCCAGCTACTCCAGACAAGGAATCTTCTGAAAAAGAACGATGATGCAATGGAGAAGAACCCTCTCCACAGGGTCCACTGGAAGAAGTTAAGTTCGTTCCAGGCGAAACTATAAGTCGAGTTGAATCAGGTGATGGAGAGTGGTTGCTCCTCACATGAGGAACAATATGTGAATTCTGGGGAGAACCAGGCTCTACATGGTTCGAGCTCATCGACTTCATGGGGTCAGGCAGCTTCACATTGTTTGATTCACACCAATTTGCAATCAGTGCCTTTACAGTGTAATTAGGAATCAGATTGGTGTGGCCCAGAATTTGCCGCGTCTTAGGGCAAACAGTGATCCCAAGATCAATCCACTTCCTGATAAAAGCCCGCTCATACGTTTGCCCTGAAGCTACAATTACAGGGTCTGTCATCAACTCCAGTGAGAGAGGGCAACAGAAATCAAGAGGAATAGGAACAGGATTAGAGCTCTGGGACTGTTTGATAGTAACAACGCGATCATGCATGTGGGTAACAAGAACAATCATTTGATCAATGTACTCAACTTCCCCATTCTTTTCAGTCTGTTCAGCATTCTCCTTCAGTTTTTCAAGGGCCACAATCTCAATCAGAAGCTCCTGGTTTGACCTTAAGCTCAGGCAATCTGCAATTCTTGCCATGGTATCTGAACTGGGTCCAGAGCCCTCCACTTGATCTCTTATAGCTTCTGTAATGATAGCTGTTGTTTGTTCATATCCCATGTGCTTAATCTTTTGTATGCAGTTCTGCAATAGTTGAGCCAAACGTAAGACTTCAACAAAGATAAATACTATACAATTTGGCCAGTGTCTGAACTGAGATAGGTTTGACAATCAAACCATGTGAAACATGTTTCTGCTAAAGCTTATCAACTTCAAGGGACCTGAATAAGAAAAAATAATGCTAAAAGTAAAGAACACATCATCTGTTTTACAGGTTAGTCCTTACCTCGAGAGAAGCTGAACTGTACTCAACTGGAAGAAATTGATCAGAAGATTTCAGCAGCTCAAGAATTTCCAGCACAAAAGCCCGAACCTTTGCAATTAATGATTCTAGTTGCAGAACCTACATGCATCATGCAAACATGAGCTTAATAAGAACACTCACTCTTTGAGTACCAAAAGAAGTAAGCAGCAGCTTTCGCAATTAATTCAAGGGCCATACAGGATGAGCAACTTCAACCTTAACCTTGCAAAACTAAAGATTCCTACACCAAAGATGCTTTTTGCCAGTTAATCCTAGGTGCTAAGCATGATATACATTGTTGGGCTCATTATCTAACAGCTTAAGCTTTAGAAGCAACTGGTGACTTAAACATGGTATCAAAGCTCTCTTTGCCGAAGGTCTTGGGTTCGAGTCTTCCCGCTTGTCTTGTCCTTATTATAGTGCAATTTGCACTCTTTTTACTAGTGCACATAGTGGCGGTGCACCTTAATTTGTCTCTCCACATGCAATTGTGGGCTTGGATGTGGAGGGGAATGTTAAGCATGATATACAATGTTGGGCCCATTATCAAACAGCTTAAGCTTTTAGAAGGACCGGTGACTTGACACTGGGACTCCTTTGGTCCCATGAGACAAAAGGGGTGCCAGACAAAAACATAACAAACAGATATGAAAATGGACAAAAAAGCCATTAATACGAAGAATAATATTTTAATTACATACGTTGTACGACAATAAACACCAAACTGATCTGAGAGAGTCCTAGATTGTATTCTTAACCAAAAATTGAATACAACTCACAGTCCTACCAGGTTAATGAGATGACAACCATTCACCTAAAGAACTGGAACTCCAAATCTATGTCAAGAGTAGCCTATTATTAAAGTGTTTATACACTTGGAGCATTGCTAAATCTAAGAAAAGAGAGGCTCTATATTTGGTCTAAAGAGAAAATCTAATGGCAGAAAGTCATTCTGTGAATGGATCGAGCAAGGACAAGACTACAGGGCACACGTTAAAGAGAGAAACCTTATATATGGAACCAAGCTTTGGAGTGCTTAGTTCACTAAGAATTGAATAACCAGCTCAAAATAAAGATTTAGTTCAAAATTTTTCATAATTTTATCTATCCAAAAAGACAAGAGTCATTCATCCAGTAACTTAAAGATATAAACTGTCTTTAAATGGCACAGATATAAACAACTTCTGCAATTAATCACTCTGATGCCAGGAAAATGTCTCCATTGGTGACAAGTAACATGCATCATTAAGGGAAAAAAGCCGTCAGTTGTAAATGGTTTAAAATAGAAAAGTTAAAAATGCGACCCAACACTAGCAATTCAGAATTACTAATGATCCAATACCAATTATATATCAAACAGTTCACAGAATAGGGTAACAGTTGACAGATTAGGGTAGCAATGAGTCCCAATGATTGGAGATACTTCCTCCGTTACATAGGAATTTTCCCCTATTCCTTTTTGGGATGTTCCGAAAAAATTTCTCCTTCCAGAATTAGACTACAGAGTGCAATAAATTTCCAGAATTATCCTTCCCCTTCTTATTCTGTTTTTCCAATTACATGCCCACCCTCACATACAGACAATCACACACATGCGAGGTCTCACACACACAGACACACGAAGACCCAATCACACACACACACGCGACCACAAGCGCACGTAAATCCCACACACAGACAATTACGCATACACACACAAGACACAAACACACACATGCACACAACAAGAATACGTTGTTTTTTTTTTGTTATCCTTGACCACCAGACTTCAAAATCTTCAGCACGTTGAATCACCCTCGCGGAATTCAGGATATGTGAGGTCCGACGGTGGTACCTATTCAGTTCCATGTCAACTGAAGGGGATGGTGAGGCAGGAGTCGGAGCATAGGCTGGTGGGTGGATTTGGGCAATGGTGGTGGTGCCAGGTGGTACCTATTCAGTTCCATGTCAACTGAAGAAGATGGTGCGGCAGGAGCCGGAGCATAGGCTGGTGGGTGGATTTGGGCAATGGTGGTGGTGGAGGAGTGTGGTGGCCTAGGTAGCACGGACACGGACACGGTGTCGGACACCGACACCGACGGGGACACCGGACACCGCAATTTCTAAAAAATTAGATTTTGGACACCGCAGGACACCGCTATTTTTCTAATATATTTTTATTATATAAATATATATATATATATATATATATATATATATATATATATAATATCAAATAACAAACAATAATGAAAAACTACCAAAACAAGAAATTCAAATACAAGTCATACTTAAACGTTAAATCCAACATAGTACATGGTACATAACATAAAAAACTTACAAAGTCAAAAAAAAAAAACGAGAGGAAGTTTCTTCACTCTTCAGTAATCAGTACAAATGTAAGACGGAGGAAAAAAAAGGGAAAGAAACGAGAGGGAAGGGAGACTTTCAGTAACCGAAGAAAAAGGAGACGAGATGAGGAAGAAGGAAACCTGTGGCCTATGGATCAGCGACGGTGGCGGAGGACCTCCGGCGACGATGAGGAGACCTCTAGCGACGACGGCCAGCAGCTGCTTCGATATCTGGCGGCAGCAGCTGTAGCCGTCAGACCTTTCGGCTTTGGCTTCAGAATCTTGGCGACTGAGCTCCGGCGACACCCTCGAGTCAGTAATGGCTCAGATTAGGGCACCCGTGAGGTGAGAGAGAAGGAGACGGCCGTGAGGTGAGAGAAGAAGACGGCAATTAGCCCCAAACGGTCCGACACTGCTCCATGCCGTGTCCGACACTCCTCGACGAAGTGTCCGACATGGTGTCGGAAATTAAAAAAAAAATCCGACACCGATTAGCGGTGCCCAACACGTGTCGACCGGTGTCCGGAGGGTGTTGGGGTGTCCGTCCATTTAGGACACCATACCTCCAGCTAGGAGAGGTGCCTGTGCTTCCTAGGTGGTGGCGAAGAGGAGAGAGGGGGAGGGACGGTAGATGCGAAGGTGGGGGCAACGTTTTAGGTCCTGTGGAGACATGGAAAGTCCTAGAAAGAATATGACGGCTTGGATTGTCCTTCTTGTATAAAAATAAGAAGGGTATAGTTGGAATTCAAAAAAAAATCTTAAAAAGGTTGACTTTCAAATGGAGAAATCTAGTGGAACGGAAGAAGTACTAACAACCCTATCAGCTACAAATTTGAGGAAAAGAATACAGCAGCTTAAAATGAAATCTGAGATATTATTACTACCTGGCCACCACCATCGATTCATCACCACCTCCAATGACCTATCACTAATCCCTGACTGGATGACAAACCACAACCTTGAAGCAAACTTTCACTAGCTCCGCTATTGAACAAATGAACCATTTCTATGCTGCATGATTACCAAAAGCTAACAATAACACCTAAAGTTCCAAATCCACCTATCTAGACACCGCCTGAACATCTCAGACGACCCTTTGCCACCATCACGACAATGATTGCTTGAAAAGTAAGGCCAGCACCGACCTAATCTTTTCATCACTTCCACCAATCATTTACGAGTACCACCAAAATTATGCGGACTTCGAGGAAAAGAGGACAAGGGAGGAAAGAAAAGGAAATACTCAAAAAAATCATGTTAGAAAATAACGGAAGCGAACAACCAGAACAAAATAGTTGTTTGGTCCTATGCCTTGGAAAAACTTGGGTAACAAAAAGAAGGCAATCAAAATTAACCTGAACATAGAGAGTAGTTCCTTTCCCGATATTTAAGAATGCTAAAAGATTGGAAAAGACAGGAAAAGAATTTTTAGAGAGCTTCACCCTTTCATTATAAAGATCCACAATCTAGACTTGAGGCACTGATAGATAGGAAAGGTTTTGCGAAATAAAACAGCAAAGAAGGATCATAAACATACAAAGTAAACTTTACTCATCAAAGAATGCCAGTTTTCAAATAGCTCCTTCAGCTCCTCAACGGATTGACTCAAGCCTGCAAATGCCTTCTGAAGCTGTTCATCAGATGCTGTTTCAGCATCAAAAGCGGCATCAAGTACTGGCTTTAGCAACTTCAGCATCTCTTCAATCTTTTGGTAACATTTCTGCACTGGCTCCAACTTTATATTTTCACAAGATGATAAATTGAAAAAAGAAGAGACATTCTTGAGAAGCACTTGTAACAATGAGATTTCCATCCCACCTGCATCATTGAAATAATGAACAATGGCCCACATTAAAATGAATCAAGAAAAAAGGAAATCAAGAAGAGAACTCTACAGGTAAACTTGCAAGTGCATGGATTAAATGCGCAGTTGGAAAAAAGAACAGCTGAACCTGAAATTTGGATTGAAAAGGGAAGGAGAGAAGATCTTCCTTTTTTTGGGTGAATAACGATGCTTGCTATATTGATTTCGAATAAAAAGGCTTCAATACTGAACTTCAGGTCGAAGTTGTTGTGAAGGTGGGATAATTCACTATGTTTATGAACAACAACAGCACACGCACTATACACGAAGTGGCATTTATGGTTGAGCAGGTTGCAGAACCGAAGAGGAAAAATAAGTCAAGGGAATTAACTAGTATATATGTACTGTATAGAATAAAGGCAGATGTTATGAAGTCGCCCTGCGATTAAGTAGGTTACCCAGTGTGGCAATTCACACATGAGACCAAGCTGGGTTGTTTAATCAATATAAATATTCAGAAATGTAGACTTCATGATCTCGGTAACAGCTACATGATACAAAGTGATGCTTAGGGTACATTTGCAATATCCCCATAGATGCTCACAAACAAAAACAAATGCAGACTAACGTTAAAATGCACTCACCACAGAAGAAATAACATAATATAGCAATATCACCTAGGAAAAGAGGGTGGAATTGGCAGCAGACAATGACACTGAAACGCAAATATGAGTTTACTTATGCTTCCAGAACTGGCAGCAGACCATGACACTGAGACACAAACATGAGTTAACTTCCACTTCCAGAAATGGCATCAGACCATGACACTGAGATGCAAACATGAGTTTACTTCCACTTCCAGCATTGGCAGCAGATGATGATACTATGCAACCTTAACTACGGTCGTAGCATGGTTGAGTGGCACATGATTCTTATAGCGTGGAAGCAAGCATGACACTGCAACCTAGTTATCTGCATCTTACGATAGTCTATTTGAACCTTACGATACAATACGATATCGACAAATTGATAAGAACTAGCATGCTTATCTGAATTGACATCATATAGCTCGTATATGAACCGCATGGCAAATTCACCAGCCCAAACTGCAATTCCGGTGCACAATAGATATCTCGATTTATAACACCATTGACCAAACTACAGCGAGTCGTGGAATCACACTAAACATATCGAATTGCTTGAAACATGTGGCTTTTCTGTAACAAACTAAAACAATCCAAACTTAGTTCTCTTAAGATTATAAGAAGATACGTAATAAACGCATCCAACACCTGCCATGTGCTTTTCCTGCTCGGTAACACTTCCTACACTGATCTTCTCTGAACTGTTTTTAGAGAACTCCAAAGCTTACTTACAAGTTCATCATGCTCTCTTTAAGACGGATATGAGAAATCACTGCAAGACACTAGTGGCTCCAAGATCTTAGGTGCAAAAAAATATTTTCAAATACGTGTGGGAAATGACAGAATACATTCCTTGGCTGGGTATCATCCTCTGGAAATTTTAGACCAGAATAAATTTCTCAAATTTTGGAGGATGCAGAGACCACTAGGGTGTCAAGGTTGCACTTGATCAGTGCAATCAGCCAAAATAAAGTTAAGAGAGATTATGGACTAGTACTCCCAGTATTTCATGCCCTAATCCTGCCAATGATGGTTGCCAGATAAAAATGGCAAGTTTTCTGCAAAATCTGCTTGGGAAGCAATGATGACGAGAGCTGCTAAGCTCTCATGGCGTCAATTGATTTGCTGTGAACTATGAAGCATGGATACAGGTGTGGGTACGGATAGGGTGCGGGTGCGGATACAGTTTTTTTGAAATTTTAGGATATGGGTGAGGCGGGGATACGAAAATTTTATATATAATTAATATTAACTTTTTAAAGAAAACAGGGATCATTTAAATTTTAAGAAACTAGCATATGTAGTGTAATAAGGAGTATAATTTATCACAAGCTGGTATATACTTGCATGTGACTATTGGGAGCTATTATAATAATTGGACTTGAAAATGCATAGACCCATACAACGACAAGCAGCAGAGGTCAGGCACCCTCTAAGATCTACTGAATCAAGGGGCTAAGTGTTAACAAGGTTACTTACAGCTGCCAAAATCTATTGCATGTGTATAATTAGTGGGCTTGCATGTGATTAGGGAGTGCCATGTGGCCAACAAAAGGACCTCTTACTGTGGGTCAGTCCAGTAAATCCAACATAGCTTCAGAGAGGAGAAAAGAATATTGTAATTAAAAGCAAGAAGAGAGAAGGAACTGCTCCCAGCGCCGAGTGGCCTCGCGGAGGTTGCTTATGCTCCCTGCCTCACTCACTCACTCACTCATAGATCAAGCCCTTGTCGTAAAGGATCTGCCAGTTAGTATGATATGCGCCCTCCCTCACTCACTCACTCATAGATCAAGCCCTTGTCGTAAAGGATCTGCCGGTTAGTATGATTTTCATTATTTAGGATTTGACCCTAAACGTCTGTTTTTATGTTTCAACCCCTAAAAGTTCTTTTAAAAATTATATTTTTCACCCCATAAGTATCGGATCCGCACCCAATCTGTATCTTAAACACAACCGTGCCACACCCGCTATTTAGGAATTTAAAAAAATAAATAGAAAATATTGGACACACACCCATGCCGCACCTGACGCGCACCTGGTGCCGGTGCTTCACACTTCTAGGCACACCCGTGCTTCATAGGCTATGACCATTGTATACAAAAACATTTCTTCAATCTTGAGGTTGGCACTTTGCAGTCTACTCCCTAAATATTGATCTTCTGGTGACTTGGGAATTGCACAGAATGCTACATGTGTCCTATGTTCTTCAGCTGCAGCACTTACACCTCCAAACCATTGTCATGCAACAGGGCCCTCTTACGTGAGCAGATGAATAGGGACGGATGTTTCAAAATGCGGAAGGTAGGTCCTTTTAAGCGATTGCTCGCCGTCTTTGTTTTGCTGCAGGCATCTACCACATTTGGCTGTAACAAAATGCTAGGATTTTCAGATATGAGAACCCCTGGGGCTACCACTCTTATTCACTTGCACAAAAAAATGTTCCTAGCTAACAATAAGAGATGTACAGCTAACCAATCAAACCGAGCCGAACCGATCAAACCGAACCAATCAAATCCGGATCGTTGATGAGCTTGAACGGTTTGGTTTCAAAATTTCAAACCAAGGCCGGTTCGGTTTGGTTCACGGTTCAGAAATTCCAAACCGTTCCGAACCGAACAGAGGGGATAAAAAAATATACACCTTAACCTAATTAACTGAATATACCCTAGTTACCCTACTATATAAAACCTTTCCTTGACCCTAGTTAATACTCAGCTCACCTCATTTCACCCTATTTCATGTTTTCAGCCCACTCTCTTCAGCCGCCCCAATTTCATACATCAGCCTCCTCTCTTTGATCTTACCCAATGTGCAATAAATCTTGATACATAGAGAATAGATCTTGAAGGACCGGGTTTGGAACTTTGGATACATAGAGAAATCGCCGTCGCCGTCAATTATTCATTTTACAAATTAATTCAGTTAATTCTGATCATGAAGTTCCTGGGTTTGGAACTCCAGCTAATTCAAAGAAGTTACCCAGAAACCTACTGAAACCCTCGAAACCTCTAAACAGGTCTCCAATCGAAATCACCGTCGCCATCAATTATCCGTTTTGCATGTAATCTTTATCAGTTTTTGTTTTAATTTTTGTGTTCGTTTTTTGGTGATTTGGCACAGGTTTTTTTTTTTTTAATGGATGGATCCGTACCAGAAGGTGGAGAAGCCAAGAGCTGAGACGCAGATGTACAAGAATGGAGCGAAGGGAGGATGTGCAGTTATATCACTTACATTATGAGTTTGCTTTAGGTTTACTTACCCTCTTCACTGAATAATGTTCAATTAGAATTTTTGAAACTCTAAATTTAATACTTCTTGGTTCATTGATTTGTCATAACACCGTAATGATCATAAGCAGCGTGTATTCACTGTTTGAGTTCCTATGGTAGTTATTCACGTCGTGTAGTTAATTACGCCGTTGTATACAATCTCAAGGCAGAGGTGCAATGAGAGCATTAAGGATAACAGTGAGGCGTTTATGTAGTATATGTTGATGATATTGGTTGAAGTTTTGCATTATTTTCATGCTTGTCAATACAAAGAAGTGGTATAATAAAGTTGTTCTAGTTCAATATGTTTGCTGAATCTGGCTGTGCTTGCTTGCTATGTTTATGGTGACGTGAATTTGCTGTGGTGTTTTGTAGTTTTCAATACTTGACTTTATCGTTTATAGTTTGTTGCAAGTTTCTTTGCACTGGTATATAGAGTACCATGTAATCTTTTAGGTTTCCTTGTACATAGTTTTAGACTGAAGCATGGTGTTATAACTCCTTTTTTCATTGTAAATTTTGAGGTAAATTCTGTGTGGTTCTAGTCCAGAGAGAGTTTGATTTCGTTCTGCTCTTCTTACATGTCATTAGATTTAATAGTTTGTAGGAAAAAGGTTCTTCAGAAAACGTATTCAAGGCATGGGTCGAGCCATCAATAAAACTGCAATAATTGTGGAGTTGATAAAGGTATGCCCTTCATTAGCTTCTTACGCTGTTTGGTAGTCCTTGTGTTATTCTTTTCTGATGATGTTGAGCATATGATCATCGTGTTCTGATGACGTTGGAAATTGCTGTCACCGGCAACTTGTTTTGCAGATATTGGATCTTAACATAAGTCTTGATATGAAGCTCTTTGTTACCAGAATTGTTAATGCCATGTTTAGTTTATTTCATTGGTTACTGGACTTCATAATGCCTTGTTTTGTTTATTTTCTAAAAGCTTTGTCTTTAAACCTTATCATGTAATGTACCTTTTATTTGTTTATCAGATTAGTGTTTTCAATTTATCATGTAATGTAACCGTAATGTAGCTTTTGGTTTAATGGATTTTCATTTTTCCTTAAAACAAAATAATGTTTAAACCACGCTCAAACCGATCCGAACCATTCAAACCGAGGTGTCTCCATTCAGTTTGGTTCAAGAATTTGTGAACTGAGGTCCATTGGTTTGGTTTGCGGTTTAGCCCTCAAAACAAACCAAACCAAGTCGTGCTCACCCCAAAAAGCTAACACCATATAGCTACCTTCTGCGTAGCCCAAATTAATCTTGGGGACTGTCTAGTATCTACTCATACTTGAGAGGATCACAGAGTTAGCACCCTTTGGTGTACTTTATGGTAAGCTAAGCTTCCTTGGATGTGCTGGCTGATTATGTGTCACAGTAAAGCTTATTGTTCATGAAATGGAAGATGAGAAAACTATAATCCCGAACGAACACACATTTGGAACTAGTAATAACGTCTCAAGTGCTCAAGTTGCAAACGTTTCCAAAAAAAAAAAATTTCCCCGAAGCCTTTATTCTTCTCAGGTCATAAATTGCCCACTTTTCTAGGCGAAAGTGTTTTACTTGCTAGTACAAAATCCAATGGTGAAAAAGGTAAACCCTGTGAGCAGTAGATGCTTTAATAACAGCAGCATATGAGTTTTATGCTGCTTTCGCTTTGTTTTTGACACATGCTACATTGCACATTCCAATCAGAAAGGACAAAATTATGAATGTTAAACAGACGGCAGCAATATGAGCTGCTAAACAACTAAGAGGCGAAACAAAAGCTGCAGCCGGAAAAACATATATACCAACACAACATATAGAAAAGCTCTACAAGTCACCAACTCCAAAGAAAGTACTAACAAAATTAACAATCAGAGGAGAGAAGACTAACACTTTTCAGCCAAAGCCCGCAATTTAATATCTCAAACCAGTTCCGCACATGGCTGGTCTTGTGAAATCAAATTCATAGGAACCCTTTCTGGACACCGCCACGAGAAGAACAGAGGCGCACTATCAAGAGATCAATAACTGTTGAGAGATTGTCTGCAATGTTAATACTCTTTGTTGGCAATATATCTGCAAAAGAGAACAATGAAACCATCAGTTCATAAAAGAAATCCTAAACTTAAAGAAAAGTCCATATTAATTTTGTGCAATCGTAGGCCACGTAAATCAACCTAGTTTTCAGGAAACAAAATAATGATAAATAGGGTCTAAAGCAACAGATGGTCAAAAGTTATACCAATAGGTGACTCTTTATGACACCAATTAATAAGCATAGTAAATGAACTAAAAAAATCCCAACATTTTCTCGAAGAAGACATAGATTAAGCTTATGTAAAAATAAAAAAAAATTGACATTACAATTTTAGCCATATAAGGGATCTGCTACCTCCAAAGTTATTTAGGCCCCAGGCTCATGCTCAGCCCAAGTGCTTGGCCTGGCCCAAGCTTGGACCCCTTAAGGCCTTAGGCCCAGAAAGGTAAGCCCCTGTGAGGCGCACCTGGTTTAGTTCAAGTATCGTATATGTTTCAAGTATTTTAGCAGCTTGATGTAATCTGTTTGCTTCGTAATCCACTTGTTATCCCCTCATCAGTATGAAGTAGAGGAAAAATCTGAGGAGCTCCGGGCGCCTTGCTGTAAGTGTGAAAAAGATTTTGCTTTAGCTAGCTCTTGTGGATGATGACTGATTAGGGCAATATTGAGATGTTTGTGTAGTTTTTCTTTTGTTCGATCCTTTTCTTTTATAAACTTTGGCAAGCCTTACAAATGATAAACGAATTATTTGGTATTTTCTCTACCATGTGCACGTATCTTTGATGTGCTTAATGCTTGGCAAAATATTGAGCTAACAGCATGCTTCAAGAAGAAGTGAGCGAATAATGGTGATATGAAAAGGAAGCAATCTCTTCTCTTATTGTATAAAATTCAATTAAATGCATACATAAGCCAGTTCAATTCATTGAACCTGTACTATTTTAAAGGAAACAATTCATAATAGACACATAAGTGAATGCAACTGGGTCCACATACTGGGAAGTTGATGGGAATAAGTACAGTGGCAAGGTGCCAAGTAAACCCTCTTTTCCACTTTGGAAATCGTGGAAGACTTCATATAAGTATGGACATGTTGCTATTCATTCATCAGACTTCAAATTGGTGTGAATAAGTACAGGTGCAAGGTGCCAACCAAACCTTTTTTGTGATCATCAGATGCATGATCACCTGATGAATGAATACTTGCAGCGTAAATAGTTACCAAAGATTAATGCCAAAGCATAGATAAGAAAAAAAAATGTAGTAGAAGGTATCTAAAAGATTGCCAGGAGCTATCTGTTTTTATGTGGAGAAATTCGCTGAGATATATCCCTTCGCCGCTCCCATCGAGAAATAGTGACAACTCTGTCTAAGGAACTCCGCAAAATAGCCCCTACTTGCAAAGGAAAAAAGGGGGCTTTGTAAACATCATTGCTCTTTTTCCCACATTCGTTTGCAGTCTCATTTGGTAGAAGAAGCCCGCCTAAGAGATCCTTTGAGGAAAGTTCCAGAGTACCACTACAACATCGGCATCTTCAACTTTCTAATTCTTCTTACTTACTAAAAGAAAGCCCCCAAAAATCAGTTGCGGACAGCATCATGGTGTGACATTGGTGAGCAGAGGAGCCTAGCCTACACCAAAGATATTGACAAAGAACAAAGATGGTTGAACTTAAGCTAAGAGCTCAGGCAATTGCCATTTAGCATGGGCAAACAAATATCCTTCTAAGTCAAAACTTTAAAACTAGTCAGTAAAAGAGAGCCTGTAATTTGCCTTCGCTTCCATAGTAGCTCGGCAGTCCGAAATCAGTGAATCACAAGATTCCTTCTTCAGCACCCACTTTTAGGCACCACCCAGTCCAGGACCATTCCAGTTGGCCTACAAGACAACACTGGACCTTCTCTTTTTTCGTAGTAGAAGCAGCTTATCACCACGATGTCAGATTGATAATGCCTTCCCCTCTCATGCAGTCACAATAGAAATAGTGTTCATCAAGAATACAAACAACACGACCCCATCTGGATTCCAGAGGCTTAAAATCAGCATGTTAAATTCAAACAGGACCTAAACTCCGAAGGCAATTCTATAATCTGAATACAGTTACTAGCATAAGGCTGCAATGATAGCATGGAGAAGGCAGGAGTGATAGCGGCCATTTGATTCCCCATATCCCAGGCAAACCTCCTTAAGCTCATAGGAGCATCCAACATAGACAACACAATACGAAGAGCTCTAACAAGGCAAAATTCCAAGACATCATCAAGTTACACATCCAATTAGAACACCTTAAGTGGGCCCTGGCACCCTGCTTTGTTTAAAACCTACATCTCGTAACGAGTCTCGTCGTTTCTTTGTTTATTTATGGGATTAGGCAGGAATTTATTCTTGGGCATTTCAAAAATGTCCCACCGAGCGCCCAATAAGCCACCTTCAGTTCCTTCCCTCCATTTTCGGTTCTCTCTCTCCCCTTCTTACTTCTTTTCCATGTGTCAATAAAAACCCCACCCGTAGAACGACTTTCTTTTATGCCTGTAGTACTGAATATCCGATAACAAACTACCTGTTTATTTGATAGCATGAGCAACCAGTTTTCTTCAAGGAATAAGTTGGTTGTCCAAATATAGACGAAAAGGGCACATCGATACCTACTGATACCCAAGAAAAGGCTCAGTTGACAGCAACAAAGCTTACAGGTGCAGTATCATACCCAAGCCAAAGGAATAGTCATCCCATTTTCCAGTGATGCCTATGTCTAAAACCGAAAACCACTTTCGAAAAAAGGGTAGCTAAGCTTTCTATTCGGGGATCGAGTTGAGACAGAGGTAAAAAGGTCTTTCAACATGAGGGAAAAACTAATCCACTCTGGGAAAATAGACTGGAAGATACCCAATAGCAACTTATTCACTGCATAATGACGGATAAGCCCAACCCCATGTGGGAAAGGCTCTCGCTCTCAAACTATTCCCATGGCCCTATCAGATTAGACCAAAAGTAAGGAGTGAGAAGGTGCCTATTCTGCTAAGTTGGAGCTGGGGAAGTTAAAGCATGATGTCTGGTGAGGGGTATTATTAGCAACAATGCCAAAGGCACCCCTTTTTATCCTTATTTCTCTTTTAAAAGTTCTAGCCAGGTCATTGGAATCGTCAACCTAGCCCTAAAAAGCAAGACGAAGATTAGAACATGGATGGAGTTCGTCATAGCCAGTATAGGTGCCAAGACTGGTTCTGAACAAGTCAGCTGTTAATGGTAACTACTTCAAGCCATGAGGCACTGGTCATGGCTCACTCCCCAGCAAAGAGACCGCTTCCTTCGCTTTATACGAGTCCCATTATGGCATATCTCCAACAAACCATTTGAAAGAGCTTCAGTCTCCGGGACCAGGAAGATTCGATTTCTTGTACTAGAATTCCATTACCTCACATTCTGCTTCATCTTCTTTATTGGTCTTTTCCCGAGTGACTCAGAAAGTGAGGCATAAGCAGATTTACGAAGTCTAAGAAGTCGAGATTAAGGAGCAATCTCTCCACGGAACGAGGAAGAGAAAGAAAGAAAATGTTTCCTTATAGCAATTATGAGTCTGCTCCGAGAAAAAATAAACTGAAGTGGTTCCTAATCCTATATCTGGATCCGGCAAGAGAGAAGGGGTGGCTATCCAACTGAAAATTCAAAGACAAACAGGAGACCGGCCTGAATTAGGTATACATTCACCCGTTCGACAACTAATCTGCTACTGCCAGTTAGTTTAAGTTCGGAGTTCACACTCGCCTAACTCCTCTTCTGTTCGAAGTAAGTTCTTTCCTTGATTACAGTAACGGAATATATGTCTATAATTTTCATTTTGCAAAAAGATCACTTAGTAGGCCGGCCGGATCCTTGGTCGAGTTAGCTGAAGAGCTATGTGGAAGACCATCCCAAATAATAGCCTCCGTAAAAGGAAGAGGCGTTCCGGCCGAGCAGTTAACAAAAAGGCTTTGGTCAGCTTATTGATCATCCTCATTGGAAGGTAAAATACTGCCGAATCTAGATACCAGAGGAGATTACGAGGATCCGAAAGTAGTTACTTTTCTTGATCCGTTTAACAGCACAATAAGTAACAACGGCACATGCAATGCACTTTGGCTAGCAGTGGAATTGATCGTATTTAATCCAATTACTCCTGCCATTGGAAGACTTGCAAAATCAAGACTTCTTTAGCATGAAACATTGAGTAGAAGTTTCTCAAAGTTGCAGTAATCAGTTTAGCTGCAGCTTTTAGCTCATTTTGCTGCCAATGTTATTTTTGTAGAAAGACTAAAGTATCAAGTTACACATCTGCTTCCTCATTGCGTTCAACGGAAATAAGGTATATGCAATTTGTTTTCTTATGAATCCCCCGAGTTATGCCGAGATTGGTAAAAGAGCTATTACGTAATGGGAGAGGAATTAGCTCCGCTATATCGCATAATACGTATAGAGAGATTGACACAAGGTCTTTTTACACGAGTTTGATTCCTAGCTTCAAGTTGGCTTTTTATTGCCTATGTGCGTAGATTTTTCTGTCGATTTATTAAGCCTTTCTTTTGTAAACATATCGGATCCATGATAGATGAGCAAGGAAATAAAGCAAAAAATCAAGAATGACGTCATAAGAAATCAAAGCAGAGCGGCTGAACTGAACTAATAACTTTGTTACCATATAACGCTCTGATCCGGGTTCAGCGTCAAAACTCCTATCATGAAACTAGTCCCCGTCCCTTCATTTAATGCCAACATGCTACATAAAATCATACCAAAAGATCTTCCCATCTTTGAACAAGAATATGAACTAACCTATCCCCGTGCATCAACATAATTTCTAACTTCACAGCTCGACTACTGACACGTCGCATACTGTTTGCAACACCAAAGACCCCATCAGACCCCCCCACCCCCACAAGGGGCCATCATTTAGCTGCAAAGTCAATGGCTAAGTAGCACGGACATAGACACCGAGACCGACCAGGACACCGCAATTTTCAAAAAACAAGATTTTGGACAACGCACAACACTGCTGAATTTTTTTATATATTTTTATTGTGTGTGTGTGTATAGTCATTAAATATCAAATACATTCTACATCTAAAATAGTAAACAATAATCAATAACCACAAAGCAAGCAACTCAAATAAAAGTCATACTTAAAATTACTCAACTCTTACTAAGTCGTGCAAACAGGTAACAGAAACAGGGAAAGCGCCCTCTTCTTCACCGCCCAAACAGAAACAGGGAACTCTGGCAAAGTCATAAGAAATTACTTAACTCTTACAAAGTCACACAACTATTATCTCTTTCCTTCGACCAAGGGCTCAATCTACATCAATAGTGTCATCTTCGAATGTAGCGAAATGAGAGACATGAGAGAGAAAGAAGGAGACCTCAATAAAGAAGGAAAAAAGATATAGATGAGAGAGAAAGATGAACGTACCTGTTGCTGGAATCCGGCGACGGGGCGAGATAAGAAGGCGAGATCCTCCGGCGACCAGTTTGTATGGGTCGTCTGCTTCGTTCTCTTCCCTTGACGCCCGCAAGAAGAAGACGAAGAAGACTCGGAAGACAACGGTAATGGCCTAGGGGTCGATCTAATTAGGGCTTTCTTAAAGTTTATTTCTAAAAGAGCACCAAAATTATCAATTTTTACACACAAACCCTCAAAATAAGTTTGAAAATGTGTACTTTGACCCCGTACGTTTCGACACTTCTTCATAGGTATCATGAGGTGTCAAAGACCAATACTTACGAAGCAAAAAATGTGTGATCAACGATGATCTCAAGAGTGAATCTACTGGTCGATCTATCGGGCTGTGACAAGTGGAAGGTCGTCCCTCAACGGATAATTATTTATTTTTCTAAGTTTAATATTAGCCAGATTAGTCAACATTTATCGGTCATCTTCTCTTATTTAAAAAAAGTGAGTCACTGATTCAGGTATTTATAGAAGCTTTAATTTTCGTGCTTATCTTAATTGTTCGTTTAGTTTATGCACGGCGAAAAGGGAGCCTTAATTCGGAATGAAATAGTCTTTAGATATGTTTGAGATAATTGCCAAGGTTTCCAGAACTCTCTACACATGCATCTCTCTACACATGAATCATGTACATAAGAGATAATTCTATAAATTTAGAAGAGAACTTTAGAAAGATAAAGAAACTTGTAAATATCTAAATTATATATTATATATAGTTCTCGAGACGGAGTTGTAGATCGTATGATCAAATATATCTTCACCGCTGAGCAGGTGGAGTAGTATAAATAGCTAAGACCTCACTTGACTAAGGCATAGAGTGATTTAAGCATTGTAACAATCTCCAAACAATATAGTGAATATCATTCTCCCAGACTCTCGTTTCTCTTTGTTCATTTGCAACATCGCACAACCCGATGGATAGGTTGACTTAGCGTGCAAGTGAAGGCTTAATTTATCTAAGCGTCGCACGGTCGACTTATAAAAGCTTTTAGTGTCGTAAACAAGTGGTATTGCAAAATTGAAAAAACATTGGACACCGCTAAGAGGTGTCCGAAACGTGTTCAAATGTGTCGGTTGGTACTAGACATCATACCTCGCCCCATATGAGGTGTCAGTGCTTCATAGGTCAATGGCCACCCTAAACCTATTGAGTCGTTCAAACAACAATTATAAACGGTAAAAACAGCATATTGTTATCAAGAAACGGAGAATTGTACAAAAAAAATCAAGATGTAACACAGAATGATGCATTTTCAGATAAATTCTGCGCTGTCCAATTTGTTGTGTAAATTCATGGCATAATGGCATAAAGCGAAACAAAGGTGTTTGATAGGCAACGAAGATTACGCTTGAATTTGAAGTGTACCATAATTAAAATATAAGTGATCAGTCATAGGGCATAATTGGGCTTAAAACCCCTAGAAATGATGGGATCAACACAAAGAGAAGGGAGAGAAAGATAAGTAACCCAAATGGAGCGAAGAAAAACAAGTACCGGCTAATTTGGCCGCTCTTGTGACCTTTCTACCCGGTCTTTCGAGAAAATTCTCCCATTATTTTCTACTGAATTTTTCCTTTGTCATGGTCTTTTCATTATTATTATATTCGCCTGTTGTTCAATAGAGCGTGTAGTTTCTTTTTGATAGCATATAAGTTTGTATTAAAATCTTGTGCCATGCACGGGTATACAATATTATTGTCATTTATATCTATACTACTTATAATGAAAATAATATTTTTGGTGTAATACCCTTTTGGTGTTATACTAAAATTGATTCTGGCATTGACACTTGTCCATTACGAGGACAAAAATATAAAATGTCATTACCCACTCTCCACAAACCTTCAGTTACAATGTAGAGTCTCTCACTCCCTGTATTTTACGTAACTGTAGCCTATCTTTCTCCCATTCTCTATTCCACCATCTCCATTGCATTGCAGATTGAAATCGGCAACTAATGAGTATTCATCGTGCAATTCTTTTTTTCAATACTCCAACTTGTGCATTTTCTTCTCTCGTTTTCATGTTTCTCTCATTTCTTCGTCTATATTTACTTTTTTGCATTTCGTCTCCCTTAACTCTTCTAAATAAAACTCATTATTTCAATTCTAGAAAATGGAGGAGGTGACTGTTGTTGGCCGTTGGAGGCCGTGGTTGTGCGATTGATGGAGAAGGTGGTCGTGGTTGTGTGATTGGTGGACGTAGTCGTTTAATTGTTGGCACTTGGGAGATTGGCGACGGATGGACGGCTGGTGGCGGGGCTCGGGGTCATGGGTGGCAGGTTGTGTTGGGCCGTCGTGACGGTTGTTATGGGTGGTCTCAAGCAATGGTGGTCATGGGTGGAATTGAGAGACGACGGTCGTGGATTTCACAGTCAAAGCAGGGCGTGGTCGATTAGTAGCCCTCGGCGTGATTGGTAACGACCGTGACAGAGGAGGCACTATCATCCCTCGCAGACAAGAAGAACTCATGTTGATGCCAAACAACAAAATTAATTGACTCAAATTTAACCATGGACACTATCCCCCATGATTAAACTGGGTCCTTGCAGCATTAACATTTGCATTTAATTTCACTCAATCATAAAAAAAAGGCTGTCAGATTCTTAAGATTTCACCACTATCTTCTGCCAAAACCATAATTTTTTTATTCCATCCCTATTTCCCAATTTATCACAAAATCAACTCTCCAAACTACCCAATCCCAACAGAAGAGATGTCAAAAGGGCCAGGCTGCGCGCGGCCTTAAATAAGCCCGGGCTGGTCCTACCCTAAAGATGAATAGTGTTGGCCCTAACTCGTAGGGCCTTGGGCTAGGGCTAGGCCAGGCTTACTATTTTCCAAATTTGGCCCGGCCCAATTCTGGCTCTCTTTTCGGCCCTATCCTGACCCGACTCTTTGGCTCTTAATCTGATCCTAAACCATTTGAGTTTTTTTTTCTTTCCCCTTCTTTCTCGCGCCTCATTCTCTCTCTGCCTCATATTTTTCTCTTTTTATTTAACTTTTTGGACATGCACATTTCTTTTCAGCTCATGATGATGGTTCTTACTTCTTTATTTACTTTTACTTGCAAGGCTCATCTGTATTAGATTCATGGAATTATGAAAAGAAAATATATGTTTGTTTGTCTATGAATTAGAAACAACAAGATTGAGGCAATGAAAATGGGGAACGTGACTCCAGAAAGCACGGAAAAGTGCATGGTAAAAGAGGTCTAATGATGCGTGCTTGTAATGAGATACCTGATATTACGTAAAATGCAAAGCTAGAGGTGTGTTTGAGTGAAAATTTTTAGAGATATCGTTGGAAAAAGTTTTATAGGTATCAATTCTTGAGTTTAGATAACAAAAAACTTCACGACTAAAAGTTATATTTTTCCCCGTGAAAAGATTGTCTTTTACGAACAAAATTACTCTTTGTTACTAATTAATATTCTTAAATAGAGTAAAAGTAAAGCTCTAAGGCACTTCATTAGCCACGAGAGAGATATTGAATGGTTTAGGACCTATCAATTGCATTTATTTCGTGAATTATTATTTTTGCAACACAAAAAAGAAAATTAAAAAAAAGGGCCGGCCCAGCCCTAAAATTAGGGCCTAGGGCTTGGACAGGGCCTCCAGTTCCTATATTTGGCCCCGGCCGGGTTTCCAAGGCCTGGAACCCTAAATGCCCAGCCCATTTTCTAGCCATCTGGGCCCGGGCCGGGCCGGCCTAAGCCCGACCCTTTGACACCTCTACCCAACACTCTTTATTCAAGACAATCAATTCTGCCAAAACTACCAAGTGGGTTTGGTAGGTTGTTTAGTCAGAGCAAGAGTCTTCAGAGGCGGCATTATGGCCATGGCTGCAACGGGTCCGGTTAAAAAATCAGAGGACGAGCGGCATCCAATTCTCTATCACGAGCATTTTAGAATGCTGTGGCGAAAAGGGACAGAGTATGTTTTTACTGAAAAATTATCCCTGTCTGCCTATAATAAAAATTTGTGTCAAATTTAAACCTTCTACGTGAATAAATAGTAGCGTTTCTGTATGTTTTATCATCTTTCCTTTTTGGGTCGTCACACAAAAATTGATCACTTCTAAATTAAGAAAGATTCTGTATATCTTTTTCCTTTTTATACGTTTTTTTATTCTATTTCTTTTTTCACATTTAAGTCTCTACCAATTCATTTTCTTCCTCCTGACCCACCACTTTACACTTTTTTTTTTATTTCTCTTTTTACATTTAAAACTCTACCAATCAATTTTCTCTTTCATGGTTCACTCTCTTCTCCCCTCTTTCTAAAGGGTAAAAGGAAAAACACACAATACATAACCAAAATTCTCAATATGCATGCAAAGTAAAAGTTATCGATATTGTAGGAACGGAAGAAGTACATGTTTAGAATTGAATTCTAAATTTAGATAGAACCCTTTGGTGTCGTGATTTTGAATACCGCGTAATTTTTATCAAATACCGCATAAAAAGCGATGAGGAGTTGTACAATGATGGAACCCCACACACATCGCGTGTGCACGGTAGCTCGTTTATTTTGAGAAAGACCAATTGACGATCTACGATGCACCATTGGTCCAAAACTTTAGTACTGTCAGGGTTTTTTTTTTTTTTGATAAAAAGAATCAGAGATGAGCGGATAAATGAGGTAGAATGTTATTTGATGTTATATATAATATAGATGTTCTTAATGATAAGACTATTGGTCCTAGATCACCCAATACTTTTGAGGGTTAATTACACACGGCACCCCTGAAGTTTACCCTAAATTACACACGGACCTCCTATCTTTCAAAATTACACTCCGCTCCTAAAATCTAGATTTCTTTGACGGTGTTAACGGCTAGTCATAAAAAGATATTTTTGCCCTCGTATATAAGTATACGGTGTCTCTTGGGTTACAGACTTCGAGTGAGGGAGAGAGGGAAGTTGGTACATAGGAAAAAACGGGATCAAAATCGATACTGTTTCTTCAAGGCTGTGAAATCGAACCCAACGACAATGACGATGACAACGATGATGAGAGAGAGTAAGTTTGTTTCAGGTGGGTCTTTAGTACACAGGAGTTGGATTGGCCAAAGCAGATCACGAAAAAGGATGTCAAAGCAGATCTGCCGGATTTGAATCGACGACGAGCAGTGGGTGGTCTTTGCATGCGGGTGTTGAGCAGTGGGTGGTTGTGGGTTTGCCGGTAAGATTTTGGGTGGTTGTGGGTTTTTCGGTAAGATTTGGGAATGGTGTTGGGTTTACCGGTGGAGATTTAGGCCGGAATGGTGTTGCCGGTAGTGGCCATTGGTGGTTTGGCATGATTGGAGGTGGTCGGTGGTCGGCGGCCGGAAGTGTGCCACTATGGTTGTGGATGGCCTGCGATTGCGATGTTGCCGGTGGTCTGTTGTGGTAATGGGGATAGCGGTTGCAGGGCCACTGTCGGCGGGGTCGCAGGATGTTGTTGGTCGGCGGTGGATCGTGGTGATGGGGGAGCGATGGCAGGGACAGTTGCCGGTGCGGTAGCCGGACGGTTTTGCCGGCAATGTTGTACTTTTTTGAAAATGAAGTTAGCCAGATGGTTTTATTCAAGAAAGGGAGGGTAGTTTGGGGATGAAAAATTCAAAAAGTAATGTGTTAGATACTCTTTAGACGGAGTTAGGATCCCCGTCAATTTTGTGGGGCTCCGTGAAATGCGGGTACAAATCTGGGGGAGTGGAGTGTAATTTTCAAAGATAGGGGGTCCGTGTGTAGTTTAGGGTAAACCTCAAGGGTGCTTGTGTAATTAACCCTACTTTTAACCAGTTATGGTTATTATCAACTATATAAATTTTCTTATAAGTTCATCATTCGATGCTCCTCGTTTGTGATCTATAAGAAGGTTATCACTGATGTTGAACATGGATTGTATTCGTTTGAAAAAAAGAAAGAAACTTAGTGAGCTCTAATTTTAGTACCGCACACTTTTATCATTCAGCCACCTTTGCCACATGTAACAACATCTTTGCCACTTAGTATGTAGTTTTTGCTGAATATCTATACAAAAACAAAAATACATACATGAAAGTCAAGGACAACCTAAAGACACCCATAGCATCTTGAAAAGAAATTTAAACCTTTTCGATAGTGTCTTTGTGCGTAGCCAACATAAGTCGTCCAATAGTTCAACTATCATCGTACAGTTTAAGCATAGGTGCAAAACTAGCAATGAGAGTTTAAAGAAGACACTGAACTGGTTCGGTATCATTTCGTAACGAACTATCAAAGTGATAAAGAAAAATCTCTAATGTCATTTTCACAACTTTTGTTGGTGTTAAGAAGTTACTTAAAGTCAGTAATAAATGCGGTGCAAGCGAGCCATACATAAATAATTATAATATTATTGGTAAAAAATAACACATTGCGAATAAATGGTGACAAATCGATGCATATGCATTCAAAACTGAATTCAACAATTTACTAAGAATAACGGATTGCTAAGAGACGGCGCAAGGATGCAAATTTAACCAAAACTAATTTCAGTAGTTTAAATATTTAGCGACTGAAAGTAACCTTTTGCCAGAAAAAAAAACCCGTTGAAGATGCTTATAGTCGTAATGCCTCATTACTGTGCTTCAACAAAATGCTTTAACATGCTACTAAATCACATCAGAAAACTCGTACTTCTAAGTCAGCTATTACCTTTGTTTCATTTTTTTTTCACTTCTTGCCATTAAAGGAAAAAAAAAAGAATCAGTTTGCACATGTTGTTTCCATATTTCATGCTATCTTGCGATTACACTTTTGATCATAAAGTTTATGGTAGGCAAACATTCCGTTATTGAGAAGTCGTGTGGGGCAAAGCACCTTGATATTTAAATTTGATTGATTAATGGCACAATCGAATGTACTAAACTCAAACTAATCAATGTCACACTAATCGATAAGCGGCAATACAGATCAAAAAAATAAAAAGCAAAAGTAAAACTAAACTATAGCAAAATGTATAAAGTAAGAGATTAAAAAGCATTACTCACCTCACCCAAACATTACAATATGTTGCAAATTATAAAAGAAAAATGAGAAAGTCGTCCAAGTACAATAAAATGTAAAAAGCAAGTGAACGGAAAACATAACATAAATGTAATCATGCATGAAGTTCAGAATTCAAAAACCAAAATGAAGCGAGTTTGTCCGGTGAAAATTGAAGAACCCACAGCATTTTGAATGGGAGCACTTGAGAGGCTACCGAGTACCCAACGAAAACAAAATTGTAAGACAGTGAGTTAATAGAATGATTTTGCTCTTATTTCCTTTTAGTGCGCTGGACATATATATTTCTAATTAGGGCAATAACTAATTTTACTTGCCTTTAATGGGTGTAATGGGATAAGTTATGGCTAAAATGAAGCAATGCTGAAAGGAAGAACGGTTTTGGCTCTGATTTAGCCAATAAAGTATCAACACCTAATTACATTTATTTGAAAAAAAGCTAAATTCCTAGAGAAAAAGAATTGGGGTTTTGGAGTTCAAATAAGCTACCAATCGAATTCAAATAGATATATGCACGGATAAGGAGGTAGGTAATATTGGAGTGGGGAAAGGGAGATCATGGGTTAGAAGTTATTTTGTGACTAATGAAAATTTAACACCTATTTAGCTTAATTTTCAAATTGTAAGAATTCAAGAAAAATGAGATTGGAGGGTTGAAAGGTATAGAAGATGCCAATCAGATCCAAATATATATAGTAAAATAGATTCCAAAGCTTTATTTTGTAGCCAAAAAATATTTTGGTTTTTTATTGTGTTTAAATAGTAGATGTAATAGTTTTTGTTTGGTTTTTGCAATCACTTTATTAGTTTGTATTTTTCTGTATCAGTCTCACTCTTAACACCAAATTACATAATAACCTTTCTTATTAGTAATCAAAGATCTCGAGAGTTTTATATTATTATGGCAATACGCGTCAAATTTAAAATGTAAGACATGTGCAGCTAGTTTTGCGTCAAATAGATATAGCTTGGGTGGAGCTATTTGTACACATATTTTGTTTATGCATGTATATGTGCAGTTACAAAATTTTAACTTCAGGGTCAAACCAAAATTTTAAAAAATGTAAAAATAGCAGAAAAGAACGAGGCTATTGTGTAAAGAATCATGTAGCTATAGTTTGAGCAAAATTCAAACTTAATCCATGAAGAGTTAAACGGTGATTCGAGGTTTTTGTTTGTTTTTTTTTTTTTTTGAGCTTCAAAATGCAAAAGATCATATAAAAGTTAAAATATTTAAAAGATTTTACTTTGTGGTTAAAGATGGAACTGCATTGATATCAAATAGAAAAGGTCCATTGAAAGATGATATTTTACAAACTAGCTTAATCGAGCCACGAGTGACTCTTTACGAAGCTAGACGACCCTGAGGACCAGAGGGCAATCTGCGAATTGGCCAAAATTCGATGTTAGACCGACCACCCGCGACGGCTGTCGGACGGTAGGGACTGACCAATGACGATTGTGGTCATCCAGCACTGGTCTAAGAGTGGCAATGCAGTTGGATGATATCTTTTAAATTTTAATAGATGGACTTTGAAACAAAATGGACCGGATATAAATGGATCGTAGATAGATTGGATATCAATGGGTTTCGAATGGTCTTCTTCACGGCCCAATCCAATCGATGACCGGTATGCTATGTAATCCTTGATGAAGGAGAATATATACGTATAAATATTTAATGATTGATTTCAAATGCTGAAAACTTAAACAGTAAATTTGCTAAATTGAAAACTTTGAGCGACCGAAATTCTATCTCTAAAGAGAAGTTCACCTGTTTGGTAAACAAAAAACAAATATCTGAAAATTGTTTCATTTTAAAATTTTATCTATTTTACCAGAACTATACATTTGTTGGACAAAGAAATAGACACGAATGACATTCTCATCCGATAAATATCACCAACCGCTTAAAGAAAGTTGCCTAATCAAGCTTGGCAAATGTACAGTACTTGCTGTGAGGGGAATCCGTTACAGGGTCTTCAATCCAGTAAACCCCTTCGACCAAAGAAAATAATAATTATAGTAAACCTCTAAACAACTCATAACACTATTAGATTAGAACAGCATAAAAGGCCATACATACAGGAGCTTATCGAGGCGTCTTCTATCTCTCTCGACTTTAAAACTCCCTCTTTACTTGCCTTTTGTCGCCGGAGATACGTCCACCACCGCCAGTTAGTCGGCGCGTAATGGCTATGTATATATATGATTTAGCGGTTGGATGTCTACTTTTTCCCTTTAATCAAGTCTTTTGGTGCTATTCACGGCCTTGGGGAGCTGCGGTTGTCGCCGCGTCTGGGAATGCGGTATGCGTTTGGGTGGCAAGGGCTGGGGCTGTGCTTTAGATTGATGATGGGGTTGCTGGTGGTGGGTCGTGGTAGCAGGTTGGTTGCCTTGTCTCCTATTTGGGTTTCGGTCTAAGATGGGTTGGGCTTGCCTCCTGGTTTGGGGTCGGATTTTGTGGTCGTTCACAGTGGGTTGGGCACGGGGTGCCGTGGGCATCGTGGTAGTGGTAGATAGGGTGGCCGAGAGAGGCTTTCTTCCTACTAGGGGTCCTTCTTCTTTTCTTCCCCTTCCTTAGTACGTCCCCCTCCCCCCTTTTTCGGCTTCTTATGGGTTGGATGGTATTGGTGGGCAGCTTTATGTGACGCCGACGCGGGGAGTTGTTGATTGGAACTGGTGGTCTGTGGGGGTGGATGGCCATAGGTAGGGTTGTGGCTTGAGGGGTGGTAATTTGCATCGAAGGTGGTCAGCAATGGCTGTGGTTGTTCTCGGCAATCGGTGGTGGGGGTAGTTGTGGTGGACGGAGGAACGGTGGCAGGCGATGGCGCCGGTACCAGGCTCAGCAGCCGGTAGCCGGGGCGGTGCAAGGCTGGGTAAGGCGGCACGCGATCGTGGGGCTTGGGGGGGGGGGGGGCTTGCTGTGCATGGTTGACAGCTGTGCAATTTTGACTGTTTTTTTGTCGTTTTCTTAAGTTTTTTTTTTGTCTTTTCTCCGGTCGTGTGGGTTCACTTCGGGATAGGATTGTTGTCCCTTGTGTATAGTTAGTGTCTTGACTTGGGTAAAGGTGCACTAATCGTTTATGCAGGTAATCTTTCGTGGAGGTTCTTTGGCGATAAAGTCGTTCTTGGTTTAGCCGCTCTCAAATATTCAAGGACGCCTGACTATGTGCTGATCCTTGTCTGTGGTTACATTACAGGAGATGCGGTCACCTGTTACTTTTCTTTTATTAGACTCTATCTTGTACTACTTGCTTATTAATGATATGATTGGTAGAATTTTTACCTACAGTAAAAAAAAAAAAAAAAGGCCATACATACAGCAAAGCAGGAGATTGCGTCATTAATTACCTGACTAGTTAAGAGACTTTAGAGCCAACCACCTCAAAATGGACCCTGTCATTAGTATGGTCCAACTGACCCAAATAATTGAACGCAACCACGTCTCAATCAACATAAATTTCAGATTGTGCAAAGGCACGACACAATACTACCAATGAAGCTTTCCCATTCAGATCCACGTACGAAGAAAACTATAAAATGTGCTATGTACAGTAACAGAAAAGGAGGCAAAGATACAAGAAACCGATTTAAAGGTAGACAGAACAAAGCTGATTTGTTCGAATAGTACCCTGAAGCTTGCCGGAGGCTATAAAGGGCTTTATTTATACCGGATGCAAGTTACCAACACACCCTGGAGGTTGTTTTTATAAGAAAGTAAAACGCTTTCGAGAGAGGCAAAAAGTGCGACCAGAGCCATTCTCTGTCAACCCTCCCCTTCTCTCAAATTCCGTTTCCATCACCACTTCAAGAACAAACAAACAAACAAAAAACAGAAAAAAAAAAAAAAAAGAAAGAAAGAAACAAGAGGAGAAGAGAAGAAAAACTGGCTAAGAAAAGTCAAAATAAAAAGAGGGGCCAAGAAGAAGAGGAGAAAAGGGGTGAAGAAAAGTCAAAGAAGAAAAAAGAAAGAAGTGGGCGTTCAGCCCAAGAACGCCTTTGCCTCTGGACCAGCGCAGGAAATGCCTTTGCCTCTGACTAATACCAGCATGATTGCACGGCTGTGGAGGTACCGTTCGTGCACAACTATTGGCGGTAAAACAGAGAAGTCGTCTGGGTTTGTGTGCGTGATTGTGGAGGATTCGGTTGGTGCACGACTGTTAGCGGTGAAACGGGGTAACCCGTCCTGATTTGTGATTGTGCGGGTACAATGACGACACCGGGATGCACATGGTTGCGACCGACAGAGACGATGAACGGCTCAATCGGCCTTGAAGGCAACACTGATGCGGACGTCAAAGACAAGGTCCATTATAGCTCATTATATAGAGGCATGAAACCCTAAGCAGACGGCAACGAGCCTTGTGTCGGTGCCAACTTCATGGATAAAGCCCATGCAACCGAATGAAAAAAAAAAGTCATATTCGGGGCAAGAAGACATTGTGTGCTCACACAATGACCGTTTTCGAGACGCTCACATGATCAATGCGCTTGTTAGTCACCAAAGTTCTGGTTAGAACGTCACGGCCGTCGAGACCATGTAGCTTGTGAGTTGAGATTACTTTATAAATGCATAAAATCCTAGAGATCCATTGGTGGCAAGTTGTAAGCGAGTCGATGCTAATTTCATTGGTGGGGTGCAATCAAAATAATTTTCTTACTAAAAAAAAAGGACAGATACTTCAAGCCTCGCACGGTAACCAACAAAAGAGATACCACACAAGTCTTGACGTGGGGGCAATTTGTAGACACAAAATTTTTGTATCAGTTAATAATGTAATATTTTGTTAACTAGTCAAATATTCAGTGTCGCAGAATGCACGGGCTCGAATGCTGACTTGGAGTCCAACCAAATAACGAGCTTGAACCAAACCCGAATTGGAAAAACAAGTCCAATTATTATTATTTGGTTAACAGGCTTAGCCCAAGTGTGGTCTTGCTACCACAAAACTACACCAAAAATTTGTATCAGTCAATAATGTAATATTTTATTGATTGGTCAAATATTCAATGTCGCGAAATGCACGGCTCGAATACTGACTTGGAATCCAATCAAATAACGAGCTTGAACCAAACTCGAATTGGAAGAACCGGTCCAATTAATATTATTTGGTCAACAGGCCTAGCCCAAGTGTGGTCTTGCTACCACAAAACTCAAATAAGTCAACTTTGACTTGAGGAAAGAATTTCTAAATTAAATGGAAATAAGGATCCATTTAATCAATAAATCCTCATTGAATTAAAAGGAGACAAAATCTCTTTAATTATAAAGTCAAATCTCAAATCATGGAATTTTTAAAAAGAAGCCTACCATCTTGCCCATAAATAGAGGCTTGGGGTAGAAAAGAAGGACACACAGAGGGTTTCCGCGTCAAAGCCAAAGCTCTGCAGAAACTCTATCGTCTCTTAGGTTGTGCTTTATTTAAAGAACAATATGCACTAAGTTAGTGTTTTTCTTTAATCGAGCACTTTCAACACGCGGAGTCCTAGAAAACAAGTCAGTGCTCTGCCGGAAACTCTATGACAAGCATATCAATCTCGAGAATTACGCTTCACTTGAAGAACAATACGCACTAGTTTGGTACTATTCTTCAATCGAGCATTCTCAACAACAAAGTACAATCTCTCTCTGATCCTAAATTTCAAAGGAGGTTTGCCTTCAACCTAGGTGATTCCACAAATCAAGAATTGTCGCCTCGTTCGGGATAAAGTTTCGAAGCCCTCGAGCAATCATCGCTTCGACGATCTTTCAACCGTGAAGATTGAAGAAGCCGAAATTCACGTTTCAAGATCAAGTTATTATAGCCTTTGGATCGTGATCGAACCGGAGATCGAATCAGAGGATTTTATATTTTTTTTAAAAAAAATCACAGAGTGGTGTAACCTTATCACTTAAAATCATTATATTAAATTTATGCATTATTTCTCGTGTCGCAGTTTTAGACATGAAATTTTTGTGTACAAATCCCCCTCCCCCTTGATCTAGAAAGGTTTGTGGTGGGGATCGAAGGTTAGGGTTCTCCCTATGTTTGTTGTTGTTTTTAGGTTGATTTTGTCAAAGGATCGGGCATAAGTGGATTCAACTAGTGTTTGTTCGTGGTCCGCGAGGGTCTTCAGTAAGGTGTTTGGCTTGTTGGCGATGGGGTCTTGTCCGGCGAAGCTTAGGTCGTGAAGGTCTCAACTGTTGATTGGGGTTTCTGGTGAATTTCAAAGGGTGAATTGTCCTCGGGGGCTCGGCAAAGGTGAGATGGCTGGCGATGGTGGTATTTCCAGCGCCAGTGTGAAGGACGGGATTTGAAGTTATGTGTCAGTGATGGTGCCAGGTGGCTGAGAGTTGGGTTAGTGACTCGTCGTTGGCCTTGTTTTTTTTTTTTTATTGGTTTTAGCTTTACGTTTATCTTGTTTAGTTCTTATCTTTACTGTTATCGTTGGTTTGATTTGTTTTTTAGCTTGTTAGTTTCTAGCTATCTGTTTAGTTAGGTGTTATCTTGTTTACCTGTTTATTTTAGATAATTCGTCACTCCATAAACAGGGAAAAAAAACAAAATTAAAAAATAGAAACTAGTTGTTATATATCTTTTGTCTGCTTATTTCTCTTTCTTTTTTGTGGCTACCTCATGAATGAAATTGTCTTCTGTTGTTAGCATTACATGACTATGTAATCCTGGAGGCTAAAGATGTTAGCCTCGTTTATTTTCTGATAATTCTATAAAAAAAAACCACATTTTATAATTTATTGCCAAAACCGTGTTAGGGGTAGCAGTGACAGTAGTAATGGAGTAGTAATAGGAATGGTGGTGGTGGCAAAAAGGTGTCGATAGTGGTGCATGAAAATGTGATATTGGTAATTATGGTGATGGCGACAGGTGGCCACATAGTAGTCGTCGTAGTGACTATAACGTGGTGAATATGTAAATGGTTTAGACAGATGTTGACGTAGCGGTTGTTGTGGTGATGGTGTGGTGGAGGTAGTAGTATCCTTGTGGTGATCGTAGAGACTAGGTCATGATAATTATGAGAATGTTGGAAAAAGAGAGACAGTGATTGTGGTGATGGCCGGAGGTGTTGTGGTGGACGGTTGCTAGCAAATTAATTCTGATGGTAATTATCCTTTTTAAGTAAAATATTTTTCAAATTAAGTGATAAGAATTAAATAATTTCACCCTAATTTAAGTGATTTATGGTTAAACATTACCCAATGCATTAAATTAAAAATCATTAACAATTTTAATGAAGCGCTTAATTACATTATCAGACACACCCTCACACTATCTTTAAACTCCTCTCTAATTTGCCATTAAAGATTAAAGTGGTATGTGAAATAGGTTACTTCATCATTTCCAAGTAAACTTAACTTGTATCCAGATATACTATTCTACCTTCTTTTTTTTTTTTTTGGGGGGGGGGGGGGGGGGGGGGGGGTGTTGTTGGACTCCAACCAAGTTGTTCTCTCTTCTGATTTTGCCCGAACTAAAATATTGTCCAGGCTCTTAACTCGCGTGAGATTCTTAAAGCTTGTACCGAAGAAGGGAGCGTCCTCTTTACATTTCTATCAGTGTCTAACGAACATCTTACGTACAAAGACGAAATGTTCGTCACCATGTACGAACCTATTTTTGCTTAACAAAATTCTAACCGATGAGGTAGCTGTAGTTGCAGAAATCAGTCCTTACAAGTCAAAAAATGTTGCGCCACAATTTTTGTAGTAGATAATCAGGCCAAGGCGACATCTCCAAGTTATAGTGGCTGCAGTTCTTGTTCAGGAATTACTGCATCGACAGGCTTGTAAGCAACTACGAATTGTTGCCTACGTCTCCAAATAAACCAAGTCCCAGAAGCCGATAATACAATAAGTAAAGCAATAGTTGCTACAATAATACTGAGGTAGTGTTGCTGCCACCACGTCCTGCACGTAGATGCAAAAGGGGCTATGTACATGGAAAGTCTAAAGAACGTATGATTAAGCATAAGTATTTGCAAAGAAAGCTGGAATGTATTAACTACAAAGTGGAAAGACGAAGATGAAATCCCAGAAAAAATATGAAAATGACGACATTGTGTTCCCGGTAAAGGAAACATGCACCCGATTCTCAAATTAATGTCTCGCCAACTTAAACACCAAGTGCCAAAGAAGGAATGGACTGCTACAGTTTGTTTCTTCCTTGTGTGTGTGTGTGTGAGAGAGAGAGAGAGAGAGAGAGAGCGCTCTTTAACATTGGAAAGTGGACATCTTCATTTCAAGTTCATGTCCCTATACCAAATCCCGTCGATAACATTAAGACCTAGTTAGGCAAATTTATCAAAGAGGAGCATACACATTTTAACAGATACTCCTATTTAGAAACATCTATAGAAACAGAAGACAGAAAAAGCAACCGTTCTATCATGTTCACATATGTGTCCAGATACTGTACTGTCCTATTGGTAATTAAAGGGATCATTTTTGTCTGTATTCAAGTAGTCCCAGTCAAAACCCCATCCACCGCCCACCCCTCCCAACCCAACGCCCAAAAAAAAAAAAAAACCCATAGCAAGAAGAAGCAAATGATGAATAAGGAGTTCACCACAGAGTGTAGGTCAAATACCCGCTATTTAACATTATCAAATAATAAGCAGAAGACTAAAGTTCTAACAAACCCAGGTTCAAAAAACATGGGTCATTCCATGTCTATCACAAGAACAGAGGAGAAATACAGAAAATAGAACAAAAGCTGACGTACCGTTTTGGGGGAGGCTCAGTGCTCCATTTGGAAAACTGAAAACTTCCAAACGTTTCAGGAAGATGGACACGATGTTCAGCTAACTTGGCAATAATTTCCTGCCACTATGCATAATAAGAAATCGACGGGAGTAATAGTAGAAAAGAAACTTCTTGGAGTTAATAACTGGATCTTACCATTGCAGCGGTACGTGAAATGTAATCATCAGATCCTGCTGGGTATATGGCCCATCCTATGAGGGAATCATTTCCTTTGGATGTAACATTCAGCATGTGAACCTGAACACATTCACCCCAATTACTTTTAGCACCAAAGAACAACAGATTCCGATAAGCTTCAGATGACAATCATCCAAGTCAACCACAATAACTAAAGGGCATGTGTTGCATACAATGCTATTCAAATGAACCTACCTGCGAAACATTCACACCTAATTCCTGTGCCATAAGCTCAACAAGCTCTGTGATGCGAGGTTTAAGGTTTGAGTACTCGACACCGGTCGACATGTAGAACTTTATTAGTCCAACTATTAGTTCCCCTGCAAATGAAAGGATGATCACTTAGCTCAAGATCAAAACTGCACTTCACCTACCCTAAAGTAGGCAGAGCAGATACCAGGAAAACCCTTCGAAATAAGTCACATAACCCCTTTACAAAGCAGAAAAGGTACTGCATAACTCTGTTGCACATAAAGGAACATTCTGTTTGTTAGAACCAAGCGACGCAGCTTTCTCTATACTCAAGAAGTATAGACACAAAACGGGAGTATTCATAGCGTTTTCAATGACATTTTCTCCCATCACCATCCTCTTCCACCATCAATCTCACAGCCTCTGAGCCACTGCTTTACGACTACTGATTCAAACTGCTAATATACATCTTTTTGTGCATACATAAAAACGTATATATGTGAGAGATAGAGAGAGCCAAAAATCACCAGTCCGCATCTCTTGCAAGTCCCACCACCATCAAAAGCCATCATAACAACCCCCCCCCCCCCCACCCGCACATCCAATATTAGAACGTAGGTATAAGTACAAAGTATTAGTCAGAAGCAACCATAGCTGTTTTTCGACAGTCTGGAAGTAATATTCATGCATCAAGAAACTTGGTCTGTTATCTTATGGGCCGAAAAGTGACGGAAGAAACTGCAAGAAAATGGGTTGAAAGATAAAACACGTGCCAACATCTTTTTGGTACCAATTTTCAGCAGATGTATAATCAAATCAAACTCCTGGTCAAATCTGGAGTCCTATGGAAAGCCCATATATAAAACAGTATCAAAACGAAAAGTAAATCAAAAATTAAATTTCCATGTAATTGTTTATCTTCTCTCTTTTCTCTCTAGAGGCGCCGGTGAACCAAACCAGAAACCACATTGCTGGGAGCAATCTGCAACTCTCCGTTTTGCCCAATCAATCTAACTGCAAAGACTTTTGCCTAAAGGAAAAACACATGTTCTAGCATAACATAGAGGTTTAACGTAAGGTTATTTAAAGCCAGGTAATTGTACCTGGAGGAACATACTGTGGAGGTTCACTTGGAGCCACTGAAGGAGTCATGCCTGCAGTGGAGTTTGTCCCATCCAAAGCAGAAGGTACAGGTGGAGGTGCAGTAGAAAAGTTAAGTCTTTTCCATAAGTCTGAACAATTAGTTTTCCAGAAACCTATCTTTTCATGTTCACGGTCATAGGTGACAAAGGTATTGCGGACAATAATACCTGTTATGATGTAAACCAAAAAACCCATAACTAATTAAATATAAGACGAGTGGTCAACCTAAAAGGGGTGGAGACAGTACATTAACTTCAAGAGTGACGTATACGTGAAAGTTGTCAGGAATAACAAGAAAAGTCTGGATACCTCCTAAAAGGGTGGTTGGATCCTTCCCATTCTGGAAAACCCCCAGGCAATATGCTCCATGGACCTTTGAATGCTTTATACAAAAATAACAAGGAAATAGAGTAAGTTAATTAGATGCAATTGCAGGAAGAGCCAAACCCAAATATGTTTTTCAGCAGGCAAGGACTTAAGACTCATTAAATGAGTAAGAAATGCTGCCCGATGCTTACTCGGAACAAGTAATTTTCAGGAGATAGAGACAGCTTCTGTCCATTGCCAAATACCATATCAACCACTGGAAAGGCTTTTGAGAGTTCTGACACTTCGCTGAAGCAAGAACCAATTATTGATGTTTTGCCATATACAGAGGACATCAATCTATCCCACTAGTAATTTTTACTTATAGAAAACAATACCTTCCGGCACCCGAGAAACAAATATCATGATAGTTTGGGTCAGGACCACGTATCTGTTTGAACGAATGGAGTTCTTTCATGATCTACACACAGGAAGGCAGGAAAAAGTGAATAAGGGCAAGCAAAGTATAAGAAGATGACAGTTTTATTACACTGTGGGTGCAAAATTTAGGCGCTTATAGTGATTCTAGCAAATCTTAGAAAAAGAAAGAAGGCTACACCTAGAAAAGTTGTACAGACATTCCGAAATCATAACTTCTCCGTCAACATAAGTCCACAAATTCACAACACTGTACATGCCCAGGCACGCACTGTTTATCGCATAGGCATGTGTGCACATACACGAGAGCGAGAGAGAGAGAGAGAGAGAGAGAGAGAGAGAGAGAGAGAGAGAGAGAGAGCATTAGAAAATAATGGATGAACATGTAGCTCAAGTATTTGTATAAAGCGACAAAAAAGTAAAATTCCAACTAGATCCACAACAAATTGACTCCCGCTTCTGAGTACAAGATCCGAGGGAGGAATGGGGAACTTGCTCGTTCAAAGCAAGGATAGCTAATAGTAAGACCTCTCCTAAACAGATAAGACCTCACCAAAGCAACGGTAACAAGGACATATAACTGCACTTAGCCACAGACTCGCATGGAATCATTGCCTCGTAATCTCACCAATATTGACTACTCATGCTATGCAACTAGAACTTCTACTACTCCATTAAGCAACAAGCATGACAAATGAGCAGTCGCGATAGTCATTGTCTGGAAAGGAGTAACAACTTTACACTCATGTTTTTCTTATCAGGTATAGAAACGTCGACGCTTAATAAGTCAGAAAACAAAAATAACTGGAAGTGCTGCAATTGAGGGTGGAGAGTTGGGGTGAGGTGGGGGGGGGGATCCAATCCCCATCTTGGCATATAATAGGCGAAAGAGAGACATTGTTTGGAGAGAGACAAGACCTGCAATTAGCTGCCTCTTTTAAGGGGCAGCACATTGAAACAATTGAAAATATCTTTCCCTGCTATGTAATATTGAAGGGGTGTATGAGAAGGATACACATTACGTTGCCATAAACAAAATGAAACTGAAATAATAAGGAGGTACAGCATGGTCCCAAAGTCCAGGAACTTCAGAGAACAGAGGTCCAAAGACCAGCTCTGTCTTATATGTCTATAAAAATTTTAGATCTTTCTTATTATAAGCCACACTCCAAACGAGTTGATAAAGTGAACACTATTGTCTTTCTGTTAAAGGCATGGCCTGCTGTGATAAACGAGGATCAACATGTTAACAGCGAGAGAGCAATCAAAAGGATCAAGATCGTCTGCTGTACAGCATTTAGCGACAAAAGATTGTTATTTAAAGTGTTTTGTCGCTATTACTGAAATTTATAATGACAAGTTTTTGTCGCTAAAAAACATTTAGCGGCATTTTGTTGGTACAACACCTTCCTTTCCTCTACAGCAAAGGATCTTAATCCCAATCAAAAAGTCACACAAAAAGTCAACACTAAACAACCCTCCAAGTCACAAATACCATTTTTTTCCCTTTTGAAAAGTATATGCTCGGAGACTCGCACCTGAAATCAGTTTTAGAACCCTATCCCCATAATCTACGTAGATGAATCATTTAAAACAGACATCGGATATCTCAAATATGGGTAAGGTTAGCTCTCTCTGTTTGATATGAGCCCTGGAGAATATAATCAATTTGGACAAACCTTCTCAAGGCAGAGAAATAGGGTGAGAATCTAGCATTGTCAATTCCAGGAGCAAGTCAAATGTCGCCACGGTAGTTAAGATGGTTTCTTTAAGCACAATTAAGGGACGCAGAGATCTTACAAATTAAGCCATCCTGACAGGTATTATTAGCTTGGATAATAACTTCAAGCAATTCTAGTCATACGTTGTTGATCCTCTATTCAAAATGCATCAAGTAAAAGCTCGCCAAAATAAGAGTCTAATACTTCTAATTATGTGTTGTATGCAACAAACGCAGAGCAATAGTGCATGTTAATTTCATCACATCACTTATAAGCAGAGAAACTGTTTAAATAAATGTCGGGTATGTTGCACACCTTAATAAAACAAGTCAGAGACAAGCATTGAGCACAGAAAATATATACTTCACCATAGCTACTAAGCTAATTTTCATCTCACTCTGGCATTCAGCGTATAAACAAAGGCACATAAAGGAACTGTATCTTACAGCATCTTTAAACGCCACGAATGCTGCTTCTGGTAAATAAGCATATGTTGTACCACTATCAAGTACACTTCCATGCTTCCCATCGAAAACGGTGGGATCTAAATGCAATGGCTTCCCAGCAACATGTATCTCCTTCAGCTCAATATTGTAGTATGGACTGTTGCCATCCCAAAACTAGAGTAATTGTGTGAGATGTATCAAATGTATTTGTTGAAAAACAAATACCTCTTCGGATATGTAAGAACAGTATTATCAACATATTACCTGCGTACAGGGTCTGATTTGCTAAAGACCATATCGGCAGGAGGAGAAATTCGACCAAGAACCATTGCCCCACCACCAACATCCATTCCACCATAACATAAGGAAAAAGAATCACTTATCACACCTCTATCAACAAGTTGATCGACAACACTGAGATCCCCACGGCCAAGACCCATAATACCATCTGCATGCTGACTGTAAAGGTCACCAGTTTCAACATTTTCACAGCCAAATACAGCACGCTGTGGCTCAAGTTCACTTTGGTTACCGAAAGACATAATATCGTCACCAAGGACACCACTGCTAGAACTCATTTCAGCATACTGCCTTTCATAAACACATTGCACCCTATCACTATCACAGGTGCAATCAATGTTGCATTTCACAGGTCGATAAGTGCTCGACAACTCCGGCTGGAACTTTGGATCCTGGTGGAACAGAGGTAGCAGTTAGATGATTGAAACAAGAGGATGCATTTAAGTAGCGGAACAAACACCTTAGTTTCTTGTAGCTCACATATACCTAGTAGAATCATATTTTTTATCTACTGAAGGGTCCAGGGAAAATATAACTATAAACAACATATAATCAATAAACTGCAATAAGGAACAGGAATTTAACACTAAGCATTCACATAATATCTAGACTTCTACTTGATGAATTTAAAACATCGATTAAATCTAAAGTTAAAAGGTAAGGACAGAAGCAACAAAGAACGCCATATGGTTTCTAATGCTATTCTTGATTGCGCACTCATCTGCTGTCAATGTTGCTTCTCTGAACCAAGATCAAAGTTTGCGTCAGACTTCCTACAATATAATTTCCTCTTCAACTCGGTAAGATTTTCAAATTGCTCACCATTCCTGGAGCATTTCTTCACTTCCTCCATCCGCTATAACTCAGAGATCAACACTATCATCAACAATTGCTTCTACGTAATATAGATCGAAAATAATTAAAAACATCCTTACTAGCTACCTCTCAAGTCTTATTCTCGGAACACCATCCCCTGGATTATAGGAGAGGGCATGAACGTTATCTATTCTGTAAATGACAATCCTGGTAGAGGTACTCTCCATTGTTTGACACAGAGTCTCATTCTTTCCGATTAAACTAGGGGTTTCAAATGCAGGTTGTAGAGTGTAACAGGAACACAATTAGACTGGTTTTCTATTTAGAGCTGGAGAATGGAAGTGAATAACTTAGCGAATATGTTTAAAAGGGAAGTTGGACGCAATGATCTCCAGCAGTGGTAGAGACCGCTTAAAGAATCCTATACATGGCTGAATAGTGAGACAAATTCACTAAGCTCTTGAGTCCATTGCCTATTTCATGGCGGAGGGTTCTTACTCTTGCTCAACCTCCCTTACTCAAATAGCATTTCATCAAAAACTGGTGAAGCTAACGTACATCTGCTCGCTCGAACTAAGCTCTTAACCACTGTTCTGTTCTCTGCTAGTTTCCTCAATCCATAAACTATCATCCACCAAATAGCATACACCAGCCAAGCCATAAAGTGACTGTATGTTAATAGAAATTAGGACTAAATGTCATTATGTGACAGAAGAAACAACTAGACAGGACAACATCTCAGATGCTTGGGACGCATTCAGCGCTGACGAATAATTGTGTTAACCGGAAAGAGGTGGTATGCTCCATATTTATGGCAAAAATATTCATAATAGCTTGCATATTGAGCCAAACAAGCAGCAACCTGAGTTCATATTAGCAGAATCCAAAATAAACATCTTAGTCCAACTAGCTTCGGATAACGGCATAGTTGAGTTGACTTGACTCCAAAATAGCAGAGGCAAAGACTTTGCGTAATTAACAACCTGAACGTCATTTTATTTTATTTCTAAAACATACAACATTAACATCTTGTACTCGATCACTTCATTTAACAAGTATTGACTGAAAAATAGTGATGAGTTACTGTTGCATACAAGATTTATGCTAGGCATAGACCTTTTTTTTTTGTGGTGCAATTACGCTAGGCATAGACACTGCAGATAACTACACACTAGAACACAAATATCGTTTCGCCCTACAAAATCATGCATTCTACCTAACATCAGGTCAAATCGTACTGGACTGATCGAAATCGTAACTTCACCTGATGCTTGCCACACTGCTCACACGTAGAGCATGGAACATAAGTAACAGTACTCCCTGTATCGACGATAAGAGCAAACTTCTGCGGCGGCGTTCCAATCCAAAGCCGAGTAGTATAGTACCTGCAAAATAATCCAAACACTCGCATTAAAATTCAACGCATATGGATATTATCACGTGTGAATGAAAACAGTGGCGGTTATTACCCGTTGAGGAGGAGATCGTCGTGGAGCGCCATGCGAGCGTTGGACCGATGAGTGTCCGAATTCTGGAGGCGGCGGCTGAACTTTCCGGCAGCGGCGGAAGGGCTGGCGGTGGTGGAAGAATTCGGAGCCGAGAGGTACAGCGGGATGAACATCGTGTGGCGGTTGCTGCCGGCGACTGGTGACCGGAAAACGAAGGTGTCCGGATCGTTGACCGCTCCGAGACCTCCGGACGACAAAACGACGCCGTGAAGGTCAAACACGATGATGAACGACAGGAAAACGACGGTGGTGGTGAGCCGTGCCCGCGCCATAGGGTTAGTGATGGCTCGGGCGACCAGAAAAGGGTGGATCGAGATAGAAATGTCAGATCGAGTAACGAAGACGGCACGTCGTATTGTCGCTGCGACTCTCTTCCTCTCTCTAGAAAGATATTTAGAGAGAGAGAAGAGTTGGTAACTGGTACCGGTTCGGGTTGGGCATGGACTTTGCAACCTTCGTGACAACAAAACTCTCTGGCTGCGCTTTCCAAGTTAGCTGCTGGGGAAATGATGCAGGCAAACTATGAAAGCGCCATTATGGAATTTTTTTTTTCTCTAAACGGATCACATTAAGTGTATTTTGGTAGTTTTCAATTCATTTTACGTCGCCTCTACGACAAGCCGCAACGCCAATTTTTAACTTTAATAATTGTGATCCACACCATAGCCATTGACCATTAAATTTTATAATTTAATACAAAATACAAAAAAAATGGTTTTTAAATAGTAGAGTACACTTTAATATAAAAAATTTATCCCTTTATATTTTAACAATAGCGTCTTTGAAATAATTATAATAGATATATTGTACATTTAAAAGATCCTTAGTCAAACCCCCATGTTGTCCTTGTTGACTTCTCTATTGAAGGCCACTAATTACTCATTTGTATGTTTCATTTTTGTTTGTTTTGGACCAAAAAAAAAGTATATTTAGTATTTATAAGCTGATCTGCTATATATAGCATAACCGTAAGTTGCTAATGAGGATTTGGAGACAAAAGGCATATGCAAAGGTGACTAAAGATGCAGTGCACGCCCAGATGATACCATTGCTTCTTTATGAAACAACGGTTTAGTTACATTGAGTGTTCTTGACTATGGTGTAGATTGACTTTGATCTACTCTTTTTATCAACCGGTTAACTTAAAGGACTATAAATGATTATAGGCGCGTAGACTTTTATAAAATATATACCACATGAACTCATCTAAACATCCGCATCTTCCAACATTTTTCAATTTTTTTTTCTAGTTTAAAAGGTAAGAGATACCATCGAGTCCACATCTTCCAAGGTTTAAAAAATAAGGTATACTCTTGAGTCAGCTTGCACATTAACCGAGGCTAAATTCTCAAGATTCTCTTCTTAGTTGATTTCAAATTATAAACCCCCTTACATCAACCTAGTACATTCAACAAAACCATTTTATTAAATGCTGACTCCAAGATTTAAACTCAAGAAGTCAAGAAAGAAAGCAAACCTCCTTCACCATCACTCCTTCACCATCAGAGCACTCCCTTGAAATTCCCTCTTCCCAAATATTCTTGGCCAGAAACAGGTCAAATTTATATAAATTAATAAAATCTGCATTTGTCTTGGCACAATAGAGTGTTCCACAAAGCAAAATAACCGTTTGTAAGGTGCATTGCACAACAAAAGCCTCCAAAGAAGTACTCGAAATAGTTTACATTCCAGCTCCGAGGGAAACAAAATATAATCGATGAGCAGTACTCACCCAAATCAGGTTTCTACTTCTATGGTACTCAAATCATCGAATTACATATATGGCGTGCGTGAAGACGGCACTCCACTACCCATATAGCTGACATAGTTGGACGGAGATGGATTATACGTGGTTGCAGGAACCATGTCGTCTTGCGGGTAATGATATGACCTTGGCTCGTAACCTTGCTGAGGGTATGTAGTTTGGCTGGGAGCCTGGTAACCATAGGCGTTTGCACCGGCATGCAGGTACCTTTCTGACAATCCTCCCCTCTCCCCATATACAGGTGGAGCCTGCCTAGCAGCAGCAGGAGGTGCACGGAACCCGTAGGACCCTCCATTTGCCCGTGGCTTCTTTGCAGGTTGGTGCTTAGCCAATTCCCCGAATCTCCTCCTATCAGGCTTTGTTTTCTCCAGCTGAGCAACCCTCCTCGCAAGTGGGTCAAGTGGGTAGTCAGCCTCAAGCTTGTAATCGTGGACGCATTGGATGACAGCCTTCAGCGCAGCAAGTTCTTGAGCATTTGCATCATTCTGCATAAGAAATGGAAGTGAGAACAGGACAAACGAAAACTGCAAATTAAGCTTTATCTCGTTCTGAGAAATACCTGTCCACCACCTCCCTTTCCTTGTGAATTTCTCCTCAAGTCCTTAAGATACGTCTTTAGAAGGGGCACAGTGGGAACACTTTCAGTTAGCTGGAAGGCATGGACAAAATGGACAGCAGCAATTTGTTTCCCATCGTTGATCAACGATTCTATAAAACCTGCGCAAAAAGTTGGGACTTAGAGAACGCCGAGCAGGTCTATTTACATTGACATATTACCACACACCAACTGGCTAATCGACATGATTTGTGTCTACGTTATCCCATAAATTGGCATGACGGATACTCCAATGCCCTAAAGGATGGAGTCGGAAAGGCCTCTTAAGGAGGAAAAGATGGTCAGCTCTCATCGGGTCAGGTAAAGGAACACCAACCTGGCACTTTGTGTGTTAACCCAAGAGAACGGCAAAGCTCAGGTGCCTGCCTGTGTTGAGCAACTGCAAGAACAAGCTTGCAGAGTTCCTCTTCGTCAAACTCTGAAGCAATCCTAAAAGTTGCGAGGAGCTGCAAGAATGCCTCAGCTTCCAATGAATTTCCATTGGCAGCAGTAGTGTCTGCATCAGCCAACTTAGGCTTCCACTCGTCAGAAATGGCCTTGGCTTGCTGCTTAATTTCAGGGTTCAGTAGGTGATCAGCACCTGGGTCGGTCTTTCCCAATAAGGTGGCCATGGCTTCCAAAAACACAAGACAGGATTTATGCATGCCCTGAAGGGCAGCATCCTTTTTATCCCCTTCTTGGGTAGTGTCATTAGGAGGGTAGAACCCCTCCAAGGAAGCCAGTACCAAACGGCCTGGTTCAGTTGCACTTTCAAGTGCAATAGAAAGTTCCTCACGGATGATAGGTAATTTTTTTTGGTTCTCCATAGTAAATTTCAGAAGCCCTTTTGCATCCATTTGCTCGCAAAATTGCGTCAGCTCTGGACGAGGGTTAACCTCACCAGCCACTCCTTCAGCATTTTCACCTGTTTTATGAGGGGATTCTTCCTCTGGGGCAGTGAGTGCATTTGTATCACCAATAGAGCTGCTTACCTTGCTTTCTTTGTTGTCCCCGACATCCATTGCCTCCAGGGACTCTGGCTGGTGAATAGCCCGTGCTTCCACAATGGCAGCAACAGCAGCATCTTTAAGTTCCTGAACCCTATCCAGCATATCTTGCTCTTTAGCAACAACAGCAGCTTCTCTCTCCACAAGAAATGAGCGAAAATCAGATTCCTCCTCTTTAAAAGCCTTCTCCCTTAGTTCAACTTCCAAAAGTTTCTTCATCATCTCTGACTCAAGGTCACGAAAGTGCTCTTCGATTTCCTTCCACAGAACTTTATCCTCAGCAGCATCCTTGTGAGCTTCCAGCTGAAGGAATGCATCACCAAGCTGTTCTATCAGAGAAGGTGTCGTACTGACGTCCACACCTAGATCCCCATCAGCCATAGCTACAAAGTCTTGGATGAGCTGCACGAAGAATTATAAATAAAGCATCAATATAAAAGATCGAATTAGATCGCTTAGACCAAATATTTCCACCAGAAGACACAAATGAAAGCATAAGAAGAAAGATTAGATATTACTCCCAAAAAAGAGAGCATGCTTTGGCATACTATCATACCATCAATTTCACAGACCTTCTGTCATCATGACACCAATTTCATAAACCAAAACATCTGCCATCGCCACACACCCTAGTCACTTATCCTGAATTACAAGTTATTCTAATAGATCGCAGAACCTAAATATGTCAACAAAACCAAAGATGCAAATGAAAGATAATAATAAGAATAAGTAGATGTTACAACATAGAAAGACAGTATGCTTTGGCATACTCTTAAGACACTAATCTCACAAACCCTGTGCTGTCATGGCACCAATTTCACAAACCAACACATCCGCATTTACCGCGCATCCCAAGTCCCAACAATTAATAAGAGATCAAAGAGACTATATATCTGCGCCAAAGCAGGGATGCAAAAGAAAGCATAATAAGAAGAAATGTAGAAACTACAACAAAGAAGGCAAGTAATCCATGGCATACTGCTACAACACTAATTTCACAAACCCTTTGCCATCATATCACCAATTTCACAAAACAACCGTTGCTACTCAGTCCCAACTCTGTTATTCAGAGAGATGAAGTAAGTGGGTCTCAACCACCATTGGAGGCCACGATCTATGAACTCAACCTTCAACACCCATATTATATTTATCTGGGTGCGTATACATACAAACATATATATTCCATGCAAACACAACACACACACGCACAAAGTATGTCCACACACAGCCACACACACACATTTATATGTACACACGAGCGCACGCACGCACGCACACGAGCACGCACACACATATACTACACCCTGAGTGTTTGTAAGTACTTGAAATCAGATGCAAGCTAAATATAATAAATAAAAGAATTAAAAGCACAAAGAACAAATAGCATTGATACTCAGCGCAATAAAAGCACCTTTGCTTCACATTTTGGGAGACAACAGTGTTCTAATTCTATAGTTTATCTAAGTCCTTATATAGTTCATTTTAGTGATAGGTACTCATTTTATTGACAAAAAGAGCCAGAAGGGGGCGCAACCTGAAAGCAAAAACAAGTAATACTCATTAATTTTGTCTATTGCTACGCAGGTAATATTATCTTTTAAAGTTTTGATAGTGGTCTCTACTTGATTATGGTCGTTTCTACTACCCCTGTATTGGTAGGTTTTTACGAGTGCTTGTTTGTTGGAAGACTAACGAGAGTCGTTCGTAGCAAAGTTTAGCTGTAGCTGATGGAGGTGTAGACGGGGCTTTCTTTTTTCTTCTTTGTAGGAAGAAGAAAATAAGAGAGCAAAGCTACTAAAAATCTATCAGGAGGAAAAGTTACAACTGTAAGAGATATCTGATGTATCCTCTCCTGCAAGAGGCCCATGGTTGTTTCAAATTATTACATTTTCCATCCTTCTATAGAACTTCGAAAGAAATTGTTTGTTTAAACTTTCGTCAGAAAATGCCCTTTTGCTACTGCCAACCAGCTCCTAAAGCATATAACAGTACATAGCAATTTTTCGCTCTCAGTTCTGTTGAACATAATGCTAATCCAAGTACTGGGAAATTGCAGTTTAAGACATATGTTAGTCACTCTACGGGTCTATTGGCTCGTGTATTGTAGAATCACATTGTGCTGTGATTAAAGGCCGTCATTCCCTAGTGCAATAGTGCAAATCTCGGGTTGCTAAAAGTGTAATAGGGTACTGAGGAAAAATTAAGGCATTTTTCACCCTCTAAACATCAAGCATAAGCAGGACCACCAACACTGGTCGTATTTTTTTTTTTTGCAGCCCTTCTAAGCGAATATGGTACAACACTGAGTTCTCGTTTGTGCATCCTTGAGCCATGTCCATCTTGGTAAGTAATACCATAATCTTTTGCAACCAATACTAAGGGATAAGAGTAGGAAGGGGTAACCTAAAATAAATGGAGAGTCATGAGAAAAAAACCCTAATTGCTAAAAATGTAGCAGAGAACAAGAGTTTTGGACAAGAGCTTTAAAGGTTTAGCAGAGAACAAGATTCGTGTAACCAAACCCAACAATATAGGTATAATATGTCACTAATGACATCAACTATATGTCTTGTCCAGATGATTTTCTGCTTCTTATCAACTCTTCTTGATAAGGTTTAGCTTGATCATATCATCATAAACCACACATCTTTCACTGGTGATAGATATAAAGGATGCTCTTTTGAAAATTTTATCGTTTTTCCTTGCATGAAAACTTTAAAGACTTCCCAGAAGGATGTCCACACGTGTTATCATTCTTTAACGGTTGACTCGCACTCAACCACATCAGCTATTAATGTACTTCAATATTTCCGATATAATTGCCCCATACTGCATGAAGTTGTGGCTTAGGATCGGGGACATATATTGAAATTGCGAATCTTGTAGAACTATTAGACATTCGCTCTAAAAAATTTGGCGTTCACAACGTCTGCCATTCAGGACTACTTCAAACACTCCACATCGGCATCAATGCTGCATCATGACTAAAGAGCATAATGATCAGCAGTTGAGGGGCCACAAATATATTTCTTTATCGATTCTTCAACAATTTGGTAAAACCAATCATGATATATCTAACTAGACTAAGAGCCTAATGCATCGTGTAGCGAGTCACGGCAACTACGCTTTCTAGTCAATTGGTAAAACTGATTGCGAAACAGTACCATCTAACTTGAAGAAGAAAAAATGACAACTAAACAAAAGTGGATGGATTCATGAAACAGAAATTGTTTCAAACATAGATGATATATTTTCAACAAAGAATATCTTCCCCAAGTTCAAACACAATATCACAGACGAGACTAACCATTTGCCCAAAACTTGATACAGTTTGTGTGTTTGTGAGGTCATGGAAAATTATAGCATGGGCGGAAATATGCGTGAGTGGGGAGAAATAACAGCCTCCTGCACATATTTCTTCAAATTGTTTGAATCGGGAACCCAACGAATCTCACTCAAGTTCGGAGTCTCAACAAATGCGATGGTGAATTCTCCCACTTTTTCTGCCCTTCCTCTCTTGCCTGACCTCAACACTAGGTTGTTGCGATTGTATGAGAATATGCCATTAGCCAAATGAATGATATCACCCGTCTCAAAGGCATCACACTCATCGCCCCAAAGCTGAAAATGAACAGCTACAGTCTCATCAGCCACAAGTGCCAGGCAAATCTTCTGTTGTCCTTCTAATGTTACCCTTGCTTTATCCAAAAGGATAAACTTTGTGTTTATATTGTTCTGAGCTGCGGGTACAATGTCTTTCAAACAGATCATCCTTAGCAGTCACTTGGGCAACCTAACAAATGAAGTGAGGGTTTCAAACATGTACCTTATCAACAAAAAATGAACTCAAGAATGAGGTGCTCCATCCGAGCTGATATCGTTGGGTAACACTATAGGATGAGATTTTTGCCATGTGTAAAGCAGGTTGGTCCAGATGAACAGGTTACCAAAGGAACTTATTCCAACGTAAATGTTGAGATATGTTGATCAAAATGCACTGGTTTTTAAAATTAGACATAGTTCGTGGCAACATGAATGGTGCTACAACATGATCTTCCAAAATCAACTAATTCAGTTGGTCTTATGCTTTCAAAAAGTTCACATACTTTAAATGTCACCGAGTACATTTCCAGACAAGGACAAGGAATTACATAAAAAGAATCTCGTTAAATTAAAAGGTCAGTTTATAGCAGCTGATGCGCTTGAAATTTCAGCCTTTCCTAGCTAAAATACTTGTGGAGTCCAAGATGCAAAGAGAGTGCAGACAAATGAGTACCAAGCGAGCGGGTAGAAATTCTTAAGAGTGGTAGGACTGATAGTCCCCGCTTATGCTAGAGTATTTGGGGTTCACATTAAGCACCCTCGCTACTCGAACTGAGTTAAAAATGGGCGAATTTTCCATCTCCAAGGCTTATGACATGGCATGTGCTAAGTACTTTGCACAGCACGAGAGGCTGCATGCAATAACTGTTATAACTGCTCTCCTGAGATTACAACTTCATCAGGATTGCTCTCTCTTTCTTTCTCCATTGTACAAAGAAAAACAGACTAGATGAAACCCATTCAACTAAGAAGAAACAATCAGTTGGTAGATTTTTTACACGTAAAAACCCATCAGTTGGTATATCGTGTCAACAGCTATCTAATAATGCCTCATGACAAATTCAAAAAAGGATTAAAATATCAACATTCCAAATACCGAGTTAAAACCATAGAAAGTTTTATCATTTCTCCCACTCAAGGTACCATCATAAGCACGGAAAGCTGACTCAGATATTGGTTGATGTTCTCTATTCCATGTACTGTAATTTTGCCTCTCATGAGAGACCAGACTCTTGAAATCTAAGAGGATATCTGATATGTTCACACAAAGCTGTTGCATTACGTAAATGGAATATATAGATCACTTAACAGATAACTAGAGCAATAATCAGAAATTGCAGTTCCAGATCCAGTGGACATACACTCTTAATGTAAGAACATGCTCTATCATGCTGATTTATTGTTTCAGCTGCAGGAGCTCAAGCTCAGCAGCAAAACCGAATCATTATTCATGTAACTCATAATCCCTAACTACAACATTATGGGTTTGACGCTGCATCTGAACTATACTAGTACTACCTTTCTGACGACCAGAACGCACAGCATATGTTTTCTGCTAAGGTAAGCAACTTAAGTTACCTAAAACATGCCATGGAATAGCCGAATGGGATACAACTCAGCAGGCAAAACTCAACATGCCTACTCAACGAGGGGGTTTGGGGAACAAAATTATCTCTAGAACGCATAATTCAAACTGCATTTGTCCAACACTTGACAGTCCTATAGCTTTTGGACTAGTCAACTAGCCATTACACTTTTCTTGACTTCTAAAATCAGCATCAGCTATGGGACAGTCTCTTTTGCACGCGCATCCGCACGTATTTCTCGGTGGAAATTACTGCATGCACATCAGGAGATGTTAACTTCCTGGAAGGAACTATAAGACAACTTAAGGAATTTCCTCAAAATAGAGCTCGCGCCTATGTACACTTGTGGGCCTATCAAAGTCAGTAACAAAACACGGGAATGACTATTCTGTAGAGCCGCGAATCTAAGTTTCTACCCAAAAATGTGCAAGTCTGTAACCCAACAACTCTTTAATTGCAAAAATGTATCAGATAAAAGGGAGTAAAATAACTCCAGAGGGAGCAAAGTAACTCCAACGCCGAAACTTCAAAAACCCTAGCACAATCCCCAGACTAAATTTCTTCTCCGGTAAAAGAAGACCAAATGTTCATAAATTCACCTAATCTTCGAATTGAAACCCGGGTTTCTCTCTTCTAAATAAACAAAAGAAGATGACCACGTACAAGCCTATATGCGTGTGTGCTAGTATGTGTGTGGATATTGAGAGAGAGTATGGCGTACCTTTCTAGCTGGGAGCGAAATTGCCAGAGCAGAGGCGTGACGAAGGTGTAAATAGACACCCTAGGTTCTCTTCAGAACAAAGAAGAACGAGTTTGCGGCCGAAAAGGTGATTTCGTCGCCGCTCAGAGAAGCTTCGACCTTCGGGCAGTCCCAGAGAGGCAAAACCTAAACAGTGATGTCCTACCCGCTGAGACGATTTTTTGGGTTTATTTCTTATATAGATATAGATAAGAAAATAGATGGGGGAGAGAGAGATATATTAAATTAGGAACAAGATTATTACTTGCTTTTAGAGGCAGCGGGTGAATCAGAAACTGTATACGGGATGGGTACCCAATACACGATAGAAAATTAAATTACAAGCCTAATTATTGTGACAATATATAAACTTAACAAACAGACAACTCAATCGAGCGCTGGTCGAATGAGTATGACTGAATTATCCACAAATTTATGAGTAGCCAATTCATACACTCATTTCCGACCCATAGTAAATCAAAAGGGTAACTCAAACATTTGTGTGCTAAGTTAATTCCACATTACATATGACTATACTTTCCTCAATCTAAATAGATTTCCTAATTTATGTGTCTCGTCTTTTGTCAAACACATGATCTGTCTGCTAGTATGAAAGAACAAAGAGATCAATGGACAATCTTGTACTCCGTAATAAGTTTTTCAAATTTACTATACCCAAGAGCCAATATTCAAAGAACAATTTAGAGTTGCATTAACAAAATGTGGTATAAAAGCCGTTTATTTGAATAACATTCTTTTAAATGCTTCTTTTACTGTGATTTTTTAATTTAAATATAATTTGTTAAGTGTCGTATTTTCTAAGCGTTTTAACAAACATCCCATTTTAAGAGCATTTTTTCACTAAAATATCTATTTGTTGTGTTCATTTACCATAACATCATATATTAGTGTCATTATTAAAACATATGGAGCTCTTTTTAAAAATTATGACCATTAATTTAATCAATAGGTGAAAATAATTTAAGCATTTAAGTCCATTCTCAAAAACTCACCCTTCCGACTACCACCTTAAAAACTATCCACTTGTTTTTCCTCTCTCTCTCCCGCACCCCACGCCTGACCCCCCACCCCCATCTGGACATCACCATCTACCACCATTTCTGAAGCCAACTTTCTGAAGCAGTGAAAGAATGGTGCCAATGTGCCGTTAAATGAAAGGGAAGGAGGCAGCAGGTGGGCACATGCCTTTCATTGCTTCCGCATCAATACTATCAAGAACCACCATATCCTTCACCGCAGCACTATCATGTCACTGTCACGTATATACATATATGGGTATGCACCTTTATCGCAACTACACCACCATATCTTCCACTACTAAACAGCCATCGTATCACCATTGCGGTACCATTCCACCATCTCCAACCACCATGCCATGACAAACCCACCATCATTGCCACCAACTTGAGTCGCCACAACCAATTTTGACCCACCATAACCACAAACATAACCCATAAATCGATCTTATAATTTCACGCCACAACACTATCAACATAATTACAACGAACACAATTATTGCAATTTCCTACTTGTGCCTCTGTGTGTGTGTGCACATGAAAACCTTTATGTGTGAGAATGTTAGCGAGTGTGTGCGGGCAGATTGGTGGTGGTGGTATAAGTTGTGGTGCAGCCATGATTGGTGGTGTTCAGGGTGTTAGTGCATGAGTGAGATTGGGCTGCTTTAGGTATGGTGGACCAAAAGGATGGTGATGGCAATCAGGGTGAGATTGGGTTGCCATGGTATGGTACACTTGACCCGTGGGATGTTGTGTTAAGGTGTATTACTAGAATGGTGTCGCGATGGACTACAGGGTCAATTATAGTGGTGTCGTGGTGGTTGTCAATGGGAAAATAGGTGTCGTGGTGGTGTCGCAGTGGATGTGAGGTGGTTCATTTGGCTTTTGGTTGATGAGGGTGACTGATGTAGCGGAGCATGACTGGTGGTAGGGGTGAGCATCAAACCAATCAAACCGATCTGAACCGCTCAAACTGAATCAATCCAATCTGAACCGTCTAAAGATCTTAACGATTTGATTTCATATTTTTTAAACCGACCTTAGTTCAGTTTGGTTCACGGTTCATATTTTTGAAACTAATTCGAAATCGAACCGAACCGACCTATGATATGTTAATGTATTTTTAGTAACATTCCATTGATAATTACACATATAAGGTACTAAGTAACTCCAAAAATAAACAAATTTAAAAGTTAAAAGAAATGAAAATATTAACAACACTTAGAACACAAAAAATTTGTGACCAATATTTAGTCTATATTTATTCATTCTTTCTCATTCATCAGTGAAAACTTATATATCGAATGAAACAAGATTATATGTAATTTAGAAAAAAATATAACTTTAATTAGTAGTGTGCAAGTGGGCAAACCGTTCCAAACCGACTAAGCAGAACCGTTTAAACAGACCAAACCGAACCGTCCAAACATATGATATTTGGTTTGGTTTTGTTCGGTTCACAAATTTTTAAACCGAGAGGTAACAGTTCGGTTTGCGGTTTGACCTCCAAACCAAACCGTACTCACCCTTAACGGGTGGGGTGTGGTCTTTTTTGGCAGTTGTGGTCTTCTTGGCAGCGTAGTGGCAGCGATGACTGAGAGAAGACTTAAAGGTAATTTATTATTAAAGTTATAGTTTGTCTTGTACACACGGACCTAAAGTTAGAAAAGAGAGAGAAGACCTAAAGTTATATGTACTTTTGATTCTTTCAACATGTATTTGAAGACTTAAGAGTGTTATTGACATTTTCAGAACTACGAAATGGGAAGATTAGTTGAAAATCGTTGTTAAGTGTCACGAAACCTTAATGTTGGAAAATCTGATACAAATTTTTTGACATTTTAAAGTGTCTACTCTTGTCAGAGTACAATCTTTGACTTTAGTTTATCCATAAACTCAAAGAGTTTAATAATATTATCTCTTAACTTTTAAGTACATTGGCAGTAGGACGTGAATCACGTAGAAAGAATGTGAGGAAAATGTCTTTAACATTAATTCTTTCATAGTTTCATTGACAAAAGAAAAAAGGCAAAGTTATAGTGAACTATTGGATTGAGTAATTTATCAACTTATATTATTTATAGCGCTTTACACTCTTGGTTCCAATACAGCCACAAAGGCTTTCGATAGCCGTTTAATTGCATTCATACCACATCTAATTTATTCACAAGGTGTTAAGGTTAAATAGACACGTTCTGACAAACCAAAAATGTCCAATTTCAATTCTTGAAATTTGAGTACCGAGACTCAAGGTTTTAGATTTCTTTGTTTTTCAAAAATAATAAATAATAAAAGGTATGCAATTAAATACATAGAAAATGAAAGACAAGTCAAGGCTATAACAATCAAACCAAAGACAACCGATGTACCCTCGCGATTCAGCGCTTATTGCTTAATTACATTATTATTACGTACTCCTTGCGCTTCTTCAAGTCTTGAGAGTTCCCAAACCTTGTATACTGTTCGAGCTTAAAGGCAATTAATTTATCAGAGAATATGTAGACTTTCAGTACAATGTCGAACTCAATAATCGGAGCTTTGGATCTAAAGACAAATGGAAGATGGAAGTGCTGCGAGAGCTTGAACCAACTTGGCAAGTAAGAAAAATTGTTCTTCTTGCTCTTGAAACATTTACCAAGAGTTGTATTCTAAACACCACAGAGAATTAATCATGAAGAGGTCAAGAGTTTGAGTTTCCCTCTTAAGGGCTAACTATTGGTTGCAGCCGGTTAATACACATGATTTTAAATCTCCTTATTAGCCTGCAGCCGAGGGTAATTAGTTGCAGCCAATAAGGCCCAGGTGACTTCGACGACATCACTCAGTTGCGACCAATGTCCATTGGCTACAGTCGCTAGCTCATAGTGATCTCGAGTTTAGCCTTGTAGTGAAAATGGTTTTGGCCTTAAACCTCACCTCACCTCACCTCACATCTGAATCTTTGGCGTCTATGTAATGCTTGTGATCGATCCTAGGGCATACGTGAACAAATTTAAGACCATTTTGCATGAGTGACTACAAAAGAAAACCTAATTCTAGACTTGATTCCATCATTAGCCAATCTCGATAGTCTATATTCACAATTAACTTCAATTGGCTTTCAAACTACGGTGTACGCCTACGAAAAAAACTAAGGAACACAATGTATGCATAATCATCATTAACACTAATTAAACACCCTGTTATCATCAAACTTCTTCCCAGGTGTAGGTTTCCAGCTGCACTAATGACTATAAGATATGCGTCTTCAGTGGAATTCCCTCTCTAAGATTTAGCATCTTCTCGGTTACATGTCTGTTTGTGAGTTTTTTTTAGAAGAGAAAAGAGAAGAAAATAAAGAAAAGTGACTTTATTCCTTTTTTTTTTCTCTAATTTGCGAGTTTTTTTAATGAGAGAAAAAAAGAGAAATAGAAAAAAAGTTAGAGCTTCTTGTCTCTAAATCTTTCCTCCAAAATTAGGAAGAATGAAGAAAAAAAAAACTCTCATAATTAATATTTTAATAATGCTATATTATCCTTGAAGACAATAAAGACTACACTTTAATAAAGGCCATATTTTAATTACATTTACGTTTTAAGTTTTCTTATAAAAACTTACCGTTTTACTTACAAACTGGTGATTGTTTTAAATATTAGAGTTGACTCAAGACTGATTGTTCAATTTTACTTTTGGTGTGATATCAATTAGATTTGGATGTTGAGATATTTGTAGTCAACTCATGACTAATTTTTATTTTTTCTATTATGACATTAACCAGTTATGTGAAGTTTATTACATTAGTACAGTAGTCATTGATAACTAATTTGTTTTTCCGTCGAAACTATTTTCTTTTTTAGGATCATATATTCATAATCTTTGTTAGAATCATCACAATGTAATGTAAAAGTATATACGCAATCTGAAGTCTTTTTTTTCTTTTTTTTTTCTTTTATGTAAACTCAATAGAAATGAATGATGCTTTTCTTTTCTATCTTAAACTCACAAAAAGGAGAAAGAAAAAGGAAAAAATTTGGCTACTACCCCCATTGGAGGAATCTTTCTCCTACCCCTTATATAACGACAATCAATCGTCTTTAAATGTTTCTAGTGACTTTTATTAAGTGACGCTAAAAAAATGCTGCTAATAATTGTCGCTGAAAGTGTTAGAAGAAAATGCACTAGAAATATTTAATGACTATTAATTTTCACTATATACGGAGTTGGAGGAAGATTCCTACAACCCGAGTAGGAGAGAAAATTTATTCAAGAAAAAATATGTTCTTTTCTCTTCCTTTCTTTTAGGGCTAATTACACATATATCCCTGAGATTAGGGGTAATTACATGCAAGGACAATGGTTTAGACAAATTATATTTATGCTCGTTGACCAAACGGAATTTGAAAAACCCTAACGGTTTTGATAAAAAGATTGTATTACCCTCAAGTTACAAATTTATTTATTCAAGTGCCATTATCTTAAAAATTCTCTCTTAAATTCTCTTAAATTTTCTCTCTCTATCTCTCTGCCCCTTCCCACCCCGCACACCACCCTTCTTCCCCCACCCCACCGCTGTTACCACCTTCCTCTCTCCGCCACCCACACCTCTACCAAAGCGACCGCACCATCCCCATCGCCGGCGCTATCTTTCGGCAATCCAAACCTAATCACCTGCCTCTGCCACCCTGATCTAGGCCTCGTCGTCTTCACCTGGTCCCGTAGCCTCTTCGGCGACATCGGCGAGATCACGGCCAACCCAGCCACGGCGAGGTGACAGCTAGCGGTGGCGACGAGATCAGCGATACCTTAGAAAGGGAGATAACTACCGGCGAGGATGGTGGTGCAGTGCTGACTCCATCGCGAGCGCTGTTGGTTGACTGGTCACCGGTTGGACTGGAAAGATGAGATAGGGATCTGTCGGGGTTAGTGGTGGCACCGACTCCATCGCGGTTGATCGGTCGCAGGTTGGACGGGAAATAGGAGATGGATATTTGTCGGGAGGCTGCTGTGAAGAAGAAAAGGTGAAAAAAAGGATTTAAAATAAGATCAAAAATAGGAAAAGTGAAAATTTAAAGATTTAAAAATGGGTTTTGAAACCCTAATTTCAAAATTAGGGCTCTAATAAACCCTAATTTTTGAAATCAGGAGGATAATGTGGGATTATTCTTAATTTTCTTAAAAAAGAAGAAAAAGAAAGACTTTAAAAATTATTCGATATATAAAGTGTAAGGGTATTATTGTCATTTTAAAAATATATAATGATGACATCAGTCAAAAAGTACATTTTTTTAACAGAAACCCTAACAGATGGATACGGGTGATACATTTGAAAATGTTTTGGTTACGGTACGTTACATTTTGAAACTTAATGTTCTTAATTGTAATTACCTCCTAACTTCGAGAACATAGATGATTAGCCCTTTCTTTTATTTTGTCTCACACCAAAACTCACAAACAGTAAAGACGAGACTTGGACCGTTCAGTTGATGAGTGTCCTCGTCGCTCACCCCATGAGGCATTTGCAGGGCTTAGCCAATGAGACACATATCACCAAGCGAGTCACTCACTTGGCTAGGGAGAGCTTGGTGTTCTTGTTTGATGCTCACACTCCCAGTTAAGGATTTCGATCTTCAGGGCACCGTGATCTAGGAGCGAAGTCTGAGGAATTAGCCTTACGATTGATGATGGGAGAATGCCCCAAACTATTCGTCTCCGGTCACTGTAGTTGCACTAAAAAGGATCCGTGCAACTAATTCATCCCCGCTTCTTAAAAGAATATATTGCCCTTCTGCTGCTGCTTTTTATTAACACGGGCCTGCTCCTGCCGAGTGACATGGGCTTGCATCTCATACAAATGCTGAATGCATGATGCTCTGCAAATGCTCTACCCAGCATAAATAATGACAGAGAAAGAGAGAAGGAAACAAAAGGATTTCAGTAATCCATTGATATGTGATTGCCAGAAGCATTGAATGCCAAAAGAAAGTTAGATTGTCCGATATGTGTTGCAGCATAAAGATACAGCCACACAGCAACAGCACTATACCTCTGAGACACGGATACACTCCTGTGACATTTTATACAGGGACAGCCTTCTTCCCACCCTCGATTACAAGAAAATTTTAATGACATGTTTACATAGGATCGACTATTGCTTTCCTTGGAAGCGGAACTATAGTAAGCTGCTACTTCAGTGTTTGCAGGCATCTATTTCCCTTAAGTATTTGTTACATTCTCCACTCGTTTGTCAGCATGAAGCAGCTGGAGAGTATACAGCATGCATTTAGACTTAGAAAATAGTGATCAATGAATCACAATACTCCTGATCCTCTTAATTTGCTGAAGCCACTTATCGAAAAGGTGATGCCCCTCGAGACAAGGTACAAAATGAACACTACATATGCTGCTGTTAAAGTGAATACAACAGAAGTAAACAATAGTCCGGTTACTTCTGAAGAGAAGAACTCGAGCAACAGATAGCCATTGATTACTATCACAAGGGCAGCAACAAGCCATGAGGCCATCTACAAATAAAAAACCAGAACAGATAATCAGTTACATTCAAAAACTGACTCAGTTAGGCAGCAAGAGTCTCCAAGGAATACGTTAAACACGTTAACATAGATTTCTCCATGTCTTATTCTTAGTCACATCGAATAGTTAAGGGAGAGCAAGAAACACAAGTAGATGGCATATAACCTCGAAGCCAAGCAGGTAAGAAGGGGATTCTCAGCCCTATACATGTACTAAAGACAACTAAAGAAGGATGGGAAGCAGATCTGACTATCCTTTCTCGAAAGATCAGCAGCCAGGCAACATAGACAACGAGCCGATTATGTACGAAGCTTAAACTCAGTGAATAAAGTGACCAACACAGTTTACATACCCCCTCCACCCCTTAAAGAGACCTTAATATAAAAGTTAACAATATCATGGACATTAGTTTGTAATCATCTCAAGCCCTCCTTAAATCAAAATTTACCATAGAACTGTTAGAGCATTCTTCCTCTATTTGTTGATCAAGGGAAAACATGGAATCTTATACGTAAGATTTTATAGTCTAAAGTGGTCTCTCTTTCACAAACACGCTAAAACATGAAGGATGCAGCTTTCAAGGGAAGAAAGGGTAGATGACACATCAGAGACGAAGAAAAGAGAAAAAAAAGAGAAGTTCAAACTTGGGGACAAAACTATAACCATATATCAAATTAAGGAAAATGGGTGCAGACTATGGAAACATGCACACACTAGCATATTGCCAATAAAATTCAAGTTAAGCTGACATTTACATCCTTACGTGTTTTTCAATCTTAGAGGAGTGATAGTATCATGACTCTGAATCCACTAAACAAGAAAGGAAAAAGAACGTTATTTCAAGTTCAAAAGTGGCACATCATAGGCATACTAACAGATGGTATCCAGGAAAAGGAAATGATGACCATAAATACATAAGAAATAAAGAGCATCGCAGTGCTTATAATACGACTCAAATGAGTTCTATATTAATGACTGATTTTCTGTCATATAATCTCTGGTCAACCATTTAAGGTTTACTACAGTTGGTAAGTTCAGCTATATAGGCCCTGCCCTCATTTGAAGTCACAAACATTAGCAGAACAAACAGACATGACACAAGAAAGTCTTATACCAATGCCCGAGTTTCTCTCGTATACTATATATCGAGTTACCTGTTTACCTTTAGTAAGTTCAGCTTTATAAAACCCTGACCTCATTTCCGAACTCACACACAATGGGGGCCTAAAAATTGAAATTTACAATAAAACTGCTTATTTGGCATTGAAAGTTTAAGCGTCAGCAAAGTTTTGCAGTTGTAGTGAAGATTCAGAAACGCAAAATAAGAGCTACCTTGAGAACAGGGCCAATTTTGAAAACACCCATGAGCTCCTCCTTGGACACCAAGCAGAGAAGAGGAATAAGTGCAAAAGGGATTTGAACAGACTGAAGCACGTTAAGCCATTCATTTAGAACATCTAACGCGTCATCAGAGGTATCAAAAGCTAGAGCAACTATCAAAGTCGGGATTATAGCAAAGCTTCTAGTAATTAGTGCTCTCAGCCATTTCTTCAAGCGCATATTTAAAAACCCTCCCATGATAAACTGCCCGGCATAGGTGCCAGTAATAGTACTGCTCTGTCCAGCTGCTAATAGTCCAATGGCCCAAATGTATAGAATTGGAAGAAAACCCCCTCCATATTTTTCTTCAAGGTATTGACCTGCATTTCCGAGGCCAATACTATTGGCTTGTTCAGTTCCATAAAACGCCTTCGCAAACACCGTGGTAACGAATAGATTGATCACGAAGGAGATTGCGAGGGCAATGCTGGACTCTATGGTGTAGTAATTTAGAGCTTCTCGGACCCGGCCTGTCTTGCTGTGATCCACGTCTCTTGACTGCACAAGGGCAGAGTGTAAGAACACATTGTGAGGCATAATGATGCAACCCACAACTCCCACAGCCTGTTGTATCGTTTTCGAGCCAAGTTTTGGAATCAGAACACCTATAATCACCATTTCAAAAAGTAAGTGCACAAAAAGAAAGGGCCACATAACTTGGGGAGAATACCTTACATCAAAGATAATTCTCACCAAGAAGAAGCTCTAGGCCGTCGGGCTTTGTTTCCCCAAACATCCACGCGAAAGAGACAGCCATGGTTGCAATTAGGACAGCAAAAAGTGCTTCTAACTTCCTCACACCATAGTTTTCAAGAAATAGGAAGATGAAACTGCAATGGGGTAGTGAAGTAAAGATCAGTCAAATACTGAATCCCCTATTCATGTAAGCTCTGGTAGGTTCAATCCGAATTTATATAAGTAAAGAAAGGTAGGTTAACATTTTGACCCTTCCAAAATTTTCTGCGGCCCACAACCCCATCCCTCACCCTCATCAACCCCAGGAACAAATGTATTAAGAGGGGAAAGGCCAAGTGGGAGAGGGGGCCCAATGGTAGTCAGCAGGAGAATGATAAAATTTGGAGTTTTCCCTGTTTCAAAAATCAACTTGAGGGTTAGATGCTTAGAGCTAGCTTAAACAAAGGTTTATTAACCTGCAAAGGGCATACTTCCAATTCCTAACCAATCAACCCAAAAATTCAACGGGGACTTCATCAATCGTTAAGAATCTTTTGTTCTTTCAAGAGAGAATTTCTACTCTTAACGGCGATAAGTAAGACATAAAGTGACATTTGGACCAGATTAGTTCAAGAATGACGAAACGTTTGAACGGGACTGCCCCGGATTTCCCAACCAACAGAGACCGCAAGTTATGGCGTAAGACAACCATGACCCTCAAGTTTTTCAGAAGTACTTTGATGATAAAAAGTTGCTGAAAATTTACCAATCCAAGGCAGTGATCAGGACACCAGCCCAAAGAGGCAAAACACCATGACTAAGAATCTTAATAGCAATAGCACTCCCAATAACCTCCTGAATGTCAGCACCAATCAGAGCCATCTCAGCCATTATCCACAGCAACAGCCTCGCCCACCTCGGATACTCGTCCCTACACAGCTCAGCCAAGTGCCGGCCAGTCGCCACCCCGAGCCTAGCCGACAGCATCTGAACCAAGAGCCCCATGGCGGTGGCCCACAGCAGCAGCCACAGCAGAGAGTACCCCGCGATCGCACCCGCCTGGAGGTTCCCCTCCAGGTTGCCCGGATCCAGAAAAGCTATGCTCATCAAGAAACCAGGCCCGGTGAAGAGCCACAGCTTTCGCCATGAAAACGGCGGCGTTCTGCCGTAGTCTTCGCCGTCCTCTTCCTCCGATTCTCCGACTCGGACTATGTGGACCTTTTGGGTCGTGTCGTAGGCCGTTTCTTCCTCGTCGGAATTGAGCAATGGTTGGTGGCGTTCTTCGTGAGGCATGTTCGGTTACACGGACAGTGGGATTGAGAAAATGAGTGTGGATTGGTGGCGTGGGGTGCCTTGTTTGGCTTTGGCGTGTTTGTAAAGTGGAAAAGGGGAGGAAAAGAATGGTGGCAGTGCAGTAGCGTCTCTGTGATGCTTTGTGTGGTGAAGGTGGGCCTTTCTTTAACTTTATCGTCGATGGAGGACGAAGGAGCGCGCTTTGAAAAAGTGACAGAAAACCGAAACTACCAGTCCCCTCATTATATTCCTCTTTCTTTACTCTTTAGTCCTATATATTTATTTATTTATTAAGTGATCCAAAAAGACACTCCACGTTGAGAAGTATGTCGTGGCCCTTGTACTGTACGCCATTTGCCACCTTAATCCTTTAACTAAATTTTTTGTCATTTTTGTCTTAATAACTTTAAATAAATTATTATCATACACAAGTCATTTTCTCCGAATTTGTCAAAATATTATCTTTTTTTGGCTCCCACAGCAAGAATACTAGAGTCATTTCACTACCCTCAAGAACCAAAAGTTCCCTTTAATCCTTGAACTATTAACCTGTGGTTAAATTAATTCCTGGACTAATTCTTGCCATCCTTATCCTTTAACACTGTATCATTAACTAGTTTTGTCATTTTGATAACTTCCATAACGGTTTTGTACTTTGATGAAAAAAGTAATTTATACCACATCTTATAAGTTGTCGCTGCGACCATGGTCTTTTAGCACCGTAACCATAGATCTCTTATCAAGGTAGCCTTTTTCTTGTTATACACTACCAACCCCTCCATCTAAGGGTGTAAGTTGGATTGAGTTTTTATGGGTTTGGCCAATTCAACCTACGAAAATGTTGATTTTTATCTAGTCCAGTCCACTTAATTATAAAAGGGTTAGGATGGTTTAACTCGAAATTTTAGTAGGTTATGTTGGATTTGGCATCATAACCTATTCATATTGGTCACTACTTGTCATCGTGATCACCCATCCACCACCATTGTAACCAGTTACAGGCAGCCTCTAGCTGTACGCTGTAGACAGTCAATGGTCAGTTGCCACTGTTAGCAGTAACAACTACAGACCATTGTCGCAACAGCTGCCGCCAGCTCTCAACCTTCAGTTGTCGCCACCCTATCGTTAACCAGGCATTGACTGCCGGTGTTGGGGGGTTGGCCACAGTCAGCTGCTGACGTTGGCAGGTAGTGGCATACTGACAGTTGAGGCAGTGGCAAAGTGGAACCGGGACGAGATTGTCGCGGTGTTGGTCATATCGGTGGCAAAGGAAAAGGTGTTGATAGTGCATAGTAAAGACAAAACCCACCTCGTAGAAAGCTCCATGGTCATGGTGGCAACTTTATTCTGATAGGATATAGAATGACTTTTTATCAATTTACCAAACCTAATTGAAGTGATCAAAGAGACGAAATTGACTAATGATGCAATGTTAAAGGACAAAGAGTGCAAGAATTAGTTCATGGACTAATTTAGCAACACGTTAATAGTTCAGGGACCATAAGAAAACTTATAGTTGTTGAGAATTGTGATATAACTTTAGTGCCCCTGCCGTGGGGCCACAAAAAGAGAATATTTTGATAAAAACGGAGAAAAGGGCTTCTATGACAAACTGTTTGAAGTTAAAGGATTAAAATGACAAAAAAAATTAATTGTGGGAATACGATGGCAAATGGTGTATAGTATAAGGACCACCTGGATAGTTGTCTCTTAATTATAATAATTATCTAAATGTACTCTTGCTAGCAAGAGCTTAACATCATAGCATAGAGTGTTTTTGAATTAAAATTGTGTTGCAATTCTAGTCCAAGCAACGATCTTTCATTAATATAACACGAGAAATAGTCTCCTTGAAATCTCCTAACTAACAACCAATATAATTTATATTCTTTTTGCTAGAGACCTGTTAGTTAACAATAGTCAACATATTTTGAAGTGTCGCTGTTAAAGCTTCTTAACAACGGCGTCTATCGTCCGTCAGATCCATTGACGGCCGGCTACTCCACATCAACTCGATGACAGCTATTCCACAATCACATCAACTCGACTGGTGTCCATCGTCCTTCTCACGCTTCGCCGCAATACCTATCATGGCTTCGCCGTCACAGCTCTGTCGCCACCATCTCAGATCATGAAAGAGAAATAGTAGAAGTTACGGCGCAGATCGAAGACCGATCGTGGTCTCCAATCGAGATAATATTTTTCCTAGATTTGCTTGCGTTATATTTCCAAATCTGCTTGTCTTCGATCGTGGTCTCCAATTAGGGTAGAGAAATAACAAGTATTATTTTTGTTTACAAGATAACTTTTTTTCCAAGATCTGCTTATATTACTTTTCCAGATTTGTTTGTATTAATTGTGTTAATTTTTTGTATGTATTTAAGATTTTACTCCTTCAGACTTAAAATTATTTTGTAGGTGATTTTCTGATATATTGTGCTTATTGTGTTTGGAGACTTGGAGTTGAGATCATTGGGTTGGTTTTGAGAATTGAGATGATCAATCAAGGTAGCCAAGTGATAATTGTAGAAATTAAATCAAAAAGTGGTAGTTGTAGTAATAAAAAAAAAGAAAAAAGTCTAGAAAAAATAGCCCAGTAAATATATGTTAATAAATAAATTCAAAAAGTTAATAAAAAATATAAAAAATTTATAATATGCCCGCAGGTATTACTCGGCCTGCCAGGGTAGGGTACAGGCCCTAAAAAAGTCTACCTAAAAAAATCGGATAAAAATTATCCGAACCAATTTTATCCGTATCCAGCCGGTTTAACCATTTGCCAGGTCTGGAGGACTAAAATGGCAAATGGTGTATAGTATAAGGACCACCCGGATAATTATCTCTTAATTATAATAATTATCTAAATGTACTCTTGCTAGCAAGAGCTTAACATCCAAGCATAGAGTGTTTTAGATTTAAAATTTTGTTGCAATTCTAGTCAAAGCAACGAGCTTTCGTTGACATAACACGATAAATAATCTCTTTGAAATCTCCTAATTAACATCGACCAATATAATTTATGTACTTTTCGCTTGAGACTGCTTAGTTAACAATAATTAACATAATTGGAAGTACCGTTGTTAAAGCTTCTTAATGACATTTTGTCTCACACTTGATTACTTGTACTCTATTCTACTATATAAATAATGACATTAACGACACCTCTTATGTTTCCAGTGGGAGGATTAAGAAACTTAGAATTGGTTTGAAGTTGCATATGAAAAATTCACGAGAACTTTTGGAAACATGAGCACTTTTGCTTGATGCATATATATATTTTACAATTTTAATCATAACCTTTTTCATCAACTACAACTTAATATATATATATTTTTAGCAATAATGGCAAAAGTGACCCCAAATATAACTTGCACAGAAGTTGGGGGGCATAAAGTGCAATAGGTAGTCCTATTTGAGAACTTATTTGATATTTTGGCCATTTTCTTGTGGATGATACGGATATTTCGGGTTGGTGATGCAGTGACTCTCGTGTTGCTGCAAGCCACGTGGGGAGATGAATTCAGATTCTCTATCCATAATCATTTGGATAAGCAACGAGGTTTTAGGAAGACGTAATTATAATTTTTTATTCTTTCTTTTAATGGTTAGAATTATCCCTCACAAGCTGCCCAATGTTTTAACCCCAGTTCACAACAAGAAACTCCCACCAGCCTTGAATTCTCCGTAGACCCACAAGCAGGCCAATTTGGGTGGCAATGTTTGACACTTTTTTTTTTTTTTCAGCTTTAAAAATTAGAAAAAGGAGCGTTTGGTAATTATTTTTTTTTCAATTTAAAAAACTACTTTTTAAATTGTAGAGTAAAAAAAAAGAGAAAAAAGCTCATTTTTTCACTTAAATTTTTTTTGAGACCTCCACCGCAACGCACTCACCGCCGGCAGCCACCACCCATCGCCGCCCGGCAGCCACCGACAGCCACCACCGGTCGCCGGCAGCCACCAGCCACCTCCAGCTAACGTCAGCCACCATTGGGCAGCGATGGGCGGTGGCCACCACAACTGGCCAGAGGCCACCTCCGGCCACCACCACCGGCAGCCACTGCCCACCGCCGCCCGACAGCCACCTCCCGCCGCAGGCAACCACCACCTGTAGGCAGCCACCTCCGACCACCACCGCCGGCCAGCAGCCACCGCCCAAGGCTGGCAGCCACCACCGAAAGCCACCTCCAGCCGTCGGCAGCCACCTCCGGCCACCAAAGCTGACAGCCACTGCCAGTGACTGCCGCGACAACGCCGGCCGCCTGCCGGCGACCACCGCCGGCCACAACCACCATCGATCACCGCTACGCCCCACCACCGCCACCGCAAACCACCCCAAAAAAAATCAAAATAAAAAGGGTTACAAAACACCAAAAAAAAAAATATTATCAAACACCCATTTATTTTTGTAAAAAAAAATAAAATTAAACTACTCTTTAAAAACTGAAAACCAAAAAAAAAAGTTTTGTCAAACATAACCTTTTAGTCTCCCTCATTGACATGAATGTGAGGAGAAAATGAAACTAAGGCCCCGTTTGACAAAATTTTTTTCCCTCTTTTTTTTTCAGTTTTAAAAACTGAAAAAAAAGAGCGTTTGGTAACCATTTTTTTTTCAATTTAAAAAACCAGTTTTTAAACTGCAGAGTAAAAAAAAAACTCCAAAAACTGGTTTTTTTTTTCACTTTTGGTTTTTTTTTTTCGACCACCACCACCACCCTCCCACCGCCGGCAGCCACCTCAGGCGACCACCGCCGGAGACTGCCGGCCGCCGGCAGCCACCTCCGGCCGCCGGCGACCACCGCCGGAGACTGCCGACAACCACCTCCGGCCGCCGGTGACCACTGGCAGCCACCTCCGGCCGCCGGCAGCCACCGCCGGAGACTGTCGGCAGCCATCTCCGGCCGCCGGCGACCACCGCCGGAGACTGCCGGCAGCCACCTCCGGCCGCCGGCGACCACGGCCGGAGACTGCCGGCCGCCGGCGACCACCGCCGGAGACTGCCGGCAGCTACCTCCGGCCGCCGGCCACCACCGCCGGAGACTGCCGGCAGCCACCTCCGGCCGCCGGCCACCACCGCCGGAGACTGCCGGCAGCCACCTCCGGCCGCCGGCCACCACCGCCGGTGACTGCCGGCAGCCACCTCCGGCCGTCGGCCACCACCACCACCACCACCACCACCACCACCACCACCGTCGACCACCGCTACGCCCCACCACCGCCACCGCAAACCACCAAAAAAAAAAGTCAAAATAAAAAGGGTTACCAAACACCAAAAAAAAAAACCTAAAAAAAAAAGGGGTTATCAAACACCCACTTGTTTTTATAAAAAAAAAAATTAAGCTGCTCTTTAAAAAACTGCTCTTTAAAAACTGAAAACCAAAAAAAAAATTTTGTCAAACGAAGCCTAAGTCTTCGTCACCTGATTACCCACGCGTCACCCCTCTAATTTGTCACTCAAAATTGAATCAAGCCTCATTTTCGTTTTTTTTGGGCTATGGTTAGTACTGTAATTTTTATATGATCCGTTGATATGAAAATTAAAACCAGCGAATTTAAAGCTATCTTTTAAAGTCTCTATCATTTTTTCCACCCCTGAGGTTAGATTCATTTTAATTAGTAGGAAAAACTCTTAACTGCATGAGTGTAACCCTTTTTGGTCCTCTACTGCCAAAAATTTTCCGAAACATGGCTTAGAGCACTTATATGAGATAAAATCGCTATCGAAGTAAAATCGAATTTCTCCAGATTTGTTATGGAAGTATTTTTGTCACAAAAGTGAAGGGCTGTAGCCAAAATCATGGTTGTAACTGAAATCTGACTAGTACTTTATGCGAGATATGGCACATAACATCTATAAACTTAACAAGTAATGTCTAATATATATCTTAAGCAAGAAAAGAAAAAGTTAATTGATCTTAACCAAAGTTCTGACACAAAATTCAAAGAAATTATTTCTCACATGATCCCAGCATATAAAACAAAACTACGACCAAGCACTCAAAAAATTGCCAAAACAAACAACAGGTACTTTGCGTTTCCTTGTCTAAACCAACACAAACACGTATTATGAAACCCAAATATTCATTCACGGTTGTAAAATTTATCCATCTATCGTGACTATCAATCTAGAATGACACTTGGCATAACCAAAAAAATATTTAAAAAAAATGGCACAACAAAGAAATTGAATACTAAATATGTTTAATTCTTACAATTTAAAAATCTACTGTAAAAACTATCTTTATAATAAATTATAAATGTCAAATTTGATATTATAAAAGTAACATATTGTCATCTATATTAGTATATGTAAAGAAATTGACCCTTTGGGCCTAATATTATTTTTTGTTTTACATTATTACCTATCTTGTATATTAACACTTGACACTATAATATTTTTTTACAAAAAAATAACACAAAACATAAACATATGATATATAATTACTTCAAAGACAAGCTTGGTTTCAAATCTCAAAATACTTATATATCATTTTTTAAATAAATTTTAGATTAAAAATTTTATTTTTACACGCTCATCGTGTATATGGGAAATGTTACTATGGCATTTAAGCCAGCAAGCTCGGGACTCTCGTGTCGTGTGCATGTCTGTGTGCTGTTTGTGTTCACAGCAAGCGAGCGCGTGCCATTGTTGAGAATGTCCCGTGGTCGCACAAGCCACTGCGCTGCCGGTTGAAGACAAAGCTACATTCAAATTCTGCCCAGAATTTTGGTACTAAATCCAGACCATCCTAACGTCCCATGAGAGAGCGTGTTCAAGCAGCGCCTGATGCATCCAGAGGGACAGAATCTGTGTTGTACGTAGTCTATAACAACGGCGAGCTTTTTGCACGCTCGTGGGGATGCGACTGGTTAAAGGTGGTCTTAGGCTGTCCAAGTGACGGAGTTGCAGATTCCCTGTGCACAGAAAAAGTAATAGGTTACAATTCGATTCGATGGTAACCCGTGCAAGAAAAAGTGGCTGTTTCTGTACTTTGAATAGAATTAAAATTGAATGGTTTAAGCCTGACCACTGGTGCCTCTATGTCGACATGATGACAAAGCAAACATGGCCAATAATGGAGAAAAGGTTTAGCGTGCCCCCAAGCTAGAGTTGTCAAACGGGCCGGGCGGCCCGCGGGCTGGCCCGACCCGGCCCGGTTCTGGCCCGGGCTGGCCCGGCCCCGTGCATGAACAGTAGCGGCCCCAGCACAGCGGGCTTGGGGCCTGGGCCTGGACCAGGCCTTCATTTGCTCCGAAAAAGCCCGGCCCGGCCCGGAAACGGGTTTGGCCCGGCCCGAAGTCGGCCCGGGTCTGGCCCGGTTTGCGGCCCGGTCTGCGGCCCTACATGTTTGAATTTTTTTGTTTTTCCCCCTTTCTTCCACCCCTTTTTCAAAATTCCACTTTTACCCCCCCAACAGCAATATAACGGCTAGTTTGGGGGGTATTTTAGTCTAACCAATATTTTTCAACTCCTTTACACTCTTACCCTCCCCAACAACTATAAACGGATAGTTTGTAGGGGTATTTTGGTCTTTTGTGAAGTTTCTAAAATCTATAAATTCACACCATTTCTCTCTAATTTTTCACACCAATCTTCTTACTCTCTCTTACCTAAACATTCTATATTTCTACAAGCTTTGCTACTATTTTCCTCTCCAATTACTACTCTTGCTAATTACTACTAGTATTTACTAATTAGTACTCTTGTTTATTAATTACTAGTCTTGCTAAATTCTTTTTAATTACTAACTCTCTAATATTTGTTACTCGTTCATTCTTTTAATTGTTATTTCTTATTACTACTCTTATACTTGTGTATTTAGTTACTCTTACAAAGTTTAGCTCGAAATATGGCTGGATTATTGAAGAAAATGAGGCGTGCATCGTCATCACGAAAAACATCATCATCATCGCAAGCACCACCACCAGCACAAGCGCCAGCGCCACGGCCATCACAAACACCAATCCAAGCACCAACACAACCATTCGTTCCTGGACGAATGAGTACAGGCTGTATGATAGATACCCAAGCCAATTGGGAGTTCAATCAAAACATTCCAGATTTTGAATACACGCCTGATGAAGACCCCCCGCATTATAGTCAAGGACGCAGCTCGGTTGGCGAAGCTACTACTCCGTGGCATAATCTCAACCCTATGCCTGGTCATGATGAAGAAGGGCCGAGCAATGCCTCCGGTAATGAGCCAGAAGTCCAAAAGGGGAAAAAAAAGAAAGCCGAGTGTTGGAATCATTTCGATGTAGTTATGGTGGACGGCATCCGAAAAGCTCGATGTAAGTACTGCGCTAAATTATTTTCGTCTGGTAGTGGTAATGGACATCTTAACAGGCATTACCCTCTGTGTGCACCTCGACAAGGCCACGTCGAACCTACCCAAACGCAGTTATCTTTTGACGGTAAGTTATTTGTTTATAATCAGCGAGAGCAAAGAGACGGTCTCGCTGAATTTGTTATTCATGATGAACAAGCCTTTTCTTTTGCCGATAATCCTAAGCACTCTAGATATATGAACACATACGTTCAACCTTTGTACAAAAAGGTTCATAGAAACACAACTAGATCCGATGCACTCCGACAGTACAATGCTGCTAAAGCACGCCTTATCGATTATTTCGATAAATTTGAAGGTAAAGTTAGTCTTACTTCTGATATTTGGCAATCTCCTTATACTTTTGTTAGTTATTCTTGTGTGACCGCTCATTGGATTGATGTAGATTGGGTTATGCACAAGAGAATCATCGCTTTCGAGCACTTCCCTTATCCGCATGATGGAATGAACATTGCTATTCTTATATTAAAAGCATGCACCACATTTAAAATTAAGGATAAGATTATGAGTGTTAGTTTTGATAATGCTTCTAATAATAAAGTTGCTGTTGCAGCTTTAAAGGAGACGCTTCAACCTGTACTTAATGGTGAATTATTTCATGTTCGCTGTGTTTGTCACATTATTAATTTAATTGTTCAAGATGGTTTAGCTGCTGCAGGAGATATTCTTCTCAAAATGAGGGGTATGACAGCGTATGTTAATAGCTCGAGTCCGAGAACACAACAATTTAAAACGTTGTGTGTTCAATATAATATGCCTCGCAGGAGAGCAGTTACAGATGTGGTCCACAGGTGGAACTCTACATACCACATGCTTTTACACATTCTGGCATACCGAGAAGTCTATACGCATTTTCTACTAACCCAGTTCCCAGCCGGCTTGCCAACTCAAGAGGAATGGCAGATGGCCACATACCTAGCTGAATTTTTGGAGGTATTCTACACGTCTACCAATTTATTGTCTGGTACGTACTATCCCACCTCTCCTCTCGCTGTAATAGAAATTCTGAAGATGGCTACAATGTTAACAAAATGGAGATATATAGGACCCTTTAAGGAAATAGTAAAAGTGATGGATCAAAAATTTAATAAATATTGGAGTAAACTGCCTGCTATTTTTACTGTGGCTACTTGTTTAGATCCTAGGTTAAAGTTGCATGGCGTGAACGCCTCGATACAAGAGATATCGAAATTAATGTGCTACACAGCAGAGGAGACAACCGCATTCACAGCAAAAGTGAGCAAGAGGTTTGAGGACTTGTTCAACGTCTATCGTAATTCTGCTGACGTGCGCGGGCGAGCTACATCATCATCCACTGTTGAGAGGTATTATGCGCCATACCTTCAGGGCTTTGAACATCTAGTAGCAAGACAACTACCAGGTGAAGGTACTTCTAATTCGGCAGGTTCGTATACTTTTTCCTCTTTTAATGAGATTGGTGTATATGCAAATACTGATCATTATTCTGATTTATCAATGCAAGAACAGGTTAATTTTAATTTGTTAAATTTTTGGAAACAAAATCAAAACATGTATAAAACTTTATCCCAAATTGCACGGGATGTACTGCCAGTGCAAGCCTCCACGGTTGCTTCAGAGTCGGCATTTTCAGCCAGCGGGAGGGTTTTGGATGACAGGAGGAGTCGTCTTAACCCCGAGTCGCTCGAGCTATGTGTATGTTGGAAGGATTATCTTGATGCGAAATACCGCGAGCAAGATAAACCGATTGATGATAGGAAGAGCAGTGACTCGGATATTGAAGTACTTCTGGATGATTAGGTAATTTGTTTTTATTTTCCTCTTTTGATCCTTTTGGTTGACGTTGCAGATTTCTTGATCTTTGATTGCTGATATTTTGGATAGACATGCATTATTATTTTGATTGTTAGAATTTTAAGAATAAATTTTTTCACAAAATATACTTTTTTTCCATATATATAAAATAAATTTTTACAAGCAAGATATATATTTTTTCGTATATATAAAAAAATAGGTAACTTCGCCTGTTTGTTTACAAGCAGCCGGTCCCAAGCCCGGATAAAAGGAGGAGGGCCTATGAATACATTTATTATTTTTCTATATAAATTGTTATGTGTTAAGATTTTATTAATAAAGCTCACCAAGAAGAGTATGAAAATGTTTAACATATAATAAAAAATATAATGGCTAACAAATAAATATGTATATACATACATACATATATATGTATATTACTTATAATGAAATAAAAGGATAAAGATTAGGTTCGTTAAATTGTGAATATTGCCTAGAGATGAAATTTAAAATTGAATAACAAGAAGAAAAAAAAAAAGGGCCCGGGCCCGGCCCAAGCCCGGCCCTAGCTATTGGGCCTAGGGCCAGGGCCTGGACTGGGCCTAGGTTTGCCTTCGGCAGGCCCGGCCCGGCCCCACAGCAGGCCCGATGGGCTTGGGCTGGGCCGGCCCAAGCCTGGCCCTTTGACAACACTACCCCAAGCAGAGAAATGGCTCTCACAAGAGCAGGGTACCTTGTAGAGATGTCAAATGGGCCGGGTTTGGGCGGCCCAGCCCAAGCCCGACGGGCATCCAACAAAACGGGTTGGGATCGGGCCTGGTGACTGAAAAAGGGCCGGGCCTGGCCCAGGCCTGAAATTTGGATATATATGGGCCCAATCCAAGCCCTGACCCTAGGCCCAATATTTAGGGCTGGGCTTGGGTCAGGCCCGGGCCCAAATTTTTTTGTGTGTAATTTTCTTTATTTTATTGGCTATAATTATCCCTCTTTACTCACAATGTTGTTTTATTAGAGATACCACTTTCTCATGAATTTATCTTGAATTGGGAAAAAAGAATTGGTTACTACATGGGTATTTCCTTTTAAATATGTATAGTAACTTTTATTTTGTAACGCTAAAATAATTCTTAAAACAACGTATGCAAAACGATTGTAATGCTAAAACAATTGTTAAAAGAATGTACGCAAAATGACACTAATAACATTTAGCGACAATGATCGTTATATAGAGCAAACTGTTGTAGACTACTTTTATTTTAATAATGGGTTGACGTTCGAAAAACTTTATTGTTGATGCGCTCTTACATTTTACCATTATCATTCCTCAATGCTAAAAAGAAACTAGAGCAAAAGCGAGAAGCAAAAAAATATTTTCTTTTTGTGTGCCAATTCTTGTTGTTTTAGTAAGAGACGTGAATATGAGATTTGTCAAAATCGTGCAATTAAAGAAAATCTTGTAAGTATAATTCGAATATTACACAAATCTCGATCTCAAAATATGTCCCAAAATTATGTTTCTTCGTCCGAAAGTCTACAGAAAAATGATTGCTAATTATCCGAAGTGCGAAGCAAAAATATTCTTATAGAGACGTTTCTTAATAATATCACCATGACTCTCAAAGTTTGGGATGTTTTTATAAATACGTAAAGTTTAGGGACATTTGTGTAATTTTATAAAAAATAATTTGAAAACCATGTTTTATTGTTTTGCCACCTCCTCCTTGTTACAATGACTAAGCTAGTTAAATGTTAAAATATTGGATATGTGGATAATGGATGTCCTGGGTGGAAGATAATGAAGGAAAAAAAAGGGAAACATTTCCCTTTCAGGAAAGAAAGAAGAACCAAGAGGTCCAAGACAGAAAACAAGAAACAGAGAAGAGAAATGAAACAGCCAAATAGGGCCAGAAAAGGGGCCAAATTTAGGGCCAGAAAAGGGCCCAATTTCGGGCCCAATTTGGGCTTTTTCGGGCGGGGCCTGACCCAGGCCATTTTTGGTGAAACCTTGGCCTGGTCCAAGGCCCTTTATCAGCGGGCCTGCACTGTTCATTACAGGGCCGGGCCAGCTCGGGCTTTTTCCGGGCAGGGCCGGGCCAACCCGCGGGCTGCCCGACCCATTTGACAACTCTAGTACGGAGCATGGAGGAAACTGTCGGAGTTTTGTTTTTTTCTTATATATTTTACTACCTTTGAATGCAATGACTAGAAAACACGATTTAGAACCACGATTTGAGATTGTAAAAGCATGATTTCAAATCACGTTTTTCGCATAAAGTAGTTAAGACAAAAAAAATCATATTTGGTATTCCTGAGTTTAGAGTTTAATGTACTCGTTATTATCCCCTTTATTCAAGAAAATTATACTAGTATTCTCTACCATTTGTGTTAGATTTGTGGTTAAAATGACTGAATTGGTCGTACAGATATAAAGAATTTCCAAAGGTTAACCCTAAGTTAATTGCCCACCTCCCACCACTCGGAGCCCATCTCCCCTCCCCATGCTCCCACCCCTGCTGACCTTACCCCAGTCACCCACTTGCCCATCCCTCATCACCTACCACCAATCTCCACTAGCTGTCATTACCACATCTTCCAAACTCCCCACCCCACACCTTCGTCGTCACCATCATAACCCCCCGCCCCCCTACACACACATTGTCGTCGCGCCTGTGCCTTTACACACACGACGCACCCCTTCCCCAACACACATAAACCTGCACACATTAACATGCGCGTGCTCAGACATACATATGCGTGCTTGCCACACATATGTTGCGTACCCCCACCCCGTATCTCTACACGAATTGTCATTGCAGACACTCGCGATCAACAACCAACACCATGGCGCGAACACACACAAACATTGCTTGCACGTCGAGCGCCGCTGATAGAGGGGGTTCGTCAATCGTGACCATGGTGTGTGTTGCATATGCATGTCTATGTGTGAGGGGGTGTTTGCGTGCGTACGCGTGTGTGTGCGCACGTGCATGCATGTGTGTGTATCCGCGCATATGTCTATGTGCTTTATGTGTGTAGATGTAGGTGATGAGGTAGGCAGTGTGAGCGCCAGGTGGTGAAAAGTTAAGATAGACAGTGTTTTTGAGTTTTAAATTGGATTAAGGATTATTTTTGGGTCTTCGCTAAATTTTAACGGCAACATTTGATGTCAAGATAACGAGAGAAAGTTTGTGAGACACGGGCCCTAATGTCAAGGGAGGTCAGTCTAATTATCTAAATATTTGGGGGTAACGAGTGTATCAACCCCAAAGCTACTGGTTTTTCTTTCTTGGCCTTTCCAGTTTTTATGCATACCATTGGCGTAGACACCGAGACATTATATGGTATACCTATGGTGCAAGTTTGGACCTCGATACCATGTGTACAGAGCTATCAATATGTTGAGACTTGAAGATTAGGGGATTGAGAGTCGGGGATATGTAAAAGGATAATTCTAAGTAGGCGTATTGTTGTCAATATATTTAAACACGACAATTCTAAGAGTTATGATATAAAGCTTAACTCTACGAGCTTTGTTATTTAAGTGTTAAAAGAGTCATCCAAATGATAATGGACATGAGATATTTATAGGCGTGCACTATGTGAAGCCTAAGCATGTGCAGGCAAGCTAATTAAGAAAGGACATTTGTCCAATACTCTCAATTCAGTTATTCTTAAATAAGCAATTTTGATAGATGTTGCTTCAGTGTTGAAAACATGTGACCATAGCCAAGGTGGCCATGGCACTTAGGTTGCGCCAGCACGACCCATTATCAGTCCACAAAGGCCTCACGCACAACAAGTGACGTATAAAGTATGATGCGGTGATCATGTCGAGATGGTATATGTGGTAAAATGGACAAATTGCCCCTATAGAGGCAGATTAGCAAAAGTTTGAAAAAAGAAAAAAGTAATCTCAGTCATCCGCGATGTTCAGCTGATAGCCGAATCAAGCTAGATTTGCATTTTTAAAAACATTATATGGGGCTCAGCTTCCAAACTTAAAATCTTCAATGATTTACAATTAAGTATGTTTGATAAGCTAGGTTTGTAACACTTTATAATTTAATTTTGCTCAATGTAGACTAAAATTTTAAGTAATGGTGGACTTACTCATGAGTTATCACTTAATCTTAAGTGAGATGGTCAAGAGTTAATAAACAAAGTTTAAAGTAAACAGACTAATTACTGCTGTGATACGAGTCCCATTATTAGCACCTTTCTACCACCGCCACTACTACTAACACAACCAACATGTCTTTTACAATAAGGAATTAGGACACAGAAATGCATTTTTTTTGTTGGTAAAGTGGATAAATGTACAAGTAACGAATTTTTTTAAAGATCTGCTTTTAGGGTCTGTTTGACAGAACTTTTTTTTTGGTTTTCAGTTTTTAAAGAGTAGCTTAATTTTATTTTTTTTTTACAAAAATAAGTGGGTGTTTGATAACCCTTTTTTTTTTTTTTGGTGTTTGGTAACCCTTTTTATTTTGATTTTTTTTAATGGTAGTTTGCGGTGGCGGTGGCGGTGGTGGGGCGTAGCGGTGGTCGATGGTGGTGGCCGGAGGTGGTGGTTGCCGGCGGCATGAGGTGGCCTCCCGGTGATGGTTGCCGGCAGCAAGAGGTGGCCTCCCGGTGGTGGTTGCCGGAGACCGGAGGTGGCTGTCAGGCGGCGGTGGTTACCGGAGGTGGCTGTCAGGCGGCGGTGGTTATCGAAGGTGACTGTCAGAGGTGGCTGCCGCCCGGTGGTGGTTGCCTGAGGTGGCTGTCGGGCGACGGTGGCTGCCGGCGGCCGGAGGTGGCTGTCGAGCGGCGGAGGGTGAGTTGTGGTGGAGGTCTCAAAATTTTTTTTTTAAGTGAAAACAAAAGGAGCTTTTTCCTCTTTTTATTTTTACTCTACAATTTAAAAAACCACTTTTTAAATTGAAAAAAAAGTGTTACCAAACACTCCTATTTTTTTCAATTTTGAAAACTGAAAAAAAGAGCAAAAAAAAATCGTGTCAAACGGCCCCTTAGTTTACCAAATATGTTAATTTATTTTTCAGTGATAGAAATTCAAGCGTTTAAAGTTTTCAATTTTACAAATTCAGCATTTTAAGGTTTAATACTTAGATTTTAATTTTATGAAAGGGTCCTTAGTTCTTTCCGTTTGATAGTTTTTGGGCTATTTTGGTTGCCATGGAGCTACAAGATTTGTGACCAATTTGTTTACATGGCTAGACTATTCACTCGATCCTTCACGGGGCTTTAGGAACAGACTCCTGACTTTACAATTCGGATCCTGTTCATCATAGTTATCGATACTGTACCGGTACCGGCCGTTACGTATCGCTTTTGCCTTCTATTGTTACCCATCACTAATATTTTGTACCCGTCAAAATACCGCTCTGTACTTGTTGAATTGACCGGTACATGTGATACCGTACGAGAATTATGTACCGGTCGAAATATTGTATTTTGTATCGATTCTTTGAGAAATGTAAAAGTAACAAAATAAAGACTAAATAAAAAACATTATAAGTTCTATTATACCAATCAAAGCCTCTTAACCTTTTGCTACTAACATCCATTACAATTTGTAAAATCTTTCTTGATAAATTTTTAATCTTGACTTATCTTTGATTTACTTCATATCTAGAAACTTTTATCATATATTTTTTCATCCATGTGATATAGTGCTCTACACACATCCGCTTGCGTGCACACACACAAAAACAGCTTATTCTCAAACCCAAATACGTTATGTTGAACAAGTAACTTATTCTTATATAAGAATTTGCGAATGAGATTGTTGACAAATGGAATAATCACAGAGGAGCTAATTCAATTGAATAAGCTTATTGTTTCTAATATTACTATATAGGAACAAACAGTTTATATAGGAACTAATAGTTTATTTGAAAATTAACGTAATTCAAACTCTATGGAACAAATAATTTATTTTAGAGGAGCTGTGGGTAAGAGAATATATCTATATATTATTTGTTTGCCAGTGAATGAATATTATAAATGTATATCATTGATAAAAATTTTGAGATGGTACCGATACTGGTACGTACCATTTAATGAAAAAAAAGAAGTTATTCATAACTGTGCTGTTCATATAATCAAACGTCCGATCCAACTTTAGTTGCTATTTACCATAGTTGCTTTATCCGTGGATATAAATAAGCAAACAACCAACCAACATAACCCTTCATTACTTGTTCCAAGTCTGGACATAAAGGCTCAAAATATGAGCGGTCAACCGGTAATGACCCAATATTCAATTGCAAGGTCCAAAAAGTTAAAAAATAACTATAGATGCAAGTCACTCAAACCGTCCATGTTGATCTATCCAAACCGCTAAGACAACAGCTGAAATTGAATCATTCAACTCTGCTTTGTGTTGTTTATCTTATAAAAAAGAAACTCCATTTCGTTGTCCCTTTTTTTTTGGCCGAAACAATATTGGTCATTTAGGTCCAAACCGAAACTACCAAACCTTGTTCGCGCCAAACACTGTTAAAGGGCATTTTTCATACTAAAAATTTGCAGCGACATACACTCAGTTGCTTAGGGGGAGTGAGCTAGCTAGCTTAGTTATTATAAGAACACGGGCCATAAGACTGTAACGACTGGGTTTACTTTTACTAATTTATGTATCAGCCCTGGGCCTTCTCAGTGTGGGGCGGATGGTACTCAGTAGTCAGTACACAGTAGGAGTAATAAGCAGCCCGAAACAGCTCACTATATTGGGCCAATTTTAGTTCCTGATATCGAGATGTAATCAGCTTGGCCTAAGGAATTCCTCTTTTTTTTTTTAAGTTGAACAAGAAAAGGAATTCCATTTTGTGAAGACGAGCGATCGCAGGCAGCCCGATCTCTTCCCCACTGTTTGTGGCCAAGTAAAGAGGCTGAAATACACCCTTTTGCGGCACTTAATGATGGTCACTTTCTTGCTAGCAGTTTATGACCTTCTGAGTTTTACATAAAGCTAAAAAAAAAAATACGAATGCGGATTTAAAAAGTCGTATTTGGGGCACTACAAAAAAGTTTTTTTTTAAGAGCTTAACGGTAACTTTCTATATTTGAGGTGAAAAATCCTGAACTATTTGCAAGAAGAAGCACCAAATGCCATTGTATGACAAAGAAAAATGTTATTCAGTGTTTGGACCATCTAAAATGCAGTGACTCAGCCTAGCAAAGCTGATACGTCAGAAGGCATTAACATGTCACGGCATAAAGTTAGGAATGGGCGTAACGGTAAGTTCCCACTTAAAAGCTTATTCGTGGTATTGTAAATTGGTGACTGTTTATCAAAATGTTAAATCAATAACAACAATGGTTAAACGATATGTGGCCAGTTCCGATTAAAAGAAAGTTATGAGTAAAAGAAGGGTACGTAGTTCATTAACACGTGATATGAAATTTTAACTCTACAACGTGTCATCATGAGAAGAGTTGCAAAAAACGTTACAAATGCTGAATGAAAACTCAGGCAAGAAGGCAAAATAAGACCCTATCTAGTCTCAACATGTGAAAAAGTCAGATTTAATCAAGGATGCTTAATGCAAGCAGAAGGATAAAACAGACATGTTTGGATGCGTGACAACTCTTGACTAGATCAACTGATGCTAAATGATTATAAGCTCAATTATAAAAGTCATAAATTTTTCTCAATTAATCCTCTTCAGCACTAAATACAAATAAGCTCCTAGTTTATGTTAGCAAACTTTCATTTACCGTAGGTAAACAGGTTTATCTTAAGTATATCAAATCAACTTTTGACTCACTCAAATAGGCCAAAGTGTATCTAATTGTTGAATTTAGAGCTTTGTACTCTCAAAGAATTATAATTTTATAAGAGTTGTTCAACGTAAACATTATGAAGGTAAACTGCCTTACTTTATGTATTACTTTGTATTTTACTTGGTTTGATACGAAAAAAAAGTCCTAAAGTTTCAGGCCAAAGAATTTTGAGAATATTTTTTTAGGTCCTCATAAATCTTTTGAGAAAAGTTAGCAAGGCACACCCAAGCCAGACCGTTCAAATTATTTCAGAACTGCGTTTAAATATGATCCCGTCAGGTGGTTCCGACATGCTCGCGCATTATAATAGCTATAAACATCCCAAAGTGCACTTGACAGAGTATTTTACAAGCAAACACTCCATCTGTCCCAGAAGAATATTTCTCTCTTTGAATACAGATTTTTTATGGACAGCAAGTTAATGCTTGTGTTTCAGTTTTTCCTTTAGTTAATGCTTGCATTTTACTTTTGGCATTACATAGAAGACTGAAAAACCGGTGGCAATTAGAAGAAAGATTAGTTTTGAGAAAATAATGAATGATGTGCATCATTTTGTACAACGATTATTTAGAGATGGAAGAAAATTGCACTCTAGAAGAGTACTACTTGTTATGTAGAATAAGATTTTGCAGCGGATCAAGTTAGTAATCGATTAACCAAGTACATTTGAACATTAGGCCTCGCCAAATCCAATAACTTCAAGCAGCTCCTTTTGGGGCCTTAGAAATCAGCTCTCCAACGTGTAATTAATCCACAGCAAAATATAGCAGAAAAAAGAAAGAAAGAAAGCCCCTCTAAATATTTGGGTTATAGGAATCTTCCTCTACCATCGTATATAGTGACAATCAATAGTTACTAAATATTTATAGTGACTGTTTTGCTAACACTTTCAGTAATAATCTTAGCAGCAATTTTTTTAGCGTTACTAGATAGCAGCCACTGGAAACATTTACCGACCATTAATTATCGCTATATGAAAAGTAGGAGGACGATTCCTTTTATCCGAGTAGCAGCAAATTTTTTTTTCTCAAACATTAGTTATAGGTAACATATTAGCTCTAACTCTATGAATTAAACCATTTTCTTACTTTGTGAACTAATCTTCGGCAGACTGGGCAAGTCTTACTATCCCCGTCCATTATCCTGCATAAACGAGTTATTTCGGTTAGATCATTAGTGCTCTATACAATTTGAAATTTAAAAAGTCCACACACCATGCCATAGTACTAATTTCACATTTTTATTTGTCGCTAAACATCCTAAAATACTAAAATTTTAGTGACATAAGAGCCGACCAGCACACAAGGTATCATGATTGATATTTCCTTGGATGGTTAATGATTTCAGTTGTATACCTTTGGGCACAAACATAACAGGTAGCACAGTGACCACAGGGGATGAAGAAGCAATTCCGTTGTTCGTCATAACATATAATACATATTTTCTCATCGTACAACTCTTCCGGTGAGCCGCTGCATTTTCCTGACTCTAGATCTTCTTCGCACGCACCATACCTTCGCGAAATTGCATCCTTTGGCAGCAACCAGTTAGTCTCTGTTGATGTCGCTTGTGCTAGAGTGACCTCAGTGTCAAAATCGCTTAGGTATCTCCAAATCAATGAAAGGATAATCACTATCACTGCTGCAGCGTAACTAGCGTTGTTAAAATCGATTATCAGGGTGCATGAATGTGAACAAAAGAAGCACAAAAAATTTAAGAAACTCTATGACGTGAAGACAATTCCTTGTCAGCACTGTATGGACTATCACCCGACGAGTCTAAAGTCTATAATGCGTGAAATAAGTTTAGACAATTGTTAAGCAGAATTATAAAAGAACTACAGAAGATAGAATTAACGATCTAGGAAGCGTGATAAGTTGATGATACCATGATAAGGTTAACCAAAACCATGTTTAGGAGAAGGAAAAATGTACCTTGTACGAGAAATTAAGGCAGTCAATCTCCAATACTTTTCAGCTTGGGAAATTCTAAAGAGCGAGGCAATCACATGCCATAAGAAATTACAGAATATGAAAGGTGCAGTGCTTTTCATGAACAATCAATCGGTTAGAATGAGTCCGGAGTCCGTCTCTAGGTTGGTCCTAACTAGATGCATGAGGTCAATTTAGACTCACTTATTCACGTGCTATTAGAACAGTACGGAGGGAATGTTTTATCTTCACTCTACATATATTGCACATTTTCAAACTCTATCTGTCGCTATAACATGTAAATTTTGTTGTTAATGCATGAATTTTTTTAGTAACAAAGTGATGGTATGGAAATAAACGCTTCCTAAAGTAAAAGGCTCAGTATTGTTTACCAGCAATCAACCGCTTAAAACATAAATTAAAGGGAGATGAGATGCTATTCATACAATATTATAAGAATGCACGAGTTAAGTATCTTACCTAGTATTATGAGATAAATAGCTATTCGAGTTAAAAATACAAGCAAGCTATCCCAGTCAACTTGATCGTCCTGTGATAAGTGCCGTGGAAAACGGCATCATTTAGTCTCATAGCCAAATCAAAATTTCAACATCAAAGGGGCACGAAATATGAGAGAACAAAGATATCTGATATGCCTTACTTCATTGCTTCGCAACACAAGGACTGAACTTGGTCTGTCTACTGTGGAAGACATGTTTATGGTGCTTTCTTCTCGATGAGTTTTCCTCTATGTAAAGGCCATTACTTGCTGAAGAAGAAGGAAGATGGAAAGCTAAGCGAGTCTGAATAAGAAGAAAGAATATGTAGGACAAGGTCAGCTAAAAACAAATCTAAAGCATATTAGTGCTTTCCTGAAAAGAGAAGAAAATTCCCTTCACTTTTGGTTTTTTGGTTCCTTTCTCTTCAACAAAAGCAGGAATATCTCAAGTCAGTATTCAAGCATACATTTACATTTTCTTTTTGTTTTGATGATACTTCGAGAAACCTTGGCCATAAACATGAAGATATCCAGATTCCATGAAAAGGGAAACAAGGAAAGCGGTCATTTGCTAAGGATAATGCAAGATTCCTAAATACAGAGTCCCCCATTTTCCAGATAAGCTGAAAACCCACGGAGATAAGAAGCTTAATACATTACCTCATGAACTTCGAATTGCAAAAACTTCTTTGCAAAACCAATGAAGAGGCTGGTCAGGTGGTCACTGAAATTCTATTCTAGTCATTGAAATACTGAGGCTAACCTTCACAACACTTCGGCTCCATCGGTCACTGACATTCTAGTCAATTCAGCGACGGATGTAATAAGACGTCACTTTGAAGAGACGCTTAGGTGGTCTCTCTGTCTCTCTCTCTATCTGTGAGCTAACAAGCAGTGTCTAAAGAGTTTGGCGAGCGCAAAAATTAAAAGTTCGTTCCATTTGAATGGTAGGTTGTCCTTGTCCAGACGGTTGTGAGACGAGAATGGCAGCTGATTCTACAATTATCATTGGAAAAATTGCAAAAAACACCCTCGTGATTTGGGCCATTTGCAAAAAGTCACCTGGGGTTACACAAGTTGCAAAAACCCCCTGTAATTCTTATTTTGTTTCTACTGTTAGATAAATCGTCTAAATTAACGGCGCATGCTATGCAATCTCTTAAAAAGTGTATTTAATAAAAAATTAAACATCAAAAAAACTAAAGTACCCTCCCTTTGTATCTCTCTACAAAAGCCCTAATTTCTTCTCAAATCTCACAAAACCTAACCCTAGTCGCCAACCAAAGCTCTAGCTGTCATACTCACTACCCCCGTCTGTCTGCCAGCACCGCCAGTCTCCAACCACCTAGCCTCGTCACCTCTGGTGTTGTCAGCCCTATTACTGAAACAAAATACTCCCGCCTCTCTTGCCCCATATCTTGGTCTTCTCTTTTCAAGTCCAACACTGCCACTAACTACTGTCAAGCACAACCACAAAACCAACCACAACCAGGAAACCATTACCACCACCAACCATAACTAGGAAACCACTCCAAAAGAACCACTAACAACCACTGCACCACCACCATAATCCTGCGCGCGCGCGCACATACACACAAACAGATTGATTGAATTCACCCACAATCCCACACATGCACATGCGTGCGTGCGTGCTGGCGCGAGCATACACAGACACTTTGATAACTAATTGAATTCACCCACGATCACACTCACACGCATATTGAGTTCAGACCCACGCACACACACATGTGCACGCTCACAACACACACACACATAGACAAACTATTCAGACCCGCGCGCACACAATGTAAACTAAAGTTAGACACATCCTTACACCTGCACACACTTAGCACACATGTCTGCGTGAAGTGTATGTATGTAGACCCCCATGTGTAAATGTGCATGAGTATGTGTGTTTGTGGAAAAGTGGGAGAAAATGAAGGGAACATGGGGAATTTGGGATAACCAAGTGTACACACACACACACACACACACAGAGTTAAGGGTAGAAAGTGTCATGTATTGTCATTTCAAATAACAATAATTTGACATAGCACAAAATGTATTAAACACAAAGAGTATATGTGTTATGAATCTTTAGAGTGTGTTTGAAACTATGAAATTGACGAGATTTCATTTCAAATACTCAAAATTTGTTATTTGGAACATTAAAAAAAAATGAATTGAAATTGGATTTCATAGGATTGACTGAATTTGTTTCTATAGTGTGAAATCCAATAAAAAATGGTTAGATTTTCATGAGATTTAGATTTACTTGAATTAAAAGTAATTATTTACTTATCTTACCCTTTTTCGGATCACTTAAACAATGAATCCACCACCATTGTCCTCATTATCTCTACCGCCACACCTTTTAAAATACCACCGGCACCACTGCTGCCACCACTATTACCATCACCGTCATCACTACTGTTGCCACCTCCACCACCACGGCTACCACTGCAAACCACTATTGTCACCACTACCTCCGCCGTTGTCACTACTGTCACCACTACCTCACCACTTTTATTACTACTACTGGTACCACTACAGCAGCCACCAGCATCAACACCAACACCAGCACCACCGTCACTACTACTGCCACCTGTACCACCGTCGCTGTAACTAATACCATCTCCACAACCGACGCTGCTACCACTACTTCTTTCACCACCACCGCCGCGGCCACTACTACTACTACCACCACCATCACTGTCGCCACCATTACCGCCACCACTACTGCCAGCATCACAACTACCATTACCACCGCCACTATCACCACCATTACTGTCACTACTACCACTACTGCCATCACCACCGCCAACATTACTGCTACAACCACCGTTGCCACCAATAATGCCACCATCACTGCATGTCGGTAATGCCACCACCACCTACTGCCACCACTTCCATCGCCATCACCACTACTACCACCATCACTATCACTACTGCCACTACCACCACATCACTTTTATTACTACCATCGGCACTACTACTACCACCACCACCATTATCGCCACCATAACAACTGCCACCACCACTACTAGCACCACCACCGTCACGACCACCGGTGTCACCACTAATGTCGTCATCACTATTGGCGTCACTTGACTACCACCAGTTACACCTCAATACAATCACCAACACCATCATTACCATCACTCGACCACCCCAATACTTCTATAGTCGATGTCGCTGCCCCGTGTGGTGCCGTCACCACCACCACGTGGTGGCAGTAGCACACCTGAAACTACTTATACCGTAGTTTGTTTTTCATTGTAATTCATGGATATAATTGTCTAAATCTATTACTTGTTTGTTTCCTTTGTTCTTCAAACACAAAATAAGAATTATGAGATTTGAATTCCCTTTCGTTCCCACAAAAAAAAATTGAATTCCAAATTCAATTCGAAATTTGAAATCCAAATTCTGAAAGAATTGGTTCCAAACAAACCGCTGAGATTCTGGTATGGCATGTAAGGTTTTGAAAGTCAATGTGGGATGCTATAATTACAATATAACATCAAGGAGTTCAATGACATTAATTACAATATAACATCAAGGAGTTCAGTGACATTTTTTCATTTTTAAGTTGGACGATACCTGCATCGGGAAATAAGGAGACTATTATGTCTCTAATTGTGTAAAACAGTAGCGTTTTTAAACCAAAAATCACTTAAAGTTAACTAGTTAAATTCAAATAGCTTAGAGTAGATATTGACAAGTAGCCCTAGCAAAGATTGATCTTTATACCTATCATTCCACAAAATATATGTGCTGACAATGTTGATTTTTATAGTGTGATTGACAGGCAAAAAAAAAAAAAAAGTTAAGATTATTGTGATGCACAAAATTTATTAGGTTGAGGGCCTAATACCTTAAATCTTAAGGTTAGCCAATGTTGAGAACAGCTTAGTCCACAAATTTGACCGGACCAAATCCAGTTACTACGGTAGCTACAGATTTAGCGAGTTTAGCCTACGTCTTAAATCAAAGGTCCGGTTTGCTTATTTTTGCACAAACTTACTGCCAAGCCTCTTGTTGGCCATTGTAGAACCCTTTCTGTTAGCAGCTATTTAAAGGTGCGCCAAGTTTCCAACTTAACCTAGGTCAAAATTAAAACTAGTTAAATTTCCAGCTTTAGGGTTTTATTCTTTCTATTTATCTTGGTGCAATCATCTGTTCATTTATTCAGGCACAAGTGGAAATGGATAGGACCTGAACGAAGACCTTTCCCAAAGTCTCCTGGGCCAGCCCACTGGATTGGGCAAGCGATCTAGCCCTACAAAATTGAACCAATTAGATTAGTATTTTGAGCGGCAATCTAAGAAGTTTGACAATGGTGATGGGGTCCTTTTTGGACTGATGATGAAAGTCGGGCAGTCGGCCCTTTATGCCCCCACACGGGTCACAAGCTTGCGTGACCGAGCTCGGCCGTGTAAGGGTATATGGGTAAAGATGCTATATAGGCATAAACAAAGTCCTAATGAACCTTCCTGGGAATAATCTTGCGAAGTGAAGTACTCCATCTGTTGCTTTTTATTTGATCACTTTTGATTTGTACACTTATTTATAATATGAGTTTTTTATTCTATCCTAAGAGAATAAAGAGGGAGCGAAAAAAGTTAGTCAGGAAAGTAAAAAATTGATAGATGGAGGATCAAATGCAGAGAGAGAGAGAGAGAAATAAAAAAATAAAAAAATAAAAAGGTAAGTATGGATAAACACGTACGAAATCTTTTTTAATTTTAAAAGTGATCAATTTTTTTGGAATAGCCAAAAAATATATATAATCAAATATTTAGAGACAGATGGAGTATCAAATTCAAGGTCATTCGTATATATGACATGCATTTCCTCGTTGACAGCAACATGTATAGTACCAAGGATGAGCTGGAAATCTTGGCTAACTCTCTTATTGCTTTTTTTTTTCTCCCTTCAATCGGTCGGTCTGTATACATACTAGGAGCACCATAAGTGCCTTTGCTAGTTACAAAAGAAATCTACACCAAGGACCAAGTGAAAAAACCAAAGAATTTTGACACCAACTCTCTTGTTGCTTTCACCTTCTCTAGAAAATTTGGAAGTGTTTCAAGAACGAGTTGAAAGTAGGCATTACCATGTAGGCATTGCACCTATTATTTAGGTGTAATTAAGTCAAGGCTAGGGTAGAAAATATTTCACCTAACAGTTTAAGGGTGAAAGGAACGCTAAGTGACTACATACATGGTCAAGTTGCTGCAACTGAAAGTTGCTCCCTCCATTGTCAAATTAGAAGGTTGCTCTTTGTTAAAAGAAGAGGGTCTATGTATAATAAAGAGCAACGATGTACCACATTTATCCCGAACTAAACGAAACACCACGATAAACTAGGTCTTCAGAAGCAAAACTTATTTGTAAAAGTAACATCAAGCCATTTAAAAGGAGTATATAAGGGTCCCCTTCTCTCAAAATTTTCTCCCGGCCTTCTCTCTAAACACCCAACTCCACAGAAGTCACCATGGCCGCCCCACCGTGCTTCTGCGTGTGTGGGGCGGCAACCACTCCGACGTTTCAACTATAGGTTCTTCTTTACGTCTACTGTGGTGGTATACTTTAGGAAATGATCAGTTGGTGGCCGGCGGTACAAGCGGCCGGAAGACAGTGGTGAGGCATCTCACCGGAATTTGAACGAAGACGACAACATCAAGGTTTGTCTCCGATCTTGGTCGATCTACGTAGATCTCTGTAGATCTGCTTGAACGACATATTTTCCAATGTTCGCCGGAGGTGGCCGGAATCTCACCGGTGGCGACAGGATCTTCGCTGGCGCTTTTTGACCGTCATTCTGAATGCTCCTTCAGAGTTTCAATTCCGTTTTTATTTGTTTCCTGTTTCTCAGTGGTGGAGGTTCGGGTTGTGGTCGGTTGGTCTTAGTAATAGTAGGAGGGCTCGGGATAGAGGGGCTTAGTCGTGGTTCTGGGGTTGGTTCTTGGAGTCCGTGGAGTCTTGGGAGGGGTGTGGGTGCATGGTGAGTTTCTGTTGGGCTTAAAATGGGGGGGATTTGGGACCCGGGGATGGGGGGGAGGGGCAGAGATTTGCCTTTGGGTTTTGGGCAATCAGTTCTGGGCAGGGTTTTTTTTTGTTGGGGTGGGGGAGGGGTGGGGGTGGGGGTGGGTGTTAGGGCTCTTTTCTAGGTTCGAGCATCCTATATGTCTACTTTGGTTAGCTTGGTAAGCTGTGGATGAGTTGTGGTTCCTCCGCCCTGTATTGCGACTATTTGTTTCGAATTTATTACGGATTAGTCGAATGATGGACATTGCGGTGTTGTCGATCCTGGGAGGTGTGATGGACTCTTAAAAAGTGTGCTCACCTTTGTGTTGTGCGGTTCCCGATTGTCTGCATTATTATTACGACTTATAGCTTGTTTTCATTTATTTTCAGTTTAAACCTGTAAATTTTGCATGTTACTTTAAGTTGAGTTAAAGTGTAGGATATGTTCTACTCTAATTCAATTGTCATGTGCATAAATTTATTAGGTTTGTTGTTAGTGTCGGCCTTCGTGGTCATGTATACCGAGTCGCGTAAATATCGTGACTGATAATGTCTGTAAGCTCTAAAACTGAGCAACTGTGTATCTTTAAATTATCAATGCAATTCTCTTATTACCAAAAAAAAAAAAAGAGTATATAACTGCAGATGTTAACCAATTGGGCAGGGCAGGTGCCATGTTCGTCCAACTTATATGTTTTTGGAGACATTTGGGAGGTCACAAACATTACTACTTTCTCGTTAAAACCAGATCATGGGGGTGATTTGGTTCTAGGGTTTTGTACATGCCCAACCTATCATACCTTCATTGCACCCTACATGGCTCACGTACAAGGCATAACACTAATGTTTAATACACCTATGTGGGACTTTCTTACTAAATGAAACTATTACCATGGGACGTATGGTTGACGGCCAGCACATATCATATACCTAGGATGATGAGGAAATCTCCGTTAACTCTTTTGTGTATGCTTGGTTTTATTGCCTAATTGGAGATACCGACAGTTTTTGAAGCATTGTTCAGGTTATATTTATATATGCTTTTATCTAGAGCCTTTTTTTTTTTTTTTGGAGACACGAAAGCGTGCTAAAAAGTTATGAATTCCCTTTTCACATTACCATCGACCTGTCTCTAATTTCGACATATAAGTCTTGTAAGCATCTTTTTCCATTGTTGATTGAGCTAGGTCAATCAGGCCCTGTGAGAGATGTTTTTACAAAAAAAAAATGATGCGGTACATTAATCCTTAGCTGAATTAAACACCATTTCTATGTTTTGGGACTATTTTCAAAAAAATTATAAACATTTAAACACGACTTTTATGACAATAGAGTGCAGTGACTTGCGCGCCGCCATTTACTTTGAGAGATTTAAAAGGCAAAACTCATTTACAAAAGTGTCAATTGCGAAGCTTTTTTTTTTCCCATACAAAGAGATGTTGAAATTGCAAAACGACATTCCTCATGATCACGAAGAAGTTGTATATTTTATGCGTTAATTAGTTCCTTTCATGTCCAACTAATACATATTTGGAGCCTTTAGGAAGACGATGACATTGTCTCCAAGAACATGTCGATCAACGCACAGCATCTTAGCACATGAAGGTGAGTAGTGCTTCTAAGTTATATAAACAAACAAACATAACATGAAAGCGGCTAGCTGATGACTGACATGTAAAACTTATAATGGGTAAGTTGATTACTTTAGGCATTACAATATTAAAATATGCAACGGTTTTCGGCTCAATCATCTAAAGAATATTTGGACCACAAACTACAATAATTACAGCGTCGAGGGGGGACAAAATATGGTTTGCACCGGTAATGAAGCAGACGGATTTAGCCACGTGACAGCACAAAGTTGGTTAAATAGTGGGATTGTGGTTCGAAGTTGAAAGATCTAGTAGAGCGAGATGATGTTCTTTCTCTCGAGCTGCGAATCAATTTGATCTAACCTTAGGAACCCTCTCCATATCCATTGGATCCGATGATAATTACGACAGTAATGTAAACGACCATTTGAAGCGACCTGTGGAAATGATGTCCTGTGGTATCTCCTCTACTCTGTTACTATTTGATATGAATTTTCAAAATCCAACAATGGTAATATTTATCTTTTATGCTTTCCTCCAAAGCCATGCTGGCCATGCTTGTGCTTTATTAGCTGTACTTGTTGTAGTTTGTTTCCAGGACCAAATATTAGTTTGTGCTCTTTTTGGTTATACATTATTATTATCTTAATTAATGCAATGTCCATTCTACCAAAAAAAAAAAAAAGATAGCACAAAGTTGGCTTCAAGGTAGCAAAGAGACTTGTACATGAGGCCGCATTGCCTCCACTTGGGTGACAAGCTTATTTGACCAAGCTCGACTATTGGAATTTCACGGTAATTTGTTATGAACCGAGCTTTTAGCTTCTGATTTGCCCAAGTGGAATGAGGCAAAAACTGAGTCGATCAGTTTTCGAACTACATCATCAACTTTTCACTTTGTTCAGTTCTTTTTGTGAGATCAATGATAATTGGCTTGCCAGTACTTGTCGGGGGATTTTCGATTGATTACAATAATTTGGTGGTACAACGACGGTTCTTGGAGGTTTATGCAACCTAATGTAGAGGGTTGCATGGTATCGACCTGCAAGAATTATTGAGGGCCATAAAAAGCAAGAAACTATTGAGGGCGTACAGAGCAATTGGGATGGATGGTGACGATTATCTAGATTCTTCTAACACATCTATGTTTTTCACCACTCATAAATGTTGAAATTAATACATGAACATCTCTCTGACTTCTCATAAAGCTTATCATTAACAAAACAGATATATGTTCATTACTATCCGATGCTTTATATAGATTAGGATATGTAAGACCTTGATGATGACAATATACTTGACATAAGTAGAGGAATTAACTTTTGTCAAATAACCATTAGATTATAACGGTTTTTCTCAAGATAGATGAATTTTACTCTCATGTTGTCTTAATGGATAATTGATTTAGAATTTTACATTAGCAATAAAAATTTAGTAATATGGTTAAAAAAAAGATTAAAAATTTAGGAATGCTTAATCTGATCCTACACCTTTACTATATTATATTATATTTGACATTAAGACATGATACTATATTTGTGTGTCTAGGTACATATGTGTGTTGTATACATATATGTTGTGTTAATTGTATGCCTTAAATCAGACCATACAAATATTATTAATTCTCTAACCTAAATTTCAAAATATCGAGCAATTTAACAATCCCCCCCCCCCCTAACCCCTCACCCCCGTGTATAGAGTACTCTCACCATCTTCTTATTTATTAATGGCTGTGGCTTGGATCGAAAATTATGTTGTGTGACCATTATGTCCTAATAAAATATAAGAATTATGCCTTTCACATTTACTATTATTTAAGTATTGGCAAAGCCTTCTAATTAAGGGTGATTCCACCTTTTCAGCATCTCTAAGATCTAAATCTTACAAAATAAAGATTAATAGATCAGTTGGCTATTATTTTCTTTACATAGGTATCCCACATTATGTTGATGACTCCTTCCCAAGCACATTCTGCCTTGAAGAAAATAACACATTCTGCCTTTGACCGGGGTAAGTTATTATGACTTCACTTCTTATTCATCTTTATGTATACTGCCATTACTCATTTTGATCATCTGTAATTCTACTTGTTTGTAACAAGAAATTAACTTATAACAATAAAAATTCTTCTCTAAATCACTTGTAATGTTGTCGGAAAGAGTAGATAACGAATAGATTGATTTCAACAGTACGAGTAATTGCTTTTTTTTTCTTTTTCTTTTCTATCTAGTTGTTTTACAATTTGGTATCGTGTCTTTCTGTAACCAAAATTACATTTACCACCATATCAGCAAGGGAGTAAAGGGTTTACGGTAATGGGTCATAGTAACGGCTGAAAAAGTACGACTAAAACATTCTGGGCAACGAAAGGTTACAGTATTAAGTTGGAGGCGTCTGACACCATGGTTGGTGCATAATCTGCAGCACATTATCCTTTTTCGTTTAACAAGAAAAAATTCTATAACGATATTAATTCTAGAAGGTCGCGTACTTGCAAATAGACATGGGTTTCTCAAGTTTTCCAGGTTAGAAGTTACTGACCTTTGATTGTAGCAAATCCTAAAGTATAAATGTGTTAGATATTAATCTAATAGTAACATTTTCTTCAAATTAAATACAAAAAATATATTGTGAAATTGACTAACGAATATATACGAATACCTGAAATGAGTAATAAATGATTGAAAATTAAAGTGAAAAGACCACAACTATATGGATGCTGGCTAAAAGACAAATACTAATTTGTTGACTGTTGAATTGTAAACCATAATAGGGAGATGGGCATCAAATTGACGTCTACCTTTATAGAAGTGGTGCCAGATAGATGTGGTTATAGCAATATTAATATTTCGCAAATGGATTCGTAACGTTTTTAGATCAATCCAATACATATACATCTCAGTTTCAACTTGCTCTTTTGACTTTAATTAAAGTAACGTGCATACTTGAACAATAGAAATTTTTATTGTCATAGCTTAGAGAATAAATTGGGTTATGACTTTTGTTTAACATAATCTTATTTTGTCACATATTAATGTTCAGGTGCAGCGCATGTACGATACGTACGTCGAACCTGCATCACAGAAGCATTACTAGTCTACTTTAAAAGAAGCTTCGTAACTTAGGTAGCGTTTTAAAACACTTTCAGTTTTAATTTTTTGTTTTCAAAAAAAATAAAAACAAAAACCAGTTTAGTTTTTTTTCTTAACAAAAACAAATGGGTGTTTGATTACCCAGTTTTTATTTTGAGTTTTTTCTTTGATGGTAGTTTGCGGTGGCGGTGGTGGGGCGTGGCAGTGGCCTGCAGGGTGGCCGGCGGCAGTGGCTGCTGGCAGCCTTTGCCTGCGGCGTCTGTCGGCGGGCTGTGGTGGCCGGCGGCAATAGGTGGTGGCTGTGGTGATGGTGGTTTCAAAATAAAAACCAAAACTGAAAATTTAAAACTTCTAAATGGGAGTTTTAAAAAATATCCCTATTTTAAAAACTGGTCCTCAAAACTGAAGAAAAAAAAATAAAAACTGTATACCAAACGTATTTATTTTTTCGAGTTTACAAAATTAAAAAAATTAAAAAAATAAACGTTACCAAACAGAACTTTAATTTTTGTTATATTCGCACGTTGTTTATGGCATTTTTACTTGAGTGGTTGGATGATGATTTGTGAATAGTATGGATGACTTGGTCAACATGATTGCTTAAAAATGAAATGACATTCACCATTTAAGAAATACTAGAACTTTTGGCATCTTTACATGAGTGTTCCAATAGTTTTTTTCTTTACTATGTTAAAATTATAATTTCTATATGGCACGTCCTTGTGATAGTTTCTTGATGAATCATATATTTCTCATTTCTAGAATTTGCGTTAAATTGACAAGCTAAACAACGCGTCACCAATAAGCATAAGACATTGGATGGGGTGAGTATTTTGGTCAACTCTCCTAATAAAAAAGAAAAATCACTCATGCAATGTATAAGTTCTAGTCATAGTTATTAAAGGGCAGGCACATCTAATGCATAAAGGGTCTCTGGAATCTAGGCGAAAGGTGCAGGCGCGAGCCTTTTCAAAGTGAGACGCAAGATAAAATTAAATAGATATTAGTGCATTAAACTAATAAAATCACGTAAAAAAATTCAGAACATAACAATCTTTATATATATAAAAAAAGCTAAAACCTTTACTTAAAATTGCGACACGTAAGATTTTTGTAACTCTATCTTTGCGATAAGTAAGACTTTTTAAGAGTATTCTCCTTCTGACACGTAAACTTTAACTTTGCATGTGGTAGTCTCCTAACTTAGTTGGTTCTTTTATTCAGAGTCCAACTCTTTTGAATTAGATATATAAAATTCAAGAATCATATTTGTTTTGATATTCTTTTTTTTTCTACTCTATTTAACTCTTTACTATAATTTATTATTAAAAAATTCATAGGTATGATTTATGCAATATTTTAAAACTTTATAAAACAAATAAACTAATTATACACCTTCAAAAACTCTACCTAATCAATATACTTATACATTAGGCCTTAATTTTGATTATTAAAACCTCAAAAGCACTTTAAAATAACAATATAAAATCTCAAAAATGTAAAATACGAAAATCATACCCTACTTACTAATTCTTTAGTACTATCATTAGCCCGACTTTTCTATTTAATTCTTTACTATAATTTATTATTAAAAATTCATAGGTATAATTTATGCAATATTTTTAAACTTTATAAAACTAAGAAACTAATTATACACCTTCTAAAACTCTACCTACTTCAACTTTGTATGTGGTAGTCCCCTAACTTAGTTGGTCTCTTTATTTAGAGTCCAAGATTCAAGAATCATATTTGTTTGGTATTCTTTTCTTTTTCTACTCTATTTAACTCTTTACTTTAATTTGTTATTCAAAAATTCGTAGGTATAATTTATGCAATATTTTAAAACTTTATAAAATTAAAAAACTAATTATAGACCTTCTAAAATTCTACCTAATCAATATACTTATACATTAGACCTTAATTTTGATTATTCAACCTCAAAAGTACTTTAAAATAATAATATAAATCTCAAAAATGTAAAATACGAAAATCATGCCCTACTTACTAATACTTTAGTATGATCATTGGCTTGACTTTTCTATTCACTCTTTACTATAATTTATTATTAAAAATTTATACGTATAATTTATGCAATATTTTTAAACTTTATAAAACTAAGAAACTAATTATACACCTTCTAAAATTCTACCTACTTCAACACTTTGCATGTGATAGTCCCTAACTTAGTTGATCTCTTTATTTAGAGTCCAAGATTCAAAAATCCTATTTGTTTTGGTATACTTTTCTTTTTCTACTCTATTTAACTCTTTACTTTAATTTATTATTAAAAAATTCGTAGGTATAATTTATGCTATATTTTTAAACTTTATAAAACTAAAAAATTAATTATATACCTTCTAAAACTCTACCTAATCAATATACTTATACATTAGGCCTTAATTTTGATTATTAAAACCTTAAAAGTACTTTAAAATAACAATATAAAATCTCAAAAATATAAAATACGAAAATCATACCCTACTTACTAATTCTTTAGTATGATCATTGGCCCGACTTTTGTAAATCTTATAAAATTAAAAAATCAAATCTACTTCTTTTAAAGCTCTATATAATCCAAAAAGACTTCATTTGGACTACTAACTTCTTAAAATAAAATAAAATCTCACAAATATAAATAAAATCTCGCAAATGTAAACAACGAAAGTCATGTATGAAATTAATGATTAATTTTTACAAATTAAAAGGTAAGCTTTTCATAGCGTATATTTTCATTTTTACCTCGATCTTTTAGTTATGCAAAACATCTTCCTATTTATTTTGGTGTTTTTTTTCCTTTTTAAGGAAATCTTATTCCTTCAAAAGCTTTATTATAACTTTCATCTTTTGCACCAATCTTCTGAAAATCTAACATGTTACGCACAATATGAACAAAATATTTAGAACGAATTATATTGGATCTCCAAGAAAAATTAAAATCGATTGAAGAATAATTTGTGACAAGTTGAAAATAAGTTTTGTAGAATAAAAGAGACGAAAAGATAAATTAGTTATAAAAATCATTTACCCTTCATAAACAACTACAAAAAGGAAGATGCCTGGGTGCCCCCAGGGTGGTAATGGTATAACCAAAATGTCGGTGCTAGATTTGAGAGTGTGATGGTGGTAATATATGCAATTATGCGAGTGATTAGACATACTAATTACGATAGTGATAATTGTTGTGGTAGAATTGAAGTTTTGGTAGTGAGATTGAGATTATGTAGTGACAACATGTGGTTGTAGCGGTGTTGGCGTGTAGTATGCTGATGCTTGTGATGGTGATAGTCATAGCTAAACAGTGATAGTGCAAGAGGTGATGCTGGTTGTTAGAATTGTTGTAGTGGTAGCACTAAGGTATTTTGAGGTAATATTAATGTACATTACAAACTGATTGATAAGTTATGATCTAAATCTGGATTGAACAAGTGATGAACCTAAAAAAGCTGACGATAAAAACATGAAAGTGCACTGACGAGCAAAAGTTATGACTATGGTGAAGGTAACTGCATTTGTGGTGGCAATGATAGCGCTAATTAAGGTATTTGGAGGTAGTGTTAGTGTAGTAGTCGTGGACGGGTTACGCCGAGAATCTTATGCAGACAAGTGATGAACTTAAATAAAAACATATTGATTTAAGGTTAGTTCTACCGGCAACTTGAAGGTACATAAACTATATTCAGGACTAGAAGCAGTTAAAAATTTTTCTCTAGAATGACTCTCATCTTTCGATTTTGATTTTGGTCCCACATTTTGATTCCTTAAAGTTTCGTTAATAAGGCAAGACGATATTTTTGTGGTTAACCACTTTCTAGCCCCTGACTACACTAATCTAATATTTCAATGGTATTTTTATTAAGTCATGTTAGCAAGACTTTAGTAAGTTATGTATAAATAGAAACACTTTCAATGCTATTTTTCCTTTTCCTTATGCACGGGACAAAATAACACACACAAATAGTTTCTTATGAAGAAAAAAGGTGAGTGAATTTGACATTTATGCTTATAGGAAGATTGAGGTTCATATACACCACCAGTAAATAAGTTATAACACTCTTTACTAGATTAAACTCATAAAAAAGGAAGTGATGGTACAAATAACTGAATTTTTTTTAATCATATTAGTTCCTGATATATCATTGATACATACTAGCGATTATATATATAAAGCTCCATAACTAAAAGTTTAAATTCAGTTAAATAGTAGTACGAGATTATTGTCATATGTTATCGCGAAACGTTAATGAAAGGTATTTTAAGTCTATAAGATGGTTTTCTTTTAATTGTAACGTTCACATTTTATTTGTGAGTAAAAATTGATCATATTAAATCATGCATTCTACCTCTGTTGTTAAGGTATGCTTTTATAATGCTATTTTTTTTAAAGTTCTATTCAAATGCAATCTTCTATATGGTAAATTTCTTGCCTGCAGTTCAAACAATAACAGTTATAAACAATCTATAAAAACTCATTTTAAAAATATTTTTAGAAAGTTGGGAAAATTAACAGTTGTAAAATATTTATAGAAATAAATAGTAGACAATATTTGAGAAATTAGAGAACATCCCGTGCGCTGCACGGGTTCCTTAGCTAGTTTAACAAAATTTGAACACTAGAACAAGTTTCAGATCCAATAAGAAGTTATTAATCCTTAGTGAATATGACAACGCGGTCTTCATCATTAGTGAAGGTTAAAACAATAATGTTTTCGTCAAAAGAGAATCATAGACTCAAAGTCTGATAAAGACTTCTTCTTAATTTCGTCTTCTTTGTTTACAAGGTGAAGTGAAATAGCAGATTTACTTTTAAAAAAATAACAATTGGAGACGGACGCTAGCACAATAAAAAACAATACGACAATCGATTGATTAGGGATTTGAGATTTTTTTGTGGTTTAAATATTAATTTATTATGTTATAAAATAAATAATAAAAAATAATGAACACTTGCGATGATACTATGATGTAAAAATAAAAAATTAAGATTTTTGGTTTAGGCCTCCACCTCGGCTATGCGCCTAGACGCGCAAAGCGCACACCTTTTCAAAGGGGCAAGTTAAAGTCGACTTTTGCTCGTAGCTTCTGTTAATCCTACATTGAGTAATTATGAGATGCATAATTTACCTTTTACATGCAAAGGACCCAAGATCTAGGAGTTATGAGTTTCTCCGGTTGTCAACTAATTCATTTTTGGAGCCTCTTGAGAGATTGTGACATTGTCTCCTCGAATGCGTCATGTCATTGAGTGCTTCTAAGTTATAATCGATCACTTTGCAGCGAATAATGATACTAAACAAATTATAATTTCCAGACACCCTTCATCTCATTTAAGTCAGATTTGGAAATTAAAGATGACAAAAATATCTGTTACCTGCTGATCAGCAATAATCATCAAATTAGAGGATTCATTGGTAAAATCTTCATAATCAGCCTTAGCCTACAAGGCTTCGCGCATGAAAGACGAACTGAAAAGCCGAGTATCTTTATTTTTTCCGGACAATGCAAACAAAGCCCACACGTCCTTTTTGCGTTTATCCGATACAATACCATTTGATATAGGTTAATTGACAACACGATCACCAGACCCCAACAGGAACAACATCTTCTTAGTACCACAGTTCCTGTGAGCATCTTTTCTCCAGCTTTTTACAAAAGACAAAGATTCACTAGACAGATAACATCACCGTGACAATTACATATCGCACAGATTATTTGAACCTACACATATCCAAAAAGCTAATTCCAAAGGAGAAATCTAAAGACACTTTTGCAAGGCCAAATCACAATCAATACAAAGAGGCGAAAGAAAGGGATTCTTCCCTTTTCCCTTGGTCCACAGGGGACATGTTTGGTTGGTAGCACACCATGATTTTCCCTTTTTCTGATGTACTATTTTATTCCTTCACTCGCGTCACACATTCTCATCATCAACGTCGTCTTTCCGGGGTCCAAAATGGCGCGGAGGGGCTAAAGTGCGACGAGACTACTCTCGAGTCGAGGAGTTCCATGATGGGGGTGAAACTAACGCACCTAGGAACCTTATACTGATTGATTGATGCACCCCTTGAAATTGCATAGTCCATTAACTCTTCAAACGTGCCATTTTTCACTACCCTAATTTCAAGTGGACCAATTGAGTTATCCGCAACTCGCCCTTGTCGATACACCGAGTTCAACGACTCTTCCATAGCTAGGCAACACTGGTTCAAGACATCGTGACTCGGGGAGTTGGTTGGGTCTTTCACCAACAACTCCCAGTAAATCACGTAGTGACCGGGGATGCTTTTGGTATCCCCGTAGCTGGTGTATTCCACCACACTGGTATTGAATTCATGTAACAGAACGCAAGCGTTCTCGATAGCCTTTTGCAACTCGGCCTCGTCCGTCTTGTCCGAGTCTATGCTGAGCAGCACGTTCTTCCTCCTTATGAACTTGAACTGCGGGGCCGCATTGTAGAACCCGGTGACTCGGAGGATGTCCCCCACTCGGTACCTGCACAACCCGGCATAGGTGCTGATCACGAGCTCATACTCTTTACCTAGTTCCACGTCAGCGAGGTCGACGAGACGTGGAGGCGAGTCACGAGAGAGGGTGACCGGCACGTCCGGGTCATGCGGAATGAACTCGAAATAGCCCATATTTGGCATGATGGTGTATGAAACCTCAGATGGCTTGCAAACTGGTTTCAAGTTCAGTCCAAAGTAGCACTCGGAAGATGCATACATTGTGCAATATTGTGGCAACCCTCCGCTGTAGTAGTCGAGGGTGGGAATATACTGAGCCATTGCACCCGTCACAATGACATCAAGGTACTTGGTGTTTGGCCAAATTTTGGTAATGATTCCCTCCCAGTTTTCTCCAGAGCAGTGTTTGGTAATGAAGTTGGCAAGTTCCGGGTTAGGTTTCACATAAATGGAGATGCTTTCTCTGATTGAGGCGTCGGTGATTTTAGGGTTTAAGGTTCCAGTGGCGATGTCGTGGACGAGTTGCTGCCAGTTGAGCTGGAGGAACCGGATGGCTCGGAGTAGACCGGAGGCGAAGACTGCGCCGACACGGAGGACTTCCTCGCGCATAACGAGGCCGCAGAGCATCTGGCTGTACATGCTTTGGAACGAGTCGACACAGAGGATGGTCTCGTTAGGGCTGGTATAAACGTTGTACGGGTCATGAGGCCGGGTCTTGAAGTGCTCGCTGTTGTAGTAACTGGTCAGCACCGGACGTGCGAGCAGCCCGCCTGGAGTTTTTGCTGAGGCCTTTGTGAACAGAAAGTATAGACCCTTTCCTTTGTCCAAATCGGGAACAGTACTGCAAGGAATGAAGATTCCGTTAATTTTGGGTGTATGAGATTAGATATATGAGAAGTAGATAAAGGGATGGTTTTAAGGCTTACAGATTCATGACTGGCATGAGAAGGCTGTATAGTTTTGTTCTGCGGTCCAACTCTTCGTGAATTGTTGGCATGAGCTTTCTTTCTCCAGCTGATGTCCCAGAACTGCAAATTTGTAACTCTTCGAGGTCATACCTCTTTGTTTCTTACAAAAGTCCACACCTTAATTTGTAGTACCAAAATCATACTACTCTAATCCACCTTTTAGTTACCCAATGGGCGTTAATAAACATAGAGAGAGCGTGATGCTAGCCAATCTCCCACATGTACACATAGTTCATGCTTTTGTGTGTACATCTTGGTGTGGTACCAGACAACTTGAATTACTTTAGAAATGTCATTTTGTAAACACCAAGTAATTTGGGGTGAAGAGAGGGAGAGGGTTTAGAGAGAGCGAGTCCTCGCAAGGAGTGGCAACACATATATGTTTATCCCATGCCTCATCACAATTCATCGTGTGAATTTCAGTACGTGATGGATCATGGATAAGCATGTACTTGATTTAAGAACGTTTAGCTATGACCCTTATTGCAGTCATGGGCTGCAACCTCTCCATTTAGTGTCAAATGTTTTCATTGTAAAATTTAGTTAGGTTACAACAATCTTTTCTTGCACAGTTTTCATGATATCTGGATGATTCAGTCAATCTTTGCCCTTATAATCTCAAACTGGTTATAAATGAAGGCTTTACCTAGTGAGGAACTCGGAGATAGGGCGAGACGACAGGATCGGAGAGCGGTCACCATTAGCTATGCGTTGGATGTCAGGCTGAAGATCCTCGTAAGTAACCACCGGCACTTTCGACTTGAAAGCGTCCCGGTTCGTCGCCCCCTTGAGTTCAAACCTTCCAAGGTACTCACTCTCAGCATTTTGGCTCAGTATCTCAGCCAAAACCTTTTCTTGCACCGAGTCCACGTTTTTGGTCATGTCTTCGATGAACTCAAGCGCCTTGGCGTCTTTCTCGCACGCCGGTGGGCCGAGCGGCGCCAGTAGTACTCCACCCTCCACAGTCATGATCGAAGACTTTAGGGTTTACAGAGAAAATTACACAATTTCAGGGAAGGATACGAAAAGCTTAGCTGGGTATGGTTTCCACTAGACGAGCGTGCACCATGCTTATATAGGCAAAGGCAAGTTATTGTAGCTTCTTTACGTCATGGAGAGCCGAATGGGGAATATTTATGTCCTTGGAAGGACTTTGACGGAGCATTGCTGTGTATCGACATGGAAATATTTGGCTGCCTCGGGAGCTGCATGGCCATGGAGGGACAGCCGGGTCCCGCCGCACGTCAGCCTGGCAGCCTGGAGGAGGGACAGGTGGGACCAGTGTGTCGGCCAGGTCAGCACGGTTCATGCTGGGAGTGTTTGTCCGGGCTCGAACCGCACGGCTCTTTTGCTGGTGGCCCTGTTGGTCACGGACAACGACGGCCTGCCGGCGAATTCGCCACTTTTCAATCTTCATTCCCGCGAGGGATCTAGCTAGACACAGCCTATCTTAGTTGCATAGACCGATCTATTTTTTAGTTGGTCGATTGCACAATTGTTTATTTCACCTACACAATCCTATAGCTTTAGATTTCAACTTATTATATACACAGAGGTAGTGACAGTGTGACACATCTTAAGATGGAGGGATAACATGTTCAAGAGAGTGTGTTACAACATCATAAAACGTTTAATCATGACATAGTGAACAGATATAAGGTCTATTCTTAGACCTGTCAAACGGGTATACCCGCAGGGTACGGGTAATACCTGGTCAGGTCCGGATAAAAACGGGCCGGATAAATTTTATCCGATTTTTTAGATAGTTTTTTTAAAGGTCCGTACCCTACCCACACGGATCGGGTATTACTCGCAGATAAATGACCAAATTTCTATTATTTTTTTAATATAACCAGATTTTAGTAATTGTTAGGGAGTTTTTTTTCTTCTTCTTTTGCCTGTTTTTTTCTAGCATGAGTTGTTAAAATAAATTCCAACCTAACAAAGATAAAAAAAAATTATGTTTATCGTTAAATGCCACAAAATCAAATAAAATCGAAATTCCTATTTATCTACAGCACCACCCACAAATTCGCAATCCAAAGTAAAACAAAGTAATACAAACAAATCTTAACACAGCTAGAAGCATCCATCTAAAACACCACTCAAAAATTCACAATCCAAAATAATAAAAAATAACATGCAAAAATCCATTCAGCTTCTCAATCGACAGTTGATCAGTGACTGAAAGAGAAGTTCGAGTCTGTCACTTGAGTGAGGTGAAGACTGAGGAAGAGATACAGTCGCGGCGGCAGTAGAGCAAGAAGAAGACTGTGGCGGCAGAGTTTTGGCGAATCTGGTCTAAGATGTCTGCTGCGGATGTGCAGTGAAGCTTGATCGTCGATTGAGAGCGACGTCGTGAGAAAGAACGACGCCATATGAGAGAGAGCGCCATCGTGAGAGAGAGCAGCGCCGTGGGAGAGCGCCGGATAGAGAGCGTGTGTGTTCAGAGAGGGAGGAGAGGAGCCGCGCAAGAGAATGAAGCGAAGAAGGGATAAATGAAGTGGGAAACCCTAACATTAACTTATATAGTTAATAATACGGGTAATCCGGGTAAACCGTATCGTACCCGGACTGACCCAAAAATTACGGGTCGGTCCTGGGTACGAGTCTGATTTTCACGGGTCTTCCAAATATGTACCCGTACATGGGTTTTTTGGCCGGATATGGATCGACCCGCTGGTCCGTGTCTTTTTTTGTCAAGTCTATCTATTCTAGTATTAAAATACATGAGATAGACAGTCCAATCGGACAATTAAAATGTATTTAATTGTCTCTCGAGAAAAAGAAATTTGTATACGTTATTCCAACGCTCTTATTAATTGACACACAAAAAAAAAAAAACTATACTTAAAAAGTTGTTGGGGAGATGGGAAAGGGCGACGATTGTGCAATAACTGAGGCTGCTTTAAGAGGGAAAAATTGAAGAAAATTCAGAAGTGGGCGGTATGAATTGGATTGCAATGATTTGCCTCTTTTTCTTCCAAGGTAATGGCAAATGAAGAGACAGTGCGTATGCACAATTGTCGCGGAAATTATAAAGTAAGCAAACCTGTGAAAACAATAATGTTGTGCAGCAATCACGTGGACATCCTCGATGAGGTCATATCCCTGTAGTTAGAATTTCTGCTTTGTTCCTTTGCTTCTTGTCAAGTAGTCTTTGGTATGAGGATTTTATTTGTTTGTCTTTGATGGCATATGCAGTTGCATCACAAAGCCATTGGTTTCATCTACTTAGCTGCACAGCACAGCGTTAAACTAATACTATTACCCCTGAGACATGTCTTCCACAAATAACTAAGGCCTTACGGATGTTCAAGACTTCAGATGCTGTTAGGGTACAACCCTTCTTCAAGTTACTGTTACTACCATTTTACCAAACTACTAAGTAACATCAAAAGTGAGTGAACAAGCAATGAAGGAAGAGAAGTGAAACACGGAAAAGAATTCGTTGGAAAAAGTTAAACGTCTCTACTGTATTATGCTTGTTCACGGCTTTAAAGGGTGTAGCAATAGGACAAATGTCAAACTATTAGCAACATGATACTGATTTTGAATGATACACTGTCGAATCTCTTACTGGATATGTCTCGGACCCGCCAACGCACTACACGATCAAGATTGCCTGTAATCAAATGATACTGATTTTTGCAAAAGTTACAAAGATAATCTTGTAGTTGAATAATGCACATGAATGTCAACGAAGAAGAAAGCTAAGTGCACGTACGGATAAAGCATGGTTGCACTGATTGCAGTAAGTGATAATTCTGTGCATGAATCCCATGCACAGACCTGTTTCGTTCTCCGGACATAATCTGAGTGAAGAACACTGATTACACCAACTAACTAATTTCGGCTTATTACACTGATTACACAACCATACTTTTGTCAAAACAGCTGCACACTCACAAAAAGTGGAGTCAAATGTTTTCTAGATGCCTTTTTACTTTTTCAAATCAGGAGTGTCCTGTCCCACAACATAGGGATTAATTACAAGCTTGGTTTTTGGATCTGATGAGCTTTCTCTCCTCTTAAACCTACTTTTGGTTGAACAATTTAACATGGTATCGGTCCAGCAAAATTGGAGAGTTTGTTAGAACTTCAATGTTTATCAACTTCGGACCGGTTTAAATAAGGTATATTTGCAACCCTAAAGTTTCTAATTTTCTTGGCAACAGCTTGAACTCTGGCACATTGCCAAAAAAACTAAAACTCCAGCAATATCAGTCTAGATGAAGTCTGAAATGTCAAGGTTTTACTAGCTCCCTTTGAAAGGTCGAAGTTGAATAGTTTCAACAGTTAGAAACTCGAGGGTTCTACGTACATTTTGGAATTTATATAGTCATTGGCCTTAGAAGAAAGCTTTTGAAAATGAAGGCTAATTGACTAGGGATTATATTTGGCTAGGGCAAACGATACTAAATTTGCCATCTCTCGTCAACAAAAGCTACTTTAGTAATTTTTTTTTAACTATTTGTTGACATTAGGGACATGAAACATAAAAAAATTACATAACTAGGGGCTCTCAACATCACGACATCTTCTTCTGGTCTCGACAATTGTAAGTCGTGTATAAAACGTACAAGGAAGCCATGCGGTTCTTTAAATAAGCTTTGACTCATGGAAAGTGGTAAAGGAAAATAGATTGCAAGAGAAACTAGTTACTCTTTTATAATAACCTATAAAAACGAGAAAAGAACCCTTGCTGGGGTTAATGTTGGGTGATAATTAAAGCTATGTTTATACTTGTCGTTATTTGAGAGGCAGGAGCGCGTTACATTGCACACATAAAATTATATATAGTATATGTTAGTATCACATCGAGCAAGTATGAAAAATAAGATGAGCGTATATATTTGAATGACCAAGACTCATAGACTTAGGTATCATATAAAATTTCAAGAATTATACCTATATAATTATTGGACTCCTTAAGGGGGAAAGGAATTATGAAATGGAGGGAAACATTGTCAAAAGAAAGACGGGTTATTCTAAACTCCACTGGTCTAAGTTTGATAATATATGAACTTAACTTTAAAAAGCTCAATTTTCTTAGTTACAAGAGGTAAGGATGTGGAATTTTCTGAAGTATTTTAACAAAAAATTCTCTTTTCTTTTCAAGAATGGTTTTGAGAAAAACAATAGAGTTTTGAGTAAAATCATAAGCGCTTTAGTCCCATATTGCTTGGAAAATGGTAAGTAATGATTTTCTTACACACTTAAACTTTTGGAAACTACTTGTCCCATATTATTGTAAATTTTTTTAAGGAGTATATATGATGACACTCTTTAACCTTTTAGTAAGATGTGCTTGAATCTAAGACTTGGAAGGGGGGAGGACAAGTGGGGGCTGACTATTTATGCTATAAAATATAGTTGCTGGGTAACAATCACATTTTCTTTTAGGATTAAATACACGTTAGTACCCAGAAAGTACCCCGATGTCTCACTTGAGGGTCCAAAAATTTATTTTTTTTACACAAAAAGATCTGTAATTTCAACTTTACAATAAGTAAGGACTTCCGTCCAAATTCCTAACTATCTAACAAAAACCGTTAGGGGTAAATTTGTCCGAATAAGTTTAAGTTTTTTCTCTTTCTTTACTCACTTGCCCCCTCACCCACCCCACGCCACCCAACCCAATTGGGCCCCTTACCTAAGCCTCACCAATGACTAAAATACACAGAGACACCAAATCTGTAGGCTGAAATACACATCGGGCTTACACTAGATTGGCATCATCACTGCCGAGCCACCACTATGTCGCTGCTGCCGTCAACAGACAATCACCACCAACCCCAGTCTTATCACGGTGCCGCCGAAGCCAACACCTCCCACCAGTAATCGATTGCGCAGAACTAATATTGTCCACCTAAAACCACCACCAGATCGGCCTCACCACCATACCACCAAACCACCACCGATCGATCACCAATCACCACCATCATCAACCTATGCCCAAGGCCTACCCACCACTGCTAACCTCCTTTCTTCAACATCGACAACCAGGAACACCCACCACTGCTAACCCTATTTTTGAGTCAAAAAAATTGGGGCACAGTGGATTCGACTGGGTTCATTTCTTTCTCTTTTTACCGACCCATGTGTTGGGTCAAAGGACTTGGAGCAGGCTGAGGCAGACGTACCTGGTTTCGTATAAATTCGGGTTGAGGTGAAACCCGAATGAGTGGTAACAGACCAACAGGTACCGGGCCGGGTAGTCGAGCAGGAAAGTGAGGTTGAAGAAGAAGAAGATCCTGTTTCATACGGCGTGCCGGGTGGGCAGACAATTACAGTGCAGAGGGGGTCGATGCACTGCTCGTACACGCGCACGTAGATCGTGCCTGCTCTTCCCGTAGCTACGGCGTTGGTGCTCTACCGGTGGTCGGAGTCATCGTCGAAGTGTCGAACCGGTAGAAGGGGGCGGCGACTTGTTGTGTCACGGTGGCCATTTATGAGTGCAGTAGGGTAGGAAGGAGAGAGATAAGAATTGTCAGACCTTTTAGTGGAGGATTAAATCAAGGGGATGAGTTTTAGCATAGATGGGTGAAAATTAAAATAGAGTACCGATTTTGCCCCTGACGGATTTGTTCGAAAGTTAGGGAATTTGGATGGAAGTCTTTACTTATTGCGAATTTGAAACTACAGGCCCTTTTGTGTAAAAAATAAATTTTTGAACCCTCAAGTGAGACTTTGGGGTACTTTCAGGGTACTAACATGTGTTTACTCTTTCTTTTATTACACAACAGTCATATTTTTTATTGCAGCATTTTATTCTGAAATAAATTTGGATTTATTTATTTGTAACATATTTCCAATAGCTCTTTTTCTTCACCTATAAAAGGAGACCTCTTCCTCACTTTTTCAACACATAATTCAATCTTTCTACATTGCTCTCTATATTCTCAACACTTAGACCTGTTGGCAATTTTTGTAAGGTATCGAGTGAAACTTCTGTTTCATTCGTTTCTGCAGAATTACGAGTGAAGCAACAGTAAAACTGGGCTGTTGTATTCCGGGGGCGACGCGTCGATAACCTTATTGCATCAGTGGTAATCTGAAGAGGCGCAAATCGTCTTAAGAGGGCGACCTAGTCCGCCCCTCAGCCAGTTATTTTTACATGTTTGTGGAGTACTTCTTGCCAGTTTCTTGCAACAATTCCAACAAGATTTCAACCACACCCCCATAATTCCATCAAGTATCTAAATGTCTATTTGGGAGTTTGAGATTTAGCATATGCGTCACTTGCGCGTGACACACATAATTTTTGCTTTATGTAGAAGGTAGCTATGGTAGTCGATCACCATTTGTAACCATACCCTAGCTTGTTACTAACAATTTATAAACTCTTCATAGTGCTGAAATTTAAACCCCTAAAACTGATACAACTAGCACAGAAAGAAAAAGAGAAAATATAAAACTGTCACTCACAAAAATATGGACATGGATATTTAACGTAGTTCGGCCTCTTGGCTATGTCCATAGGAAGATAGCGAGAATGTTGCACTATAAAAGTGGAGAAGTTACAAGGAAATTTTTACTTATGTCACTTAGACCCAATTCCCAAATACACTCAAACTCATCTTACTATTTTTCACTCAGTGAATAAAAACTCTCGGTAATTTTTCTCACTCACTAGTGTTATTACGAAAGCAATTAACACTCTTTCATTTGAGTTACAATCATATCATAAGTTCTAAATGCCTAACACCCTTTTTAGCTCTCGGTGGCTAACTCAATGCATTTACCTCTCAATGGCTAATGTTTCTCAATGGTGTTGATGTGTGTTGAAAACCTTTGGCAAACTTCTCCTTTTATATTTTATAGGAGAAGAAGTGGGTAAAGATATCATCTGAGTCAATGTAAAACCATGAAGCCTTCTAGTGATTGAATGATTACCACATGTTGGCTAACTATTCACTTGTCTTCACCTCCTACATATCTCCTTCATTCAAGGGATATGTGTCCATGTGTTTGTGAATGCAATTTCACTCCAAACGTGGTAAAAGATGGTGGGGGGTTCTTGTCAAATGGAATTAAAGCCAATTCCAACACATAGCGTGCGAATTGAAAGAACAATCAATAAAGGAAGAGAGGTGAGACATTTATAAAAACTCGTAGGAAAAGCTTAAACCCTAATTGTATATTGGCTAACACTGAGGAAATTAAAATTCGCACCAGTTGCAACATGAACAAGAGAAGGGGGAAATGCAAAACTTTTCAATTTCTTTCGAGTGGGAAGGGTCAATTATATATCTTCTTTAGCATCCACTCAGCAACCGTTCTATCCATAAGAAATCTAGCTCGGTCGTCCATCATTTTCTTCATGATCACCGTGGTCATGACGTCATCGGAAGCTGATGTAGATGCCAATTGACTTGACTTCCCAACAACCTCAGACCAGATAGCAATTCTATCCACGCGCAGAAAAGGGCTAGCTAACTTTATGGATGCTCAGGCACGCATCCGAATTTTATGAGAAACACAAACTTTTGAAGGTAGATTTGGCAAGGCAATGGAAAAGGTAAAAGGTCAGTTGTGTTGTCTGGATTTGTTATCACGAAATATCGTGCTGTGCTCTTCATCAAACAGTTATTGACATATGCTCGTTGACGCAATCCTCCTGATTGAGCACGTTATTGCTTCTGACATCTTTTTGTTGCCCCCCAAAGGATTAATGCTAGGCAGGCTCCAATTTTGGTACACCAGTCATTAGCCAATATACCGCCTAATGCAGGCAAGCTCGAGGGTTCCATGACCCGCATTTTCGCCTTAGAGATGCGGGGTTCAAGTTTCCTCGGTAAATCTACGGAATCAGCCACATTTTTCTTTATTTTTCTTGGACATGGACCCACAGATAATACAGTATCTAGTTATCTTTCTCCCTTACTGTTATCAGGTTATCTAGTGCAGGTATGATTTAGCTGTGGTGTGTACATATACACATGAAAATACACCCATGCACTCTGTTCCTGCTAGAATATTGATCGAGAACCACGGCTGAGAAATGGACCTGCAAAATAGAATATGGAGTGACCACCGGAATGTTCCGGTGGAGGATGCTCCGATACTAAAGTCAGAATCTCACTACTAAAATGCACGGATACTTGTGTGTGAACATGTCTGCGTGCCTGAGGGTAGTCCCCTTTACATAGGTATCAACTGAAGAGTCCTGATTGACTTACATGTTTATGCCGATAATCCTTAGTTCCAATTAATTGGGATTACGTTAGGATCCTTATAGAATCTGAACTCTGACAACACGATAACCTTGGAATCCGGTTGACCCGAGTCAGCCTTGCCACATGTCGATATCTGGTTGGACGGATATTTCCAGCTATATCACACTCCAACACGGACACGCACACGCACATTTCAATTCCTTTGCCTGAAAATATCGAAAGTAGGTGCGGCTCATTTGGCCTCAAGACTTTCTCTAGTGGATCATCATTCATGCACCACCACCTTGACTTTCTCAGAAGTAATTGATGCACGAACCATCAAAGAGTCAATTCTTTCCTTTAGTAAAAACTAGCCTAGTTAAAGAGACTAGTACTACCATGACAACGAAATGGTAAGTTGGCTTCTTGGGTCAGTGTTAATCAGTTAGTTGGTGCATATATGGTCCCTGTATATGCAACTACATGTAGTGGAAACCGATTATTCACGTTAATTGCCCAATCTGCTGGAGTGCATGAACCAGAAAAAACGTCATTTTCACCACAGTTTGTTCGATACTCCTCGTCCTCTGAAACAAACGCTAAGAGGTGATGAAGCAACTTCACATACTCACGTACGATAAGTGGGGGTTGCTTTACTTGTGCTTGCACCAACACAGAGGAACCGCCCATCGAATGGAGGGAGTAGAGTTTGTTGAGAGATATAAACCCCACAACGAGTATCAATCTCACATTGGGTAAATATTTAATAACATTTCAATATCTAAGCCTTGTAGGCATCTCCCCTCTTTGCTAATTCCTTTTGAGGTGGATGCTTTCATATAGTATCTGAGCTGGTCAATCCAGGTCCAGCAGACAATTCAATTAGTTTCTCATCGTCATCCAGACAATTTCTCCACACGCTAGGCCTACTCAAAAATCAGTCGGGCCACACGTGAAGGGGCGTGTTGAGAGATATAAAACCCACAACAGGTATCAATCCCATATCGGGTAGATAATTAATAGCATTTCAATATCTAAGCCTTATAGGCATCTCCTCTCATTGCCAATTGATTTTGAGGTGGATGCTTTCACAGAGTTAGATAAAATGAACACCTAATGTTATCAAAATCTACAACGAAATTACTAAGAAATTGATGCATTTGTAGAAGAGTTTCAACTCTCGTGTGTGTGTGCCGAGTGTTTTAGCTGTCATGTTTAAATGATGTTTTACCTTTTTGTCCCTCTCCGCTATCACTTCTACCTTTCAGAGCTATATTCCTTCACAACTCAGTTGATAACCATAAATTGTAAGCTTTTATTAGCAAATGGCCTCTATCTATATGTTTTCAGCATATGCATATAGGTGTGTAGGCATACGCGGTGTTATGATCTCAGAAATTGCTTGGGGGAAATTTGGGTGGTAGTGTAGTGATACAGTATGACCTACTACCGTTTGTTCTTAGATGGCTTGTCCAGCACATTACATAAGCATGTAGAATTGTAGACGACTAAGACTGGTTCCCATTTTGGTCATTCTATTATCGGTCGACCAAAAAAAAAATTCCCTTGAGATCGCTAGTTTGAGTCTCTGTGATGCCAGCCCAGGTGTTCGTGGCATGTTTAACGTGAAGTAGCGTAACTAACAAATGAGATAAAAGAGTACTAATTGAATTTGATGTGTCCAAATATTTATAAGGACATGCTTTGTTGATCATGGTCCAAGCCCTATAATTGTTCGAGTTATCTGGATGAATCAATTTGCTATCTTTTTATCCGGCTGACTAAATCCACATGACAGGAAATGTCCCTCTATTTGGCCAAAAATGGAGAGTGATTAATGCCACAGCCAACATACTACTAACAAGTATACGGAAAAATTGAGAAAAGAAAAATGAACATAAAGTGTCTACCGATGTGGTATGCATGAAAACTCTATCCCACAGGCGACAAAGTAAAGTGCATAAAGTATTTTTCCAGTCACAAAAAAAAAATTAATACGTAGTTTTGCTTAACATGTCGTCTTTCCATGTGTTAATCATTGTTCCAAGCTAATTATGTAAGAAAGGTATGACAGATTGAGCACTTTTGTATATAGTTTTTCTCCACAAAACCTAACAAACGAGCACAAAAAGTACACAATCTTTTGATAAAAGCAACAGCCGAAAGGGAAAACAGAAGGTTGTATGAAGAAGCATTTGATCTTTGCGTTTTCTTTCTCCATAGCTAGCTGCATATAATAATTAGGTCAACCAATCACTTCTAGGTCTACTACATATGATTCCTTCCCGTGATGTTTACCCCTCTAATATAAGAATTGCACCAGTTGGTACATAACATGTCTGTAGGGCAGATGAGCTGGGTTCATTGACGTTATTCGACCCATAGGACTTGGAAATTGGTGCCTAAGATTCGATCTGGGCTATGCTTTAGATGTTTAGGTCCACACTAATCATGCCTCAATTCTTAGCGTAACAACTTTAGGGGCCAGCCCGACAGAGGAGATTTCCATAGGTCACATTTAGTGTCCCTAAATTTGAGGGGGTCTCTCTCAGAGGGAATAGGCCAAGGTTGGTGACCGGGTGAGGATCAAGCGCTTCCTACTGTACCAAAAGTAATTGTTGATAATAAAGGCGTGACTTTATTTCTTTATACACCGGCACAGTATCCAGCGCACCGGTCGAGCACTCTAAGATCTGCCAACTATCCCTAGAAACACCTTTGAGGACTCGAACCCGTTACCTGCTTTGATACGAATTGCTTCGATCTGTCAAAGCAACGACTTACTTTTTCTTCAAGTTTGAGATCATTTTTCCCAGCCGAAGTCTAAGGAGCGAGGCCAATGATATAGAGGTGCAGAGTACAAATATTCTGTCATTACAAGGTTTAGTCGCAGCAAATATACTATGATTTTAGGTGATAAGTCACGATCAATAATGTGGGTAGCGAGGCCAATGGTGATATAGAGGTGCAGAGTACAAATATTCTGTCATTACAAGGTTTAGTCTCAGCAAATATACTATGATTTTAGGTGATAAGCCACGATCAATAATGTGGGTAGCGAGGCCAATGATGATATAGAGGTGCAGAGTACAAATATTCTGTCATTACAAGGTTTAGTCTCTGCAAATATACTAGTATGATTTTAGGTGATAAGCCAAGATCAATAATGGGGTAGCAGCAGCTGTAGACTACGGAAGAGTCCTTAGGATTAGGCTCTGGTGGTTCGTAGGCCGGGGTCTCCAAGTGAGAAGAAAGCATCTTACGAAAATCTTCCAATCAAAATTCTTTAACTTCAGAGATATACTCAATGGTCTCAATTGACGTTTCTTAAGCTCGTATAATATACCATGCCGATGACTCCTTTTTGTAGACTAAAATGGGCACTTGGTATACACCAAAGAGCAATTTTAGTGATGTAGAAATAATTTTTTATTAGAAGGGTACAAGCAACAACACTCACATACTTGACCCACTAACACACTAGGAGAATATCTGACTCACTAACACACTAAGAGGACACTTATACACAATGAGATCACACTTTGATCACTCACTCAGGTGTATAGGACTGTCTTTTACTTGCATACACAAAATGGGAACAACATGCTCCTAATTATAGGCTATTAGAAAAATTCTAGAGAGAAGTTTCTAGGTTCTTTGGAAGATGAAAAGCCATGAGAAGATAAAGAGTCATGGAAGATGAAAAGATGAAGAAAAATATGGAAAATTCTAGAAGATGAGGCAGTGTTGATTTTTACACTCCCCCTCAACACTGATTCCATTGGTAAACTTCTTCCGAGTAGTCATTCCAAGCTGTTCATGAAAGTCTTTGAGCTTTTCAGCGTTGTGTCCTTTAGTAAATATATCTGTCACTTGATCGTTTGTTCCGATAGTAGCCATCTCTATTTCTCCTTGCAAGATTTTCTCTCTTATGTAATGGTAATGCACCTCCACATGTTTAGTTTGGGCATGAAATACCGGATTTTCTGCCAACTGTTTTGCAGACATGTTATCACAAAATAATCTCATGTCATACTCAACTGGCTGAAGTAAGTCTTTTAAAAGTTGTACTAGCCACGAACACTCCTGAGCTGCCATAGTTGCTGCTCGATGTTCTGCCTTGGTTGTTGACAATGATATTGTGGGTTGTCTTTTGTTGCACCAAGAGACTGTTCCTGAACCGAGACTAAACACATAATCAGTGGTTGATTGGCGTGTATCATGATCTCCAGCGTAGTCAGCATCACAGTAGTCGACACAGCCTACATGTTTCACCTCTTCTATATAAGAGACCATAATCAATGGTACTCTTAACATACCTTATGATTCCTCTAACCATTTCGAGATGAGGTTTCTTTGGTGTTTGCATGAACCGACTTACTAGTTCCAATTGCAAAGGCAATATCAGGCCTTGTCAAAGTTAGGCAGATTAGACTACCTACCAGTTGCCGGTACATCGAGACATCTTCTAAGTCCTTGCCTTCTACTGCAAAGAGCTTGACATTGAGTTCCATAGGTGTCGAAATTGGTTTGCACTCTAACATTCCAAATCTCTATAATAAATCTCTTGCATATTTTTGCATATTGGCATAGGAACAAACCTTCACCTGTATGATCAACTTCGAGCCCTAGAAAATGGTTAAGCTCGCCAAGCTTTTTCACTTGAAATCGGACAGATAAGTTTTCACTTGTTCGACGAATCTCATCTTCTTTCTCTCCCGTAATGATTAGATCATCAACATAAACTAGTACTATAACTAGTTTACTTCCACAAACATTGACAAACAAACACGAGTCTGCTGGAGAAAGAGTGTAACCACTCTGTACTAAAGATTCAAAAATTTTACCGTACCATGCGCTGGGAGCTTGTTTTAATCCGTAATGTGCCTTCCTTAACTTGTACACAAACTCGGGGTGTACCTTGTTCTCGAAGCCTTTTGGTTGTTCCATGTATATATCTTTATTGATGTCTCTATATAAGAAGGCATTCTTTACATCCATTTGCCAAAGCTTCCATGATTTGCTTGCTGCAAGTGCCAATAAGACACGCACTATCGTAAGCTTTGCTACTGGACTAAATGTCTCTTCATAGTCGAGTCCATATTGTTGTGAAAACACTTGATCGAGCCATAAGCCGTGATTTGTACCTCTCGACTGAACCATCTGGACGAGTCTTCACTTTGTAAACCCATCGACAAGATATGGGCTTTACATCTTTAGGTCTAGGTACCAGCTCCCAAGTTTGATTTTCTAGAAGTGCTTGATATTCTTCTTCCATGGATTTTCTCCACTCCTTGCTTTTGGAAGCTTCCTCGTAGCTTGTTGGCTCTTTTCTCGGCTAGAGCAGCATTAGTGTACTTTGGATTTGGCTTCCGTTGTCTGCTAGATTGCCTGGGTTGCAGTTGTAGCCCATCATCACTTTGGATATCTTCATGTTAAACTGGCCGAGTCTGTTCTGGAGTTCTATAATATGCTCTAGTTCTCCATGGGCCTTCTGATCATTCTTATGTCAAGTCATGCTCCTCAACATCTTCAAGAATTGTTGGCCTTAACTGTATTGTGGATTTGGGACTAGGTGCTTTGTAACTTTGTCGATTACAATCCTTTCTCCCGTCTTTTCCTTAATCTCATTAGAGTCTGGAAGAACCACCTCTTGTGGTGACCACCAAGAAGAAGCCTCATCAAATACTACATTTCTCGATGTATAGCACCGACCTGTGTGAGGATCACAGCATCTCCACCCTTTTCTTTCATCACTATACCCCACAAAGATGCATCTGATTGCCTTTTTTTTATCAAACTTGTTGCGTAGCTCATTAGGCATGAAAACATAACAGACACATCCAAAGACTCTGAAGTGGCTTACCGTGGGTTTTATATTCCATAGCATCTAGAAGGGTAAGATAAAACCAAGTTTTGCTTGTGGTAGCCGATTAATCACATGAGCTGATGTCTTCATGCATTCGGCCCAAAACTGACTTTGGACATTCTTGGCGTATAGCATGCTTCGGCATGTCTCTGCAAGATGTCGATTCTTTCTTTCGATCACATCGTATTGTTATGGGGTCCCTGGACATGTCAACTGTCTTCAAATTTTGCACTTTTTCAAATACTTGGAGAATTCTTCGGATGTATACCCTCCCCCATTATCCGTATGTAGACACTGTATTTTCTTTCCATGTTTTCCTTTAGCCTTTTCTTGAAATTCTTTAAACTTTATAAAGGTTTTGGATTTTTCTTTCATAAAGTAGACCCAGACGTACCTTAAGTAGTCATCGATAAAGGTTACCATGTATCGCATCCCTATAAGTGATGGCTGCTATACTCAGCCGAATACGTCTAAGTGTACAAGTTCCAGAGGTTCTTTTGCTCTGAATTTTGACTCCTCATATGGTAGTTGGTGCGCCTTCCCATACTGACAACTAGCACACACAATATCTCATCAGACCTCAAGTTGGAAGAGACCTTTAATAATATACTTATTATGGTAACTGACATGTCCCAAGCATGCATGACATGTGTCAACTGTTAGTATTACTAATCTTCGACATACTTTGACATTGTCTGGACCAAACACCACGTAATTGCCTGAAGATGTTAACTGGAATACTTGGACCAAGTTTTTCTTCGTACTTGGTACATAATAAACATCTTGCACCTGTACTTGACTCTTTTACTAAATCGTGGTGCTATCATTGCCTTACCAACGTGAGCAATTGCTAACCTTGAGTTGTTGGCTGTTACAACCACTCGATCTCCCTTATACTCGGACATGCTCTTAAGCTTTCCCTTATCACCAATCATATGATTTGAGCATCCAGAATCGACGATCCAATCATTGCTATAGTCGACTTCCTCGGGAAAGGTCGCTGCTAATACTTGCTCTATAATGTTGTCCTCCGTAATCTTGTATGAACTATTTAGGTCCTCCAAATCTCTTTGATCAAAGTCAATCTCTTCTTCTTCGTCGTCAATTCTTTCACTTATGGCTACTGATGCTTGAGCATCTCACTCTTCTTCATTGTTGACTCTCTCTTTGTAGTCAATTGATGTAGCAACATTTCTTTCAACTGATCTTTTCTTATAGCGACAATCTCGTATAAAGTGGCCTTTCTTGCCGCAATTAAAACATTTGTCGGAGCGTTGCCTATTTTTATAAGGACGTTGCTCCCCTTTGTTTTGACTCTGTGAACCTCCCCCTTTATAGCTTCTCTCTTGGTCATCTGAGGATTTACGCCAATCACATTTATCCTCAGAATTCGACTTGTCTCTCTGCCTATTGAATCGCTCTGGTCTCTTATTACTAAAGAGTGCCTCTTTGTCACTCTTTATTGAGACTCCCGTGAGTTGTTTGGCCTAACTTTCTTGATTGGCCAATAGATTTTCTAAATCCTCCAACATTGGCTGAGTGGGCCATCCTTGGTTGCTGTAATAAATCCAATGTATTTGGGTCTCAACCCATGAATAATTATTCTCCTAATTCGGGAATCAGTAATCTTAGCTTCAACATTTTATTCAGAGGTTTTATCGCAGAAAGACTTTACCTTAGTAAAATATTGGTTGATTGTCATGTCACCTTGCTTTATTCTCATAAGCTCGTTCTTGAGATACTGGAGTCGCATTTCATTTTTCTTCGAGTAACGGGATGCAAGTATGTCCCAAGCCTCTTTTGGTGTTTTTGCGTTCTTTATATGCTTTAAAATATCCTCCTCAACAGAAGCTTTAATAACGTATAAAGCCTTACTAGCTCTGGATTTCCACTTTCACAACGCAGCTTCATTCGTGCCCAACGATGCAAGTGGTGCCATCTCATTACCACCGGTGAGCTCTCACATTTCTTGCCCTTCCAAGTATGATTGCATCAAAGTCTGCCACGAGCTATAGTTATGATCATTGAGCTTTTTAATTACGCTAATTGCCTGAAAATCCGTCATCATGACTTGATATTACTGTCTCTAATATCAAGTAAGCTTTTGACTAACTGCTTCATAGTTTCGGACTGTGCAGGAACGATAATGTTCTTATAGCACATCCACCACGGTCCCTGACCGATAAGCTCCAAAATGTAAACTATGGGCACTTGGTATACACTAAAGAACAATTTTAGTGATGTAACAATAATACTAGAAGGGTACAAGCAACAACACTTAAATACATAGTTATAAATACTGTACCGGAGTGCGTACCATTTTTCATAAGATGGTATGTACCGGTACTGGTACCGTCTCGGTACCGTCTTAACTTTTTCATCAATAATATACATGATACATCTGCAATATTTATTTATTGGCTAACTAACAAAACATAAATATATTTTTTTACTAACAGTATTCTAGGATAAACTGTTTGTTCTATAGAGTTTTAATTACGTTAATTTTCAAATAAAATAAATAGCTTATTCAATTGAATTATCTCCTCTAAGATTATCCCCTTTTTTTGCAACGATCTCATTGAAAAATTCTTATGTAAGAAGAAATTGTTTGTTAAATAATAACGTCTTCAGGTTCAAAAATAAGTTATTTTTGTGTGTGTGCGCGTGTGCTCACGTACAAATGTCTAAAGCAGTACATCATATCAATAAAAGAATATGATCAAAACTTTCAGGTATAAAGTAAATCAAAGTTAAGTGAATATTATGAACAATAAGTTATAGAGCCTTTGATAGGTATTAAAGAGCTCATAATATTTTTTCTATTTAGTCTTTATATGGTCAATTTATAAAATTCTAACAAAATTTGTTACTTCTACATTTTTTAAGAAACCGGTACAAAACAGAATATCTCGACCGGTATAGGGCCGGTACGTAATTCTCGGCCGATATCACCTGTACCGGCCGGTACAGAGCGGTATTTTGACCGGTACAAAATGTAAGGGGTACCGTACTAGTAGAATGTAAAAACGGTACGTACCGGCCGGTACAACTGGTTCCGGTACGGTATTGATAACTATACTCAAATACTTGACCCACTAACATACTAGGAGAATATTTGACTCACTAACACACTAAGAGGACACTTTTAAACGATGAGATCACACTTTGATCACTCACTCAAGTATGTAGGAGTCTCTTTTACTTGCATACACAAAATGGGAACAACATGCTCCTATTTATAGGGTACTTGGAAAATTCTGGAGAGAAATTAGGTTCTTTGGAAGATGAAAAGCCACGACAAGATGAAGAGTCATGGATGATGAAAGGATGAAGAAAAGTCTGGAAAATTCTGGAAGATGAGGCAGTGTTGATTTTAACACTTTGTGCATGCACCTTGCAGATTAATGCAATGACCTCAGCTCATTCTACGATTGTCATTTGCTCACCTCCTTTTGTCGAAGAGTCTCTTGGAGACTCTACGTAGCATTTGTTAAGCGGATTGCCCAGACGACAAGATCACAGCTAGTGTTCTCTGAAATTTTGTAGAGCTTTTTCTTAAATTGACATAACCATCGAACGTTTTAGACACCCGTGATATGCAAGGTTTTTTTTTTGGGGAATGAAAGCTTAATTTCATATAGAAGACTAAGCCTTCTGTCTTAAGAGACACTTCTAACTGATTGCTTCATCTGATGGTTGCTCTAGCTTATGTCTTTCCGTCCCATACATTGTCTCACCACATGCAGCAGAATAGAAATTAGTCGGTACCTTTATATTAGAGATTTGTGTGAGCTATCTGCTATTCTACTCCGATGCTTTATTTGTTGTATGATTTTTTTAATCTCCTGTCCTTGTTTCTGCTGTCATATTTGCTATATATATATATATATATATATATATATATATAGCGTGATCTGTTGATAGCGCTAGCAACTTAACTCAAGTTGCTATTACTATCTGGCCGTCCACGCACGAGAATGGACGGCCAGATCGCGTGCCACGACCAGCATTTTTTTCACCCGTCCACTACATAATGTAGCGGACGGCCAAACAGCGCTAGCAACTTACTAGCGCTATCAATGGATTAGCTCCCTATATATATATACACACACACTAATCTTCAAGATGAAGAGTGTTCCTTTCTATAGTTCGAAATCAACACTGCAACCTAGCCCAATGCTTTATTTTGACTCTGTAGTGTCCCGGCCCTATCTTGTTATGTCCTTGTGTATGTTGCCACAGTTGCTATGATTCTTAGAATATATGCACTTCTTCAGGTTGAAGACTCTCACCAGATTCTACAAGCTCAGTAATGCTAATCAAAACTCCAATGAATTGATCGAATACAGAAGTGACATATCGATTTAGTACGAAATCAATCACTCCGCTCCTTTATAGGTACATATTTCTTCTTGAGTACGTCCCTACAGAAGAGCCATACATTTCATAAGCACCTACAAAGTGCCACGAGCCCTAAATTAGGCTGAACAAGAAATATTATTATGCACCACGAGAACTTTATCAAGGAATGGGTGAGATGAAGAACGATGTTGTTTCTTAAAACTGTCGACTTATACATGGAGTAGTGTCTCTCAAGGAACGGGCAGAGAACTATATCAAGGAAAAGCAGTTTCAAATCGAATCAGGAATTAATTTTAGGGTCACAGCCGGAGATTTAAGTCAAGTTTGTGCCGGTCCAATGCGAGTTTGGGCACTTTGCCCACATGAAAGCTGCCTGGCCAAGTCAAATCCGTTGCTTCTTCAACCGTGAATTGTCTCCAAGCCACATCAATGGAGAGACTGTTGCCATCATCGAACCTCGCTACCGCGTTACTAGTCCCTAATTCTCTGCTTGGTTTGTTCACAAGTACTAGTGAGTGGGGATGGGCACCGAGAGATTGTGCCATAGACGAGCTGCTGGACTTCTTGGTTTCCCCTCGTTCTCTCTTGTGTGCATTCTGGTGACCACCCAAAGCTCGTGAGCTGTAAAACTTCCTCATGCAGAACTTGCATGAGAAAACATTGTTTTTGCTTGCTTTTGAAGGTGGAGTATTACTGCCTTTGCCACTGAATGATCCATTCCTGTTGAGGCTCAAACTTAACCACTCTCCCATATTATTATCTCCCTCACCCATTTCATCATTTTCACTTGTTTTGGATTCACCACCATCTTCTTCCTCTCCATGGAAAACCATTGCACCCTCAAGTTTGAAGAAGTTTTTTTGGGAAGAGCTGAGGTATAGAGTGAGGAACCGCTTGCTCTTAAATAGGAATGGAACCATCCCAAGCGAATAGAAGTGGCAGGGGATAATGTTTAATTTAACATTATTGTAATCTTTAAAGGTTTTCCTGAAGAGGAAAGCTTATGACATCCTCTCCCTGCGGGGCTCTACGTGTCAAAGCTCAACATCAACCATTTCCCCATTTCAACAAACTATCTATGATGCCACAGTAGCCTATGCCTGATATTAACTAGACATGCTTTTCCTTTACTTTTTTTTGTTTGGAAGATGCTTTCCATGGAACATTTTTGAATTAATGACAAAACTGTCTTATGAGATTTACATGTATTTGTACTTCATTTTCTGTAATTATAACTTTTGTAATATTGTTCTTTTAGATTGACAAAACTATTATAAATAGCTCTAAAATTAGATGGCCATTCAATTTCGGCCGTTAAGTCCGAGTGTGCACAGCACATGCCATTTTGACATGGGTAGATTAGTCATTTCTACTACCCATCTTGCTGGGTGACTCAACTCAGTTGACATGTAGAAAACAACATCTTAGTCTTCTCCGCCACTCCTTCTAGCAATTCTCTCTCCGAAACCATATTTTGCTCATCGCCTTTCGCCACCAACTAAACAACGACGGATTTCACAGAGACATAATTTGGTGGGACGGGGTGCTCTGCACCGATGGTGGGGCACCAATTGAGGATCATCGATTTGAGCGCCAAGTTGGGGATTAAAGCGGAGAAACCACGTGCCAAGTCGTTGGGGAGGAAAGGGCTGAACCCAAGCTCCTAGCAGGCCTGGACGGAGGCCCGTTCGAAGGTCTGGTCGGAGGACTGAATCCTAGTTTGATGTAGCATTACTTCAGACACCCACATAGCATAAGCCCTAATATCACCATCTTTATCGTAATTTCTGCTAATTCTTCATCACAGCAGGTCCTTCTGATTCAAATCATGCCAATTCAACAAAGAAGCCCAGGGTTTCATTTTTCGAAAATTAAGATCTTCAACGTCTCCAACTAACAATCCCTCTTCACGACATTTAATTTGTCTCTTCTTCTTGATAACAATGACACTCTTTTCTTGATAATTAGGTTTTGTTTCTCTTATGCGGCGCAACCGCTTTTCCCTCTGGGTGGTGGTGTTGGTGACTGTGGTGCTCGCGGTGGTGGTGGTGTTGGCTGCAGCGGTGGCGGCTGATGGGACGGCGCTGGCCATGGATATGCCCGGTGGAGATGAAATGAGCCGGAGTGGTGAGTCGACCCAACACCAACTCTTTCCTGCTAAAGGATGTAGTAGCCAACGACGGGTTGGATAAATCTGCCAAACATGGCTGGATGCAACAGAGAGAGAATGGGAGATGGGGTAGGAAAAATGACAGATCTGCCCATATTAAAATGGCATGATTTAACGTCCAAAATTGAACAGTCATCTAATTTGGAGATTTTATAATTGTTTTGTCAAAACCTCAAGGAACAGTATAGCAAAAGTTGTAAACACAGGGAGTAAAATACAAATACGTGTAAATCTCATAGGACAATTTTGTCAGTAACCCAACATTTTTTTTTCTTGAAAATGAGAGACTATGATATGTATATTTATCCTTGATTATATGGAGATAGAAAGCAATCTTACACCATCATATTATCTTCCTCTTCCCTGATTGTTCTTTTCTGGTACAATTGGTAGTGACAATTAAGGACCGCAAGACTTCGCCTGACTTTTTGTGTACAGTTCTACCTAACTGCAAGGATTTGCACTCGGTACTGGCCACCCAAGGAAAAGCAACTACTTTGCGGCTTTTATCATCCTTAGCGGCTTTTGTCTCGCGATCTAGTGGGCTTCGCCAGGAGTGGGTTTATGGGATACAGCCCATCTGATGCAAGGATGCCGCGTTGATCTCCATGTGGTGTTTTTTTATTCTTGTAGTCAGTTTTGTTTTAGTTTTTAGTTGGTTTTGGTAGCTTGGAAAGAGGCCCCGACTATGGGGTGCTGCTTTCCCTATTGTATATCCAACTGTTTTATATCTAGGTATATATTTCTGCTCTTCTCTCTCAAAAAAAAAAAAACCATCAAAACATTTTAAATGAATTAATTGGAAATGTCTTATTGAAGGCGAATACCCAACTTTTAATATGTATATATATATATATACATATATAGAGGAAATATGTCACACGTCTCAACTTCAGGTTGCTTATTTGAAAATTACTCAGGATTTTGAAAATCATCAAGTGGTACATTAGCACTATTCCAGAGTTATAAGCTTTTACATGTATAAAAGGACGAATAGGACTACCAGTCGAGAGATCTAATAACCAGTTTAAAGCTTTGAAAAGTGCCAGGAACTTTAAACCACAAAGGAAGAAGAAAAAGCAAAATTCCACGTACTCCTTTTGCGCAACTTGCATTTGTTAACTTCTTTACTAGGGGCATAAAGACCGTTTCACTTGCTGCCAACAGCATGGCTAATTCATTACAGTTTTGTCCCTACAATACTTGGACCACTACCCTGGGTGGAAATGTCGTACATAGTAGTAGCCTAGAACTTGGCTCGTTTGGCTTTGCTCGGGCTCATAGCTCGTGTTTGAGCTCCCTGAAAATATCTCAAAACTATTTGCTTAAGCTTTACGTTTTTGGAATAACTCGTGATTTACCATCTTAGCTTGCTCATGCCCATAGTTGAGCTACCGTCACCCAATATAAATCAATAACAATTTTCTCAAGTCTACACAATTTGAAGCTGTAACTTGACATAATCTTTTTATTTATCTTTAGATCAAAGGTTGCAAAAATACGATCTTAAACGACAAACTGATTCACAAGCCTACTTATCAATTCTACAGCGACAAGTTGCTACATCTCCGTAGTCAATGTATAACAAGCTCTCTCTATATATCACACACGTTTTCCCTGTCTAAGCATAGTCACATGACATTTTTCCTTTTTTTCTCAACCTTTTCCTCCTGCACTTATGAGGGAGGTGGGTCTTTCTATGGCAATAATTGTTGACAAAAAGAGGCAGAAAATCTCTCTGACGATGATTTCGTTACTTTCGGAAATGGGCTACTAAACAAGAGAATCTATGCAGGTGTCTTCAAGCGGTGGGGTATGGATACGCACAGCCACTCGGACTTGATCTTCGCACCATCTGGCATCTGGTCTGAGTCTCCCTACAGGGGCTCCTGTCTTTTAGCTTCCTCCTTCCTATTTCGTCCTGATCTTTGTTTTGCATTATCCGGACCATTTAAGATCGCTTGAGAATAAGATTGATTGAATAAGAAAAATAATTAAAGAATATGAAAATTTGTTTTATAACATACGTAACGGTTCTAGATGATACGGATCATTGATCCCAAACCGCCCTATAATTTCTACTTTCTGAAACCTTAAAATTTAGATAATGATCTAGCGAAATTTGATCAGCTGAAATTAGCTCATAATATACAGAGGCCACCACATCGGTTCTACTGGTCGTGTATTATTAAACCTCGGCCCCAATTTTTGGAAGGATTGAATTATGCATGAAGATACTGACATATCTCTGTCATCGAGCCAATACATCAATCATACGGAAGAAGCTCTCAGATCTTTCTGTTTCAAGGGTGAAATTTACATATATCCTTCCTCCTTTTATTTTTTTCTTTTTTCGGGGGTGAACAAAACAAATTTCTATTTTACTAGTTATCAGTTACGGATGGAGCACGTGTTGGAAAATTCCAACAGATCATTCGCAAGTTTGAAATGAATTATAGGGCTCTTGTATGAAAATCCAGGCAGAGGCAACCCAATCCCACCCCAAAGACAGAAAACCTGACCCTTGGAAGCCTAAGAGAAGGACTTTGTCAATACGTGACAAAAATTCATGTTGCTTAGTTTCATAAATGGAGTCTCTAAGTGGCAGTCGAACACTTTCGGACATTTTTAGCGTTCCAAATTGTTGTCTGATCTATACAAGGTGACCAAAATTTTAATTTATTAATGTTATTCTGCGTTTTTATCCAAAAAAAAATAGAAAGAAAAATTGCTGTTTGAGAAACAAGGATTTCAGTTTTGATTAAGGACTTGTACATTGGGAACAAATTTTGCAACAGAAGAGACTGAAAATTTTTAAGTCTCGGAACACTTCCTTGACATATTTGTAGCAACAGGTGACGAGAAAGGGTAGACTGGACGTCTTTTGGGGGATTGGTTTGCCAGTGGGGAAGAGACTAATTGCCGACACGGTACAGTGGGAAGCTCAAATTCATCTTACTTGCGCTGTAACCACTGTCAACCACATTATACAGTTAGGCGGAACAAGAAACTACGCTGAAAGATCCTCACTTCGGTCAACGTGAAAGGAATGTGATATGGGTAAAAATGTACAAGTGAGGGGAGAGTGACACTTGTCACCACAAGAGAGTCTCAAAATTGTCCCATGATTCTCGTAGAGGTGGGAAGTGGGCAAGTGGTATCTACCCGGTCTCTCACTCTCCCATTATAGATAACGAGTTATCATCGCACTGACGTACGGGATGCGTGTGCGAAAATAAAATTAATAGTACAACTTTTGATATATATATATATATATATATATATATATATATATATATATATATATATATATATGGATCGTGATCCATTGCTAGCGCTAGCAGCGCTAGCACCGTCCGCTATATAATGTAGCGGACGGTAAGTTATCGTCCGCTACATTATGTAGCGGACGGGATAACAGCGCTAGCAACAGTGCTAGCGCTAGCAATGGATCACGATCCTATATATATATGGGAGCTGATCCATTGATAGCGCTAGCAAAATAGGAGAAGTTGCTAGCGCGATCTGGCCGTCCATCCCAAAAGATGGACGGCCCAGATCTTTTTTTTTGCGTTTTTTTAAGTACGTCCGCTACATTATGTAGCGGACAATTTTTTGCATTTTTTTGACAATAATACCCTCCGAGTCCGTCCGCTACATAATGTAGCGGACAAGTTTTCAGATTTTTTTTCTCTTTCAGTCATTAATGTTCTGACTTTTTTTTTCTCTCTCTCTCCCGTCCGCTACATAATGTAGCGGACAAGTTTTCAAACTTTTTTTCTCTTTCTGTCATTAATGTTCTGACTTTTTTTTCTTTTTCTCTCTCTCCTGTCCGCTACATAATGTAGCGGACAAGTTTTTATTTTCTTTTTATTTTCTCTTTTTATTTTCTTTCTCTTTCTATTTTCTCTCTGTCATTAAACTTGCATGCAATAGAAGCTGTCCCGAGAAAGACATTGGAGATCTGTTCATGCTTTAAAGCCCAGCAGACTAGTTCTTTAGTAAACCCAACCAGCACAGGCTAGGCATCTTCCAGTTAAAACTACCAAAAACAATCTTAGCTTTGTCGTAGATGATCACTAATGTGTGTTACAGATCAGCAAATTATCCTTTAGTCTCAACTACATCCATAGTGACGACATGAAGTTCACAGATTTTTTACTACTTCAACTGCATATACTTTGCTACTGAAAATTAGCTAAACAAAATAGAACACCGATCCTGATATCCAAATACCTCACACTAGACAACCCTGATGAAGCCAATGCTAATAGTGACTATGTTGTTTCAGGTGGAAATTTATTTGCAGAAACTCATTCCTCATCTTGACCAAAACATTGGAGTCTGCCCAGAAGAGAGAGAGAGAGAGAAGAAATGAGGGGAGAGGACGAAAGAGAAGAAATGAGGGGAGAGAGAGATCAAAAAGAAGAGAAAGGAGAGAGAGAAGAGTCAGAGCATTAACGAATGGGGAGAGAAAGAGAGAAAAAGATATGAGAAAAAAAAGTCTAAAAACTTGTCCGCTACATTATGTAGCGGACAGGAGAGAGAGAAAAAGAAAAAAAAAAGTCAGAACATTAATGACGGAAAGAGAAAAAAAGTCTGAAAACTTGTCCGCTACATTATGTAGCGGACGGGAGAGAGAGAGAAAAAAAAAAGTCAGAACATTAATGACAGAAAGAGAAAAAAAATCTGAAACTTGTCCGCTACATTATGTAGCGGACGGACTCGGAGGGTATTATTGTCAAAAAAATGCAAAAAATTGTCCGCTACATAATGTAGCGGACGTACTTAAAAAAACGCAAAAAAAAAGATCTGGGTCGTCCATCTTTTGGGATGGACGGCCAGATCGCGCTAGCAACTCCTCCTATTTTGCTAGCGCTATCAATGGATCAGCTCCCTATATATATATATATATATATATATATATATATATATATATATATATATATATATATATATATATATATATATATCACATTTAGTAAAATAAAATTTAAATTATAAAAAATAAGTTAGTCATACATAAGTTAGTAAAATATTATTATCCTATCAGACTTGGTCTTTAAATTATATTAACTCTATTTTTTGATGAATTTTTATTTGTAAAAACTAACATATCAATTAAGATTTTTTATATTGTGTCACTTTTTAAAAAAAATCTTGAAATGTCACTTGTCATCATTGTAGATTGGTAGTTATGTAACACCAAAAAAGTATTAAACCAAATTAAGTTTTGGCTTAATAAGTACTATAGATTATCATCTATCAATTTTGTTAACTCCCCATAAAAGCTGGTAACTTCCCATTAAGGGAACGTAACCGACCCTTTAATATATTCCTATAAAATGGAAGTGAAAAGGAGGAAGAATGTAAGTTCTGACTATTTAAAATATTCTCAGATACTCTCTCAAAATTGCTTACTGATTTAAGCATCGGAGACTCCACGCCGGAGCCCCCCTCGGGGGTCTCGGCGCGTCACGGTTTGCTCGTATTATGCTTTGTAGGTCTGCTCGCTTGCTCGTTTGGTCCCAACCGAAGCTCGTTCGGTCCCGATCAATTTTTGACCAGAACTTAAGCGTCGTTTATGGGATCGACTAACTAAGCAGACCTAGCAAACATGTCGACAAAGAAAAGCTAGGGAGTTGGAACGCCAACTCAAAAATCATCGGCAACACCTGTAGTGTTCACGGCGGTCAGCATGCCATCAATAGTCATCAATGGTATTACCACTCAACGACTCTTCTAAGAAGCTACCACCACCGCGATGCAGCCCACACTGTTAATTCGGCCGCTGTCACACAAAAAGAAGGGAAAAATATTTTAAGATGGCCATACACAATGGTCACGCTTCTATCCGGCGGCGATCTGGGACACCACATACAGCGCTGGTCCGTCCACCGCCGCGAGTTATTTGTCAGTTATCAGTGCCGACCAAGGCTAACCACCAAATCCGACGCCAGTAAAGGGCTGCCACAGCCAGCATGTCTTTCTCCAGTCACCCCCTCCTCCAGCGATGCCTCCACCGTTACTGTCATCACAAGGGGTATCTTTTTCTCCAATCAACACAGAAAAGAAAAACAATACAAAGAAGGGAACAACCTGGTAGCCATACCAATCACGGACCAACTACGAATTTGTTGGTCAGAGGTGCAGCGCCGTGCACTAATGTGGTCACACCAATTGCACGCCGAAACATCTCTATGCGGTGATCGACCCCAATTAGCCATAGTCGTGGCCACCATGGGCCTTTGACCCATTCGTAGTTTTGCCACTGTCGAGACTAGTACAACCGTTGTCACCGAATGACGAGCTACCATCGTCGTACCAAACAGCCCATTGCCGTTGACCTCGTCTACGAAAGCTACCACCGAGCATATGCACTGTCGCTATCGTTCCTTTCAGCTACACTCGGTTGCAATGCGCTGTGCATTGTCCAGTCCACTCCTTGCCGACAGTTCAGCAGCGGCGACCGTCGCCAGACAAGATGCTTTCGCCACTGTTTCGTCCGAGCCTCTACCATGGTGAAGGCTCGGATGGAACAGTGGCGGAAGCGGCGTGTCTGGAGACGGTCGCTGCTACTGAACCATCTGCAGGGAGCTGGCCGGAGTGGCGTATAAAGCTCTTTAAAATATTCTCAGATACTATATCTTGTCCTTAGACTCCTTTGTATAGGAATGTAACTTCCTACTACTCCAAGAATGGTGGAACGATTTCAAGGTCCTTTGGGAATGACACGGGTCGCTTTCCCAATTGACATTTATTTTTCACCCATATCTGCTCGGGTGAACGTGCAGAGAGCAGTGGCTGCTCGTCTGCTCGGCTAGACGAGCAGAAAGCATGGCTGAGCTCGTCTGCTCGGCCTGACGAGCAGAGAGAATGAGGCTCTAATGTGCTCGTCTGCTCAGCCTGGCGAGCAAAGGCTTAAAGGCTCTAAAGGTGCTCGTCTGCTTGGTTTGGCGAGCAAAGAAACTGAGACACTCTAATGTGCTCATCTGCTCGGCCTGGCAAGTAGAGGCTCACAAGCTCTAAAGAAGCTCGTCCACTCGCCGTGGTGAGCAGAGGCTTAGAGGCTCTAAAGGTGCTTGTCTACTCGGCTTGGCGAGCAGAAAGACTGAGACTAATGTGCTCGTCTGCTCAGCCTGGCAAGCAGAGGCTTAGAGGGCTCTAATGTGCTCGTCTGTTCGATCTGGCAGTAGAGGCTTAGAGGCTGAAAGGGTGCTTGTTTGGCAAGTAGTGAGCTAGGAATCCGAAAGACATTTGCTCAGTCTGATGAACATGTAGGTAGGAATCTGAAAGAGTGCGTCTGCTTTGCGATGTTTACGTGACTCCTCGGGAAAGGAGTGCATGGCCGCAATAAAGGCTTATGCACCTCCTTGACAAGGGCGTGTGGGTGCTGGTACAGGGCCAAGGTTTAGGCAACTCCGTGGAAGGGGGCGCGTATGCTCAGCCATGTCGAGGCTTTGGCGACTGCTTGTAGAGAGGAGCATGGATGATCAGCTAGACCAATGCAAATATCGTCTGTAAAGGGGGTGCGGATGATGACTGGCGCTGGGATGCTAAGCTTTTCAAGGTGTTGGTCATGAGAATGGCTAGAGCACGGCTGAGGCACTGACGAGTAAGCCTCGTAATATCTCTTCTTAGGCCGTTTATTCCTTGAATGACGATGCTCTTTGTCGTTTAAGAAAAGTGATGTGGCCACTGCAACAGTCTTGGTAATTTTTGTGATGCACAAGGCAAGATTATTTCTGCATTCGCCGTCGGGTGACCTTGGACGTTGGTCACAAAAGCTCTTAGCGTCATGATAATGGGGTTAGGTGAAGCGTCATTGAATAGGTTGACGACCGACCGAGGCTTGCCACTGTTTTATGGATTTTTGACGACATGAACAGTGGCTAGCAGGTTGTGTTGCTTAACCATCGTATGAGGTCGGAGAGTGCAGGCTCCATGCGAGAGTGGTCATTGTCTTCTATATATACGGTATGAGCAGTGACGAGTAGGTTGTGCTGCTTAGCCATCGCATGAGGGGGAGTGCAGGCTCTGTGCGAAAGTAATCGTCGTCTTATATATATGTAGCCCCCCTAACTAAGAAGTCATAGATGCAATGATGACTTCTTAGTCATTGTGTAGGGCATGCTTACAAAACTTTAAGTACATAGACTGTCGGCTCAGGTGAATGAGCAGGTAAAGCTAGAGGATCATAACTTATCGGCTTCGCCGAACGAGAAGATAAAGCTAGAGGACCATGATCTGTCTAAGCAAGTAGAGGACGTGGAGTCCATCTGAGCATCATTCTGTGAAGGAGAAAAATTGCTACATTTTTTATACGCTTTGAAGCAATGGATTGTTGATAGCGTGTACGTGTCCATTACATGTCAGCATGTGGCGTCAGGCAGGTAGAATGCTGTTGTTAAAGCAGTTTCCACATACTCTTGGAGATCGTAGTGCAGTGTGACCCTCGCAACAAGAGAACATGTCACAAGAAAATATAGCAAGAGAGCCTATGAGCTGATAAAGGCAACTATATTTCAGCACTAAAATGAGAGTAATAATCATACTTTAGACACCATTACTAACATGTCAGTTAGACAGTTGGGATGTGTCGTATTGCATGAAGCAAGCGATGCATAAAAAAATTATAAGCACTCAGAAGACCCAAACGCGCTTGTTCAGTCTAATGAATTGAACTATGCTAGACGTCAAAAATGAATAGGTCTAGGTAAAATAAAAGGAATGAGATGCAGCGTATGTAAAGCTTGTTGGTGCCTACAATCACCGACAATAGCCTACAAGTAGCGAATGGTGCCTAGTTTTAGCGACGAACATGTGACGTGAAAAGTCAAGGCAACAAGTATGTATGCTTTAAGAGTATGTTACATATATGAAATAGACAAAACTTTGTGGGTTCAAGTCTATATATACAGATTTTTGGGGCAAAAACGTAATTACTCAAAAGGAAAGTATGCCCCTGATTTATTCAGTCGGTGGCTAGAGTTTTCTTCCTTTACCAAAGAGGCAATCAGAGCATCGCCAAAGCGCCGCCATCGTTAGGGCCACCATTTGCCGAAGAGTCAGCCACTGTCACCACCGATGAATCAGATTTAGTCACTTCTCCTTTGGGGCATCGATTGCAAATGACAGACGTGCGTTTGATGTTCACCATGGTGGAGGCTCGGATGGAATGGTAGCGAAAGCGACATGTCTGGCGATGGTCGCTGCTGCTGAATCGTAGGCAGGGAGCTGGCCGGAGTGGCGTAGGAAGCTCGCCACTCGCTTAGCGAGTAGACGAGCTCCCTTGGGTCTAAGCCTCTACTCGCAAAGTCGAGTAGACGGGCACATTAGACCACCAATGCCTCTAATCGGCCAGGCCGAATAGACGAGCACCCTAAGGGCCTCTACTCGGCCATGCCAAGAAGAGAAGCCACTAAGGCCTATACTCAGCCACGCCGAGTAGACGAGCCCCTTTAGGACTTCTACGCTTCCAGGCCGAGCATACGAGCCCCCTAAGATCTCTACTCTACCAAGCTGAGTAGACGAGACCTTTACGTTTGGTAAACTTCCGAACGTGGAGCATCCTTTAATAGAGTCCAAAATTTGATGCTAAGTAAATTATCCTGCTTCCACATTGTTTCTCAGAAAGAATATGGAATGGGTGCAAATGATATGGGTAAAAACATATCCCTGTGGGAGAGTGACACATGTCGTCACCAGAGAGTTCCGAAATTGCCCCATGCTCTTGGAGAGGTGGAAGTGGCATTTACCCATTCTCCCACTCCCACTCTCCCATTATAAGTAATAACCACCCATCAATTTTGTTAACTCCCCCGTAAAAGTTGGTAACTCCCCATTAAGGGAACTTAACCGAACCTTTAATACATTCCTATAAAATGGAAGTGAAAAGGAGGAAGAAGGTAAGTTCTGACTATTTAAAATATTCTCAGATACTCTCTCAAAATTGTTTACTGACTTAAGCATCGGAGACTGTACGCCAGAGCCCCATCTGGGAGTCTCGGCGTGTCACTGTTTGCTCGTGTTGTGCTTCGCAGGTCTGCTCGCATGCTCGTTTAGTCCCAACCGATGCTCGTTCGGTCCCGGTCAATTTTTAACCACAACAGAATGAAATCAATACTAGGAGTAGTACTTCATCTTGATAAGCTAATGTTGGTCATGTTTCTAACTAGAGATATATGCAGTCTAACGGTTGAGCTCTAATCAGCCCAATATTTTAGATTATCTAAGGTAGCGTTTGACAACGTTTTTTTTTTAAAAAAAATTCTCTTATTTTATATATTAGAGAAAAAAATCATTTGATAGACAATTTCGTTTTTTTCTCCTTCAGTATTAAAAATCAATTTTTAAAACATGACTCCTTTTTTAAAACTCCTTTTGGAGTTCTGAGTTTCTAATTTTAGTTTTTATTTTGAGATCCAACTTTCAAACTTTGATAGAAGCAAAAAAATATCATTTTAAGAAACCTCTTCATGCACAAAGCTCCACCACCACCACTAGCCACTTCCTTCCATTGGCCAAATCTGTCCCGCCGTCACCTTATCCCATGTCGTGACCCACGAATCCGCCCCTTATCGCCGTCGACAACCACAGGTCTGCTATACCACCGATACACTATCGCCACTACCACCCACAAATCTGCCCCAGCACCGCCACCCTACCGTGTCTGCCACACCACCACCACACTCGCGCCACTGTCCCCCACAGATCTGCCCCACAATCGCCACCCTACCGTCATCGCCACCCATGGATCTAGCCCCCGTCGCTAACCTATGCCTCTAACAACACGGGCCTGCCACACCACCGCCACACTTTTGCCACAACCACCCACAAATCTGCCCCAGCATCGCACCTTACCGTCATTGCCACCCACGGATCTGGCCCCCTGTCTCCAACCCACTCCTTCGACAATGAATCAGGCCTCAACCCACCATCTCTACCCCACTGGCATGGACAATCAATGGGACTTCCAGTAACGCCGCCACCTTAGCAGCGTCGCACAACCCACAATTTGTCCTACCATCACCACCCCACCACCATCGCATTTGATTATGATGTGGATGGATGGTGGTGGTGCCACCCACCGATGGTGGTGCTTCGGGAGTTCTGGGAATCTGTTGGAGAAAAATGGTCAGTGAAAAAACTAAGAAAAAATTTTAAATAAAAAATTCAAAATAAAAACTGGTTAATCAAACACCCATTTGTTTTTGTAAAAAATAAAAATTAAACTAGTTTTGATTTTGATTTTTATTTTTTGAAAACTAAAAACAAAACCTATAAGTGATTTCAAACAGACCCAAGAAAGCGATTCCAACGGTTAAGCAAACATCACTAACCAACACCCCCCTTTAACGAACTTGAGCCTGTGGCACATTGCCACAAATCAAAGTACACCTCTAAATCCTGTTCATGGTTTGACACCTTGATAAGCAAAAGGATGTTGGAAGTTTCGTAAGCTCAACTAATGCGCCCAGAATTAGAAGGCAATTAACCCCCATCAAATGTATCACAAGCATAATTGGCTTTTGGTGAAACACCTACTCACCATCGGAGGTGCACAAGCATATGGTAACTAAGGGATGTAGGACAAGGTTCGTTTTTCCCTCTCTCTTTTTTTTTTCCCTTTTTCCTTTTTTTTGGTCAAGTGACATGATTAGTTAGAGGCCATTTATGATTAATTCTCAAAAGTAGATTAAGATTAAATCAGAATTAGTTTCTAAAATCAGCTTTAATTTAATTTAACATAGCAGATTAAAAGTTGTTAGAGATGTTTGGATAAAAAGATATTAAAGTAGATTTAATATGACAAAATTATCATAGAGTATATTCAAATTAAAATGGAGCACTGATGTCTATTTATATATGAGGATATTTTGATAATTCTCTTGGTCAAACCTGATTTTTCAAAATTGATTAAAATCAGAATCTAAGAAAATGAAGATTAGAATTTAATCAATTTTGAGCACATTGGAACAAATTTAAGCAGATTTTTTTTTTTTTTGTCCAAACACTTCAAACCTGATATAATCTAGATTTAATCGGGTTTCTCTGTTCTATAATCAATCTCAAACATATCTTATTGTTGTTAGTGATCCAAAACTGTCATACGCAAGGTCTCAAGAGTGTGAATGTCAGAGCCATACCACAAACTGGTCAGGACGTCAGCTAATCGCAAACAAATTGCGGCAGTAGTACACACAAATTTGGGAAGTACATACGAAACTATGACGTTATCTTTTCATCATAAATTAGAGAAAGATGCGTAGCAAAATATTACCGCTAAATAAAAGACTACATCTCCTAATAAAAACTGAAAGTATCAAGTTTCTCTTCATACCAAGTAAAACGAGAAGAAAGCTTACAACTTCCTACTATCAATTTCCAAAGGGAAGTGCCACCAGGATATCCTTCATGCGATATACCACTTGAAATGCTAAGCTAACAGTTAGCTCAAGTACCTATAACACGCCGATTGATGGTAAGAACAGAGTAAAACCATATAGAACTATCCCGCACCAAATAGTGTACATGCATACACAAGATTGTATGGTAAATAATTTTGAGAGTGAATTTCTATATATCTTAGTATCATTATGCCAGAATGCACCAGCGGTAGTATTCTGAAAGCAAGTCATACAAAACAATGGCATGAACATAATAGAGCATCAATTATAATTGAAAAACTCTCACAGTCGTAGAAGCATATAATGTTGAGTGATCAAATATAAAAATTACAAAACACATCAAAAGAACTTGGCAAAGTAGGAGTTTGAGAGTTGAAGAGTTCAATATCTCATAATCTTTGGTAAATTGTCCAATTTTTGAAACATACATAAGGAATAACGAGTACTCTGAATTCTCACCGCCTAAAAGACGACAGAAGGAAAGGGTAGAAAAAACTACCTGAAAGTAGATAGAACAAGTATGCATACCTTCACTAAAGAATGTACCAAACTATGTTTTGGCTGGGCAGGACTGTAGATTAAAGCAATGCACATCATAGTAGCAGAATTGTCTTTCCTAAACTATATGTCCCATCTGGGAAAAAAGAAGTTGGTTGCAAAAGCTAGGAGAAACTCAGTTTGATTCATCTATATAACTGAAGGAGCATGGATCATCTCATACATGTTCTAGGGGACCACTTAATTGGAGTAGCAGGTGAGGTAGAACAAGCGGGACAACGTGTACAATTAATTGTCGCAAAACCCACGTGCTAAAAAGAATGAGGAATACTAGACAGAGTAGGGTCTTGAGCATGAAACTCGGTGGCATTGGGATTTAACTACAATTCTAAAAGCCCTACTAGGGAACCGCAGAAGTCCTCAAGGAACGTACTACTGCTTAATGACCCTCAAGTCTGCTAAAAGAACAGCTCTCAGACCCAGATTTGTTAATGAACTCTTGGGAGTTGAGTCTTTAACGCAGAGAAACTCAGTAAAAGAAAAGGGTCAAACTCGAAGAAGGTAAGCCTGAAAAGAAGACAGACTGGGGGAACAGAGACGGACTCGTGGAATCAAGTCAGCCTCGAGTAAAGACAACCTCGAGTAAAGTCAGCCGCGAGCAAGGCGGTGAACTCGAAAGAGAAAGAAATGCATATCTACATTTCGTGATCAGCACGGAAGCTACGACTATGAATACACCCTTGTGTTCATACGATTATTCATTCATAATCTTTTCATGTAACAAAATATTTTACGAGATCTCGTATGTTCTCCAGTTCTTTAATCATTCTAACCGGTGCTCATTAAGTCAGAATTTGTGAGATTTTATAGTTGAGTCAATACCACCCCAAACCAAGTGTAATGCCCTGATTTTAGGGGGCAGTGACCCTGTTACCCTTAGGTGGCACTTACTACCTACACATCTTTCAGAAGATAGAGAATTGGACCACAAAAACTCAAAGGGGTAAAGTGGATCATGTTTGCATACACATGATTTATACGAAAGTTCCAAAACTCAACCTTCTAATATAATTTTAGGAAAAACTATATTTGATGACACCCAAATTTCAAAACTATCATCAAAAAGAGAGGCAAGTAGAAGCTTAGCCCATCGAATTTTTACAGCCAGAGGGTGCTAATTGACAGATTGAAAAATTTGGAGATACTCGATCACTGGCAGCAACCAAATAAATCCTCCTCGACCTCTTGTTCACTTCCTCGATTACCATCCCTCATACTAAGAAGCTTCAACCTCTCTTCTGGTCATTTGCTGCCATGATAGCATCTAGCTCCATCAATGGCGTTTCCTTTTTACGCATATAGCACTAATTTGCAACAATATGTCAGCAATATCTAAGGTTATGAATGTTCAAGATAAAACTAAGAAATGCCAACCAACAAAAGACTTTAGCCTTTTGCAAAGTAGATGAGCATCAACTCAAAAAGACTTCTCTCGACAGAGGACAACCAAATAGAACAGACAAAGAAAATCTATCACCATCATGTTTCCAAATGGAACAATCCTACTGATCACTAGGAAAACCGACTTCATAAACCACACCCATTGACCTCCCACCCTTGAAACTTCGTTGCAGAAACCTGGCTAAAACAGCAATGCTCGTCCCGCAGATTGTTGCAACGCCAGGCAACTAAGCTTAACACCAAAACCTGAACCTAGACAAAGCTGCCCCCAAATTGGAGCATCTCTTCAACAGTTAAAGCCAAACAAGAAAGAAAATATGGAGCTGAGTGCTTCCTCCCACACCAACTTCCTGTCTGAAATCTCATCAATCTCCCGTTGCATACTACTAATGTAGCTTATAGTTGAAAATCCTTTCATAACATCCAATAAAATATAGTGCCAGCGTCCTCACAAAACGCTATGTGGCTTTACGATTCTAGAGTTTTCAAGAGTAATAATTATTTGACTAAAGCTGCGCATGTAGTACATTGTTATTCAAGCACCACTTTTTCTAATATGCAAATATTTACTGCCAAAAGGCACCAAAAGGGAATGCAATGCATGTAAATAAGAGGTAAGGAATAAAAATTTCTACTCTCTCCAGAAAGCTATCCAAAACTCAAAAAAAGTTTCACCCAAGTAAAACCCCTTGGCCAAACCAAGAAACAGTAAGCAAAAACTTAGAGCTGTTGATGTCTCCAACCCCTCAAAGGCCCGACTGTGCATTTGTGACCCTAAAGTCCAAAGCAAACCAAGACGAACCAGGCCCTAGAAGACTAAAGTTAAATCCCATAAAGTGCTAGCTACAAGACAGCAAGAGTATACCACTTGACCTAAATCTTTCTCCTTTGCCTTTAGATATTGCCAGTCAACACTACATATCTCGATGCTTCAACTTTGTGCGCCACTTTAACACCCTGCTTATAAATATATTGCATTCAAATATAAAAAACTCACTATGCCTAACATAAACATGCATGTGCCAAGACAAAAATCATAAAACTGTTTTCCAAACAAAAATGACGACGGAATAACAAATACAAGACGTATAGGTAAACTATGCGAATATCCGCAGTTAATCCCAAGGAGTGAGTAACCTAAGAGCTAAAGAGTACGGGGATAACTGGCTAATATATTTGGTTGAACCTGGCAACACAATTAGGACAGGCGAGTTTTGAGTCTGGGATAGACATGCAAAACTAGACCTCGTACTAATGTCCAACCATTCCATGCTAATTTAAGTTGCTCAGATTAATCTTGAGGGATGATCTAACATCAAAACTCAAAACCAACAATATTCTATCAACTAATGTTGGGCTAAGAGGCAACAAAGCAAAATGTTTCTTTAGGCCGATTACTTTTTATTTATATAAATTAAATTTTAGGGCAGATTAGCCTAGAGCCAACTACAGATCATTCCTTACGAGCTTTAAAAGAGATAACCTCAAACAATCAAAATGGAGACCAAAGTCTTCATCCGGACCCACATTAATCAGGCTAAAGAGTAGAACTAGCATGATGTGCAATTGAGTCTTGCAACTCTATCTATTTAAAAGAAAGTCGGCAGTGCTCATTAAAGGCACATTCATATTCAGTCTATTAAAGTGGATGGTCTGGAGAATTCATGGGTGGATGATGTGAAGGCAAGTATTGTGGGGTTCTATTAGCGCTTGTTCCCCTCGGAGCATCAGTGGAGACCTAAGTAAGATGGTTTTGCTTTCATTAGCCTCGATCAAGTTGCTACTGCCTCTCTTGAAGTCCCTTTTACTGAAGAGGAAGTTTTAGGGGCTTGAAGGAGATGTGCGGAGATAATGCGCCTAGTCCATATGGGTTTGTATGGCTTTCTTCCATTCCTTCTTTGAGGTTGAGTCTTTTGGTGCCACTTCATCTCTTCGATTCCTATAAAAAGAGGTGCTACCGACATTAGAGATTTCAGGCCTATTAGTTTTGTGGGCAGTGGTTATATTGAGATTCAGCGGACAGATTGCATTGAATCTTAGCAAAATATTATCTCTTAATCTCAAAATGTTTTTGCTGGGAAAGGCAAATCTTGGATGCAGCTTTGTTAGCCATGTGGTGATTCTCAGGTGAGGAGTGGGTTTTGGGGTCTCATTTGCATGCTTGACCACGTGTTTGAGTTCTTGTTATACTTACTGGAGCGAGTTATGGAAGAAAGTGTTCTGCCGTCCACTGTACGTTACTCTATTTTGTTGCCCCATTTTGTTACCCCATTTTACTCTTTCTGAGGCATTCGACAGGTTAATTCACTATCCGTCTATCCCCTTTAGGTTTCCTGTTGTTATGGAGGCTCTTAGCAGCTTGTCGAGCAGAGGCAGGTATTCCTTTAAGAGCCTTAAGAGTTCGGAATCATCAGTTCTGGTGTTGTTGTGTCTCACTTGTGTTTGCCGATGATACTATAATTTCCGTGATGTGGATGATGATCAGCTTCATTCTGAGTTTCTGGTTGAAAGATGATGATCAGCTTTTTTCTGTTGAGGAGGTCCCCCATAAGCAGTCATTTGCTCAGTCCACTGGTTGTAGAGTGGGGAGCCTCCCTACGACCTATTTGGTTCTTCCTTTGGTATCTTATTCAATGAGTTGGGCTGCTGAGATCCTGTGGTTGAGCGGTTCGAGAGGAGATTGGCAGGTTGGAAAAAGCAGTATCTTTCTAAAATAGGGGGTCATACTTTTGTTAAAAGCGTGTTATCGACTTTGTATGTCCGTCTTTCTTATCCCTGCTTCTGCCGCAGAGAGGCTGGACAAGCTTGAAATCTTGTTGGGAAGGCTCGATGGAAGATAAAGAATAACAGGATGTTCAGTTGGAATGTAGTTTCTAAGAGTTTCAGCACAAAGGGTTAACCTAGCTCTTCTTGGCAAGTGGTAATGAAGGTGTTTAGTGCAGAGGGACGCGTAATAAAGACGGTTGTTTGTCAGTAAGTTTTGCATGGAGAGGAGGTCCCTGAGATCCAATCAGGTGATGAGAGCTTATGCCTCTATCCTTGGATTGCGATCAGTACAGGATCGGACAATTTTTAGCATTTTATACAATTATCAATTGGCCATGATTCCCTAGTACGGTTTTGGATTGAATCTTGGTGTCGTGATGAGGCCTTGTGTAGTGCTTTCCCCAGTTTGTAGTCACTGGTGACTGGCTCTCAACCAAGAGGCTATGGTATCTGATGTTCTTTTGATTTTCGCAGCGGGTCCTTGAAATCCAGCATTCTAGAAGAAGCTTTCAGGACTTGGATAGTTACAATTGTGAACCTCCTTCAACATCGTTCCTGGGTGCAAATTGGTATGGAAGGAGGAGACCGAGTGCTAGGGAAGGGAGCGTCTAAAGGACTGTTCTTGGTTGAATTCAACTACTCTATCCATCATGGGAGTGGTGTAGGTTTTTGGCGACCCTCTATCCTTCTTAAGGTGTGTTTCCTTGGTTGGGAAGCCTTGAGAAATGTTGTCGCTACAAGTAACCATCTGAGAAAGAGATGGGAGATAAACATTGATTGGTGCTACATATGCAGAGGTGCCAGAGAGTCTATTGACCATTTGCTCTTATATTGCCCAGTCGCTAGATCTCTTTGGGACTAGGTGTTCAGCCTTCTTTGCATACACTGGGAGATGCCTAGATCGATGATGAATTTGATGAGATGTTGGTCCCTGTACAAAAGACGGAGGAGGAGACCAAGTTCACGGGGTATGATTCCTTTTGGTATCTTTTGGTGCATTTGGTTAGAAAGAAATAGACGGGCATTCACGAGTGAGGAGATCATGTTAGATCAACTAAAGTCTTCTTTCCTATTCACTCTCTTTTCTTGGACTAAGGGGTCTAACCCCTTTGAAGCTTATTGTTCGTGTTTGGACAAATTTGTAGTGTATTCGTTTGAGGTTGTACCTTTCTTTTGGGATTGTGCCCCCGTTTGGCACATTTTGTTCATTAAACTTCACTTATCAAAAAAAGAAAAAGAAAAATTAAAGGGCTAAATTAAAGACCCTATTGATTGAAACATTTAAAAGACAAAACTTTAAAAAATATACCAGATAATAGGGATGAAACAAAAGAAAACATTAAGGATGTTCAATAAAACCTAGGGCGTCCTTACCAAGGTTTCATCGGATAAACAAAATGCTTTTCTTTGTCGAAGACAGAGAAGAGTGAGTGAGAATGGTTGTGCGTCCGTGTGCGTTTCATAGAGAGAGAGAGAGGGGGGGGGGGGGCAAATATCACCCCTGGTAAACTGGGAACACTCAACATATCAAGCTAGATTGGACGTTGGAAGAGAAATAGCTCCACTAACGATCAACTTCGAAAAGGAAGAACAGTATATTCAAGAAACAGGCATCCATGGTGCAAATACATGTGTCACTGAAGTACAGCTTCAACCTATTTCTGATTAATCACTACCCAGATCTTGCTTTCTACTCAAGGTTTTACAAGTTTCAATTTTGTACCCCACGTTTCCTTCGTGCATCATAGTCAATACTCAAAGTACCTTAGGCGCATCAATCATTACCTCATTCAAGTACCCGGTGTCCGTGAACTTACCCGAGAAACATGAAGTAGTAGGATTACCAGAACGAAACTTAAGCACTTTAGGGCACAATTTGGGAATCTGCCAAGAACTTTATCTGCTAAAGTCAATTTTATAACCACCCTTTAAATCTTAGCATAGCCACCAAATTTGCCACTAAGTGTGAGATTTAGCTCACCATTTACTCTTGTCACACATTCACCTTGCCTATTTAAGGCAGCCTTGAATCATTGACACGATGGACAACTTAATACAATGTAGTCCATTGGATTCCCCAGTTCTTTTACTTTCCTCTCTGTCAATAGACAATTATATTAACCTTGGTATCTCGCCTAACTCTACAAATCTTACCAATATCAAACAAAGAATAACCTCTAATAACTACGTAATATCGCTCCTAGAAACTAGAACAAGTCCCACACTACGTTTACTAATAGATCCAACAAGAATAGGGTCCATTCTATACAGTCAGCCACGGTGCACATACACTTACAGTTTACTAATAGATCCAACAAGAATAGGGTCCATTCTATACAGTCAGCATAAGATTACCAATAAGCAGGTGTAACTATTACTTTAGTAAGGACTCACAAAGAAACAAAATTAGCGATCTGGACAAGTGCGGCAAAAGAAGGTACCCTGAGACAGCTCGCAGCAAGCGCGCGCCTCGACGGCAATGTGAGAAGTCAGGCGAGATGCAGCCACCACGCTGTGCAGCGGCAGCAACGACTGAGTGCACCCTATGACTCCTCCAATAGTCCTTCAAACGGAAAATGAAGTTCAACAATAAAATGAAAGCACATTTATTGCAAATTACTCCTCCTCTCCGTTAAATTTCTCCCTTTGATTTTTCACAAACTCTTACCATAGATTTAGTACATGCAGGCATCAATTTTACTCGTTATTTACCACTTGACATGTCAATGATACTTATTTTTTTCTATCTATCGTATGTACTTATTTAATGCAGTCCATTATTGGATATTAAAAGGAAAATTCAATAAAATAAAGGTCGTATAACACTGTAGTAGTGGAGGCTGGAGAGTTAACCCGATATTGGCTGTAGTGAGGAGGCGGCGAGAGTTGAGGCGGCTGCCAAGGACTGGCGGCGGACGGAGGCGGGGGAGGGACGGGGCTGAACGGACGGCCGATGCTCTGGCGGTGGAGATGAGTGACCTTGAAAGCGATCCATAGCGCGAAGCCATCGTTCCCTTTCTCTGCTCTGCCCCTTAACAGATTCTCAGGGTTTTGGCAGTTGAGGTTTTTGGTAAAGGGCCTAGGGTGAGGTTGGGCTGGCCCAACTGCACAATATAGAAACTCGCTGAAGGTAACGAGATCGAGGTCTTTCTTTTTGGGCTACTAAAAAAGGCCTGGGATAGATTTAAAGAACTCGGCCGACTAATTTTGGCCATGACTTAAATTCATTAGTAGCTCATAGATTTGATTTTGAATTCAATGTTTTCATGTAGTATGAGAACGAGTTTTTTTTTTTTGGTTAAGTATGAGAAGGAGTTGAGTCAGGTCGAACAGTTAACTAAATATTTACTATCACCCCATTTTATTCATCAACGTGTTCGGTCCACTCAAAAGAAATCTAGTCATGTAGTGGTGCTTCGAGATCTATCACATGTCGGAAAAATATTAACTAGTACTTTAGTATATAAGCATTGATGAGTGAGCTTCTGCCCTCGAAGACTTATATAATTAAATTGACTATGAGGATAGTGACTCACAAGACTTATATAATTGAATATTAATCGATGCTTTTTCGATGTGAAATTACATCTCAACATATAAGTCAGCTAGTTATTTATATCTTTCTCACCGCCTCTCCACAATAAAATGGCAAGCCATCGATGGTTAGCTGTTTAGATTTGCTAATTAACTTATGTCAGTTCCCACAGCTTACGTCATTGCCCTCACTTCCATAAACCTTTGGACATTGCAATATTAATCCTTGGGACAAATATGAAGCCGCAAGAAACCAGTTACTCTAGCAATAATAATTTCCTCATACGGTGGATAAAAGTAAGAGACGGAGCATGCAATGGGAGAACCGCGGTAAGCCCCCTTCAACTATGTCAGGCTTTCTGGGTCTACCCCCTCATGTATCAACTATAACAACTGGCCCCACTCAATTACAAAAGCAATGCAACACCATCTTCCGTTATTATGCATGTCACACATTTTAGAATTTCTCATGCTGCACATTTACGCACGAGCCAACTACCATTAATTTATCTTTACAGTTTTGGTTTTCTAACAAGCCCCGAGGTCATTTTCCGTTGGCAGTAAACCATTACAAAACGATTTCGAAGGTGAAGATCCCCACCCCACCCCCACCCCCCAAAAAAAAGATGAGTATTTGTAATTTGCATATGAAAGGAGTAATAATTAAGGCAACTCTGAGAGGACATAGGTCAAAGTAATTTGTAAGTGAGTCATGATACTAACAAAATTTCCCAGTATTCACACGACTGCTTTTGCTTTTGTACTAGCACATTTGCTCAAACCAATGCACGGGAAACAGAACAGGAAGCCCCACTACAATAACTTTGTATGTCACGTCACAACCAGAATCGTCCCGCATTTATTGACCCCATCAACTTATTAAACCTCAATTCCTAAAGTGACCAGGTGAGCTTTTCATCTTTGAATTGAGCTTTAGGGTTGATGCTATTTTACTATACTTTTATAGTGCTCCATCACGACATTTAATTACGGACCATTTGTCGGGATTGCCGCCTCCCCTTTTACTCATAAAGAATAGAGCTAATTGGCATATAATCTTTACATGTCAATGAAATAATTACAATTATATTTTTATCTGTAACACGGATAAATTAGTTTCATTTTTTTACATACTAATCGATCGTCCTTCATTAGAGAAAAGAAAAGACAAATCATTTTATATACAATAATTATAAATATGAAAGAGTAAATTATTTATAAAAAAGACGATTGTGAAAGAGGTATGTAAAATTTGACACCATTAATTATTGTATACACATTTCTCTCATTGAACTACTTTTTTTTTTCAAAATTTAGGTTTACAAAATCTAATTTTAAACTTTGAGATGTCTGTATTCCGGAGATATCTAGACTTGGAAACTCTTTTATTTCCGAAAAATTCAGTCCAATTTGGGTCAAAAATTCAAAGCAAACATCCTCTAATTAAGTAATCCTAACAAGGAACCTTTCCATAACAAGAGTCCATGAATTACGAAATGTAACAGTAAAAAGTAAAGAGAATCACGGGAAAAGCGATTTTTGTGTAATTCGACCATGACAATGTCGGTGAAGGTGAAGGGTACGTAAATGGTCGGCACTACTAGCTGGTACAATCATGTAGCTTCTACCAGTACTTCTTCTCCCTACTCCACGGTTACCACCCTGCTACTCTGGAGTGCGATGTTTCCCACCATCCATCACTCCACATGATGCTCAGTTCATGATTATAATCCAACCAAAAGAACCCAGAAACCCTAAAAAATGATTAAAACCGCTTTCAACTCAGTTCATTCTCACGTCACCCTATACCCTCGTTTATCCATATTTATCACCGTTCTCCTCTTCATCCAGCTGCTTGCACACTACATTTCTCGCGTTCCGCAGGTATCTTTACCCATCCGGCCGAGCACCCAAACTCCGGCAGCTCCCAGCGAATGTGGGTCCGGCAGGGTGTACGTGTACGAACTGCCAACCATGTTCAACAAGGATTTGGTTGGCAGCTGCGATGATTTAGACCCGTGGCACTGGCAGTGCGGCGTCGCTTCTAACGGCGGATACGGCCGGAGCGCCGCCGAGTATGCCGGAACCGTGCCGGAGAGTCTACTTCCGGCTTGGTACCGCACTAATCAGTTCTCGTCGGAGATCATATACCACAACCGGATGCTGAACTACAAATGCAGGACAATGGAGGCGGATTCCGCTACGGCGTTCTACATTCCGTTTTACGCTGGGCTCGCGGTCGGGAAATATCTGTTCTCTAATCATACGGCACAAGAGCGTGACTGGCATTGCGAGATGTTGCTTAAGTGGGTCCAGGAACAACCGTATTGGAAAAGATCCAACGGCTCAGATCACTTCATTGTTCTGGGTCGGATTACATGGGACTTCCGGCGGTTGACCGACCCCGAAAAACTCTGGGGGTCAAGCTTTCTTAACATGCCGCTGATGCAGAATGTCACGCGCCTCACGATTGAGCGAGCCCCGGGGGACTACTACGACGTCGGTGTACCTTACCCCATCGGGTTCCACCCTCGTTCCGACGATGACGTCAGCCAATGGCAGAGCTTTGTTCGTACACGCAACCGTACCAGCCTTTACAGCTTTGTTGGGGCGTCACGTGGCGACTCAAAGAACGACTTCAGGGGCTTCCTACTGAGTCACTGCCGTAACGAGTCGGACACCTGCCGGGTCGTGGACTGCGCGGTGACTCAGTGCTCGAACGGCAGCTCGGCGATTCTGGAAGCCCAGTTGGCGTCCGAGTTCTGTTTACAGCCGAGAGGGGATAGCTTCACGAGGCGGTCGGTGTTCGACTGCATGGTGGCCGGTTCAGTACCCGTTTTTTTCTGGAAGCGAACCGCTTATGACCAGTACGAGTGGTTCTTGCCGGTTGAACCGGAGAGCTATTCGGTTTTTATTGACTACAGTCATGTGTTGAATGGAACTTCAATAAGGGGAGTG